>JAYESA010000013.1:24523029-25232281 GCA_036927795.1 Iris macrosiphon
GAGTTGGTCGGGACGGTGGAGGAGGTGGTGGCGAGTCGGGTGGTGGTGGTGGCGGTGGTTCACGGTGGCGGAGGGTGGCGCTGGGGGTGGTCGGGTGGTGGAGTTGGCTGTGGTGGCAGGGTCGGGGTGGGGTCTGTGGCAGCTGCCCACGGCGGAGCAGGCGGCCGGAGGTGGTGAGGTTTGGTCGGAGGGAAGGTGGGGTAGGGGCGAGGGCTTCGTCGGAGTTTGGTCGGAGGCGGTGGCCGGAGGTGGTGGCTGTGAGGGTTGGAAGGGGGAGGGGTAGTGTATTTATAGGGTTTTAAGAGGATGGCATAGTTGTAAATAGTTGGAACTCCAAGGGTATTTAGGTAATTTTGGGTTTCTAGGATATTTTGGCAGCCATTTGTGGGTCCCACATGACACGTGGACGGTCCATATTCACCAGCCAATGAGGTGATGCCACCTCACACTGGAAATTTGCATAAAAACCCCTAAAATTTCCTAAATTACAAATAGGTCCCAAAATTGGTATTTTGCGTAATTGCGCAATTTGTCTGATAAATACCCTATTCCCAGAAAATAATAAAATGCTCAGAATTGAGTGGAAAAAGTTGTGGGAGGGTCCTGAGGGGGTGGGGGTGAGTCTGGGCAGGGGCAGGGCCTGGTTTATGGGTGATACAGGTCATCGTATTTATTATTTAATAAATACTGCGCACGGTGTTCTCTAATTATTTAGAGGCAGGTAGGATCATAATTTTACTACGGTGTCAATATACTATTTGTAGTATATTCAAAGTAGAATATTATCATATTTTTGTTTAGGTAAAACAGGTACCTGTTGGTCCTCAATCTCTAGGGGTACAGAGATGGGTAAAAAGCAAGAAATAAAATAGAAAATAAATACTGACTTTTGTAACGATATTTGTGCGTCTCAAACGAGGCTCAAAATAAAGTATCTGGGAGTTGCACAAAATTCAGGAAAATAGTCTAACAAGTCTAGGGCAGGTATGTGAATTTGTTTGAGAAAAACAGCTAGTGTAATATTCTAATTAATTGTGTAAGGTACAGGTGCACAATCAATAGGATATGTAAACAAAATAAATTTTAAAAAGTTGCAGTAATTCTAATTAGCTAAAATAAATCCTAAATTACTGAAATCTGGTCGAGGAAGTTTACAATCTACCCTCCTTAGAATATTTTGTCCTCGAAATAAAAACAGACATATAATGAGAATGAAAGATTGTTTTGAAATATTAGGACATACCCTGGTTTGGAAATAGATGGGGGAAACACTGTCGAATATCCTCCTCTCGTTCCCAGGTTGATTCACCTGGTGCATGATGTCTCCATGCAACACGAACTAGAGGGATAGTCTGGCCTCGCAATACCTTCTCGCTACGATTTAGGATCTCTACAGGTTCCTCCTGGTACGATAGGCTTGGGCCGACGGTGATCTCTGAATGGTCCAGTACATGACTCGGGTCTGGAATGTACCTCCTCAGCTGAGATACGTGGAAGACGTCATGCACTCCTTCCAAGGTCTGAGGTAGGGCTAGCTTGTAGGCAACTTCTTCGATGCGTTCTAATACATCGAAGGGTCCAATGTACCTTGGACTCAGTTTTTCTCTTCCTCCAAATCTGATAGTACCTCGAGTGGGTGAGATTTTCAAGAACACATGCTCTCCCACTTGGAACTCTAGAGGTCGTCGATGTACGTTGGCCCAGTTCTTCTGTCTGTCTTGTGCAGCTCGTAGGTGTCCTTGTATCTTCTTTACCTTCTCCACCGTACGAACAACCAATTCTGGTCCCAAGATCTGTCTTTCGCCAACATCGCTCCAGCATACTGGGGAACAACATTTCCTGCCATACAATGCTTCAAAGGGAGCCATTTGAATGCTCGTTTGATAGCTATTGTTGTAGGAAAACTCCACCAGGTGCAAATGATCTTCCCATGATCCGCTGAAATCAAGCATGCAGGCTCTCAGCATATCTTCTAGCGTATGGATGGTGAGCTCTGATTGGCCATCTGTCTGCGGGTGGTACGAGGTGCTGAACTTAAGGCGGGTACCAAGACTTTCTTGCATACTTCGCCAAAAGTAAGATGTAAACCTCGTATCTCTATCAGACACTATGCTGACTGGTACTCCATGCAGACGCACTATCTCCTTCATGTACATGTCCGCCAAGACTTCGGTAGATTGTCCGACTCTGAAAGGTAGGAAATGAGCAGCCTTTGTGAGTCTATCTACGATCACCCATACAGCATTACGACCACTGGGACTTCTTGGGAAGCCCGTAACAAAGTCCATCGTAATGTGTTCCCATTTCCACTCGGGTATTGGGAGGGGTTGAAGTAGACCTGCTGATCTCTGATGTTCAGCCTTGACTTGCTGACACACCAGGCACTTTGCCACAAAGTGCACTATCTCTCGCTTCATTCCATGCCACTAGTAGTATTGTCGCAGATCTCTGTACATCTTTGTGCCTCCAGGATGTATAGAGTATGTTGAGCTGTGAGCTTCTGACATTAGCTCCTCACGAAGTTCTCCATTTGGAACATAAAGATGTTCTCCACATCTTAGAGTCCCATCTTCGTGTATGCGACATCCTGTCTGGATTTCAGCCTCTGTTCTTTGTCGAAGCCTTTGAAATCTTGCATCTGTTGGTAGTGCAGCCTTGATTCTTTCGACCAATATTGATTGTAGCTGGTAGTTTGATAATTGGCCGTCAATTTCGGGCATAATGACCTTTATATCCAACTTTTCTAGATCTCTCAATAGACCTGGTTGGGTGATCATAAAGAATGCCGAGGGTCTTATGCTTAGTGCATCAGCTACTACATTAGCCTTTCCTGGATGGTACTGCAGATCGATCTCGAAATCCGTCATCACTTCGAGCCATCGTATTTGTCTCAGGTTTAAGTCTTTCTGAGTGTAGACATATTTCAGGCTCTTGTGATCGGTGAATATCTCCACTCGTTCGCCGTATAGATAATGTCTCCATAGCTTCAGGACGAAGATGACTGCGGCAAGCTCCAAGTCGTGAGTGGGGTAATTCTTCTCATGAGTCCTCAGTTGTCTTGAGGCATAAGCTACAACCTTCCCATGTTGCATTAAGACACAACCCAATCCTTTTCCGGATGCATCGCTACAGATTACGAAACCTCCGAATCCAGATGGTATAGTCAAGATGGGGGCAGTAGTCAGACGCTTTTTCAACTCATCGAAAGCTGTCTGGCATTCCTCAGACCAGATGAACTCCTGATCCTTGCGGGTAAGACGGGTAATTGGCTCCGCGATTCTTGCAAAGTTTTCTACGAACCTCCGGTAATATCCGGCAAGTCCTAGAAAGCTTCTCACCTTTGAGACGTTGGTAGGGGTTGGCCACGTCTCGACAGATGAGATCTTTGCTGGGTCTACTGAGATGCCTTCTTCTGTGATAACGTGCCCAAGGAAAGCGACACGATTAAGGAAGAACTCGCACTTGCTTAGTTTAGCATAAAGGCTCTCACGTCTCAGCGTCTCTAGCACTAGTCTCAAGTGCTCTTCGTGCTCCTCGTGGCTCTTCGAGTACACCAAGATGTCGTCGATGAAGACTACCACGAACTGGTCCAGATATTGGTGGAAGACTCTGTTCATCAGATTCATAAATACGGCTGGTGCATTAGTCAGTCCAAAAGGTATCACCAGGAACTCGTAATGACCATAACGAGTCCTGAATGCTGTCTTTGGAATGTCTTCTCTCCGTACTTTGACCTGATGATAGCCTGATCTCAAGTCTATCTTTGAGAATACCACAGCTCCCGTCAGTTGATCGAACAGGTCATCGATCCGTGGCAAGGGGTACTTGTTTTTTATTGTCAAAGCGTTGAGGGCTCTGTAATCAATACACATGCGATATGTTCCGTCCTTCTTGGGTACAAACAACACTGGTGCTCCCCAGGGTGATGCACTAGGACGAACAAATCCCTTGATTTGTAATTCTTCAAGTTGCAGCTTCAGCTCGTCAAGTTCCTTCTTCGCCAGTCGGTACACATTTGAGGATACCGGTGCAGCTCCGGGTATCAACTCAATAGTGAACTCTACTTCTCTGTCAGGCGGTAGGCCTGGCAATTCCTCCGGGAATACGTCTTCGAATTCTGCAACGAGTGCTGGGGGTTCTATCTCTATCGCCATGTAAGATCTAGGAGTCTGGCCTACTCCTTGCTTGATGGTACCTCGTACGTATTCGAACTCCGGGTGTCCTGGTGGTCTAAAGGTGATACTACCTTTTCGGCAGTCTAGGATAGCATTGTTCTGGATTAACCAGTCCATGCCTAAGACGACGTCGAAATTTGGCATTGGGAGTACCAAAAATCGCGCTCTTAGCTCTCTACTACAAACGACTATCGAGCATATTTCAATAATATTGGTAACTGGAACAATACCTCCTCCGGTAAGAATATTCCAGCACTTGGGTAGCGGGAAAGTGATTAGTTTATGCATGGCTACGAAACTACTAGATATGAATGACAGGGTAGCGCCAGAATCAAATAATACGGTTGCAGGTAATGATGCAACTAAAATGGTACCTGCGATGGTTTCTCCTTCGGGTTCTTCGACAACTGCAGCTAAAGCAAAGGCTTGCCCATGCCTTTGTCCTCGGGATTGCTGTCTGGCTTTGAACTGGCTCTCCTGAGTGGCCAGGGGTGCTCCCTTCTGATATCCTCCTGATGTGGAGGGTAGCATCTTTTGGGCAGGTGTTCCTGATTTCTGTCCGTTCTGAGGTACTGCATCTCTGCGTTGCGGGCAGTCCCTCGCCATGTGTTGGCTAGCTCCACAAATCATGCATAGCTCATTCTTCTTTCTGCAGTCTTTGATATAATGTCCCTTCTTGCCACAATAGTGACAAGTCGGGAGCTCCTTCTTCTGGTAGGGCCCCGTCGTCTGCTGCGTCTGATTTTGTGGACGATGGATAGGGCCTCCTGCCCCTTGCTGGTTTTTGGCCGGGAAGGTTGGATTAGAGCGTCTCGCTCCTCGGCCAATAGCTTCTTGCACCCTCGCTTCTGCAAGAACCTCCTCGTAGGAGATCCTTGACTGTGATGTCGTATACCTCTGGAGCTCGCAGGTGAGGCCGTGGTGGAATCTTTTGGCCTTCTCCAGCTTATTCGGTATCAAGATGGTACCGAATTGACTTAGTCTGCTGAACTCCGCATCGTAGGCGTCAACAGTCATGTTCCCTTATTCCAGGTGCAGGAACTGGGAGTATAGGGCATTTTGGACTGTTGCAGGAAAGTACTTGGCATTGAAATGTTCCAAGAATTGTTTCCAAGTCTGATCTTTGTCGATGTTACGCTCTATGGATTTCCACCAGTGATGGGCATTGCCTAAGAGTTGAGCTCTTACGGCGGTCATCCATAGGTCGGGGGTAAGTTGCGAGCCTTCTAGCAGCATTTCTGTATTGGAGATCCAATCTGAGATCTCCTCTGGGGATTCGCTGCCCTTAAAGGTTCTCAGGCTCATTTGTCGGAAGCCTCGGACTGTGCCCACTGGTTGGACAGGTGCTGGTGCTGGGGCAGTCGTTCTTTCCAAGGCCGTCATCAAGGTCTGTCTCAAGGCCTCAGTCTGTTGCCACTGAGATTGTCTCAGGGCTTCAGTCTGCTGCCACTGAGTTTGCATCATAGCTTGGAGGAACTGGAACATTTGAGTTTGTCCCTTAAGCTGAGGCATCTGGGCAGGGAAGGCGGGAGGTGGAGGCAGTAGTGTCTCCGCCTGCGGTGTTGGGGCCTGGGAGGTTTGCCCTTCATGCTGGGCTGGTGTTCCTGTCTGGACAGAATTCTGGTGGATGTACGGGGTTGGTGGGTAGACCAACATCCTTCTAGGGGATTGGTCTCTCGGGGTGGACGGGGTTCCTTGGACATCGGGCGAGGGGTCTGTTGCTTGGTCAGCCCCATCAATCGCATGTCCTCCGGGTATGTCCATATTTCTGAAGAAAATAGAATAATTAGAAAATTACAAGGAATAATGATTGATAATCAAGCAAAAAAAAATTTTATGAATGAAGTCAGAGTGGATGAGACCTAGTATTTCTATCATATTGCAGGCTTGCTGGGCATGTCATCATACCACTAGCAATAAACTAAACCTGCATGGGCCACCACTAAAACCATGTCACGCCCCAGTCCCAAAATATAAGGAACTAGGCCACGTGGCATTGGCCAGCTGATACGTCACTAAGGATTTAATCCATTTTTATGGACCCAAAGGTACGTGCTACGCTGTCCTAAAATACTACAAGTCTAGTACAGGCAAGTCTATCTCATCCACAGAAAATGTCAGGAAATAGTGCTGAATATATATATAATGCTGAGTCTGAAAATATCATATTACACATCTTGTGGGAACAACCCACTGTCAAAATATAATAATAGTACAGAAAACATGATAGACTGAGCATCGTCTATCTAGCAAAACATCTCCATCTTCAAGAGAGCAACTTCTAGAATCAGGTAGATTCTGATGGTGTCTCCTCTAGTTCTTCCTCGGTGGCATGCCTAGTCTCCTGTCCTGGACCATACACCGTGGGATAGAGGGCCTCGTCTAAATCTAGAAGGGAACCAGGTCCTCAGTGGGACATAACAAGATACAGAAAACAACATGCCAGGTATGTAAATACTGAATAAATAAATAAATACAGGGTGCTAACCATCTAAGTGAAATACAAGTAAAGAACTTATAGTACGCATGGGAATGTGTAGGTTTGACATATGCTGACTTAATTCACCAATCGTGTTGACTGGCTAGTATATGTGTCATATGCCCCCGGACACACGGGTAGCTCTGCAATCGACCATCTCCGAGGAGCATGGTACGAAGGATAAAAGACTCATGGAGGGGGTGTCCCATACGTCTACTAGTTATCTTTTCCGCCCAATGTAACTAATGCCAAGTCATAATTATTCCTGAGTTCTCATGATTTTAAGCTAAGCCGTGATGCACGTCACACGTAGTGGTAGCTAATCAAATACGCAGATCGCATCCCAATATGTATTGCAACCATGTTGCGTGTTCCCGTGGCAGGGTCTAGGAGGATATTAGGATACCCTCACAGATGTTGGTTGGTCTGAAAAGACTAAGTTAATTAAGCTACAAGTCAACGTATCTGTTGACGGTACCTGAGGCAATCTCAGGTACTCACAGTTATATGGAATTCAGGAAAAACATAGCATATAACAGTATTTGAATTTAGACAGTAACTTGGCAAGGTATACTTGCCTACTTCCTGATTGTGTTGGACACCTGATCCCACTGTCAAGACTGAGGGTCCTTGTGACAGGGGGTCATTGACTGTGCTGGAGATGTTTTCTGTTTAAGACGTTATAGGGCTTATAACTACCAATTTAAATAAAAGGGTACATAATATAATAGCATATATATATTTAGGTAAAAAATTATATATGTAATATATATAGTCATATATATAATATAGGGTACATATATATATATAGTATATATATACATATAGATATAGTATACATAGTATGTATATATATATATAGCATATATATAATAGGTATACATATATGTATATATATGTTTACATATATATAAAGAGAAAGAAAATACAGGAAAAGATACATATATATATATATATATATATATATATATATATATATATATATATATATATATATATATATATATATATATATATATATATATATATATATATATATATATAATAATAATAATAATAATATATATATACATATATAAGTCATATATATATATATATATATATATATATATATATATATATATATATATATATATATATATATACATAAAAAAATGAGAAGGTATACATATATACACATATAATATATATATATATATATATATATATATATATATATATATATAAAAGAAGAGATAATTGCAGGAATTAAATATATAGATAGATATATATATAGATATATATATAATTACATATATACATATATATAAAAGAAAGGAAAAAGTACAAGATTTGAAATATATATATATACATACATATTTAGTATATAGTATATTTATATAATATAATTACATATAATAAAATGAAAGGCTTATATATATATATATACATAAATAATATATGTATATATATATAATAAATACTATACATAAATATATATAGATATATAGATATATATATATATATAAGAAGAAAAAAAGGAATTATATATATTTACATATATATTACAATATATATATATACACTGTATATATATATATATATATATGTATATAGTAATAATAATATATATATATATATATATATAACAATACATAGAATACATATATATATAAATATATATATATATATATATATATATATATATATATATATATATATATATATATACATATACATATATATATATATTACATATATATATAAATAAATAAAAGAAATAAACAGAAAATAAAAGATGCATAAATAAGTAATACATATTTATTATACTGTATAATATACTGTATTTAAGTATATATATATTATATATATAATAATATATATATAATTATATAATTACACATATATATATATATATATATATATACATACATATATATATATATATATATATATATATATATATATATATATATATATATATATACACTGTATATATATATATACTGTATTTAATAACAATAGTTATATATATAATATATACATAGATAGATATATAGATATATATATATATATATATATATATATATATATATATATATATATATATATATATATATATATATATATATATACATATAAATAATAAAAAAATAATAATAATACAAATGTAAATACATATATATATATACTGTATATACAGTATTATAATATTAATATATAATAAATACTGAATACATATAATAATATATATTAATATATATATATATATATTAATATATATATAAATATATACATATATATACATATATACCATGTATATAGGAATATTTATGTATTTACTTAATATATAGGTATTTATACCTGACAGGGTGTCAGGGGGGCCCACGGCTGGTCGCCGGCGGTAGGACGGCGGCGGAGTCAACGGCGGCTGGCCGGAGGAACGGCAGCAGCAACAGTTGCTGATAGCAACAGCAGCAGCAGCAGCTTGCAGCGGTGGCGGAGGCGGAGGCGGCGGTGCAGGCGGTCAGGGCGGAGGAGGAGGTCGGGGCGAAGAGGTCTGGGGTGGTGGTGGAGGTCGGAGGCTGCCGGAGGGGAAGCTCGAGGCGATCGGGTGCTGGGGAGTTGCAGTGGCCGGAGAGAGTCGGGTGGCGCTGTGGGGAGGCTAGCGGCGGTGGGGGTGGTCGTGGGGCGGTGGGAGTTGGTCGGGACGGTGGAGGAGGTGGTGGCGAGTCCGGTGGTGGTGGTGGCGGTGGTTCACGGTGGCGGAGGGTGGCGCTGGGGGTGGTCGGGTGGTGGAGTTGGCTGTGGTGGCAGGGTCGGGGTGGGGTCTGTGGCAGCTGCCCACGGCGGAGAAGGCGGCCGAAGGTGGTGAGGTTTGGTCGGAGGGAAGGTGGGGTAGGGGCGAGGGCTTCGCCGGAGTTTGGTCGGAGGCGGTGGCCGGAGGTGGTGGCTGTGAGGGTTGGAAGGGGGAGGGGTAGTGTATTTATAGGATTTTAAGGGGATGGCATAGTTGTAAATAGTTGGAACTCCAAGGGTATTTAGGTAATTTTGGATTTCTAGGATATTTTGGCAGCCATTTGTGGGTCCCACATGACCCGTGGACGGTCCATATTCACCAGCCAATGAGGTGATGCCACCTCACACTGGAAATTTGCATAAAAACCCCTAAAATTTCCTAAATTATAAATAGGTCCCAAAATTGGCATTTTGCGTAATTACGCAATTTGTCTGATAAATACCCTGTTCCCAGAAAATACTAAAATGCTCAGAATTGAGAGGGAAAAGCTGTGGGAGGGTCCTGAGGGGTGGGGATGAGTCTGGGCGGGGGCAGGGCCTGGTTTCTGGGTGATACAGGTCATCGTATTTATTATTTAATAAATACTGCGCACGGTGTTCTCTAATTATTTAGAGGCAGGTAGGGTCATAATTTTACTACGGTGTCAATATACTATTTGTAGTATATTCAAAGTAGAATATTATCGTATTTTTGTTTAGGTAAAACAGGTACCTGTTGGTCCTCAATATCTAGGGGTACAGAGATGGGTAAAGAGCAAGAAATAAAATAGGAAATAAATACTGACTTTTGTAACGATATTTGTGCGTCTCAAACGAGGCTCAAAATAAAGCATCTGGGAGTTGCACAAAATTCAGAAAAATAGTCCAAGAAGTCTAGGGCAGGTATGTGAATTTGTTTGAGAAAAATAGCTAGTGTAATGTTCTAATTAATTGTGTAAGGTACAGGTGCACAATCAATAGGATATGTAAACAAAATAAATTTTAAAAAGTTGCAGTAATTCTAATTAGCTAAAATAAATCCTAAATTACTGAAATCTGGTCGAGGGAGTTTACACAAAGGTGATATTCTATGCTTCGAGGCAGTGGAATCAGCGCAAAGAACTATTCCATGCGCAACCTAGGAATTGTGGCGAGTGTGTCCACGTTGAAAACGTGGCGACACTATCCCTTTAGCGTGGCGGCGAGATCTTCGTGGATCACACGAACCTTAATATAGATGTTCACCCAGCGAGGTATTGAGATGGCAGGAAAAGGTGTTGGACTGAGTTGATCTAAGCAAAGTTTAATATTTGGGTAAGTCACCTAGTTGGGATAGTATCGGTTGAGATAATCGTTCGGTGCATGAGATATATTTAGAAATATTGCTAGTGCGGATTCAGAAATAGTTGGATGGATTGAGTTGGAACACGAACTGATTGAGTCGGTGAGAAATCATCATATTTGAGAATAGTGCTCAATCGAATATGTTGGAATGGAAATCATGATTTGGTTCAATTGGGAGTAAAGCAAATGGATGCCTCGAACATAAAGATACCCTTATAAGTTGTTCAAATTTGCTATCGCAAAGCTCGGCTGAAATGCATGTATTTTAGGGACGCCTTAAATATGTGTACGATCCAAAACTAAGTGATACGAAGAATTCGTATTGAGCTGCAAGGAGGATATGGAAATTCAAAAATTTGTACGAGCATTCAGCGGAGCGAGATGCTGAGTCAGGATCGTGAATATGAGAGTTGCATAGAGCAGATCTATGGAATTGGACAAGTGGCATGTGATAGGAATGAGTACCAGCATGGTTCGTGGATGAACCTGATTTCTAAGTGGTATATTATGTAACGCCCGCAACCACACAGTGTGTTACGCTGAGTCGGATTGAATAAAAACAAATGCTGGTTACATTTGAATTGTTGGATTTTTGGGAAGAAGTATTGATTGAGTTGGTTTCATGTACAGATGGCTAGCAGAGTTCGATGGGATCAGGTGTTCGTTCAGAACAGTACTGAGATAGCTGGATGGGAGCGATAATGTCGTCTTCCTTAGTCCGATCGGTCGGATGATTTGGAGAGCACGGCCTGCTCGCACGGTCATACCAGTTGAGTAGATCGCGCTTGCATCGGACCACGGGTTCAAGGAATTGGCCGTATCGGCAGGACATGATGCTTAACGGGATCAAACATTGTGAGTGGGCTCTTTCCCTTCTCCTCTACTCCTGCATGCCTAATAATATAGAAAACACGTAAAGGCTTGAACACTTGGACTAAAATATTGGGAATCACTACACTGAGGCATGCATAAAGTGTACGTCGTTTGCTTGGTAGGATTGTGGCTTGAATTGATTTACGCATATGGCTAGTTGGAGCTAGAGTTGGATTATACACTTGAGGCAGTTGGTTGAATAATTGGGATTATGCTTGGACAGTTGGAATGATACATTGAGGCATTGGGAATATCGGGAATTTGGGCGAGCGAGCGTGCATCCGTGCACGAGTATCACTTGGTCGCTTTGTCTTGCAAAAGCGAGCAGTTGTGGTTCGAAACCGAACAATTGCATCGGCGAGGGCATTGTGCCACTATTGGGGCATTGTGCCATGGGATTGTTCTGAGTTGGGGTATTGCACCTAATTTGGAACACTGTGTTGAGAAGCGGCATTGTGCCTATGGGAATAACTTGTGAATGGTGCCTTGGGCAATATGTTGGAAGAATGGTTATGGATTCTTTGGTTATGGATTCTTTGGTTGGATATTTCGGTTGGATATTTGGTTGAACGAGTCTAGGATCGCTTGGTGGGACGAGAACATTCGATCCTCTTGTCATACCTACTTGGTGTCTGCATGTCACGGACAACCTGTGTTGCACAGGATTTGGTTTCCTGGAACGGGATGAGGCACCAGGGCACCGGGACCGTTCTGACATGGAGAAGACATGGGTATCGCGTCTTGGGCGCAGTACCGGTAGTCCGATACCACCAGGAGGGAGTAGCTGCCCAGCCCTAGATCGGGTAGGACTGCCTATTGATTAGTCCGATCAATGTCCTTTATGGCTTGGCCAGTGACTTCATATAGATAAGAGTTGGTTTGCTTTACTTTGGTTGGTTTGTGCTTCGTGTAGGCGCGGCCACCTTGCCTCGGCAAGAGTGTGCACTTTGAGATTGGATTGTAACATTTTGGTTGAGGATGGATATTGAGGTTTGGTTGATGGTTCGTTATGTTATCGTGCAAGCGATGGCTTGAGTAGGACGGGTTGCATGCTAGTTTCATTCGGGTTGGTTATTATTGCTTGTCAATTGGATTGAGTTGAATGCTTGCATGCTTAAACTGCTTTACAGCTTTCCTTAACATGTCATCCCTATGCCATGAAATGAATCTAGGATTCAACTAGAAAGATCACCATTTAACAATTTGCATTCACTATTTACTTAGTGTCGGCTTAGACGAGTGGGTTACCCCGCTCACCAGTACGGTTGTGTACTGACCCACGTTTGTGGGCATTATTTCAGGTACGCAGGCGTAGTGGCGCTGCTTGGATATACGGGACATGATGTATGAACTGTAAGTACCTTTGTGGGCTAGAGAAATAGCAAGAGTATTTCATCGCCTTCGTGGCATTGCCTTCGTGGCATTTCATTGGGACCCTATCGAGAGCTTCGCTGCGTATTACTCTGATGTGTGCTTGGTACACAATACTTGACTTTCGTTGCAACTTGGTTGTTTCAATGATAACTTTGGTGTTTAACAACATCGCCTTGTACGAGCGCAACTCCAGGCTCGTACGGCATCATGTCCCGATGAGAACGATTATCCTGCGGGAGAGCTGCAACGTGGTGATTCACGTTCAGCATGGACATATTGATCTTGCGGGAGATTGGGGTGTGACATTAGCACGCACGAAGGAGGCATCCGCACTGAACGAGGTTCTCCCGCACCCTGCAAACGATCTGGTGGGTTATCAGTACATTGAATGCATTGGTGGGGAGGCTACTCGCCCGCTCGACAAATCCAAACACGTAATATAGGTTCTGTGCACCAACTATTATGTTGTCTTTCTAGTTGCCTTAGGATCAGTTTCATGGCAAAGATTTAATAGCCTAATTCGTGTGACAGTGCGCCATGTGATATAAGAGGAAACACGGCAAGACTTACCAACTTACCATTTGTCCTTCCATGTCCAAGGCAACAAATATTAATTTAAGCATGAGCAGGTTTAAGTATTCAGGGGCAATAACATATGCAAAGACTGTGTTATAAAACGAGACTATATCCCAGGTGCACAGTTATTTTCAATGCGATGCAATGACTCGCACGCAGATAGCCGCTAAGCGAGGATGACTTATCTATATGACATAAGTCGCTGGCATAGCCAAAATAGACGGTTCGTGGTCTCGAGACTAAAAGTGTTGTGCAATGCAGGTGGCGAGCCCCGCTGCAGAATACTCCGTCACATAACATACGACCACTCATACATTTTTGTCCGGATCGGACCGGTCCCAACGCCCTGGCAACCGACCGCGGAAAGAACATAAAACCTTGTGCACAAGTTGTCCGCGACACGCAGTCTGGGTCACTCCTTTTTCCATAGCTTGACCTGATAATCATGAATCTTGTTCTAAACGAGCATATTGCTCCACGAGCTGAGATTCTTTCTTTACTTGACACGATCCTCGTTTAGATGCATACTTGGCATGATTATCATTCAAGTGTGATTTTCATTCAATATTCATCTTGCCATGATGCATTCCCCTGGTGCGGGGACTGCCTTAGTGACCTAACGGTCCCAGATACTTACAGGTTCATTCTGCTCAAAAGAACTATTTGATAGTCTCCTGGTTAACTGGAATGCATGAACGATACAGATAATGTTTACTTAGTTGTGGCATAGCATTTCATCGAGGCAATATCACAAGTTAGCATATAAGCAGGCAAACATGCATTTATAAGGGACTTAAGCAATTACGTTGGCTCGGGCCCGAAGGTAAGCCGAGAGGTGAAACCGTAAGGGACTTCCCGAGCGACATGATCTAGGGTAGCATGCTAGGGTTTGAATATAAGCAATATTTTAATTTCATGTTCTAACATAAGCAATACAAGTTGGGATTATTCCCTTAGCTAGGTGCGGTGTATTCTTATTAGCATGTAGGGGGTGATTCACCTAGCGACTAGCATGTATTGTTCCTTATTTTATGTGTGCTGGCTAAGCAAAGACAAGTTTACCGTAGCCACCCACCTTAGCGATGTTTTGCCTCGGTTGAGCGATACGTCGAGCGAGCCTCTGAAAGCCTAAGCCGGAATCCTGTAGGGACAAGTCTGGATATCCTTTGCCTCAAATGAGTATTCTTGCCTGAGCAAAGCGGGTCGGGACATTGCACTTTTGCTGTTTGAATCGGCAGTCCGCTTGAGCGGAATGGGGTATTACACTCACCAAGTCAGAAAGGATACAAATATTGGTGTCCCACTAAAAAAAGGTTGTTTGTCAGTATTGACGTGACCTTCCGGGAGTTTGAACCATTTTATGGGGAGAAGACGAAGTTAAGTTCCTTGTTCGAGGATGGCTCTACTGATGCTAGTAGAGAGGGGAAGAATGAGAGTGACATCGTGGTTGGTATGATTCCATGTCCTTTTGAGTCACCGAGGAGTGATGGTGTCTCAAGGAGAGCCGACGGTCAGGAGGAGTTGAGAGTATATAGGGAGCATGAGCAGCAACAACAGGAGCAGCATGAGCAACAGCAACAGGAGTAGCAGGAGAAGCATGAGCATCATGAGCTTCCTCCTAATGTCCATATGCTAGTACCCACAAATGTTGATGTCCTAAGTCCCTCTTCTCCAGGACCTTCTTCGGCCCTTCCATCTGAGTCACCTGGTAACAATTTCTCCCCTGATACTTCTAATCCTCCTGTCTTGCTTCGTAGAACTTCTAGAGTCAATGCTGGAAAACCTCCAGCTAAGTTTGGCAGTTGGGATACTGACATTGCACATTATATTTCATATGCATCCACTTCACTTACATATAATTCCTTCATTGTATCATTAGATTCAGTACTTGTACCTAACAACTAGCAGGTAGCTAAGCAATATCCTAGGTGGTTGAGTGCCATGCAGAAAAAACTCCAGGCCTTGAAGAAGAACGACACATGGGAGCTGGTACCACTGCCAGCTAGAAAGCATGTTATTGGATGTAAATGGGTTTATACTGTTAAGCAGACTCCAGAGGACAAGATTGACAGGTAGAAGGTCAGATTGGTTGCTAAAGGCTATAGCCAAACTTATTGTATCGACTATGACAAGACTTTTGCTCCAGTCGCAAAGATGAGCATTGTAGTGCCCCATTCCCCCTATTCGGGGAGCGCGGCTAAGAAATACTTGGTATCGTTCGATCGGGACACTCATTTCCTCATTATGGATTGGTTTCTTCGCAATCAGGTCCCACATTCAACGAATCGTGCCTCGAGGGATGACTCGACGGCAGAGTCGAGAGGGGCCTTTCCGTTGCGCTGGTTTCTTTGTCCGTTTTTTATGCCGCTTGGTTGCTTTCTTGTTGGTTTTGTGACTTGCATTTTCTTGGACAGTTTCGATGGATTTCATTGTCTTCGTTCTTTGGATTTCGTATTTCGTATCGAACCCTTGGAGACCGAAGCAAGAGATATTGATCATCTGTTGGTGAATGTAGGTGATCGTGTAGGCGACGTGCAAGCGGAGTCTTGAAGATCTCTCTTTTCTCTCTCCCGATTCACCAACTTGTGAGTGGCCTTACTCTCGAATTTGCGCCCTTCTTCCAAGTCTTCATTCCTAATAAATTGACTCATTTGTGCATTCCAATCAACGATACCAAAAGAATAAAATTGAGTCAAGATAAAAGAAGAGGTAGACTTGAAATACTTAATGCTTGTCACATAAAATTCTACACGATCACATTGTTGCGTGCTTGTCCGCTATACATGTAGCTATTTTTTGTTCAGTTATAGTTAGAAATTATTCATCTATAACTGTTCAATAGGTAGTACATAACTTGTGAATTGGTCATATCAGCTAGTAGACTATGCCATCACACTGTGCTAAAGTAGTTCTGTTCATGTTGATGTCTTGAAATGCTTCATATGTTAACTTAGTGTTTAGATCGTCAATGGTCATAGATAACTTGTGCACAAGGTATATGGTTTCTGTGAATGGTCGCCGGGGAACAGGGGCCGATTCGTTCCGGGCGAAACAATAATTAGTTGTGCTAGCAACTTAGCACGGGTGTGGCGGGAGTTTGTAGCGGGACTCGCTACCTGCGCTGCAAGCATCGTCGTCTACTCGGACTATAGTCCATGATGGCTAGTCAAGACAGTGATCCTTATGTATATTTAAACTGTGCAAACTAACTATGTCTTCGTGGCAGGAAAGGTCATGATAAATTTTGTATAGGTGGTTCAGACGGGGCAGGTAAAGTCACCGAACGGTGGCATATTTTGTTATGTCATTCCATTCTATCGTATATATAAAGAATTAAAATAAGGCAAGATGAAAGATCACATAATAATAATGTTGCATCTTTACATGAATACGATGTCGATTTGGTATGTTGGGTTAGCTCGCCCTCACCGGTACTTTTTGAAGTACTGACCCTCGTTGCAGGAGGTTCCCCGAGCCAAGACGACACGGCAAGGAGCTGAAGCTTCCCCAAATCTTTCACTAATCTGGCGTGTTCGTGTTTGTGACTTTTTGGAACGCAAGTACATAATCTTAAGGAGCTCGTACATACCTTTTTGGAGCTCCTAGGCGATGGTACTAACACGCACCCAAGGTGGTTTACTCTTTTAAAATATTAGTAAGGGATGTAATGTATGGATCGACTATCTCATTTTGCGTCCAAGTTGTAAGCCCGTGCGGCATCTTTATTACTTTTGAATCAAGAGTCTGTAACCAGATGTTCATTATCAATAAAGAAAACTTTTCTATATCTCGATGTGTGATATCTCATTTGCGTACTCTGTTGCATATGTATCTAAAGCATATCATTATGCCTAGGCCTTGTGCATGTGCTCCTTACGCGTGCACGACATCACGTCCGGAGGACGATTATCGATTTAGCGAAAATTGGGGTTTGACAAGCACTGTGCGAGGGTTGGTGTCATGTGCTGTCAACTTCAATTGGCAACTACATCAGCTAGATGTCAAGAACGTCTTTTTGCACGGAGATCTCCAGGAGGAGGTGTATATGGAGATTCTACCAGGCTTTGCTAATTCACAAGCAACGGAGAAGGTATGCAAATTGAAGAAGTCTTTATATGGGCTAAAGTAGTCTCCGAGAGCATGGTTTGATAGATTCAGGATTGCAGTCTGTCGTATGGGGTATAGGCAGTGCAATGGAGATCATACTGTATTTTACAGGTACTCCAAGACTCGTATCACTGTTCTTACAGTATATGTTGATGATATTGTAATTACTAGAGACGATACTGAGGAGATCCTACGGCTGAAGAAAAGGCTTGGAGATGAATTTGAAGTTAAGAATCTGGGGCAATTGAAGTACTTCCTCGGAATTGAAATTGCAAGGTCACGAAAGGGTATAGTACTTTCTTAGCGAAAGTAAGCTCTGGACCCTCTTTCAGAAACAGGAATGCTGGGTTGCAGGATTGCTTCTACTCCTATCGAGCAGAATCACAAGTTGTGTGCTGAGGGCGGTGATCCGGTGAGTAAGGAGCAATATCAAATATTAGTTGGTCGACTCATATATCTATGTCATACGAGACCTAATATTACTTATGTCGTGAGTGTGGTGAGTAGATATATGCATGATCCCAGAGAGCAGCATATGGAGGCAGTTCGCAGAATTCTCAGGTATATTAAAGGAATCCCATGAAAGGGGTTATGGTTCAGAAGTTTTGGACATCTGAGAGTTGAAGGCTACTGTGATGCCGATTGGGCGGGTTGTATGGACGATCGCATGTCCACTACAGGTTACTATATTTTTATTGGAGGCAATCTTGTATCTTGGCGCAGCAAGAAGCAAGATGTAGTGGCTAGGTCTACAGCTGAGGCCGAGTACAGGGCTATGGCAGTTAGCCTGTGCGATATGATGTGGGTGAAGATCTTGTTGGCTGAGATACGTTTGTTTAGAGGAGACTCCCTGCAACTTTGGTGTGACAAAAAAATAACAATTGATATTGCAAACAATCCAGTTCAGCATGATCGCACCAAACATGTGGAGATTGATCGATTCTTCATCAAGGAGCAGCTGAATAGAAAAGTTTTGACTTTGAGCTATGTGAAATCGGCGAAGCAATTAGCTGATTGTTTAACTAAAGGTTTAGGTCCTAGAAAGTTTGATACCTTTTTGTAACAAGATGGGGATGATTGATACCTATCGCCCATCTTGAGGGGGGGTGTTGAGTTATGGGGGACTTATTTAGTCCCACATCGGATAGAAAATAAGGAGGAGGCTAGCCTCCTCCTATATATATGTACCCCCTCTCTTTGAAGTAAATCAATCAATTATTTTTTCTCTACTCAATATTATGATTTGGCTCTAAACTTTTGGTGCATCAAAAATATTTTTGGGCAATTCTGTTGGATTGTATCTTATTTCCGGTTGAGTGCTCAAAAGATGATGACAATGGATCAGTTGATAATTTAGTCCTACATCGGGTAGGAAGTGAGATCATGGAACGTAGATAATTTAGTTGGTTCAGACCTTAGAAGAGAATTTTCTTTTAAGGCATATGGACGGTCCAATATAGCACATCATGGACCAACTCTAGTTTGGGTCACACCGTGTTCTCAACAAGTGGTATTAGAATCCAAGGTTACGGTAAGGTGGTATGGGTGTCAGACATCCGCATGAAAGCGGATCGGATCTAATGTTTGAGGCAGCTACACGAATTGGCTTCAAAGATGGGTTCGACACGTCCAAGGTGGAGCAAGACGAACAAGACTTTGTTGTTGTCACACAATGATGGTGTGGATGAACGTGTCAATATGGTGAAGATTGTTGAATTGTATCTCGTTTTCGGTTGTGCTCTCAAAAGAGGGCATCGGATAGTGAAGATTGTAGGATGGAAGCATCGGATAGAAAGAGATCATGGATAGGAAGTGGGATCATGAGATTAGATAATTGTGATGGCATATGAATCAAATCCAATATCGCACCTCATGGACCAACACCGGTTCGGATTACACCGCGTTCCAACCAAATTCTACCCTGAAAATGTTGTTTACATGTGGATTGGCTCAACTATGGTCATCCGGCTCAGCAGTCTACTTCCAGAATTGACAAGCTTAACATCTCGTCCAAATAATTAGCTATCATGAGAGAACATTTGGGAGATCAGTTCACTCTCCTTCAGCACCAAGTATTCAGTACCTCTAATTTCCAGACTTGTATGAGAACAAGCAAGTTCACACATGATTAATCTACTGGTTAATAATTTGATTCCATAGGCCTGTTCCTTCACAATCAGTCTCTTTCTCAGAAATTTTTGCCCGGCCGTGTTTAATCATAAGCATATGATGATTAACAATGATAATAGAGTAATGAGGAAATAAGAATCTGCTTAATTTATTAATTAGTGTTGCTATTTGAGTTAAAACAGTGGATACGCGGCTCTCATCTTCATATAAAACTAGAATAATTAATTTTGATAGTAACTGATCCTATCAACATAACGTCTCAGAACGTAGTAATTTTATCATTTGTGTATTTTATTCCTGTGACAGTTGTGAGGAGGACCTTAAACAGATGGATACAGGCAAGATTCAATTGGAAGCTTCGACAGGAACCAACTCTTTCAACATATATATGTATGTACAGGACCGGCCCAGAGATAAGTCTGACAAGACTTCAGATTTGAACAGCCCCATATGCTAGGACAAACTCTTATACTCAGCGTGATCCCACAGCCAGGAGACCGACCCGCAATAAGGGTCAAGGGGCAACCATAATTAGTTCCGGATAGGACAACCCAATCTCCCGGACCGGTTCTGCGTATGTGTAAACCCCCAGAGAACTCCGACCTCTTGGAGGTCACGTTGGACCTGAAAGGTTGTCCAAGTCCGAAGTCTTATCGAATTTATCCCTGTGTCGGTCCTGGTTATACCAGGGGTTGATAAACTTTCTGAGTCATGTTTTCTATTATATAAACTCGTGAGCCTGATGAACTCTGATTTGGTAAGCTGAACAATGAAAAGGTTTCAGAAGCAGCGAATTCTGAGGAGCTGCATGAAGTCAGTAATGGAACAAATGATTCCTTGAGAAATAAGAAAAACTTACACAAGCTTATTCAAACAAACCCAAAGTACTTGGCCTTCCCGAGATATATTTATAATAACTCCATTATACTAAAAACCAGTGTTTTAAAAACCGGACCGATGATTGAAAAATCTTTGGTATAGGTCGAACCGGGGTTCAACCGGGTTCAAATAGGCCCATTACAAGAACCAGATCATATAAGATATCCACATTTACTTCTTGGCTCTTCGTATGTATAGTTTGGTTTGATTTTACAACTATAAGGTCTCTCAAAACCAAACCAAGTACCAAATAGTCAAAATCTCACATAATAAATTTTTTTGAGTTTTTTTTTTTTTTTAAATCAAAATGCACGGTTCAATTGTGAACAGGTTCGGCCGGTTCACCGGTTAAACTCTGGTTCAGAAAAAAAAAACCACCGGTTCTTTAGAAAATCCAGTTCAGGTCAAACCAGACCGATTTTTTGGTCCAACCCGATCCGACCCAGTTCAACTGTCCTAAAAACACATGGTTAGGCCTAATCATCTCAGAATAAAAAAAGAAGTAAACTTAGTCTGGAATCTCCAGAGAGATTTTAGTAGCCAAACATGTCTCCCTAGAGTCTACTACTATAAGTGCAGATGACTGAGAACTTTAAGTATGAATCAAGCCCTCTACGTTCGTGAAGTGTGGCCTAATGGTAAAGGCACCGGACATGAGACGTGTGGGTGGGTGCGGAGGTGTGTGTGTGTGTGGGTAGGAAAAAAAAAATCAAGCCCTCTACAACTACATAGGCGCATAAGCAAGAAACACGAACTTAGTAATGTAAACCCTATCGTATCGTGAGTATTGTGTCATCATTGTGATGGATGCAAACACAATACGAATAGTCGTCTTTGCTACATGCTAGTAATCAAAGGCACATATAAACTCGCGAGTATTGTGTCACCATAAAAATTTGCACATGCAAGTAACTACTAACTGCTTATTCAAAGATTTGAGTAACGCTTGTACCTGTCTCCAATGGCAATCTATCATCATCAGTGAAGAGCTCCCAGCACTTGGGCTTGTAACACAAGTAAATTAGTCTGAAGTTTGATTCAGTTCTTCTTCCGTTCACTTCTTTGTGGATCAAGATTTGGCTTATACACAAAAGGGTTGACCACAATTTGGCTTCTACACATGGTTAGATCTGATGTGAATGATATCACTCAGACAGAAAATCCGATATGCATGATAACAGTCGGACAGAAAAAACACCGTAGCCTCTTATTTATAATGAATGCAAGTAGAGTGACGAGAAAACTCCAAAAAATGTAGAGAATAGCTTCTAAAATAGTCCAGATTTTTTTCTAGCAGATCCAAACCAGATCACTTAACAGTTTTATGAGAAAGGGACCCTGGTCCTTGTCTTCAAATAAACATACAGATTCATCCCTTTTACATGCAGTTGCATCTGACATCAAAAGTCTACAATGGATCACAATGCAGAGTGACACGGGAAAACATGAATCTTCTAGAAATAGAACCGTAAGGAGTAAACAACCCATTGTCATACTGATTCTACTACAGAGTCTACTAAACACATGCATACAACCGCTCATAGTACTTAATGTCTCGCCATTACAGTCATAGCCATCAGGGGTACCCCTTCACACACATAATACGATTTCTATTTCCCACAGAGAACTTCTCTTCCAACTCCAGCATCAATGTCGATATATACATGCATATTAAAGATTTTTACTGGCAAGAAACCAACTTAAAATTTGTAAACGGTGTATACAGGAGAAAGATGGAGCCTTAAATGCTGCCTTCTTTACTAAAATGTAAAGCATAGAAGACGGAGGAAGTGGTCCAACGGAAGCTGCTATTGATGTGGCTCCTGTTGAGGAGTTGCAGTCAATTCAGGGGCGATAGTGAAGTGCAAGCCCCTTCCCTGCCCTGACTGTAGTATGAAAGCCACTTCAGTTGCTGCTAAAGCAGCTGCTTCCTGTATTGTGAAATGGTATAAAAGATTAAATGCTCTATTAAAAAACATCCAACATACTTGGGGCTAAGAAAGCAATTTAACCAATCTTCCTTGAAATAATAATGTAGTTCATGTAAGATGATATTGCGCTGTGTACTAATTTCTGGTTCCTTTAATGTACTTAAAGTTTTGGTTCGAAGATATTTCAGTGCAGAAGCACTTATATCAATTATCAATAAGATCAAGTTATGATCCAAGCACTAAATGATTGGTTTATATATACTCAGGCTCATAACCTGGTTGCATTGACAAGGTAAAATAGAAAAGTTCAATATTGATGGGAGAATTTACCTGTCTTTGCCTTCGGCGCTGCAAAATACTTATGGCCCAAGCCATGATATAACACGGCAACAGAAATCCAGCAGCTCGTAGCAAAAATAGCTGTTTTCACCATTGGTAGAATATGACAAAACAAGAAAAGTAATATATTAGATTTACTAAAATTGCAAAATAGTCTATGAAATAATGAAATGTATATAAATTTCACCAACCGAAAAGTAGGTCGAGGCATCATCATCCCCATCGCCATCGGAGATAGTCAAGGCATGCCTCAAAAGCAAAAGAGCCATCAGCTACAAAAGAGATGAACACAATAATCAGCAAGTTAAAATAAGTCAGGAAACGTATAACTAAACAAACCAGCATCTGCCAATTGTTAGTTCTATCAGCTTAGTTGGGTCTTTTTCCAGTTTGTATCAGTTTTTATCAGCTGATACAGATAACTTGGTAGGTCAAATTTACACAATGTGCTACTAAAACCGATGTTTGCAATTGAGTGTATTAAGTTGCCTAGTGACTCGTAAGCAAATGATTATGCTCATTAAGGTCCATTAAGGAGCATCTATCTCAAACATGGACAGCATCCAACTCAACTCGACCATCCTCACTAAATTGATCAATGGGCGACCTACCTCAGAAAGTAGAAGGGTTCATTGCGGTCAATAAAGGAGCATCTATCTCAAACTAGGCGACCATCCTCGTTAAATCGTTCGATGAGTGACCCACCTCAAAAAGTAGGGGAAGGGTGATGCGTCCAGTTTATACTCATAATATTATAATATTATGGAAGCAAAAAGGATATAGATGTAGATGTAACATTCTATTGCTATACTGTGATTGTATCATTTTTGAGTCAAATGGACATACAATGTTCTAGTAAGCTGTAGGGCATGCTGCAATAATATTCAACTATACAGTGGATGAACCACAGTCAACAGTAAAGCCAAGGAGATTACTACCAACAACAATAAAATTATAATAATGTTTCATTAAGATTATACTTTATAAAATAAAATTATAATGCTTACAATTAGAGCAGCAGAGCGGCAGAATGCAGCACCACTGGCATTTGTAGCAGCATATTCATCATACTCAGCTTCAAGAAAATGGCGTTGTGCTGCTGTCATGGCAAGTATCCTTGGGTCACGGAAATCCAAGGGTGTACCAGTTATGGTCCAACCTCCACTGAGAATATGAAACAAATAGTCATAACTATGCACGTAGAGTGCAAACAAATTTTAAAATCCTTATGGAGCAGCTTATATATAATTAACTGCAAGTCAAACAAGTAGCTGAACAATAAATAAATTTAAAAAAAAACCTGATATCGATTGTGGTCTCAGCTGGCTGGACTCGAGGCGGTGCAGTGTAGCCAGGTTTGTATCCCTGAAGATCAATATTTCATAATTATGTTTAAACTGGATGGATGTATATGAAGAAAAAGAATGTAGTGTATGCAAATCTGATGCCAAAATAGTATTGAACATGTAAACTTGTAACAACAGCAAAACTCATTTGCTCACCTCATGGCAGATCTCACAAGTTATATCCCCTTTCTCGTTGCACCAGCGCTGTACACATGCCCTATGAGCATACTGAATATGAAAATTTTGTCAAAATTGGAGTCTCTGAAATTAAAAGTAGTGACTACCAAGTACACAGGAAAAATCAGAAGTTGCATTCTATCACAGAAAATTAATTTCATAAAGGAAATTTGAAATGGTAGAAATATAAATGAATTAAATGTTGTATTCTAATAATAAATACAAATTACACCAATTTGGTGGGGGGGGGGGGTGGGGGGGGGGGGGGGGGGGGACCACAATTCTGGAAAGTTAAGCAGAAATCATATGACTTGGGATGTATAGTAAGTACACATACAATTTGGTCCAAATCCAAATCTTTATCTTATTTCTGAGAAAATTTAATATCTGGTTTGTCTGTTCAGAAAATATATACATATACGTATAGTAGACACAAAATACACTATTAATTCATATACAGTGAAATTACACAATTTAAGTTACCCTATGCTAAAAAATGATTTTAAATATTCGAAGTTGGATAGACATTTTATCTCGAAACATTTAAAAGTATTCGGTAATATTTGCACCCATTGTATGGATCCAGGATGATTCAATATCATCAAATATGGATGTCTAATTTAGTATCGAAACCGTATCCGTATAAATAACAATTATAAACATGCTAAGACCCACATTTCTCTCCGAGAGAGAGACTATATTAATTAATATATTGCTCCCCTCATAGTATCTGGTTCGAGCCCAGATCCATTTACATCATATATGGATATTAAAAGTAGTATATGAACAACCCATATTCACTTGGACAAAACAAATATAAATATGGTAACACCTACATTTTTCCTCCAAATTTAACTACATCCAATAATATATTGCTTCCTTCATATTCCTAGCTGGTCCAAGTCCACATCCATAGAGATCGTACCTTGTTATCAAATTTAGTACCAGAAAAATATCAATATTCACTTGAGAAAACAAAGACAAATATGGTAAACCTACTTTTGCTCCTTATCAACTCCTATATAACTACCTACTAAAGAGAATTTTGGAGTGTCCGTCGCATGTGTGATGCGTGTCTAACACGACATGACACGAACACGACGTGTTTTTGGAGTGTCCGCACTTCCTAGGGGATGATAAATTATTCTTTGCACCAAAATAACATATTTTGGCTATCAAAGATACAAATGAAGCAACAAGGACCATTTCCGGCCTTTTAACTCTCAATGAACAATAAGAATGTCGTGGCTAAGATAATCATCTGTGCTAATGTACGAAAGAACCACCCCAAGATTATAAGTTACCATGATTTACTTTTGTGATAGTGAACTAGAGGCCACTTGATCAGTCAGGAATGACATTCATAGGCAACTATGACAAAACGTAACTAAATGATCCGGGGGCATGAAGAGTTTGTTCCAAGCAAACTGTTGGCCCTCGATAACTGGAAGCTCTTTCAAATTATTTACCACTATCTCACCAAAGTTCAAGCTTCAGCTCCTATTTACCAACTCACGTGTTTGTGGCACTCTTCTCATATGGACACACTTCTCATATGGATGTTCCGACGTAGGCTTAGGCAGATCATTTTCTTTATCACCTTAATTTTCATTTAAAGCTATTGGAGGAACATTCAGCCTGTATTGAACCTTTATTCATTTCAAGGGTTCTCAATGGTTCTCAGCGGCTCATTTGTATCACATACATAAACACGAAGGAAGGCCAACCCAAATGTTCATGAACATGCATCTTATATTTCATGAAGGCGCCCACTCTCTCAAGGAAGATAAGTCTAAAATGCTTTTACTAATATATTAAAAATGTAATATACTTCAACCTCACAGCATTATCTTAAAAGACATTTCACTAGCTACTACTTACTAGCACTATCAAATGCACTCTTGAACCCATACATTACACAATTCCATTTCCCCCATGTTCATTAACAATGTAAAATGTCTAAATTGCAACAAGAAAACACTAACTATGAGTACAATAACATGAACATATAACAACTGAAATATTGACATAAAATTACACATGTAGAATTCCTTAATTACATGAAAATTTTGAAAATATAATTTTTCACAAAAAGAAAGAAGTATATCATATAAAACTTATATATTTTGTTCAGAAACATGAATATTAGGAGCACAAGAAAACTATGGAGCACAAAATGGTCCATCAGACACAAAGTTCACCATACAAGCAAATTTAGCAAAACCCATAGAAGCCAGAATCATTAGGCAATGAAGCAGTACAAGTCCCAATGTAGATGGACTACACCTAAGCAACCATCCATGAATTATGTACTACTTCCCATTAACTACAAATTTTCACCAATGATGCATATTTTTATCAAGTCCTTGGCTACCTCAGTATGCAACATGCTTATGGAGTGCTGCAAATCGAAGACATAAGTGAACCTCATAAACAAAGCAAGCATATGTGTTAGTAGGTTAAGGTTAACTAAATAATATAGCTTTCAGCAACCAATAGAAGATGGACCTGTATCAGCTCTTAAAAATCCATGCAAGAAAGAAAGGACTGTAAAAGGGTACTTGAGAACCTTGGAATGGACTGTCCCACACAGGAGATGAGGACTGCCTTATTATGAAAAAAAAATGCAATGCAAGTATAGGAATAGGGGTAAATCAAACAGCTACACCAACATCAACAAAGCCTCTGTCCCAAAATTTTGGGGTCAGTAACATGAATCCTTTAATTCCATTCACAACTCAATTAACCGTCTCCTTTTAGCAAACTCATATCCTCATTCACAATGTCAATCCAAGTTCTCTTAGGCCTACCCTAGCCCTAGGTTATCATCCTTAACTGGTAGATGATACATACATTCGCCGTATGTGTCCAGACCATCTCAAATGACTTTCTTGAAGTTTCTACCGATATACTCATTTCTTATTCTATATTTTCTCAATTGCCACTCATCCATCTCAACATTCTCATTTCAGCTACCACATAAGCGAGCAACAACCCTCTCATTCATTGCAACATCTTCTATCAGGTAAGAAAAAGAAAACTCCATACTCGCTAGAACACCATTATATAATCAAAAGAGTCTTGATACTTTGCCTACAATGATGTGGAAAATCCATAGAATTCGTACAAGTCTTGAATAAAGATTGAAACCACAGCAATGGTGAAACAGCAAGAGAACTTGCTAATAACCACAGGTATGAAGTTGAAAGAAAGCAACAGAATTGCTAATAATAGAGCAAAGTACTTGAATGCAGTGATGAACTGCTTGAAAGTTGTTGCCACCGTTGCTTGGGTGATGAAGATCATTGTTGCTCAAAGTGAAATTCGACCATTGTCATCAATCCGTTCCAGGAACTAACAAGTGAAGAACTTCTGTAACACTCATTGTCACCTTCTCCCCTGGACTAGCACAAATGTGCTTACGAACTCTTGGACTAACGCCTAGCACACAAGCAACAATTTTGCTCTTTGAGATCAAATTTCTCCCACTCTCTCTATGGAATTTTTTTCTCTCTTCGAGCCACTAAGTGTTGAAGCGACACCTAAATATGAGAGCAATCTCTTGTAACTGCCCACTAAAGAGGTGCACCGAATACCAGGGATCATTCTCTCTTAAGTGGGATAGTTACCAGTAATAATTCCCTATAAATGAGAGAGTTACAAAATTGAGCAGCTTCCAACTGCAGCAAAATCGCGCCTCTTAGGCAGTACAAAGTTCCGCAGAGCTACTCTACCATCGCATTTTCGCGGAACAATAGCATAGAACTGCGAAACAACGGCATTGAACTCCTGCGGAATAAAAGGCCCTTGATACCCGTGCAGCCTGCGGAACCGCAGCGCCTCAGAATCTCGCAAAGCCTGCAAAACCACCGACGCCGATGAACCACGAAACCTGCGGAACCGAAGAACGCCACGAAGCCCGCATAACTTTTGCGGTGAAATCACAAGAAACCGTGTTGCTTCTGTGGCATAACCGCGCGGAAGTGTGCCATCTTCGCGCCTGATACGTACATGTGAAATACGTTATCAAAGCGCCACTTTGCGTCCATCGCCCATGCTCAAATCCGAACCAGGTCCCAAATTTCTTCCAAGAATTGATGACAAAAATAAATGTTTGATGTGGAATTTGAACCTTGCCCACTAAGAAAAACCTACAATACAAATCAGTTAAGGTAGCACACCTCATGTGTAAAAGACAATAAATGATAACTCAAATATTGAAATACACACACTTAGAATTTGCCTCAACATAAAATGGTGGGTCTGTGTCACTAATGACTAGATTCAAATAAAATCCCAACAATCCTCCCACATATTTCAATATGTAAATGAGTATTTCCCGTGATGATTGTGCATCTTGCATTAGGACAAATGTCACAATACAACGTGAATCTTCTCGTATTGGTCAAAATATAGTATATTACAGAATGGACTAAGACTTGATCATAGCTACAATTCTTCCCACTCACACAACTACATAACCCTTGCCTCTGGTTGCACGTTAAAGGCCATGCCACCATGTGTTGACATGATTTATGTGTATATATATTAGGTGTCTACAAGTTCACCCTCAAGAGACGACATCATATATCTATATGCATACACATATGTAAGTTCTTTTTTCAAGAGTTTAACTTTCCCAACATGAGGCTGCATGCCTCTTTGCGGTACTATGCCGCTATAACATAGTATGAAGCCGAGGTCTCGTTACCTAATGTTGTGTCACCCTACTATAGCATTAGGTACTAACCTCTTGTAGTCAAGGTTCTAAACGGCGGTAGACGGATGTGCGGCGGAAAAAGTCTGCCTACCGCCTAGGCGGTTGATACATTTTGGACATTTTTACTATTTTATCATTTTTTTGCATAATATGCATATTTTAAGTTTTTTTATGCATAACTAAGTTGTAGAACAAAGATTTATAAAATTTTAGTCTTGTAAAAGTGAATCATACGCCCATAATGCTTGCAAACTTTTTGGTCAAAACATCATGTTAGGTATTGCTCCGCCTAGACCCCCGCCTACATCGCCTCACCTCCGTTGGCTGCCTACTCCGCCGTCTACCGCAAAGCGGTGCGAAGAGAGACCGCCTACCGCCTAGGCAACCGCCTCAACCGCCATTTAGAACAATCCTTGTAGTGATGTATTACAAAACTCTCAGCATGAGGCTATTTGCCTCTTTGTGGTGCTATGGCGCTATAATGTGGCCTGAAGCAAAGATCTCACTATTTCTTGTGGTGTCATACCATTGTAGAATGAGTTGTAGAACAAAGATTTATAAAATTTTAGTCTTGTAAAAGTGAATCATATGCCTATAATGCTTGCAAACTTTTTGGTCAAAACATCCTGTTAGGTATTGCTCCGCCTAGACCCCCGCCTACATCGCCTCACCTCCGTTGGCTGCCTACTCCGCCGTCTACCGCAAAGCAGTGCGAAGAGAGACCGCCTACCGCCTAGGCAACCGCCTCAACCGCCATTTAGAACAATCCTTGTAGTGATCTCACTATTTCTTGTGGTGCTATGGCGCTATAAGGCTATTTGCCCTCTTTGTGGTGCTATGGCGCTATAATGTGGCCTGAAGCAGAGATCTCACTATTTCTTGTGGTGTCATACCATTGTAGAATGAGGTACACCTCTCTGTAGTGTTGAACTACTCGTGCTTCTTGTCAAGCACAATGAGTATTCCAAATGCTCAAGAATTTATTAAGGCTCCAAACCAATCTACAACAGGACTTGTTCAAAGAACAAAAAGTAAAGACTATAGAGGTTGTGGGAGACAATCCCTCCAATGTCCGCATGGACAAACCTTTCTTCCTGATGTATCCCACTTTACGATACTTCTCTGAACCAAAAGAGATGCATAATAGATCTCTTTTTTAATTAACAACAAAATACTTTATGGTAAAATTAAAAAGACATTACATCAAAATTCACTCAAGTTCTTTTTTTGTTGTATCCTCGACAAGCTGGCGCTTGAGGCCCTTGGTGAACGGATTCGCTAGATTATCGGATTATCCTAGCTATAAACACCAATCACTACAATAACGCTATCAGAGATAAGCTCATTCAGTGTTGTGTGACGAAGTCTCGTAATTTTCTTTCTCCTATTGAAAAGAGAACTGGATGTCATTGTTGTAGTTGTCTAGTTGTCGCAGTAATATCAAAATAACTGAAATCTGCACACTACCTGAAGGAAGATCATACATGAGCTCCTGAAGCCACTTTGCTTTCATACTAAATTGATGAGTGTGAAAACAAAATTTGTTTCTTCGACTTTTACGATATAGAACCTCCACCCAAAGAGATAATGTGGACCTTCCACTCTCCTTTATGAGCACCAACTAGCATCATTGAAGCATTCCACCACAGTCAAATAATTACTGTAGTGCAGTACCAACCGGAGGAAGATCATATATGAGCTCCCGAAGCCATTCTACTTTATGTTGCATCCAGTAGATAGAACTCACTTCATTAATGAGGGTGAAAACAAAGTTTGTTTCTTCACTCACCCTTCTGAGCACTAACTAGCATCACTGAAGCCTTCAACTCCAGTCAGATAACTACTGTAGTACAATACAAACTTATGAGTCCTCTTGAGATATCTCATAACTCTTTTTACAGCTTTTTAGTGCTTAATGGCTGGATTGCTCATGCACCAACTCAACATCCCTACAGCTAAAGCAATATAAGATCTAGTGCAACTCATTACATATATCAAACTACCAATAATACTTAAATTGTCCATCTGCATTATAGTCTTTTCTGAGTTTGGCTTCAGTTTCTGGTCACACCTATATGGAGTATCGATCCTTAGAAGATCATGTTATCTATATTGTGTGAGCATCCTTTCGACGTTGTGAGTTTGAGAGAAAGAAAGCCCAACTTCTATCCGGGTGATCTTTATCTCAAGGATAACACCAGTATCTCCCAAATTCTTCATATTGAACTTAAGAGGAGAAGAACTTCTTGATCTCTATGACATTATCTAGATCTATCAAGGATTAGCATATCGTTCACATATAGACACATTATTACCCCTCTGCCATAAGCAAACTTAGTGTAGACATACTTATCAGCCTCGCTGACCCTGTAGTCATTTGATCTTAAGACTTTATCAAAATCCTCATACCACATCATGGGCTCATACCACATCTTGGGAGACTATTTTAGACCATAGAGAGATTTACCGATTTGCATACCTTGTATTCAAGTCCTTTGACAACAAATTCTTCTAGTTGCTTTATAAAAATCTCTTCGGTTAGATCTCTATTCAGGAATAATGTTTTCACATCCATCTGGTGAATCACCATTTTGTGAATTGCACCCAGTGGAATCAGCATCCTGATAGTTGTCATCCGCAAAACCGAAACAAAAGTATCGAAATAGTCGGTCGCTTATTTCTGATAAAACACTTTAGCTATCAACTTAACATTGAACTTATCAACAATTACATCGACCGTCATCTTTTTCTTAAAGATCCATTCGCATCCAATAAGTTTTGCTCCTTCAGGTAGATTGACCAACACCATGTTTTATTGGATGTTATAGTCATTGTTGACTGCTTCCTTCCAGAAGACGTCACTATTCTTTATCGCCTTATCATATGTAACTGGATCAGCTTTCACATTACATGAGAGCAATCTCATGTAACCGCCCACTAATGAGGTGGGCAAAATACCAAGGATCGTTTCCTCTTAAGTGAGGCAGTTTCCAGTAATAACTCTCTATAAATATGGCAATTACAAAATTGACTTATGTTGCAGCAAAACTACGATTCTTAGACATAGCAACATTTTTGCGGAACTATGAGAGTAGTTTGTCAGAATAGCAGCATAGATATCCCACAGAACAACTGTGTCGAGGACGCCGTAGAACCACACGAAGCTAGCAGAACCGTAGAACATCGCAGAACCACGGACGCCACGAAACCGCAAGCAACCATGCCTTATTCGTACGTACGAAGTGCATAGTATGTCACGCCCAAGTCTGTGTTCCAAAGGGATTTCCTCCAAGAATTAGTAACAAAAATAAATGTTTGATATAGAATTTGAACCTTGCCCACTAGAAAAATCCAACATAATACAAACAACTTGAGCTAGCACACAGCATGTCTACAAGACAATAAATGATAGCTCAAATATTAAAATTCACACACTTGAGGTTTGCCTCAACATAGAATGGTGGGACCGAGTCACTAATGATCAAATTCAAATAAAACCCCAGCATACAACTCGTAGTTGGTCTCAGACTTCTACAAATAATGGAATTGCATGCATGACCCCTTAAGAATTATAGGTGCATTGGCAAAACATTACTAGCACACTCTAGCAGAACAAATGTAGGTGCCATTGTATGTTTTCCATCACTCCGGTTTCCCCTAATCTTTAGGAGGTTTGCATGTTCACTAATCATTATCGAAAACAACTGGCACAACATAAACTAAATATAAATTTGTGCAAACTATCAAGACCAAATACAAATTTCTTCTATTAAAAGGATGAATTTAGAAAGGGACCTTCAAGCTGCCACTACAAGCGCAGGGGACCTCGAGGTTCTTGATATGATCCTCCTCCTGGCAAATGCGGCATTCCACCATCTGAATGAGCGGCTCCTCCTCATCCTCCTCACGCTCGCTACTGCTAGAACCCTCCTTTGATGGAGGAGACGGAGCCGGCTGCACGGTTTCGACGGCCTGAGGGGCTACCAAACGGTCCACATTCAAAACTAGGTGATCTCCCATTATTTCACCACTAAATCTCCTGAAAAAACAAACAAATCAGGTCAACATTTCATCTTTAACATTAAAAGTCACAAATTTTAGAGATACTTCTCTCACAAAAAACCCTAACCTGACCCCAAATCAAGAAATTCCTCGAAAAGAAATTCTAAATCACCATTGATCAGCCAGAAAAAGGAATTAGAAGCCAAACACATCACATAATACGTACAACATACATTAAAGATTCCTTCTTTCACCTTGATTGCGGTTAGGGACTCAAAATTTCTGACGAAATCGCAAAAACTAAACCAAAATAGAGAGGGATTCGGTCCATGAGGACCTCTAGGAACCCTAAATTGGGGAAAGAGGCTATAAATAACCAAATCCAGCGAAATTGTACCATTGGAGGATTTTTCTTGCATATATTAGCTGAAAATTACAGAGAAATCATAATAGAAAATAAAATTAACGAGATCGACGCACCTGAGCTCCTGAAAAGTTGTTTTTTCTCTTTCTAATGCATAGAGAAATAAGAACAGAAGAAATATATAAATTCTACTGGTAACGCTAACGGCAGTTTGTAACGGCCGTAAGTGTAATTGGAGTTAACGGCGTCGGTTAGCACGCGGTTTTTCACTCGGCAGTAATGCTGACAGCAGTCGCTCCGATTTGGACAATTACATAAATATCCTTGTGGTAATTATATGAGATTTTGGATTGTAATAAAAGTATAATTAAAACAAATATTTACATTGGATCACGTGTGGTTCGAGAAATCATAGCATTAAAAAAAAATTTATTTATTTCGTTAATTGTTGTGTTTGGATGTGAATGAAAAATGAGGAAAAAAAAATTTGAAAAAAATGATTTTTCATCCATCGAAGAATTTACTTTGATACTTCTACGGAAATTTTTTTTTTCAAATTTTTGACTTTTTCAAATATTGAATAAAAAATAGTAAAATTTATAATTAAAAAAACAAATTATTTATTTATTTTTATTTTCTTTCCTGCGTACCAAACCATGCCTTGGTGTAGAATAGTTTGTAATAAAAGACTGGTTGAATTCTTGACTCTCTCTTGGCAGTAGGTCTGCTTGGGATGGGTTTAGTCAAGATGGTAGACCGGATCATATCAAATTTCAAAGTTGGACAAGCAAACATGTTTTCTTTCTCAAGTTATAATATAAATATTAAGATTTCTACGGACTATATCCGATTCATCGAGTCGGAGATTTTTATTTTTTATTTTATTTTTTTGACTTTTCGGCAGAATACATGGACCGACGTAACACTCGAGACTTTCTCCCACGGCTCGATCCACTGACCTTCTGTCATCCAGCCAGAGTCTTATATCTCTCTTCGGTAACCACAAGAGCCGCTGGAGTTCGGTATCAAGTCAGAATTGATCGAGTTGGATATGCTTTTTTTATATTCAAAATTTTAATTTATATCACCTTCATGTCATGTAGTGAAACCTTAACCCATACAACATTCATATCAGCACAAGAATTTTAACCCACAAAACCTCCAGATCAGATAATCCTACTCTTATAAGGAGACTCGAAACGATTCAAAATTGAATGAAAAAATACGACAAAACACTGACTTTCTTTCTTTACTTCCACACAAAATATATATATTTAAAAAATTAAATTTAAAAACTAATTTAAAGAAAAAAAATACCAAAAATATTTAAATTGTTTAACCAATCTTAATTCAAATATATTTAATATTTGAACAAATTTTTAACAATATTATAAAAATATTTATTTTACGTACAATGTACGTTAATTTACTAGTTATACATAATAATAGTAGTACCCTATGTCTTTCTTCTCGAAATTCAAATAAGTAGGATTATTTTCATTTAGGGGGGATAACAAAAATTGAAAAAAAAAAAAAATCAAAGAAAATAAAATAAAATATATATATATATATGTAAAGAACTACTCAGACTAGCAAACGTTATTGTAAAAAGCACTTGATGTTGTTAGAAAATAATCTCTCTTTGATCTTCTGAATTCTCTCCTTTTCTATTTTCTATTTTTTAGCACTAAGTGCTAAAACACTGCGTATAAAGTAGAGCAATCACTTTGTTCAGTTACAAAACTGAATCATCCACTAAAAACGTGGTCGAAAAAACATGAGTAACTCTCAACCAGTTTCTAACTAAAGAGTCAGAATGAAGCTATGCTTCAGTGCAACAGCACTGTTTGTGCATCCTCACAGCCCCGCTGCTCCACGTTCGATCAAACGTACGTCATTCAACGTCATTTTGCATCCGAGCCCGAATCTAGCTCCAAAATTTTTTTTCCAAAAAATGGTAATAAAAATAATTATGAATTATGGAATTTGAATCTAATCTATTAATTTTTTTTACTATACGAGCTAACACACTATATATTTACAAGTTAATAAATAAATGTTCAAATATTATGTGGTTTGTCCTAAAGTGGTACAGTGGGACCGGGTAGTAAACAGATGTTTAGGTTCGAGAAGTAGTGGGTTTGTCTCTCAAAGCATGTTAAAACTCCCAATAATGCTAAGTTTACTAACAAATGCTTACAACATTCTTACAACCCTCTCAACATCTTCCCTCCTATGTGGGCTACCCTCAACCCCAACTTTTCCCAATGAACGACCGTCGCGTGACATTTCGACCACGTGACGACCATTCGGACAGCCACCGAGTCCCACCTCTCCTCCCTCCTTCAATGGACGGCCGTCGCATGAATGCGACGTTGCGGTTGTAAAAGGGTTGTAGGTATTTAGTTGTAGTCCGAGCTGGATTCTTATTGTTGTTCTTGTTACGTCTTGCGTTGGACATGGAGAGAAGCAACTTTTCATGCTTTATATAATGCTGGATAAGTTGGAAAGAGGCAGGCAGGGAGGCAATCAACCAAAACTTAGAAGCTTGGCAATAAAATTTATCAGTACATATTAGCGAAAAACTTCTTGTACTCAACTATTCGAGTTGGTTTGGTGAACAATTGGTTAGAGCATCACTAGTAAGGTACATTCCAACTTCTAGATTCTAGATTCAGAACCTAAAGCTAATTTGGTTGAATAGTAAGATCCATCATAAGTTTTAATTTTTAGATCTTCAAATCCAATCCACCCGCATGAGTTATAGGTTGGATATGAGAATTTCAATATTCAGAATGTAGGAACTCATTTTGTAGAATAGTATATTCTAGATTTTACATTATTATTTTTTACATTATTTTTTTACCACACTTTATCATTTTCTACTATTCTCATACACGCAACATATTCTACATTTACTCTCACTCTCTCTCTCTCTCTCTTCACACATTTACTCTCTCTCTCTTTTACCACTCTCATTTCTCTCTTAAAGTAGATAGAACTACGTGTAAAATAGTTAACGTTATTATGCTAGGAAGTAGATAGTAGTAGTAGGAGTAGGACAATAGCTAAAATAGCTAACGTTATTATGCTAGGAAGTAGATAGTAGTAGTAGGAGTAGGACAATAGCTAAAATAGGTAACGTTATTATGCTAGGGAAGTAGATAGTAGGAGTAGGAGTAGGACAATAGCTAACGTTATTCTAACGGTTAGATTTACTTTCTATATATATATGCCTCAACTTATGAGTTATATGTCATCCACTCTCTCTTATAGTATTTATCTTAAATCGAAGTCAGAAAAAAAAATTATCCCTAATCTGCTACCATTTTTGTCTCAGTTTTTTCCTGATATACTTCTGTAAGTCTTAATTTAGACGAAAATTTTTACTATGGATCAAAATTTAGTAATAATTTGCTACCATGGAGGTATACTAGATGGATTATCTTACCATGGAGGTAATACTCATCTTATAACCACTTATAAAAATATTACTTTAGCTAGTTTGCGTAGTACAATTTATGATCGTTTTTGCATAAGTTATAAATTTACAATAAGGTGGTTTTATGAAGATGCATTGATAATAGTAGATTGTGAAGAAACATGGAATTTTATTGTTCAAAGTAATTTAGTTTCAGCTTGTATTAAAATTTACATCATCCCATCATAAGTAAATATTGACACAACTATCATATCAACTAGTGAACATTTTAATGATAACCAAGATTTCAATGTTGGTCCTAGTTGTATAAATCACACTGAGAGTAACTCTGATACAGAAAATAATGATGTGGACGATGAAAACAGTGATGATTTGGTTGAAAATTTAGATTACTATTTAGATGATAATGATTCTAATGTACATGGTTGCATTCCCGAATTATTTGTTGGCAGACATTTTGATTCTCCTAAGAATTTTCGTAATTTTATTAGCGACCTAGCAATTACATATAAATTTAGTTGTTCATCTAAACATAACAATCATCAAAGAATTGTGTATACTTGTGATTCTCCAAACTGTTGTTGGAGAGTATACGCTAAAGCTATTGGTGATGGTAGTACATTTGAAATTCGTACATTTGAAGGTAGACATTCTTGTTTAGGTGGATTTACAGGAGGGCATCATCCACTAGCCACCACCGCATGGGTAAGAAATAAAATAATTGGTAAAATTAGAGATAACAACTCGTATAGTCCGGCACACATTTTACACGATATACTTAGAGAACATCGGATACATATTACATATTCGAAAGCTTGGAGATCTAGGAAACTTGTATTATCTGATATTAACGGCAGTTACGTTGATGCGTATGGTAGTCTAGAGAAATATTGTTTTATAATTATGGAAACAAATCCCGGTAGCAAATTTTTTTTAAAACTGTAGAAAACCATATCTTTCAAAGAATATTTATTTGTTTCAAGGCTTGTATGGATGGTTCTTAAGTGGTTGTTTACCTGTTATTAGTATTGATGCTACTTTTCTTACATCTAGATTCCAAGGTAATTTATTTGTTGCTTGTGCCCACGATCCAAACTATCAACTATATCCTATCGCTTATTGTGTTGCTGAGAATGAAAATACTGAGTCGTGGACATGGTTTTTAAACTGTTTGAAAATGTCTTTCAAAACTTATTTTGAACGTTGGGGTAGTATTTTATTTATATCTGATAAACAGAAAGGATTAATTCGTGGAATGCGAACAGTTTTTCCAAACTCTTCCCACTTTTTTTGTATTCAACATTTTAAACAAAATTTAAAAAATATGTATCCTCGTACACCGACATATCTACAATGGTTAGACAAACTTGCCCGATCTTATAATGAGGTTGATGCCAATGGTTGGTTGGATAAAATAAAATCTGCAGATGTAAATGTTTTCGATTGGATTGTAGGGTCAAGCGATGAAAATCGTAATTTTTCTCACTGGATAACAGCTTATGCACCGTGCCCACGATTAGATATTATCACTTCGAACATTGCTGAATATTTTAACAATTGGATTAAAAGTTTGCGTGACAAACCTATATCAACATTGCTTGATGGTATTAGAGCAAAAATAATAACACTTCACGACAAGCACCGAACAAATGCTGAAAAGATGGAAACAGAGTTTTGTCCAAGGATGATGAACACTATAGCACGTATTAGACGGGAGTCACACCATTTTCAATTATTGCGTTTTAATAATAATAAATTTGAAATATGTGATCATGAAACAAGTAGATGTTATGTGGTTGAACTAGACCGTAAATATTGTACATGTGGTCGGTGGTAACATACTCTATTACCATGTGAACATGCTTGTTTTACATGTCATTCTTCTAACGTACCAGTTGAAAGTTTTTTTCCTGTTGAATTTTCTGTTGCAACACTTAGAGCTGTATACATGCCATGTTCACATGCCAGTTGAAAGTTTTTTTCCTGTTGAATTTTCTGTTGCAACACTTAGAGCCTCGTGCGGTAACGAGTGCCCAGCCGGTCCAAACAAGCCGACGTAGGGCTGTGACTCGGGGGCATCGAGTGGCACGAGTTCGGGTGCCCTCCCGTTACCGTACGAGGCGGAAGGGACGGCTCGGAACATCCGCAACGTGGCATTTCCCAGATGCGACCGGGTTTGATGCACAGGCAACCGAGGGTGTCGCCGGCGAGGCCGGGAACCGACTTGACGGGACCGTAGCGTCGGCAGTTGGCTGCACGGAAGCAGGGAGCCTGCCGAGGCTAGCGGGTCTAAAACCACTCACGTGTACATCCTGGAGGCTCATAGTTCGATCACGGCTGTTTCTGTCGCACAGCAGGGGGACAGCAGCGCGCGCACGAAAACTGCTGCAACGCAGCGCACCGCGCCCCTGGAATCCCTCGCCTCGCTCGAGCGATGCCGCCGCTCGATGCGCGGGTCGCCTCAGCGCGGCGCCGCGCGCACGGGTCAGCCGCGTTGGACGCATCGTGGAGCACGGGATCGTCGAAATCCTCGCCTCCATACGGACGGGCCTGTCGCGCGCGACGAAACCCTCCGCGAACACCACCTTCCCCCTATAATAGATTTGCAGTTTTATTGTGGGGCTGACTCCGGGGGACCAAAGTGCTCGAGGAGCTTGTCATTTTTTGCGCCGCGCCGCAACGCGAAACCGTGCGCGCGATATAGCGTGTCAGGCCCACGCCGTGGGCAGAATCTGCCGCGGGCGCAGAAACTGCCGCGGGGCGCAGAATCTGCCGCGGGGCGCTCACGTTGCTCGCCCCCGGCCGCCCGAGACGGCCTGTCAGGCCCACGCCCGTGCACAGAAACTGCTTGCGTGCGCAGGAAGTGCTGCAACCGCACGGTTTCTCTGTCCCGTAGAGTAGGACAATAGCTAAAATAGGTAACGTTATTATGCTAGGGAAGTAGATAGTAGGAGTAGGAGTAGGACAATAGCTAACGTTATTCTAACGGTTAGATTTACTTTCTATATATATATGCCTCAACTTATGAGTTATATGTCATCCACTCTCTCTTATAGTATTTATCTTAAATCGAAGTCAGAAAAAAAAAATTATCCCTAATCTGCTACCATTTTCGTCTCAGTTTTTTCCTGATATACTTCTGTAAGTCTTAATTTAGACGAAAATTTTTACTATGGATCAAAATTTAGTAATAATTTGCTACCATGGAGGTATACTAGATGGATTATCTTACCATGGAGGTAATACTCATCTTATAACCACTTATAAAAATATTACTTTAGCTAGTTTGTGTAGTACAATTTATGATCGTTTTTGCATAAGTTATAAATTTACAATAAGGTGGTTTTATGAAGATGCATTGATAATAGTAGATTGTGAAGAAACATGGAATTTTATTGTTTAAAGTAATTTAGTTTCAGCTTGTATTAAAATTTACATCATCCCATCACAAGTAAATATTGACACAACTATCATATCAACTAGTGAACATTTTAATGATAACCAAGATTTCAATGTTGGTCCTAGTTGTATAAATCACACTGAGAGTAACTCTGATACAGAAAATAATGATGTGGACGATGAAAACAGTGATGATTTGGTTAAAAATTTAGATTACTATTTAGATGATAATGATTCTAATGTACATGGTTGCATTCCCGAATTATTTGTTGGCAGACATTTTGATTCTCCTAAGGATTTTCGTAATTTTATTAGCGACCTAGCAATTACATATAAATTTAGTTGTTCATCTAAACATAACAATCATCAAAGAATTGTGTATACTTGTGATTCTCCAAACTGTTGTTGGAGAGTATACGCTAAAGCTATTGGTGATGGTAGTACATTTGAAATTCGTACATTTGAAGGTAGACATTCTTGTTTAGGTGGATTTACAGGAGGGCATCATCCACTAGCCACCACCGCATGGGTAAGAAATAAAATAATTGGTAAAATTAGAGATAACAACTCGTATAGTCCGGCACACATTTTACACGATATACTTAGAGAACATCAGATACATATTACATATTCGAAAGCTTGGAGATCTAGAAAACTTGCATTATCTGATATTAACGGCAGTTACGTTAATGCGTATGGTAGTCTAGAGAAATATTGTTTTACAATTATGGAAACAAATCCCGGTAGCAAATATTTTTTTAAAACTGTAGAAAACCATATCTTTCAAAGAATATTTATTTGTTTCAAGGCTTGTATGGATGGTTCTTAAGTGGTTGTTTACCTGTTATTAGTATTGATGCTACTTTTCTTACATCTAGATTCCAAGGTAATTTATTTGTTGCTTGTGCCCACGATCCAAACTATCAACTATATCCTATCGCTTATTGTGTTGCTGAGAATGAAAATACTGAGTCGTGAACATGGTTTTTAAACTGTTTGAAAATGTCTTTCGAAACTTATTTTGAATGTTGGGGTAGTATTTTATTTATATCTGATAAACAGAAAGGATTAATTCGTAGAATGCGAACAGTTTTTCCAAACTCTTTCCACTTTTTTTGTATTCAACATTTTAAACAAAATTTTAAAAATATGTATCCTCGTACACCGACATATCTACAATGGTTAGACAAACTTGCCCGATCTTATAATGAGGTTGATGCCAATGGTTGGTTGGATAAAATAAAATCTGCAGATGTAAATGTTTTCGATTGGATTGTAGGGTCAAGCGATGAAAATCGTAATTTTTCTCACTGGATAACAGCTTATGCACCGTGCCCACGATTAGATATTAACACTTTGAACATTGTTGAATGTTTTAACAATAGGATTAAAAGTTTGCGTGACAAACCTATATCAACATTGCTTGATGGTATTAGAGCAAAAATAATAACACTTCACGACAAGCACCGAACAAATGCTGAAAAGATGGAAACAGAGTTTTGTCCAAGGATGATGAACACTATAGCACGTATTAGACGGGAGTCACACCATTTTCAATTATTGTGTTTTAATAATAATAAATTTGAAATATGTGATCATGAAACAAGTAGATGTTATGTGGTTGAACTAGACCGTAAATATTGTACATGTGGTCGGTGGCAACATACTCTATTACCATGTGAACATGCTTGTTTTACATGTCATTCTTCTAACGTACCAGTTGAAAGTTTTTTTCCTGTTGAATTTTCTGTTGCAACACTTAGAGCTGTATACATGCCATGTATGGAACCGATTCCAGTCCCTTATAATCCTCAAAGTGAACCTATAAGAGGTCAAATTGGAGTACCACTTCTTGGGCGTAGAGCTGGCAGACCGAAGAAGAATCGTATAATGACAAGAGAACCGTCGACAAGGGATCTTCATTGCAGTAATTGTGGCGGACTGGGACACAACAAAAGGAGTTGTAGAAACCAACCGAGGCAGTGAATATCATTATTGTATCTTTTTTGAGTAATTATGATTTTGATCTAACGTTGTTACAATGTTGTAATTGAAGTTGCTGAACTTTCGAATAAAATAAACATCATATTACTGAATTTGTAAGACCAACAAAATATATTTATTTATGGATACCAACAAAATTACTAGCCCCCTCTGTCATCCCTTCTATAATTTCTACGATCAACTCGCCTAAGACCTAACCTATCTCTCCTTTCCTCTGTACCCTCCGGTGGTGGCAAATATAAATGGGAGTCTGGATCAAGGCTGGCTGAGCCAAACAACGAAGTGCCTGTCTCCTGCATGTAATAATTCCAATCCCATTGTTAAGAAGCACCATGTGGCGTGTCATCGTTGCTTTGGGATGTGGTCTCGTAACTCTGGGATGTGTCACTGTCATGCTGTGGCCTACCTTCGTAAGGTTGTGACATGCCAACATAAGGTTGTGACATGCCAGCGTAAGGCTGGGAATATCCCTCATAATGTTGTGGCATGCCAACATAAGGTTGTGACATGCCAGCGTAAGGCTGCGAAGTGCCCTTGTAAGCTTGGGATGTTCCCTCACCAACCTGTAAAACTCGTGCCTCTGTATTGCTCGAACCAGCTCCTCGTGCACCTGTCCTACGAGGACGTGCCTGCCTCTATCTCACGAAGCCTACCGGATGGCTGTCTGGTATATCAGTGGAGTAAAACGGGGACTCAGTGGTGCGCGCATATATTGTACAGTCGTCCCTATAATTCCTTCTGGATCTCTTTCGGGATCCTCAGCTATATCAGCCAGTGTCTCCGCCTGAATATTTAAATCCACACTCAATCAATATAAAGTAACATATATAAAGATGATATTTTATGCAAATAAGAACACATACCACTAGAGCATCACGTGCCTTCCTATCACGCAAGCTCAGATCATCTAAAGCTCGTGGCTGGAACCGAGCTTCTTCAAATTGATACCTCCTATTTTGCACTAGGGGGCATCCATACCAACGTAGATAATCGGCAGTACCCTCCACTGTAAAATGTTAACACAAAATGATATGTAAGATATAATACCGTATTATTTATTTGAAATATTTCTTAACTTACAATCTGCCACCGATGTCATCTGTAAACTCCCTCGACCAGATTTCAGTAATTTGATATTATTTTTAGTTAATTAGAATTAGTGCAACTTTTTAAAAAATTTATTTACTATATATTCTATTGATTGTGCACCTGTTTATTACACAATAAATTAGGGCACCACACTAGCTGTTAACCCTAAACTAATTTCACATCCCTGCCCTAGACTTGCTAGACTACATTTTCTGTATTTTTAAACTCCCAGAAACCTTGTTTTGTGCTTCGTTTTAGTCGCACAAATATCGTTACAAACGTACGTATTTAATCCCTATTTAAATTGCTGCTCTTTACCCATCTCTGTACCCCTAGAGATTTGAGGACCAGTAGGCACCTGTTTGCCCAACCAAAAATACGATAATATTCTACTCTAATTATACTTCAATTATCGTATTGACACCGTAGAAAAATTATGACCCTAACTGCCCTTAAATAATTAGTGAACACCGTGCGCAGTATTTATTAAATAATAAATACGGTGACCCGTATCACCTAAGAAATCAGACCCTGCATCTGCCCAGACTCACCCCACACAGTTCAAAACATTCTCTCCAGCATTTCCCCTCAATTCTGTGAATTTTGGTAATTTTTAGAACCAGGTAATTTTTCAGACAAATTTTATAATTGCGCAATTTCCCAATTTCTGGACTTTTATGCAAATTATGAAAAGTTAGGGTTTTTATGCAAAAATACATGTTAGATGGCATTATCCTATTGGCTAGACAATAGGTGGCATGGGACCCACAGAAAAATCTGCTGAAAATATCCCAAAAATCTAAAATTACCAAAACACCCTAAGATTTCTAACTATTTACGAAAATGCCATTGGGGGTAAAATCTATATAAACCCTAAACACCACCCCCTCTCATTCCCAGACTTCTCTCAGCCACCACCGGCCACCGCCTCCGACCCAACTTCGGCCAACCCTCCGCCCTGACCCCCTCTCCCCTCCGGCCAAGCCACCGCTCCTCCGGCAGCCTGCTCCGCCCTGGGCAGCTGCCACACACCCGAGCCCCCACCCTGCCCGACAGCAGCCCCACCACCCGAACTCCTCCCACCGCCGCCTCCAGTCACCGTGCTCCGCCACCACCACCCCCACTCGACTCGCCTTGCTTCCCTCTACTCGACCCCCACTTCCTCGCCGCCCCACGACGTCTCCTCCGCCGTCGACAGCCCCCGCAGCACCACCACCGACCTACCCCGACTGCATCCCGAGCTACCCCGACAGTTCCCCACCGCCCCTCCGGCAGCCTCCGACCTCCGCCACCGCCCCAAACTTCTCCACCCCGACCTCCTCCTCCGTCCTGACCGCCTGCACGGCCACCCCCGCCGCCGCTGACGCCGCAGCAGCCTCCGCAAGCCACCTCCACTGCTGCTGCTGTTAACTGCTGCTGCTGTTGCAGGCCACCCTCCGGCCAGCCGCCGTCAACTCAGCCACCGTCCTCCCGCCGGAGACCCGCCGTGGACCCCCCCCCTGCCACCTGTCAGGTATAATATACCCATACTATACGAAAATACGTAATATATCTATATACATGTATATATGTATATATATCTATATAAATATATGTATATATCTATATATATTAATATGTATATTAATATATATATTTCTATGTATTTAATTATGTATTAATTATATATTGTATATACAGTATATTATATGTATTTATATTTTTCTGTATTTTTATACATATACATATATATATATATATATATATATATATATATATATATATATATTTACTATTCATATATACATATATGTATATGTATATGTATATATATATATATCTATATATATATGTATTCATTATCTATATACTATTACCTATATAATATAATACATATTATATATTATTTACTGTTTAAATACAGTATATCTATACTATATAATCTATTATATATGTATATATACTATGCATATTTTTATATATATATATATATATATATATATATATATCTCATTATATATATATATATAACTATAGTATATATAAATATATGTGTATACATATATTTATATATACATTCTATATATGAATTATATATACTATGCATTTTATTTTTCATTATTTATATATATATATATATATATATATATATATATATATATATATATATATATATATATATATATATATATATATGCACCTATTCCATTTGTTTATATAATATATGTATATATATATCAGTGTTATATATACACTACTAATATATACTACTATATATATAACAGTGGTCACCTATAGACCCTGGTAATATTGCTTAATAGTACATCATTTATATATATATTTAAATTCCTGCACTGTCATTTTCTTTCCATTATATATATGTATATATATATATATATATATATATATCTATGTATATATATATGATCTATATATATTACATATATTATACTGTACTGGATAATACAGTACATAAATATACATATGTATTTAATTTCTACCCTGTCATTTCAATTTATCTATATATATATCAGTGGATATACCCTGATTATTATTTATTATATATAATTCAGTGGATATACCCTGACTACCATATTATTTTATATCAGTGGATACACCCTGATAATATTATATTATTATATATATTTAGCAGTGGATATACCCTGCTACTATTATATAATACCTGCATTTGTCTGTTCTTTATATACTATATATACTGCTATATATTATATCTATATATATACATACTATATATATATATATATATATGTTATATATGTGTATATAAGTATATATACATACTTTATATTACAGCCTTGATATTCACGAACCCTGTCTATTTTAACAGAAACCAACTCCAGCACAGCCAGTGACCCCTTGTCACAAGCACCCTCAACCCTGACTGTGAGATCAGGTTTTCAGTACTATCAGGGAGTAGGCAAGTATACCTTGCCAAGTTTTTACTGCTTAAGTATTAACTATTAAATGTTCTTATTTAAATTCAATTATTGTCATATGATACTGCTCCTGAAATTACATATAACAGTATGTATCTGAGATTGCCTTGGGTACAGTCAACAGATACGTTGACTTAGGGAAATCAACGTAATAGTTACAGACTTACCAACAACTGTGAGGATATCCTGATATTCTCCTAGACCCTATCACGGGAACACGCAACATGGTTGCAATGCATATTGGGATGCGAGCTGCGTAGTTGACTAGCTACCAGTACGTGTGACCGCATCACGGATTAGAATAATTCAGGAAATATACGACTTGACATTTAGTTACATTGGGAGGGGAGAATGACTAAAATACGTATGGGACACCCACCTCTTTACCATGTGCCGCACTCGACGGAGTGATACGGATGATATATATATATATTCATGTGACCATTCTCATCGTAGATGGAAAATTGTATAGTGCCCTTGAACGGGGGCATATGTGGCATATACTAGCCTGTCACTACAGATTGGTGAATTACGTCCGCATATGTCTAGCCACACATTTTCCATACGTACTAGGTTGTCTCAAATTGCATTTCACTTAGATGGTTAGCACCCTGTATTTATTTTATTCAGTAATTTTTATTCAGTATTTACATACATGGCATGTTATTTTCCTGTATCTTGTTACGTCCCTCTGAGGACCTGGTTTCCTGCCAGGTTTAGCTGAGACACTCTACCCCACAGTACCTGGACTTGGACAGGAGTCTGGACATGCCCTTGAGATGGAGTCAGAGGAGATGACGTCAGAGTCTACCTGAGTATACAGGAGTTGGAGCTACATATTTTGAGGATGTTGTGCTAGTTTATCTTATTTCACTTCTGCTTACTTTTGTAGTGGGATTGTTCCCACCTGACTTTATTTGGGTTGTATATGACATTTCAGATATAGCATCTATATATTCAGCATTTTTTCTGTTATTCTTGTGGATGAGATAGATTTACCTGTATTTAGACTTGTAGTATTTTAGGACAGCGTAGCACATCACTTCGGGTCCATTAAATTGGGTAATCCCTTAGTGACCTGTCAGCTGGCCAGTGACACGTGGCCTAGTTCCGTATTTTTTTGGGACTGGGGCGTGACACGGTTTTAATGGTGGCCCATGCAGGTCAAGTTAATTGCTAGTAACATGATATCATGTTCAGTTGCTAGTAATATGATATCATGTTCAGCAAACCTGCAATAGGATAGGAATACTAGGTCTCATCCACACTGACTTCATCCATAAATATTGCATCCTGCTTGATTATCATCTATTAAGTCCTTCGTACTTTTCTCAAATTTTCTATCTTTTTCAGAAATATGGACATACCCGGGGAAACTGCGATTGATGGAACTGACCAAGCAACAGACCTCTCGCCAGATGTCCAAGGGACACCAATCCCGAGAGACCAATCTCCGAGAAGGATGCTGGTCAATCCAACAAACTCGTACCTTCACCAGGATCCGACCCAAGAAGCAACACCAGTCCAGCAAGAAGGGCAACCTTCTCAGGCACCAACACTGCAGGCAGAGATACCTTTGTCTCCACCTCCAGTTCTCGCAGCCCTGATGCCACAACTTGAGGAACAATCTCAGATGTTCCAAGCCATGTTGCAGGCTCAGTTGCAACAGAATGAAGTCCTGAGACAATGCTTGATGACAGTTCTGGAGAGGACAACTGCTTTAGCACCAGCCCCTGTCCAACCAGCTAGCACTGTTCAAGGCTTTAGCCGGATGAGCCCGAGAACTTTTAAGGGCAATGAAACTCCGAAGGAGATCTCAGACTGGATCTCCAACACGGAAATACTGCTAGAAGGTTCCCAACTTCACCCCGATCTATGGATAACAGCAGTAAGGACCCTACTCCTCGGTAACGCCCATCACTGGTGGGAATCTATCGAGCGCAGCACCGGCAAGAACCATACTTGGGAACAATTTCTGGAATATTTTAATGCAAAATATTTCCCAGCCACGGTCAGAGATGAACTGTACTTCCAGTTCCTGCATTTGGAACAAGGGAATATGACCGTCGACGCCTATGATGCAGAATTCAGTCGACTAAGTCAATTTGGTGCCATCCTAATACCAACCAAGCTGAAGAAGGCCCTAAAGTTCCATCACGGCCTTACCCCCGAACTCCAAGGGTATACTACGGCACAGTCGAGGATTTCATACGAAGAAGTTCTTTCAGAGGCAAGGATACAAGAAGCCATTGGCCGAGAAGCAAGATGTTCAAATCCAACCATACTAGCCAGAGACCAGACTGGAGCAGGAGGACCAATCCGTCACCCAGGAAATCAGACACAACACCAGATGGGATCATATCAAACCAAGAAATTTTTGACTTGTCACCATTGTGGCAGGAAGGGACATTATGCCAAAAACTGTCGAAGGAAGTATAGACTATGCTTGATATGTGGAGATGTCACGCCCCAGTCCCAAAATATCGAGGGACTGGACACGTGAGCAATGGCCAGCAGCACGCACCGATGGACAACCCAATTTAATGGATCCATCAGGGCATGCTTAAGCTGTAGTCTAACAGTAAAATGTTACAAGACTCAGGTTATTCTAATCTCATCCACAACAGATAAACACAGATAAAGACATGGTAATACAAATAAAATAAGCTGATCTCAATAAATACCTCGGGAAATAATCCGAGAATATGTCTGGTACAACACTGCAAATAGACAGGAAATAATCAACTGGAAATGGAAAAACTGACTACATACAGGCAATGCTCAGGAGAAGTCCTCTGGTGCGAGCTCGTCTTCAGGTCTTGGTACAGCTCCTGGAAGTGCTCCTGTACGGGGTGTCTCTGGATGTATCTCCTCGGCTATACCTGGGGACATCATCCATTCCAGGTCCTCAGGGGACATAGCAAGGTACAGATAATACAAGCCAAATATAAGCAGTGCAGAAACAAATAAGCAATAGGGTAAACTATGTAACCAGCTAAGTGATAAATGCAATATGAGAGCAGCACAAGAAACTCAGGCTGAAACTACTACAAGCTCTGTGTCGGGGAGCCGGTAGCAGTGATATCATGTAGTTGTCCAGCTCGTAGTGAGACTTAAGACGCCGGCATAATATAGTATCAACCTGTAGCTTGTGTGTCTCTCCCCACCCAATGTAATCACGCATATCATGACCATAATGTCTCATGTCCATGTCAGCGGGATTATAGCTAATGCAACAAGTCATAATGTCTATAAAATATTACCGTCAAGTCCTGTATCCTATACAGAATCACCATGAATGTCTCAGGAAGACTCTGTCTCATGAATAGTGTCAAGTGTCCTGGGTTCTGGAGTACTTGATAAGACAAGTACGAGAATTATCGGGTCTCGATATCCATCTCTATGTGACGTTACACAACTTCGCGTACGGAGTTGGCACCCGACTGGTAATCGGACGCTAAGTACGCCACTCGGTCCTGGGTTTTAACAGTTAAACAGGTTTATATGCATTTAAATTCAGGCAAGTTCTATAACAAGGATTACTAAAATTTGGCAAGCTTTACTTGCCCACTGATGTATAAACAAGTCAAGGAAAATAGTAGCAAGCTGCAGAGTTTGGCAAGGTACACTTGCCTGTGGTTCCGGCTCTGATTTCGGCTCTGACTTCAGTTGGAATTGCAGGCGGTACTCCGGTTGCTGAAAAAAACATCACCATCAGATCCAGAAAATATCAATCAGCTAAAAATGCCTGTCCTTGGGTCCAATTTGGAGACAAGGATAGAAACGACAGTTTCGGGTCAAAACGGGGTCCACATGCGGGCCCACTTTGCACCGAAAAAATGTGTCAGGGTCAAAGGTCTCCAAATTCACCAAACTTAGTGTCAACAGGTCAGGAACGCTGATACGAACCCAACGGAACTTTCAGATTTGAATTCCGATGAGCCGATCACGAAATCGCCCGTCGGGCGGGGCCTGTGGGGCCCACGACACGCGATTTCGTCAACGTTCTCAGAATCGGACCAAACATGATCCACAGGACCAGCGTATCGCTACGAGTCCGATGGCGCAAGTTTTGTCTCGATCCGACGTGTTTACACAAAGTTAGGGCACGTTCCAGAAAGTACGGATACGGGGCGATGTCCGCGGATACGCGTTGATTTCGGTGTGCACGCACACCCGAATCAGCTTCTGCGAAATCCCACACGTCCGTATCGACGAGGCGCACGTATCTGTGAAGACCGTGCGCGACCAAGTCATCCCGTTTGGCGGAGCATACTCAGTTCCGGGGTGAAACAGGGTCTGGTTTTTTCCTGTTTTTGGATCGCGGTGTGCGATCACCACAGGACGCGATGCCCCGAACGGTTTATCCGGACACCGAGAGGGTCATACAGGCTTCGCAACGCAATTTGCGGAAACGAAAACGGAGCTACGAGCAAAAAGTTACACGTACCTGAAGGGGACCCGAAAACAGGGTCGAATCGTGTCCGACACGTGTCGGACACAGGGGCTGAATTAGGGTTAGGGTTAGGGTTAGGGTTCTCGCCGGAGGACGGCGCTGGACGGCCGGGCTGCGGCGGAGGGGGCCGGAGCTCTGCGGCAAGGCGGCGCGGCGCTCGAGCGGAGGTGGCGGCGGCGAGCACGGCGGCCGGAGGCGGCTCGGGCTGTCCGAGCTGCTGCTGCTGTTGCGCTGCGGCTGTTCGTCACCGGAGACGAAGGGGGAGGCGGAGGAGGGAGCTGCGGCGGGCGGCGCGTCGTCGGCGAGGCGGCGCTGGCGGCGTAGTGGCGGTGGCGGCTCGAGACGGTGGAGGGGGAGATGGCCGAGAGGGGGTTCTTATAGGGGAGGGAGAGGGAGGAGCGGCCGGGGAAGGCGGTGGGTGGCGGTGGACGTGGGGGTACGTGGCGAGCAGCGCGGCGCGAGGCGGGCGGAGCGGCGCCAGACGCGGCGCCGGACGCGGCGGGCACGGGGAGAGAGGGAGTCGTGGGGGAGAGAGAGGGGCGGGTCGGGTTTGGCTAGCGGGCGGGTCTGACCGACCCGACCCGACCCGCTAGCGGTGCGGGCTGGGTTTGGGTTCGGGCTGGGCCCGGTGGGCCGGGCCCAGTGGGCTGGGGTTTTAGAAATAAAAAATAATAATAATAATAATAATAATAATCATCATCATTAAATAATAAATAAATAAATAAATATTTAAATATTTAAATAAATAGTTTTTAGGCACTTAAAAATAGGTCCGGGGTCCGATAAATTCCAGAAAAATTGTCCTAAGTCCAGTTTTTCATTTTACATCCAAAAATATTATTTTTATAATATTTTATTATTGTTTATTATCAAATAAAAATTATTTAATAATAAAAATCCTGTTTTTAAATTACAGAAAATTCCCAGAAAATTCCAGAAAATTGTAAAAAATCCAGTTTTTAAAATTTTGAAAAATCAGGAGGTTTACAATCTATCCCCCTTAAGAGGATTGCGTCCTCGCAATCAAAGAATAACCGGTCAGCAGAGATGACACGGTCGCAGGTATCGTTTGAAAACACATCGCAAGATACTTAGGGAAATGCCGTTTCCCTAAAAATGAAAGTTATACACTTTCCAGAAAAAATCTAGTTAAAGAAAAAGAACTACAACTTTTTATGAAAACCAGGTTGTTATTAACAAGTTGCAATTTACTAGGTTGGGGCTGAGGTCACGAACCAAGAGGCACGAGCTACTACAAGACTAGAAACGGATAACTACGAATCACTTACGCGCATCAGCTACTCCACGAGTCTGCGCGTTCTCTACTGTCATCGCCAGGGCTTGTTCGCGTCCTTGCAGTCGATTCTTCTGCTGTTGAGCCTGCTGGAAGAGTATTTCCTGGGGTATCAAGGGTGGCCTCGGCTGATACCCTCCTGGAGCTGGTGGTAGGACTTCTTGAACTTCCGGTTGTGGTACTTCCAATGCTGGTACTGGTAGCGCTTGTTGTTTTACCCTTGGTGCTCTGTCTCGACGCTCAGGGCATTCCTTTAATAAATGCTGACTGGATCCGCAAACTATACATAATCTCTTCTTTCGTCTGCACTCGTCTTCAGTATGGCCTCGCTTGCGACAATATGGACAAACATGTATTGTCTGCGGGGATACGTGAGGTCTTTTTGCCACTTCTTCTTGTGGTGCTCCGGCTGGTGCTGACGTGGATGGCCGCTTCAGACTTGTTTCTCTCCTGATGACGCGCTCAATGCGTCGTGCTGCAGCAAGGACGTCCGAGTACGAAGTAGGTGCAACGGATCCAATTAGTTTCTGTAGCTCAATATTTAGTCCGTCGAAGAATTTCTCAGCCTTCTCTTCTTCTGTCGGGATCAATGTTGGAGCGAAGCGACTTAGACGAATGAACTCAGCGTTGTACTCTTCCACCGTCTTAGAATCCTGGGTGAGGCGATTGAACTTGTCCCGAAGTTCTGATCGGGCGATAGCTGGAATGTACATCTCCTGAAAGAGTCTAGAGAACTCTTCCCAAGTGACTCGGTCTGGTCCGAGCCGCGCTTCCTCAGATAGCCACCAGTGATGTGCATTGTCCGTCAACTGCATTCTGACGGCAGTCATCCAACGTTCCTTTGGAAGCTCAGCTGCTTCTAGTTGATGTTGAGTGTTGGTGAGCCACTCATGAACTTCAGTGGGCTCTTCTTTGCCCGAGAATGTACGGGGCTTCAGCTGTCGAAAGTCGGTGATAGAGCCTGTTGTTGGCCGTCGAGCTGGTAGGTTGGCCTGCTCCAGTGCAGTTATTAGGCTGCGACTCAACGCCTCTTGTTGAGCTTGCATTATTGCATAGACCATTGAAAACATCTGCTGTCCGTCCATGGCCTGCCCTGGTAGAATTATGGGCATTGATGGAGTAACTGGCGTCGTTGGTGGAATGTCATCTTGCTGGATTCTCGGGGCATGTTGTTGAGCTGACTGTCCTTTATCTACTGGTGTTACTTCATCTTCGTTGGTTACCTCAGCAACTCGTGGTGACGTTATGGGAGTCTCGTCGTTTCCTCGTGAATCCATAACCCTGCAACCAAAATAAACAATAAGAGGCGCACAGGAATCAAGGCAGGATGCAAGTCAAGGAATTAAATTCGAAGTCGATATGGATACCAAGAACGTTTTCAAGCAAGTGGATGAGATCCTAAACTTATCCTATCTTATTTGCAGGCCTGTTCGGTCCCTGAGTTGAAACCGAACAAATTAGTCGTAGAGACCTGCATGGGCCACCACAAAAACCATGTCATGCCCCAGTCCCAAAATATCGAGGGACTGGACACGTGAGCAATGGCCAGCAGCACGCACCGATGGACAACCCAATTTAATGGATCCATCAGGGCATGCTTAAGCTGTAGTCTAACAGTAAAATATTACAAGACTCAGGTTATTCTAATCTCATCCACAACAGATAAACACAGATAAAGACAGGGTAATGCAAATAAAATAAGCTGATCTCAATAAATACCTCGGGAAATAATCCGAGAATATGTCTGGTACAACACTGCAAATAGACAGGAAATAATCAACTGGAAATGGAAAAACTGACTACATACGGGCAATGCTCAGGAGAAGTCCTCTGGTGCGAGCTCGTCTTCAGGTCCTGGTACAGCTCCTGGAAGTGCTCCTGTACGGGGTGTCTCTAGATGTATCTCCTCGGCTATACCTGGGGACATCATCCATTCCAGGTCCTCAGGGGACATAGCAAGGTACAGATAATACAAGCCAAATATAAGCAGTGCAGAAACAAATAAGCAATAGGATAAACTATGTAACCAGCTAAGTGATAAATGCAATATGAGAGCAGCACAAGAAACTCAGGCTGAAACTACTACAAGCTCTATGTCGGGGAGCCGGTAGCAGTGATATCATGTAGTTGTCCAGCTCGTAGTGAGACTTAAGACGCCGACATAATATAGTATCAACCTGTAGCTTGTGTGTCTCTCCCCACCCAATGTAATCACGCATATCATGACCATAACGTCTCATGTCCATGTCAGCGGGATTATAGCTAATGCAACAAGTCATAATGTCTATAAAATATCACCGTCAAGTCCTGTATCCTATACAGAATCACCATGAATGTCTCAGGAAGACTCTGTCTCATGAATAGTGTCAAGTGTCCTGGGTTCTGGAGTACTTGATAAGATAAGTACGAGAATTATCGGGTCTCGATATCCATCTCTATGTGACGTTACACAACTCCGCGTACGGAGTTGGCACCCGACTGGTAATCGGACGCTAAGTACGCCACTCGGTCCTGGGTTTTAACAGTTAAACAGGTTTATATGCATTTAAATTCAGGCAAGTTCTATAACAAGGATTACTGAAATTTGGCAAGCTTTACTTGCCCACTGATGTATAAACAAGTCAAGGAAAATAGTAGCAAGCTGCAGAGTTTGGCAAGGTACACTTGCCTGTGGTTCCGGCTCTGATTTCGGCTCTGACTTCAGTTGGAATTGCAGGCGGTACTCCGGTTGCTGAAACAAACATCACCATCAGATCCAGAAAATATCAATCAGCTAAAAACGCCTGTCCTTGGGTCCAATTTGGAGACAAGGGTAGAAACGACAGTTTCGGGTCAAAACGGGGTCCACATGCGGGCCCGCTTTGCACCGAAAAAACGTGTCAGGGTCAAAGGTCTCCAAATTCACCAAACTTAGTGTCAACGGGTCAGGAACGCTGATACGAACCCAACGGAACTTTCAGATTTAAATTCCGATGAGCCGATCACGAAATCGCCCGTCGGGCGGGGCCTGTGGGGCCCACGACACGCGATTTCGTCAACGTTATCAGAATCGGACCAAACTTGATCCACAGGACCAGCGTATCGCTACGAGTCCGATGGCGTAAGTTTCATCTTGATCTGACGTGTGTATACAAAGTTAGGGCACGTTCCAGAAAGTACGGATACGGGGCGATGTCCGCGGATACGCGTTGATTCCGGTGTGCACGCACATCCGAATCAGCTTTCGAGAAATCTCACACGTCCGTATCGACGAGGCGCACATATCTGTGAAGACCGCGCGCGACCAAGTCGTCCCGTTTGGCGGGGCGTACTCAGTTCCGGGGTAAAACAGGGTCTAGTTTTTTCCTGTTTTTGGATCGTGATGTGCGATCACCACAGGACGCGATGCCCCGAACGGTTTGTCCGGACACCGAGAGGGTCATACAGGCTTCGCAACGCAATTTGCGGAAACGAAAATGGAGCTACGAGCAAAAAGTTACACGTACCTGAAGGGGACCCGAAAACAGGGTCGAATCGTGTCCGACACGTGTCGGACACAGGGGCTGAATTAGGGTTAGGGTTAGGGCTCTCGCCGGAGGACGGCGCTGGGCGGCCGGGCTGCGGCGGAGGGGGCCGGAGCTCTACGGCGAGGCGGCGCGGCGCTCGAGCGGAGGTGGCGGCGGCGAGCACGACGGCCGGAGGCGGCTCGGGCTGCCCGAGCTGCTGCTGCTGTTGCGCTGCGGCTGTTCGTCGCCGGAGACGAAGGGGGAGGCGGAGGAGGGATCTGCGGCGGGCGGCGCGTCGTCGGCGAGGCGGCGCTGGCGGCGTAGTGGCGGTGGCGGCTCGAGGCGGTGGAGGGGGAGATGGCCGAGAGGGGGTTCTTATAGGGGAGGGAGAGGGAGGAGCGGCCGGGGAAGGCGGTGGACGTGGGGGTACGTGGCGAGCAGCGCGGCGCGAGGCGGGCGGAGCGGCGCAGGACGCGGCGCCGGACGCGGCGCCGGACGCGGCGGGCACGGGGAGAGAGGGAGTCATGGGGGAGAGAGAGGGGCGGGTCGGGTTTGGCTAGCGGGCGGGTCTGACCGACCCGACCCGACCCGCTAGCGGTGCGGGCTGGGTTTGGGTTCGGGCTGGGCCAGGTGGGCCGGGCCCAGTGGGCTGGGGTTTTAGAAATAAAAAATAATAATAATAATAATAATAATAATCATTAAATAATAAATAATTAAATATTTAAATATTTAAATAAATAGTTTTTAGGCACTTAAAAATAGGTCCGGGGTCCGATAAATTCCAAAAAAATTGCCCTAAGTCCAGTTTTTCATTTTACATCCAAAAATATTATTTTTATAATATTTTATTATTGTTTATTATCAATTAAAAATTATTTAATAATAAAAATCCTGTTTTTAAATTACAGAAAATTCCCAGAAAATTTCAGAAAATTGTGAAAAATCCAGTTTTTAAAATTTTGAAAAATCAGGGGGTTTACAGGAGATAATCAGCATAGGGCCAAAGACTGCCCACAACACAGAGAAGCAACACTCCAGTATGGGCAAGGACCAGTAGCACCAGCCCAGAGAATGCAACTCCCTACTAGAGGTCAGCATTCCCCAGCATCTGGAAGATTTCAGAGAGGACCACCCTTAGTCACCCAAGACACGCAGTACTGCCTAGCCAGACAACAAATCGGTAGACAAAGGCACGAGCAGGCCTTTGCACTAGCTGCAGTTGCAGAAGAACTGGAAGGTGAAACCATTTCAGGTATCATTATAGTCGCATTATTACCAGCAAACCGCATTATTTGATTCTAGAGCTACGCTATTTTTTTCACATCTAGTAGTTTCGTACCCATGCAAATAGCCAGGTTTACCGGAAAAGGCATTGTTCCAGTTACCAACATTACTAAAGCCTGCTAGTAGTCAGGTATAGAAGAGTAATGAGGACGCGATTCTTGGTACTTCCAATACCAAACCTCGACATTGTCTTAGACATGGACTGGCTAAGCCAAGTACAAATACTATCCTAGACTACAGGAAGAGAAGCGTCATCCTTAGACCACCAAGTTACCCATTCAGAAATAGATAGTACCGAGGATAGCAAATCATATTGGTTAACCCTAGTCACCTGATGACTTATAGTATCCGACCTAAATTATTTTCCACCCTTAGATAATGATCAGGACTAAGCAAACACATATAGGTAGATTGCTAGACATTGATTGATAAGCTCAAGCATATGAATGAAGTGATAGCTGAGTACTACAGGTAGTTTCCAAATTAGATTTGATATACATGACTTATTAGGGGAGTCAGTAACTTCTAGTCTCGCAATTTCACCAATAGATTAATTACAGGAGAGAGGGTAGACAGATGTTAGTCTTGAGAAAAACATCAGAAAAACTACCAATAATATGTGACCTGTTGTAAATCTGGTGATACCCATATAATTTGGATAAAAGGTACACATAAAGTAAAATAGGAGGACATGTGGTTTCACCTACCCGAGAACTATCAGACTTGGAAGAAGTGGAAAACTAAGCTCGAGGTACGTCATACCCTTCGATGTGTTGGAACGCATCAAAGAAGTTGTTTACAAGATAGCATTACCTCAGACATTGGAAGAAGTACATGACGTCTTCCACATATTCCAATTAAAGAGGTACGATCTGGATACAAGTCATGTGCTTAAATGCGGACAACCTATAGTGTATATTAAGGTTGTAGAACTTAGAAAACCACACCTCTTTTGGGTCAACTAGCAACCTAGACTAGAAGTTAGAGATTATAGAATCTTGTCTTTTTGTGAATTTGAATTGTTTTGTAAGCGTCATCCTTAGACCACCAAGTTACCCATTCAGAAATAGATAGTACCGAGGATAGCAAATCATATTGGTTAACCCTAGTCACCTGATGACTTATAGTATCCGACCTAAATTATTTTCCACCCTTAGATAATGATCAGGACTAAGCAAACACATATAGGTAGATTGCTAGACATTGATTGATAAGCTCAAGCATATGAATGAAGTGATAGCTGAGTACTACAGGTAGTTTCCAAATTAGATTTGATATACATGACTTATTAGGAGAGTCAGTAACTTCTAGTCTCGCAATTTCACCAATAGATTAATTACAGGAGAGAGGGTAGACAGATGTTAGTCTTGAGAAAAACATCAGAAAAACTACCAATAATATGTGACCTGTTGTAAATCTGGTGATACCCATATAATTTGGATAAAAGGTACACATAAAGTAAAATAGGAGGACATGTGGTTTCACCTACCCGAGAACTATCAGACTTGGAAGAAGTGGAAAACTAAGCTCGAGGTACGTCATACCCTTCGATGTGTTGGAACGCATCAAAGAAGTTGTTTACAAGATAGCATTACCTCAGATATTGGAAGAAGTACATGACGTCTTCCACATATTCCAATTAAAGAGGTACGATCTGGATACAAGTCATGTGCTTAAATGCGGACAACCTATAGTGTATATTAAGGTTGTAGAACTTAGAAAACCACACCTCTTTTGGGTCAACTAGCAACCTAGACTAGAAGTTAGAGATTATAGAATCTTGTCTTTTTGTGAATTTGAATTGTTTTGTACTTCTCATATCCTAATCTAGCGTACTTATATTTGCTATACTATCTTAAATTATACTCTGCTATTATAGCCTAGTTTTGCAAGCTTATTCTTTATCAAGCTTGTTTATTAAAATATGTATTATTGGAGTACTACATTAATACATTTCAGAATCAGTGTATGACGGTCTGATCAACCATAATGCACTTGGTTCGCTCTTCGCATAACTACTTTACGTGGGTTGAGATATATAATGATTAGTAGACAGATGTACTTACCCTCTGCGCATATCATATCAGCTACATAACTGTGCTAATACGAATATGTGAATAGGGATTACCAGAATAGCATTTCCATCCACAACTGCCTTGACAATTTCCCTTGAATTCTTTAAACGCCTTGAATCTCCATACTTCTAATCTATTACCTCCCCCTTGAACTCTTGATTACTGTTTTCCGTCCTTCCTTATTTCGGAAGGAAGAAACCTCGTACTTAGTATAAATACGAAGTGAATTGTTTCTATAAGCCATTTCTATTTGTTTCTTGGGGAATTACCAAACCCTATTATTAGATTAGATTGCAGTTTAATACTGTTCTTTTTCTTTAATGACTTTCGCTACCTACCATACGTGGTATTACGTTCCTCTAGTTCATATTGCATGAAAACATCATGCACCAGGCAAATCAACCGGGGAACGGGAAGAGAATATTCGATAAATGTTTCCCCCATCTATTTCCAGATCAGGGTATGTCCAAATATTTCAAATCAATCTTCAGCTATCTATGTCCTGATATTTCAAATCAATCAATCTTTCGTTCTCATTATATGTTTGTTTTTATTTCGAGGACGAAATATTTTAAGGAGGGTAGATTGTAAACTCCCTCGACCAGATTTCAGTAATTTGATATTATTTTTAGTTAATTAGAATTAGTGCAACTTTTTAAAAAATTTATTTACTATATATTCTATTGATTGTGCATCTGTTTATTACACAATAAATTAGGGCACCACACTAGCTGTTAACCCTAAAGTAATTTCACATCCCTGCCCTAGACTTGCTAGACTACATTTTCTGTATTTTTAAACTCCCAGAAACCTCGTTTTGTGCTTCGTTTTAGTCGCACAAATATCGTTACAAACGTACGTATTTAATCCCTATTTAAATTGCTGCTCTTTACCCATCTCTGTACCCCTAGAGATTTGAGGACCAGTAGGCACCTGTTTGCCCAACCAAAAATACGATAATATTCTACTCTAATTATACTTCAATTATCGTATTGACACCGTAGAAAAATTATGACCCTAACTGCCCTTAAATAATTAGTGAACACCGTGCGCAGTATTTATTAAATAATAAATACGGTGACCCGTATCACCTAAGAAATCAGACCCTGCATCTGCCCAGACTCACCCCACACAGTTCAAAACATTCTCCCCAGCATTTTCCCTCAATTCTGTGAATTTTGGTAATTTTTAGAACCAGGTGATTTTTCAGACAAATTTTATAATTGCGCAATTTCCCAATTTCTGGACTTTTATGCAAATTATGAAAAGTTAGGGTTTTTATGCAAAAATGCATGTTAGATGGCATTACCCTATTGGCTAGACAATAGGTGGCATGGGACCCACAGAAAAATCTGCTGAAAATATCCCAAAAATCTAAAATTACCAAAACACCCTAAGATTTCTAACTATTTACGAAAATGCCATTGGGGGTAAAATATATATAAACCCTAAACACCACCCCCTCTCATTCCCAGACTTCTCTCAGCCACCACCGGCCACCGCCTCCGACCCAACTCCGGCCAACCCTCCGCCCTGACCCCCTCTCCCCTCCGGCCAAGCCATCGCTCCTCCGGCAGCCTGCTCCTCCCTGGGCAGCTGCCACACACCCGAGCCCCCACCCTGCCCGACAGCAGCCCCACCACCCGAACTCCTCCCACCGCCGCCTCCAGTCACCGTGCTCCGCCACCACCACCCCCACTCGACTCGCCTTGCTTCCCTCTACTCGACCCCCACTTCCTCGCCGCCCCACGACGTCTCCTCCGCCGTCGACAGCCCCCGCAGCACCACCACCGACCTACCCCGACTGCATCCCGAGCTACCCCGACAGTTCCCCACCGCCCCTCCGGCAGCCTCCGACCTCCGCCACCGCCCCAGACTTCTCCACCCCGACCTCCTCCTCCGTCCTGACCGCCTGCACGGCCACCCCCGCCGCCGCTGACGCCGCAGCAGCCTCCGCAAGCCACCTCCACTGCTGCTGCTGTTAACTGCTGCTGCTGTTGCAGACCACCCTCCGGCCAGCCGCCGTCAACTCAGCCACCGTCCTCCCGCCGGAGACCCGCCGTGGACCCCCCCCTGCCACCTGTCAGGTATAATATACCCATACTATACGAAAATACGTAATATATCTATATACATGTATATATGTATATATATCTATATAAATATATGTATATATATCTATATATATTAATATGTATATTAATATATATATTTCTATGTATTTAATTATGTATTAATTATATATTGTATATACAGTATATTATATGTATTTATATTTTTCTGTATTTTTATACATATACATATATATATATATATATATATATATTTACTATTCATATATACATATATGTATATATGTATATATATTTATCTATATATATATGTATTCATTATCTATATACTATTACCTATATAATATAATACATATTATATATTATTTACTGTTTAAATACAGTATATCTATACTATATAATCTATTATATATGTATATATACTATGCATATTTTTATATATATATATATATATATATATATATATATATATATATATATATATATATATATATATATCTCATTATATATATATATAACTATAGTATATATAAATATATGTGTATACATATATTTATATATACATTCTATATATGAATTATATATACTATGCATTTTATTTTTCATTATATATATATATATATATATATATATGCACCTATTCCATTTGTTTATATAATATATGTATATATATATCAGTGTTATACATACACTACTAATATATACTACTATATATATAACAGTGGTCACCTATAGACCCTGGTAATATTGCTGAATAGTACAGCATTTATATATATATTTAAATTCCTGCACTGTCATTTTCTTTCCATTATATATATGTATATATATATATCTATGTATATATATATGATCTATATATATTACATATATTATACTGTACTGGATAATACAGTACATAAATATACATATGTATTTAATTTCTACCCTGTCATTTCAATTTATCTATATATATATCAGTGGATATACCCTGATTATTATTTATTATATATAATTCAGTGGATATACCCTGACTACCATATTATTTTATATCAGTGGATACACCCTGATAATATTATATTATTATATATATTTAGCAGTGGATATACCCTGCTACTATTATATAATACCTGCATTTGTCTGTTCTTTATATACTATATATACTGCTATATATTATATCTATATATATACATACTATATATATATATATATATCTATGTTATATATGTGTATATAAGTATATATACATACTTTATATTACAGCCTTGATATTCACGAACCCTGTCTATTTTAACAGAAACCAACTCCAGCACAGCCAGTGACCCCTTGTCACAAGCACCCTCAACCCTGACTGTGAGATCAGGTTTTCAGTACTATCAGGGAGTAGGCAAGTATACCTTGCCAAGTTTTTACTGCTTAAGTATTAACTATTAAATGTTCTTATTTAAATTCAATTATTGTCATATGATACTGCTCCTGAAATTACATATAACAGTATGTATCTGAGATTGCCTTGGGTACAGTCAACAGATACGTTGACTTAGGGAAATCAACGTAATAGTTACAGACTTACCAACAACTGTGAGGATATCCTGATATTCTCCTAGACCCTATCACGAGAACACGCAACATGGTTGCAATGCATATTGGGATGCGAGCTGCGTAGTTGACTAGCTACCAGTACGTGTGACCGCATCACGGATTAGAATAATTCAGGAAATATACGACTTGACATTTAGTTACATTGGGAGGGGAGAACGACTAAAATACGTATGGGACACCCACCTCTTTACCATGTGCCGCACTCGACGGAGTGATACGGATGATATATATATATATATATATATATTCATGTGACCATTCTCATCGTAGATGAAAAATTGTATAGTGCCCTTGAACGGGGGCATATGTGGCATATACTAGCCTGTCACTACAGATTGGTGAATTACGTCCGTATATGTCTAGCCACACATTTCCCATACGTACTAGGTTGTCTCAAATTGTATTTCACTTAGATGGTTAGCACCCTGTATTTATTTTATTCAGTAATTTTTATTCAGTATTTACATACATGGCATGTTGTTTTCCTGTATCTTGTTACGTCCCTCTGAGGACCTGGTTCCCTGCCAGGTTTAGCTGAGACACTCTACCCCACAGTACCTGGACTTGGACAGGAGTCTGGACATGCCCTTGAGATGGAGTCAGAGGAGATGACGTCAGAGTCTACCTGAGTATACAGGAGTTGGAGCTACATATTTTGAGGATGTTGTGCTAGTTTATCTTATTTCACTTCTGCTTACTTTTGTAGTGGGATTGTTCCCACCTGACTTTATCTGGGTTGTATATGACATTTCAGATATAGCATCTATATATTCAGCATTTTTCCTGTTATTCTTGTGGATGAGATAGATTTACCTGTATTTAGACTTGTAGTATTTTAGGACAGCGTAGCACATCACTTCGGGTCCATTAAATTGGGTAATCCCTTAGTGACCTGTCAGCTGGCCAGTGACACGTGGCCTAGTTCCGTATATTTTTGGGACTGGGGCGTGACATCATCAATTCAGACATGTGTTCTACGCCATGCGTGATAAATCTGGAATCCCAACCAATCATATACATTCGAACCCGCTCTTCCATATTTGATTTTGTACTGCTAGAAGCCAAAGGCTCCAGGGGTATCATCTGTTTCAGTCCGAACTGTCGCATAACACGATCCGCTGGATGAAACATGATAGATCCGTTGTACATGATATAATATCTATGGAGACTGCGGGCACGTTCACCATCTCTCACACCTTCTGCCACACTTAGAGGTTGCCAAACAACCTATTTGACATTCAACAAGTAATAAATGGTAGCCACAACAATATATTTTTAAATTTTAATTTAATAATTATATACTAACCTCATAGGCGGTTAGTGTGTCAAATTGATGCCGGTAAAGAGATATCACTTTGGTCATACAATGCACATAATCTATATTTCCAGTAATCCAGCGAATGCCTGCTGGCCATACTGGTTGTTCAGCGCTATATATACTAACTGGTCTACCAATCGCGAAGTGATCGTAACACCAGAACTACAAAGAAGAACACAAATAAGATAGAAATAAATATAACATATATTATTCATTTTTATTCATACCTGTATAAGTGTTAGACATCCACTTATATTTTTGGCTGTTCTACCCTGTGATACCTTACTCACAAAAGACGTCATAGAGCGGTATAAATATGCTAACACTGCTACACTCCATGCGTGTCTTGTGTAGGAATGAATGTCCGCCAAAAATGGAAGCAGTCGCACGTTGACCATATTTCCCGTAGCGTCGGGGAATAAAAAAGCACCGCATAGACACAATAAGTAAGCTCTGGTGCAACATATCACCTGAAAATATAATTGAATATTCATACCATTTATATTAAATAAATATTAACAATAATTAATACATGTAAATAATTAGCCGCGAATTATCGACGGGAACTTTTGTAGAGCCGATATGATCAACATGCATGAAAGTTGACCGGAGCCAAGTGAGTTTGACAGTGCTGGTTTGTCCCATGTCAGAGGGGGGCTCCACACCGAGGTATTCTCTAATGAGCTGTTTTGCTTCTAATTTTTCGTCGAAATATATAGGATTACCATCGATAGGTAATCCTAAAATCTGTGCCACGTCCGCTAACGTAATCGTCATCTCCCCGAAGGGTAACTGAAATGTGTTGCGTGTTGGCCACCATCGCTCAACGATACTTAATATCAGGTCTCTATCGTGACGCTTCATTCGTATAGCGTCAACATAGTGAAAACCAAAAGCCTCCACCAAGATATTTTGTGCTTCAGTCAACTCGCATGATGCCCGCCATTCACCATGCTCTCTTAATTTTACATCTGGATAATCATAACGCTATAATATATATATATATATATATATATATATATATATATATATATATATATATCGTTAGTACAATATAATACACTTAACAACAATAATATTATTTATCTAGGGGTTACATTACCGATCCTGCAAAAACCAGACTAGAAATGTGAGACTCTCATTCACGTTGAATGGCCGGAGTTGTAGGTCCACCGGGTATGCGTCCGTCATTTTGAGAAGCCATCTGTATATTTGTGAAACTCTCCTTCTGTGAAGAATTTTTTCTTTCTTATGTGAGAATGAATCTCCTTCTGTGATGAATTTTTCCTTTCTTCTGTGAGACTCTCCTTCTGTTCTTATAGGTATTTCAATACATGATATGACAAAAATGTTTCACGGGATCACATTCACGGATGGATTTACATTCACGGATTCACATGTGGGGAATAAGACAACATTTACGGATTCACATATGGGGAATAAGACAAGGGAGAAGAGAGTCACGGGTTGGAAGTGGGTGGGAAAAGAGAGTCACGGGTGGGAGGGAATGAGGGTCACTGGTGGGAGAGAGAGAGAGAGGGAGAGGGAGAGAGGAGAGGAGCGGAGAGGGAGAGGGAGAGAGGAGCGGAGAGGGAGAGGGAGAGAGGAGAGAGAAGCGGTGAGCGGGAGAGAAGAGGGGAGAGAGACAGCAGCGAAAAAAAAAAAATTTTAATAGAAAACGTCCTTCTTAAGGGCGTTTTCCATTAAAATATTATTTTTTTTCCAGAGAAGAGCGGGAGAGGATTAAAAAAATAGAAAAAAATGTAAAACGTCCTTACAAAGAGCGTTTTAACTTAATTTAATATTTTTTTTCTTTTTCTTTCTCCGTTAACGGAGTTAATAATATTTCACGGAAAAACTCAAAACGCCCTTTGTAATGACGTTTTGATGCTTTGACCGAAATTTTTGAAACTTTTATGCTTTTCTTGTAAATTTAATAAAATATTATGCTCTCGGTGAATATTTTCGTTTAAAAAAAGAAAATTTTTAGCAAATGTCATAATTCAAAACATAAAAAATAACATGTACCTCCTCTATTTAAAAAATTTAGGAAATAGCTCTATTCTTTGTAAATCAGCCAAAATTTTGCTTTATATATGGAGGTATATTTTTAATTGTTCCATACAAAAGAATACGTGCATTTGCTAATTTTTTTTAAAAAAGTGGAGATATATGCTAGTTTCTATATTTTTCAATGAAGATATTTGCTAAAATATCCTTTAAAAAAGAAAAGAAAAAGAATCAGCTTTTGAAAGCAGCTTCCTCTTGCTTTCAAAAGCTGAGTTTATCAAAATAAAATATACAGAAAATTTACTGTAGCGAAATAAATTTATAATAAATTTATGCAAACGAAACAAGTTTGTAAAATTTTAAAATACAGACAGAGTCTGCCAACAGTGTTGGCAGAAAACACAACAGACGTACACGTAGTCACGAAAAAAAAAAATATTAAAGTGGACCCCACAAGCCAATTTTCGCCAACATTGTTGGCTGAAATTGGGGGGGGGGGACAATTTCAGCCAACTCTGTTGGCGGAAATTGGGTGTGGGGGCCCACCGGTTCGGTTGGGTTGGTTTGATTGGTTTGGTTTGTTTGGTTGGTTTAGTTTGTTTTAATTAGTTATTTTTTATTTTATTTATTTATTTGTTTTGTTTTGTTTTGTTTTGTTTTGTTTTGTAATTAGATTTAAGAAAATTTATTTTAACGAAATAAAATTAAAATTGTAAAGAAAAATTTAAAAATATTTTTTTCGAAAATTTGCATCCAGAGCATCAAAATTTGTATAAATTTCATCTAAAGCATGAAAGTTTAAAAAATTACAAAAAATGTATCAAAACGTCCTTTGTACGTTTATATTTTTTAATATTATATTTCTATAGTTAATTTTCTTACCGTTAACGGACGTTAAAAAAAATAATAATAAAAATCTGCCGTAAGAATATTACGTCTGTCGTCGAGCAGACTTCGAACGGCCATAACTATTTGTTTTGAAATCGTTTTTTGTTAAACAATAAGTCGATTTGTATGTTTTCGACAAGAGTAACACAAATCGTGTAAAAAAAATTTATCCGAAACAAGACGCACATGTTACAGGCAAAAATTTAAAATTTAAAACTTTAAAGTATCATAACTTTTGACTGAGAGATCGAAAAAAGGTCCAGTTTGTGCCAAAATGACCGTATCGAAAAGTACTATGGGATAAACCGTTTCACCGTTTGACGGACTTTGAAAATTTTAGAATTGCAAAAAAACTATATTTCGACCTCCAAATTTTACTTTCGGTCATTTTATTTTCGAATATTTAAAAATTACTGTAGCGAAATTAATTTATATTGGACGTGGGGGCCCACGGATTTAAAACGATGTTTCGACCTCCCAAAAAAAAAATTAGAAAAAAATTTAACAAGAAAAAATTTAAATTAATTGTTTTATGTCCACTACCAAAAAAACTAATAAAACAAGTAAAAAAACAAAAATAAAACTAAATAAATTTAAATTAATTGTTTTCGTTAAAATAATTTTTCTTAAATTTAATTACAAAAAAAAAACTAAATAAATAAAACCAAAACATAATTAATTAAAACAAACTAATAAAACAAACCAAGCCAACCAAAGCAAACCAACCAAACCAATCAAACCAACCCAACCGAACCCATGGGCCCCCAAACCCAATTTCCGCCAACAGAGTTAGCTGAAATTGGTTTGTGGAATCCACTTTAATTTTTTTTAATTTTTTCCGTACCTACGTGTACGTCTATTGTGTTTTTCGTCAACACTGTTGGCGGACTCTGTCTGTATTTTAAAATTTTATAAATTTATTTCGTTTACATAAATTTAATATAAATTTATTTCGCTACAGTAAATTTTCTGTAAAATATAAGTTAGCTATACATGTGAAACAGCTTTTAATTGTTCCATACAAACAGCTGTTTTTAAAATAAAATAAAAACAGCAGAAACATTCATGATAAACAGTACCGATCCCAGCCGTAATCGATAAGCTTTGCACAACGCATAATTGTTCAAACCTCGAGTACCACGTGGCCACTCTCTCCTTTTCCTGATATTTTTTAGCTATGCGAAGAGAGAGAATAAATCTTAAATTCTGAAGAGTACAAAATTGAAGAACTCTAATCCCCGACGTGTTGATAATCTTTTATTATATTTCAACATTGGTGTTATTTCGACATTGAAGGCAAATGCAGAAACAGTCCTTACTAGAACATGATTTCCAAATAATTTACAGAATAACACGCCCTATGCTATTTATATCAGATTCAATCGATTTATTGTAAAGAAAGAAAAATGCTATTGAACTAACACACAAATAAATTGACCACTGCTGAACTTCCACAGCCCCAAAAAAATCAACAACTCGCCACATCGAAGTGGGGTCAGCAGAAGGTCCATCTTCAACACGTCCAATATAATGAACAGAGTGAAGATTTTCACCCACTGCAAATTGCATGAACCAATCTCTCTATCCATCTAATATAGCACAATTCCAAAGAATCAGGAGTCATATATGGTGTAAAGTGTGGACATTCCTAATATCTATGCATTTTGTCCCTTACAAAATTAAGTGTAGAGCATATAGCTGGCATAAGCATCTACAAAAATAACAACCCTTAGCTTTTAATCTGATGTAGCTTTTAATCTGATGTAGTCGGTCCAACAATCAGAAGACGCAATCGATCACAAGGTTTGATGGCATCAATGTCTAAGCAAAATTGTCCTTCACAAAAATTAAATATACAAAAGGACATAAAACTAGCACTAGCATTTACATGGTAAGGAAAGAGTACAAAGCTCACAAATAATGTTAAGAGGATGCAGTCCAATTACTGAAATGAAGAGAAAAAGCTGATCGTATCCTTGAGAGAGTGAATAAATGAATCCACTTCTTTCTTTGTGTTGTAGAAATGAAGGCTTGCTCGAGCACTAGCATTAATACCCAGGTAGCGATGGAGAGGTTGAGCGCAATGATGGCCCGATCGAATAGCAACTCCATGCTAAAGAATAAGATTATGTTAATTCTTGTATAAAAAAGAGAGAGTGATGCTTGACATCAGACAATATATGTTCAGTAAGATAGCTCGAAATATTGTTGTAAATGATGTTGCAACCAAAGAAATCATAAGACTTCAAAGGGCTTTCTGCATACTGTCCCTTAAATCTATCATATTTTTTAAATAAGTCCCTCAAATCTTGTTATTTGCTAAGAAGTCCCTCAAGTAACTGATAATTGAGTTATGAGTCCCCCCTTCTTCCACCTCCCTTCTTCACATTGAAACACATTCCCCCATTTATTTCTCCTTCCACTCCTCCCAAATCTAGACCATTAATACCAACTTCTCCACCCTCTACACTCACTCAACAGTTTTCACTCCCCCTTCGGCCTTCACTCATCCTCCCCAACTCCACCATTTTCCTCCAAAAGACTCATGTGTGTGTGTGTGCATATGTGCATATATACATATAACGTTTCAAAATGAGAGTAAAAGCCATTAAAGGAGAAACGAGAAGAAAATGGGTGAAAAAGGAAAGGGACAAAACTCTCAGATAAATTAAATACATCTAAGGTCATAACTCAATTGTTAGTAATTTGGGGAACTTTTAAGCAAATGACAAGATTTGAGGAACTTAATGTAAAAATAAGCCTGATTTAAGGGACTTACATGTGAAAACCCCAACTTCAAAAGTTCATTAGTCTAGAATTGTTGTTATATCAATTCTACCATTTTATTTCTTTAGTTTTTTTTATTAAAAAATTATTTTTAGAATTTCAGTACTCAATGCCAAACTGACAATTATATCATAAACTTCTAAACTTGATTAATTAAAATTTCCTGTGATTAGCATTAGTCTTTTTTGCAATTTTAGCACTCATACTGATCTAAAAAGTGCCCTACTCATTAGGAAAATCCAATTGCTCTTTATACAATAAGTAGAATATTTCCACTTAAGATGCCAGATATTTTAAGTTAGCAATAAATATATGATGGTATCAAGAAACTGCAACAGTCACAATATAAAAGAGCTGATACTGTGCATGTAGGTGATTCAAATGCAAACATACCTGACAGATCTATATAACGCCAAACATGCAGGGACAGTCCATTAAATTATTGATTGCATCTAAGCCTAAGGTCATGTTCTTGTTAAAATGTTGAGTTACATAAAGAGAACATGCATGCTAATGAAGCACTATTTTGAGGTCAATGCAATCAGTTCAAACTGTCAACGAATTTCTCATCAAAGAGATTTTTTTTTTTTTTGCAAACCTGTTCATCAAGATAAGTTGCAATATCCGTCGGATGTATATTCTCAACATTGAATGCACAAAGAGCACCACGTTGGACTGTTTCTGAAGGAGTTGGACCATAGATACGCACTTTTGGGATAGAGCAGAGGCTGTGATAGAGATAGTTCGCCAGCTCCTTCTGAAGAATGGAAAAAAAAACATAACCAGAAAGCGGCTGAGTATGCTAGGAAACCAAACAATCACCACAGCGAGCATAGATGCTGTTCTATATGGACAGGTAGCAGACCACTCAAAATGCATTTTTTTTGGCACAAATTTGCACAGTTATAAGGAAAGGCCAGTCGACTTATTTATCAGGTAATTTGCCTGTCCTTTTACAGTTTTGTTATTTGTGCATGCATGCATGCATAAGCAACCATAAACAAATTTGATAGACAAACATAGAGTTTCAACAAGCAAAAATAATCAAATCACATGCAAATACTGTATCATGAGTACATATTGAGAATTTTTCAAGAATGACTGCCAAAGAAATGGTTAATATCATGAAGTTTTCTTCAGGGGAAAGGAAGCTAGCAGTGAGGAATTTTCTGCAATGGGCGAAAGCCTGACGGAGCAATGTTGCGTGGAGATAGAAGGCCCATGGGTAGAGAGAGAATCTTGCCAGGCCCATAAAACTAGAAGGGTTGTTGACCAATAGGTAAGTCTACCTTCTCTGGTCATGCAGTTTAAGCTCACGTCAGGACTTCAATGATGATTATGAATAATCATCATCGACGGATGGACAGATAGAGGTGTCTTCTTTTACAGACATAAAAATAAATGACAAACATAGAAGTGGTAATGTGTGTTTAAGCTTGTACCTTACTCCTATTATGTGTTTTAAGTAGAAACCTGTACGTGTTTGGTTATCGCCCTAAACATACAAGTCATGTCTCAACTCTTATCTTAATTGAGATACGGAACATGTAGGCATATCAGCATATGATATAGAATTAAAAAGAAGCTCGTTATTCATAGCTTTTGATGTTGGATAAAATATCCCAGAGTTGCGAGTACTGGATCAGATGGAACTATTACAACTTGAACTATATGTACCTATAAGTCACAATCCTTTATAATTAAGTGAAGTTGGAGATAGAATGAAGCATAAGGTAACACTTATAGATGGATAAACTGCACAGATGAAATTTTTTTGACATTATTTGGTTAGTCCCTCAGAGACTATTAGCGTCAACAGAAAATAGTAAGTTTAGTAAAAATAATAATAATGAAAATAAGCATGCTTGGCAGCTAAGTGACATACGGGCAAGGAAGTCAAAGATACATTCTATAGCAATGGGAATTATTGATTAAGCATAGAGGATACTTGACACGAATGAATACAAGATACATTATATAGCACCCGTGATAATTCAATTAAGAAAACAGACATCATTTATCGCATCAATCTATTGCTATTTCTTGTGCTTTATCTACTGAAGAAAATCCCAAAAACGTATCAATTCCAATTCTGCCTGCTGTGGGAAATCATAACTCATCATCATCACCATGTCAACAGTCAACTTTCCCAAAATATAAAGGAGCAAGACAAACAAGATAAATCACCTCATATTCATGAATCCTTTGCATCCCAATGCTTGACAAATAATCAATTGCTGCCCCGAGTCCTATCGCTTCTGCAATTGCCGGAGTTCCAGCCTCGAATCTGTCCCAAGTACAGGTATATATAATTATATATATTTCAGATCAGTTCAAAACAAATATCATAGCTTCAGAGTAGTCAGAATTATGAAATATAGGAATAACTAGTCCTGCCACTAGATCATGTGATACAATAAATATATAATTAACATATGATACATGTTTTCATATAACAGACATTAATTCCACCTTGAATGTCAGTCCAATATACCGATACAGAAAGCTGCGACTGTCCGATTAGGGTTATTGGACTCATTGTCGCATTTACTGCTCTACCAACAGAACTTATAATGTGTACAAGCTACTTAGTTAGACCAGATTACCAACACTGGCAGTGTCAAAATTACATGGAAAATGATGCATTCGCTGATAATGATGTTTAAGGGTATGATAAGCCTACTACATGATTAGGGTCATTGACTAATAACTAAGAATAGAGATTATTACTCTGCACTTGGAAACCCCTTTCTAGTGAGAAGTGAGATATTTGTCCGCTGGAATGGAGATGTAAATTACAAGAACATAGAGCATGAGAGCAGTTCCCAACCTGGAAGGAGGCTCAGCAAAAGTTGAATAATCTTGAAATACATCAGCAATCATTTCACCACCACCTGGGCAAGTAGTCAATAAAGTTAAGCAATGAGCAAGCAGATCAATGCAAGTACCAATATATTAATTCCATCAAAGGAAATTCCTGAAAAGAAAATAAGACATTGTAGACAGATGTTTCTGGAAAAAAGTACATAGACCTACCTAAAAATGGAGGCATTGCAGACAAAACTTCGCTTTTTCCATACAAAAATCCAACGCCTGTAGGCCCACACATCTGAGACAGTTTTATTCTATAACTTCCCAACAGTAATCTTTTTAGGCTGAAACTGAAGTCGTGCAAGAGGAACTTAGGCAAATTCAAGAATTTAAAACAATCATACCTTGTGTGAAGATGCGACAAGAAAATCGGCACCAAGTTTCTGCACATCAACCACCATGTGTGGAACACTTTGGCAAGCATCGACAATAACTTTTGCCCCAACTTCATGAGACCAAACTACAATATCCTCAATAGGCAGAACAGAACCTAAAGAAGGGATTATAACCATGGTGAATTGGCAAAATCGTAAAATAAGTAGAGAAGCACAATATACTGCAACAACACCATAACAAATAGGAAAGGCATGCCAAAATTGATAAGGCAAGGAAAGATACAAAGAAATAAAACAATGCCAAAGAAATGAGTCTCCAACTATAAATAAGATAACAAAAACAATGTATATTCTATAAGAAGTCATTGTACTGAGATCTGACCGTTTCTACGCTCATTGGCAGCTATATAAAGCACATACCTTTATCCGGGATTGGGATAGGAAGGTAAAAGCTAGACGTTAAACATAACAGAGCTGGAGTTTCATTATGAATTAGATACTGTGGACAAGTGAATCTAGTCAGATGTCCTTAGATGCATGATAAACAGAAAGACAAAAGTCACAAAACTCAATTTTGCTTGCATCTAAATAAAGAGCTTAGTTTCTCCAGATGAAAAATGCAAGGAAGCAAGATTTTCTCTCATATATAAGTGAGCCAATATAAATATAACTAACCAGTAGCGTATAAATATATTACGAGTATACTTCTTTTGGTTTACCTATTTATCTTTGGTGCGTTAGGATGGGATTAATATTGCTCAAACATCATCCAAAAAGATAGATTTGTTCCACAACCGATGTCCTATTTAGATACAGAAAGAAAACTGAAACCGAACCGCTTAGGAAACAAGTTTCAGGTTATCAAATATCTTAAATTCCTTCTGCTTCTATAGAGCTGAAAGCTTCAAAAATAAGTGTCTTATCAATTAAAGTTTATATCTATCAACTACAGATGACGTAGAGAGAAAATATTAATTTCAAATGGAAATACTGTTTAATAAGAGAAATCCTAACCTATGCATGTGAACACCCTCAGTACATAAAGCCATATTCAGGCACTCATATAAGATGCATAATGATCACATGATACTTTATCAAGGTACTATAGCTACAAATTGTGAACAAACACCAATCATGCAACAAGTAAAACTTATCAATGAAGTATGAACATTGTTCAAATATCAAACAGATTAGCCATGGGTTTAGCGATCTGGACCCAATCCACAATATTTAACAAACAAATATATATATATATATATATATATATATATATATATATATATATATTCAGATTCAGATTTAGATTTAGATTTAGCTCTATAAGAGTCGAATGAAAAGATAAAATCTGCACCAAAGCTTCTACTTGCCAGAGTTGGGTAAATCAGGCCCTCAGTCATACCTCAATCAGACTAGAGTCAAGACCAACTGACAACACTGATCCACTTACTTTGCATTAGTACACTACTGGTCATAATGCATGAAAGTTGTCTAGTGAAACCCCTTTGGTTAAAACACAATTCTAGGATGTGAATAGATTACATTACAAAATGGCAACACTAAAGAAAATAGATCTAGCAACTCTTCTTTGGGATCACTCCTTGATTGCATGAGCTTAAACTACATATCCAAAATGTAGGCCTACCTACTTGCCAACATGCTGCCTATTTTTTATGGCATGACCCTCATGTGCATTAGCTAACTTGGTTAGGAATTTGACACCGATATAGATGGTTGATGTCAGGTCGACACTCGACATACGGTCAAGAAAACTTTTGTCAAATCCTTTATGGAGCTTTCTTATACTCCATAGGCGACACCCCATTCTGATGGGAGAAGGCTTGAATAATGATGAGCATGAACTCTTCTTTTGGATACAAGATCACGAAGGTTGAGACTTTTAAAGGCGGTTAGATCTTTTACAGGAAGTCTATACTCTATACAAGTATCGACGTACTTAATTGCTATAGGTCAATATATCAAATTAAAAAAAAATTAATAGGCACTTGATGGTCCTGTTGATTGCTTAATCATGTAGTATAAAGACAACAAAGACCATATTACATTTCCCAGTATCCTCAACTTTCAGAGAGTGGAATATTAATGCCCACATATATTGAATTTAAGAGGAAGGGGGTAAAGAAATTGAACCAGAATTGCCTTAAATGACGAAGGTGGCTGAAACGGAACCAGCCATAAAAGACAATTATAATCATGTTCAGCAAACAAGGTAAAGAAAATGATCAAGAGGCTAACCAATCAAAGCATTCACATACATCATAAAAATCGTGCTTCCCAATACAAATAAAACCGTGAAATCATATTCCCACAATGGGCGTGATGTTCGTAGATATTTCACCGTACCTGTAAACTACAGGTAGCAATTGTGTCAGATCGTGTCAGGTTACTCACTGGTTTGGCACGTTAATGCTCAACCCGAATCCAACCCAATTTAGGCTGACGTCAACCTGGGAAATAACGGGTCAGACCTATTTGACCCATTTATGTGATGGGCCTTTAGTTGGTCAGATATTGGTTGGCCCGTCCCAGAATAAGGTAATGCCAGTGCCCAGCTGTTGATCTTGTCGAATGGGCAAGATGTCGCCCAACCACTGCTCCTTGGAAGAGGTATATATTAGCGCCACTATGTTGGTCTCAACAGCGACAGATTAGAGTTCGGGTGGCTTGGTGGTGTAAATGGTTGTGGATTGGTATTTGGGCCACTGTAGTGGTGTCAACAATGGTGAAACATGGTTCAATGGGGTTCAACCGGTTGTCATTGTGTTGACGGTGAAGGATCGCAGTTCGACAGCTATGGTGGCATTGACAGAAACCTGATCAAATAGAGGAAGAAAAAAATAAGAGGAAGAGAGTGGAATGGAGGGGGAAGAAGAAGAAATAAAAGATGGACTTGAACCTTACCCGCTTCTCAAGGGTCATGCCGGGTCAAATGGGCCGTTGCTTTGAACCCGGGCGTATCAAGCTTATTAATCGGGTTAGATGAGTCAACCCATTTACACCTGTATTTGTTTATACCTCACATACCCGCTTAAAATGCATTTTGATGGATCGTGTAAAGGGATTGGGCCAAAATTGCCACGTTTACTGTAAACCAATAATACCTCCACCAAAAGTAAAATTGCACAGAAGAACCCACATGCATTTTCCACTGAAATGTAAATAAGAATTTTAACTTAATAGAACTAAATATTTACTTATTATTGTAAACATTTCTTTCACATACAATAATAGATATTACATTATTTCTTCTAAAATTCAATTTCCTATAAAAGTATTTAGTACAAAAAATGAAGAAACAAAAGACGTAATCTTACGACCATTGGTTAGAAAATATCATGAATTTGCAAAATTAGGAACCTACCAAGTGCATTCGAGACATGATGTGTAATGACAAGCTTTGTCTTTGTTGAGAGAATTCCCTTTAACTGCTCAACATCTGGAACTTCCTGTTCATTCAATCTAACATATTTCAGAGTAGCACCTGTTTTTTTAGCAACAAGTTGCCAAGGGACTATAGCACTGTGATGTTCAGCAACAGTAAGCAGTATCTGAGAAAAAGTAGCAACACAGAATGCAGTAAGTATGACTCTTATTAAAGTAAAAAAGAAACCAGAGGTCAATATCAGAATAACAAGCAGCCACATTATATCTATGGACTACAGGTTAACTCAAAGTAGATTGTAAAATACCACCAAAAGGATGAGGTACGCTGCCAAAGGATGCATCTCATGACTGTTGGAGCCTTCCTCGGGATGGTAACTCCAAGTTTAAAACTAATATGCAATAAGTGAGGTGTACTTCACATGTAGTTAGAGCTAATTATCATACTAAACCTATATATATATATATATATATATATATATATATATATATATAAACGGGATATGAGCCATAGGTTCATATTCCTATATGAGCCAACGCACATGTGAACCAATAAAAATAAAGTGTACTAGTGCACATGAGATATAGGAGTCCATTACTATTGGTCCACATGTGCATGGCTCATGTAGGAATATGAGCCTATGGCTCATATCCCGTTTACCCATATATATATATATATATATATAAACTCAAAAAAATGTCATAGCCAAAGAAAATGGAGTCAGTCTGCTCCTAACCATTCCATATCTAGAAGACTTAAGACTATGTGCCTTTCATGAGGCTGATTATGAATATAGACATGCACATACTTCATCTTATCTATAGCAAAAGCATTTGAAATTAAATTGAGAAGTGAAAGAACTAAAACTAATAGTGAGATGTAAAAGCGCACCTCATCCCCGTATCCTAAGTTTGAGAGACCCCATGAGTAGGCAACCAAATTGATAGCTTCAGTAGCATTCCTTGTGAATATGATCTCTTGAGGATTCATAGCATTAATGAAAGCTGCAACCTTGGATCTTGCTAGCTCATATTCATATGTAGCTCTTGCACTGATATCAGCAAAATGAGAAGAAAATTATCATGCAGAACTGTGCTTGGAATCTAGTAACATTCAAGAAAATGGTAAAAGTGAACTTAGTTTTTTTTTTAACTAATTCTTAAAATATTGTCATTTTATTTTCTGAATATATTAATGTCTGAACCCACCCAACACTAACAAACTAGGTTGCATGGACACGACAACAGATACGGATATGGACACGATACATATATGGATTATGGCCCTTCTTAAACAACCTAAGACATGGGACGAATGTCGGTCTTTGTTATTTCAAAGCTTAATCCATGCTTCATTTAAGCTGAAGTAGATTCTTCTTGTTGCCATCCCTAATTTAAGCTGAATTAATCCCCTTACATCCCACTACCATGTTTCATTTTCTCTTTCTTCCCATAAGCAACATTTTTTGTTGACAATTAAACTTACGAGATTCACCAACAATTGCACTCCAAATCCGAAAACAAATGAAAATAATCAAATTTCACCCTAACGAGAAAAAATAAATCGTAAAAAAGTATACTAATATAGTACCTCAATTTGTGGATGCCGCGATGAACGTTCGAATTATAAACTTCATAATACTCATTCATAACCTCCATAACAGCTCTAGGTTTCTGCGAGGTCGCGGCGTTGTCCAAGTAGACCAAGTCGGAGCCATTAATTTTCTTAAAGAAAAAAGGTGCAAATATCACCATCATTATTCTTCACAATCGCAAAAATATATGCAATAAGTGGAATATTGAGGGATTTATATGCAACATCGTACCTGGTGAAGTATGGGGAAATCGGATCTGGTGATATCTCCGAGAGAAGGCGGGTCCGATACATCGGCAGAGACGGAGGCGACAGGCGACGAGGAGGAGGACGCAATTCTGCGGAATTTGGGGGCGGTTCTGGTGAGACTAGGGTTAGGGTTAGGGTTTGGGATGGAGTTCTTGAGAGAGGGGAAGCAGAAGAGGAGCCGCTCGGTGGAGAACTGGCAGAGAGCAGCGGCGGCCATTCTTCCTAGAAGCGGATTAGAGCGGGCGGTGAGAGGAGAAAGAGCCAGTGCTAGGATATACTTGCAAAATTATACGATGCTCGTTCGGACGGTTTAATTAGTTTGGGTTAATTATAAGGGCACTACATTTTTTACTTGGGGCTAGTCCAATGTAAATTTTTTCAAAATTATAAGTTTGTCACTCTCATAGTTACTTGGGGCTAGCCCACACTAAGGTATAAAAGTGAAAAAAAATTCTATTTTTAGCATTCCACCTAAACTTGAAGAAACCCTCATTCCACCAAGCCTAAACCTAAAATTGGAAATTGCTAGTTGTGATTGGAGGAGGATTTTACTTTGGTGATACTCCAAGGAATATTCTTCCGGTATGTCTTCGACAACCTACGATGAATAAGTTTTGCGATTGTCCAAAAAAGATTTAGTTTATTTTGACTATTGTAGGAACAATGCATGAAAATATGTTCGATGACGAAGTCGGATCGTCCAATTCATTAAATATGCACTCCGAACGTTCCGAAGAACATGTTGGTTGTTCCGAAGCACGTAAAGCACGTACGGTACGTAAAACGACAACCCTAATTCGACAGTCACGAGTAAGGACTGTAAAAATTAGACAGTCCTATATAAATATAGGACTGTCAAATATTCTACAGTCCTAAATTAATAGAGGACTGTCATAAATTCGACAGTCCTATATAAAAGTAGGACTGTCATAATTTTGACAGTCCTATTTAAAAATAGGACTGTAAAAATAGTGACAGTCCTGGATAATTATATGAAGTTATTAATTTTTATATTATTTTATATTGGTTATAGGACCAACCTTGTTCAGATATTGTGGTACATCCTGCTGTTGGTGTTGATGTGGATGATATTTTCTCAACGGATATTCAATTTGTAACCCATGAAGAAGCATTAGAGTGGTACAGAGAAGTTAGGAGACGACATAACGTAGTTATTGTCATTGCAAGATCCATCAGATCTCGGCCGGGCCAAAAATATCTTGAGCTGGGATGCGAAAGATGAGGTGTGTTTAGGGAGCATCATAAAAAAAAGGGTGTTGTTGAAAAAGAAATCCCTAAGAAAAACGTTGGGACGAGAAAAAATGGTTGTCTATTGAAGGTGTTGATTGTAAAAGTTGAAGATGTGAAGTGGATAATCGAAGTTAAGAATGGAAGACACAATCATCCTATTACAGGGACACTTACGGGTCATGCCTACGTGGCACGGTTGAAGGAGGAGGAGAGAAAGTTGGTTGAAGAATTATTCCTTTCCGGAGTTGCACCGAAATAAATTTATTCAGCCGTGCGACAAAAAGAAGATGGGAACAAGTCTACCATGAGGACGATCTATAATAATTTGGCCAGAGCGAAATGTAATAGTATGAAAGGAAGAATGGCGATGCAGCAAGTATTGAAGTTGCTTGGGGAGCATCACTACGTGGAGTACCATAGAAGACATCCACAAACTTATGAACTCCTTTCGTTGTTTTGGGCTCATCCTGATTGCACATACTTGGCTCGGTCCTTCGCAGACGTGTTGGTCCTTGATTGTACATATAAGACCAACAAGTTCAAGATGCCTCTTTTTTACGTTGTTGGGGTTACGTCTACAGGAAAAATATTTACAGTCGCTTTTTATTTTATGAAGAGTTAGACAGTAGAGGATTACACATGGGCGTTGAGAAAACTACAATCCCTTTACACAGGTTACAAAGAGCCCTCTGTTTTTGTTACTGACAGAGAATATGCGTTGATAAATGCTATAGATATTGTATTTCCTCATGCGCATAGACTACTATGCACTTGGCATATAAATAGAAATATCCAAGCTCAATGCAAGAGAAAATTTGAAAATGTGGACGGTAAAATCGACATGCTTCGCTTCGAAGAATTCTACAGTGATTGGAGTCTTGTATGGCGAGCAAGTACTACAGACAGCTACGACACAGCATGGTACATGTTCCAACATAAGTGGGAGACGAGTAACCCGACATGCATATCTTATATCAAAGATACTTGGCTAGAACCACATAAAGAGCAATTCGTCTTGGCATGGACCAACATGGTGAAGCATTATGGCACGATTACTACGAACCGGGTCGAAGGAGCACACTCATGTTTAAAAAGATATCTACGGTCATCGGTCGATAATTTTGTCTCTGTTTGGCAATCGATTCATTTGATGACTATTGCCACGGTGAACGATATTGTAGCATCATTTGAGATGAGCCTCAATATTGCAAAGCATGAATACAAGCAAGAACACCTCTTGGATGGTTTAACCCATGTGGTATCTCACAAGGCCTTGGGCTTATTGTTTGAGGAGATTCGTAGGTCGAAGTCGGTGGGTTATGATCCCAAGGTTTGTGGTTGTTCATATCGACATTCACTCGGACTTCCGTGTGCACATGAGATCAACGAATATTATCGTGAATCTATACATATTCTAATAGATGGTGTTGATCAACGTTGGAGACAGCTGTCGATAATGCCGACGGTGAAAGTTCAAGATGATTTCTTTGCGTTGCCCCAAGTAAAACTACTGCACGCAAGGTGGTGTGGCACATCAGAACCGGAGAGAAGATCTATTGAGGTTAAAATCCAAGAGATTGCAGTTCCGGCAATAACTCGATTGCAAGAGCCATCTGTTGTTCGAACTCCTAAGGGAAGACCACAGTCAAGAAAGAGTAGAGCAAAAAAGAAGGAGGAGGAGTCAACTAAAAGAGATCCATCCTTATTTGAACATATCGAACGCAGTTTGGAGGTAAAGTCCGTAATGGATCGGGGGTTATTTCCGCAGAAAAAGAGTAAGCTAACTATTCGAAGGGGAAAGAAACAAAAAACGATAGATGCAGTCACGGCGGAGGGTTTTGATAACTTTTCTGATTCTTATAGTCTATACATTGATAATTTCCTACCTGAGATACGGAATTTCATTTGGTCTATTGTTGATGTTCCAAAGGATGGCCATTGTGGATACCATGCACTAGCAAGACAACTAGGCTATTCAGTTGAAGCAGGATGGAGACAGGTTAGGGAAGAGCTGTACGAGGAGTTGGAGTCGCGACTAGCCTTCTATAGCCAGATACTTGGCAAAAAAATTATTGGAGATTTTTTGGCAGACATACCTTGTACGGAAACAGTTACCGGACCAGACCATTACATGGATGTCCCGCCTGCTGCTTACGTATTCTCTAATAGGTATAAGTTACCTATTATAATTATCTCACAAGGTATTAACAATACTTTCTTTCCAATGTGTGCCCCCCCGGCCGAACACCGAGTATCCAATCTATGTTGCATAGGGCTTGTCGGACAACATTTCGTCATCCCAAGGTTGATCGCTCATTCTCCTATTCCGCCACCTTCTACGCTTTGGTATAAACACGCACCTGAGGAAGCGATCGCATGGACGACACCCTACAAGGATGCAATGACTGCCTATAAGAAGATGATGAAGATGGAGGATCCAAAAATCATGTCGGACGACTACTTTGATATTCTAATCGATTGATACTGTATATTAAAATGTATTTTGTGTTGATCCATGTATGTTTAACTGTATATTGAACTATATGTTGTATGTTGTGTGTATGTTGTGTAATGAAATGAGTTATCTAATTGATACTAATAGATTGTGCATTGCTACTAATAACTTAGGACTGTCAATATATAAAACTGCCAGGATACTAGGACTGTCACCATTTTGACTGTCAAAATTGTGACAGTCCTAAAGTTTACCCCCTATCTATTAGCAGTTATATGTAACTTTAGGACTGTCACAATTATGACAGTCCTAGTATATACTAGGACTGTCAAAATTGTGACAGTCCTAAAGTTAAGTTTACCCACTGTCTTATATGCACAGTTATATGTAACTTTAGGACTGTCACAATTTTGACAGTCCTAGTATATAGTAGGACTGTCAAAATTATGACAGTCCTAAAGTTTACCCACTGTGTATGCACAGTTATATGTAACTTTAAGACTGTCACAATTTTGATAGTCCTAGTATATACTTGGACTGTCAAAATTGTAACAGTCCTAAAGTTTACCCACTGTCATATATGCACAGTTATATGTAACTTTAGGACTGTCACAATTTTGACAGTCCTAGTATATACTAGGACTGTCAAAATTATGACAGTCCTAAAGTTTACCCACTGTCTTATATGTAAAATTAGCTACATTGTCTGTAAATTGGACAACAGTATGTATGCAGCTCAAATTGATAGTTTAAACTTTGATACAACTCAAATTAACTCAAAGTGTCAATAGTAGCAAATTCATTGAAACTGTCAATAGTAGCAAATTCAATCAAAGTTATACAACTCAAAATCATAGTTTAAACTTTTACAATTCTCAAAAGTCATATTCATTCAAACTTTTACAACTCAAAATGATAGTTTAAACTTCATGGCGCCTCTTTGTACGTTACTCTCTATTTTCCAAGAAATGAAAATCTTTAACTCAAAATCATAGTTTAAACTTTTACAGGTCCTGAACCATCAGTAGGCCGATTTTGTCACGCCCCAGTCCCAAAATGACGAGGGACTAGAGAAGCGTGGCAATGGCCAGCAGCACGCACCGATGGACAACCCAATTTAATGGATCCATCAGGGCATGCTTAAGCTGTAGTCTAGCAATACTAAGTACAAGTCTCAGGTATTTCTAATCTCATCCACAGAAAGTCACAGATTAAAAGCCAGAAATTATGCAATGGAAATAAATACTGAAATCTCAAATAAGCTATCTCGGGAACAAATCCGAGAATTAGTCTGTTACATTTAAGAAAAGACAGGAATTAAAAATGCTGGAAATGGAAATACTGTATAACTGAAGCCGGTGCTCAAGAGAAGTCTTCAGCCACTATCTCGTCCCCTGTTCCTTGTTCTGCTCCAAGGAGTGCTCCAGTACCGTACACCTCGGGGTAGTTTTCTTCAGCTGTACCTGGGGACATAGTCCATTCCAGGTCCTCAGGGGACATAACAAGGTACAGAAAATACAAGCCAAAACATATGCAGTGCAGCAATAAAATAAACAGCAGGGTAAATATGTAAACCAGCTAGTGATATGCAAGTGAGAGTTTTAGTCATACTCAGGCTGAGACTACTACAGGATCAGTGTCTAAGAAACCATAGCAGTATTTTCTAGAAGAGCCAGAACTTGTGCCAAAGCTCTGTATCAGAGACTAGGACACCTCCAGATAACATTATTTATATTATAATCAGCCTTGATATGGTAATACTCTCCCCACCCCATGTAATCTCACGTCACAGTTCCAGAATATATCAGGTACAAGTCACGCAAGTTTGAACTAATGCAATGAGTCAGGCTAGAATCTAAGCATGTAAACTGTAATGACATGAATATGTAACCTATATGGAATCACCAGGTATATCTCAGGCAATTCCGTCACATGAATAGTGTCAGGTGTCCTGGGTTGAGCAGTTAAACAAGTTACATAAGAAACTACCAGAAAATCAAGTAAAATACTATAATCAGAAATGTCTAAGAATTGGCAGGCTTTACTTGCCCACTGATGTATAACCAAGTCCAGGAAATATGTAGCAGGCTACAAGTTTCGGCGAGGTACACTTGCCTGTGGTTCCGGCTATGTTTGCGGTTCTGACTTCGGTTGGATTTGCAGGCGGTACTCCGGTTGCTGAAATAAATATCACCATCAGATCCAGAAAATATCAATCAGCTAGAAATGCCTGTCCTTGGGTCCAATTTGGAGACAAGGGCAGAAACGACAGTTTCGGGTCAAAACGGGGTCCACATATGGGCCCGCTTTGCACCGAAAAACGTGTCCGGGTCAAAGGTCTCCAAATTCACCAAACTCAGTGTCAACGGGTCAGAAACGCTGATACGAACCCAACGGAACTTCCAGAATTAGATTCCGATGAGCCGATCACAAAATCGCCCATCGAGCGGGGCCTGTGGGGCCCACGACACGCGATTTCGTCAACGTTCTCAGAATCGAACCAAACTTGACCCACAGGACCAGCGTATTGCTACGAGTCCGATGGCGTAAGTTTCGTCTCGATCCGACGTGTGTACACAAAGTTAGGGCGCGTTCCAGAAAGTACGGATACGGGACGATGTCCGCGGATACGAGTTGATTCCGGTGTGCACGCACACCCGAATCAGCTTCTGCGAAATCCCACACGTCCGTATCGACGAGGCGCTCGTGTCTGTCAAGACCGTGCGTGACCAAGTCGTCCCGTTTGGCGGGGCGTACTCGGTTCCGGGGTGAAACAGGGTCTGGTTTTTCCTGTTTTTGGATCGCGGTGTGCGATCGCCACAGGCCGCGATGCCCCGAACAGTTTGTCCGGACACCGAGAAGGTCATACAGGCTTCGCAACGCAATTTACGGAATCGAAATCGGAGCTACGAGCAAAAAGATACACGCACCTGAAGGGGACCCGAAAACTAGGGCCAAATCGTGTCCGACACGTGTCCGACTCGTGTCGGACACAGGGGATTCAAATTAGGGTTAGGGTTAGGGTTTTGGGACTTCGCCGGAGCTGCGACGGCTGCTGGCGGCCGGAGGGAGGCAGGGGACGGCGGGGGGAAGTTCGGCCGGGGGCGGCGGCTCGCTGGGATGCGGCGGGAGGTCGCCGGAGGCGCTGCGGCGCCGGGCGCGGGAGCTGCTGTGGTCGCTGGGGGAAGGAGGGAGGAGGAGGAAGGGGGAGCTGGGCGGCGGCGTTGCGGCGGGGCCGGCGTGGCTGCAGCGGCGAGGCGGGACGGCGTCGCGGGGAGTCCGGCGGAGCAGCGAGGTGGCGGTGGCAGTTCGGGTCTGGCCGGAGGGGAGAGGAGCGGGGTTTATAAAGGGGGCGGAGGGGAGCGAGGCCGAGCGGGGGAGGCGGAGGTCGTGGGGTCGTGGGGGCGTGCGGGGGCGGTTGGCCGGCCGGAGCGGGCGGCGGGAAGTGCGGCGGGGCGGCCGGGACGCGCGGGGGGGCTGGGGGATCGTGGGTGAAGACGGGTCGGCGGGTCGCGGGTCGGGCGGCGGAGGATCCGACCCGACCCGCTGGGCAGGGTCTGGGCCGGGCGGGGCTGGGCCCGGTTTCGGCCCAATGGGCCGGGCCGGGCTCGGGTTATGGGTTTTTATTTATTAAAAACAATTTAAATAATAATTAACTCATTTAATTAATTAAATAATTAATAATAAATATTTTTAGGTATTTTAAAATAGGTCCGGGGCCCAATAAATTCCAGAAAAATTGCCCTAAGTCCAGTTTTTCATTTTACACCAAAAAATATTATTTTCATAATATTTTAATACTGTTTAATATCAATTAAAAATTATTGAATAATTAAAATCCAGTTTTTAAATTACAGAAAATTCCCAGAAAATTCCAGAAAATTGTGAAAAATCCAGTTTTTAAAATTTGAAAAAAATCAGGGGGTTTACAATCAACTCCCCTTAAGAGGATTGCGTCCTTGCAATCAAAGATTAACCGGTCAACAGAGATGACGCGGTCGCAAGCATCGCTTGAAAACACATCACAAGATACTTAGGGAAGTACTGTTTCCTTAAAAAATTGAAAGTTTACACTTTCCAGGAAAATCTAGTTTAAAACTTTAACTGTTATGAAAACCAGGTTGTTATTAACAAGTTGCAAATTACTAGGTTGGGACTGAGGTCACGAACCAATAGGCACGAGCTACACAAGACTAAAAACGGATAACTATAAATCACTTACTCGCATCGGCGTCCTGCACAGTCATCGCATAAGCTTGCTCTCGTCCTTGAGGTAGATTCCTCGGTTGCTGCTGAGCTTGCTGGTAGGGTGCTGCTCGAGGCGCTGGTGGAGTTTGCTGGTTCGCCCTTGGTGCTCCTTCTCCACGTTGAGTGCAATCCCTTACTGAATGCTGACGGGATCCGCATGCCAAACACAATCCTAGTCTGCGTCGGCATTCCTTGGCGATATGGCCTGCTTTGCCACAGTAGTGACAAGTAAGGAGGACTACCGTTTGTGGTGTAGATGCTTTCTGCTGTTGGTGCGGTCTCTTTGCAGATTCTTCTTGTGCTGCTTTGGTTGGTGCGGATGGGGACGACCGCTTCAGTCTGGTCTCTCTCTTGGTGACGCGCTCCATGCGTCGAGCCGCAGCAAGGACGTCCGAGTATGATGTTGGTGCGACGGACCCAATTAGTTTCTGCAGCTCAATGTTCAGTCCGTCGAAGAATTTCTCGGCCTTCTCTTCCTCAGTCGGGATCAGGGTGGGGGCGAAGCGGCTCAGACGAATGAACTCTGCGTTGTACTCTTCCACCGTCATGGAGTCCTGAGTGAGGCGATTGAATTTGTCCCGCAGTTCTGATCGAGCGATGGCAGGAATATACATTTCCTGGAAGAGTCTGGAGAACTCTTCCCAGGTGACTCGGTCTGGTCCGAGTCGCATCTCCTCGGATAGCCACCAGTGATGGGCATTATCCGTCAATTGCATTCGGACGGCAGTCATCCAGCGTTCCCGTGGAAGTTCAGCTGCTTCAAGTTGATGCCGAATGTTGGTGAGCCACTCGTGAACTTCTGTGGGCTCCTCTTTTCCAGAAAAAGTGCGGGGCTTCAGTTGGCGGAAGTCAGTGATTGAGCCTGTAGTTGGCCGTCGAGCTGGTAGGTTGGCCTGCTCTAGTGCAGTCACAATGCTGTCCCTCAAGAAATTAGTTTCGCGACGCTGAGCCTCGTGTTGGACTTGTTGCTGTGCTTGCATCATCGCATAGATCATCTAAAATATTTGCTGCCCGTCGATCGGCTGTCCTGGTGGGAACACGGGCATTGGTGGGACGAACTGCGGCGGAGGTGGAATGTCGTCGCGCCGGAATCGGGAGGTAGGTTGACCTGCCTGCTGGCTCCGTTGAGTTGTGGGGATTCCTCCGACTGGTGTCACGTCGTCGTCGTAGGTGACACCTGTAGCTTGTGGCATTCCGACGGGAGTCTCGGTGCATTCTTGTGGGTCCATTTTCCTGTATCCAAAATACCCAATAAGAGGCGAACAGGAAACAAGGCAAGATGCAAGTTCAAGTTAGTTCGAATACGATACAGATATCAAAAACGATTCAAGCAAGTGGATGAGATCCTAAAAACTTATCCTATCTTATTGCAGGCCTGTTCGATCCCTAAGTTGAAACCGAACAATTTAGTCGTAGACCTGCTTGGGCCACCACAAAAACCATGTCACGCCCCAGTCCCAAAATGACGAGGGACTAGAGAAGCGTGGCAATGGCCAGCAGCACGCACCGATGGACAACCCAATTTAATGGATCCATTAGGGCATGCTTAAGCTGTAGTCTAGCAATACTAAGTACAAGTCTCAGGTATTTCTAATCTCATCCACAGAAAGTCACAGATTAAAAGCCAGAAATTATGCAATGGAAATAAATACTGAAATCTCAAATAAGCTATCTCCGGAACAAATCCGAGAATTAGTCAGTTACATTTAAGAAAAGACAGGAATTTAAAATACTGGAAATAGAAATACTGTATAACTGAAGCCGGTGCTCAAGAGAAGTCTTCGGCCACTATCTCGTCCCCTGTTCCTTGTTCTGCTCCAAGGAGTGCTCCAGTACCGTACACCTCGGGGTAGTTTTCTTCAGCTGTACCTGGGGACATAGTCCATTCCAGGTCCTCAGGGGACATAACAAGGTACAGAAAATACAAGCCAAAACATATGCAATGCAGCAATAAAATAAACAGCAGGGTAAATATGTAAACCAGCTAGTGATATGCAAGTGAGAGTTTTAGTCATACTCAGGCTGAGACTACTACAGGATCAGTGTCTAAGAAACCATAGCAGTATTTTCTAGAAGAGCCAGAACTTATGCCAAAGCTCTGTATCAGAGACTAGGACACCTCCAGATAACATTATTTACATTATAATCAGCCTTGATATGGTAATACTCTCCCCACCCCATGTAATCTCACGTCACAGTTCCAGAATATATCAGGTACAAGTCACGCAAGTTTGAACTAATGCAATGAGTCAGGCTAGAATCTAAGCATGTAAACTGTAATGACATGAATATGTAACCTATACGGAATCACCAGGTATATCTCAGGCAATTCCGTCACATGAATAGTGTCAGGTGTCCTGGGTTGAGCAGTTAAACAAGTTACATAAGAAACTACCAGAAAATCAAGTAAAATACTATAATCAGAAATGTCTAAGAATTGGCAGGCTTTACTTGCCCACTGATGTATAACCAAGTCCAGAAAATATGTAGCAGGCTGCAAGTTTCGGCGAGGTACACTTGCCTGTGGTTTCGGCTATGTTTGCTGTTCTGACTTCGGTTGGATTTGCAGGCGGTACTCCGGTTGCTGAAACAAACATCACCATCAGATCCAGAAAATATCAATCAGCTAGAAACGCCTGTCCTTGGGTCCAATTTAGAGACAAGGGCAGAAACGGCAGTTTCGGGTCAAAACGGGGTCCACATGTGGGCCCGCTTTGCACCGAAAAACGTGTCCGGGTCAAAGGTCTCCAAATTCACCAAACTCAGTGTCAACGGGTCAGAAACGCTGATACGAACCCAACGGAACTTCCAGAATTGGATTCCGATGAGCCGATCACAAAATCGCCCGTCGAGCGGGGCCTGTAGGGCCCACGACACGCGATTTCGTCAACGTTCTCAGAATCGAACCAAACTTGACCCACAGGACCAGCATATTGCTACGAGTCCGATGGCACAAGTTTCGTCTCGATCCGACGTGTGTACACAAAGTTAGGGCGCATTCCAGAAAGTACGGATACGGGGCGATGTCCGCGGATACGAGTTGATTCCGGTGTGCATGCACACCCGAATCAGCTTCTACGAAATCCCACACGTCCGTATCGACGAGGCGCTCGTGTCTGTGAAGACCGTGCGCGACCAAGTCGTCCCGTTTGGTGGAGCGTACTCGGTTCCGGGGTAAAACAGGGTCTGGTTTTTCCTATTTTTGGATCGCGGTGTGCGATCGCCACAGGCCGCGATGCCCCAAACAGTTTGTCCGGACACCGAGAAGGTCATACAGGCTTCGCAACGCAATTTACGGAATCGAAATCGGAGCTACGAGCAAAAAGATACACGCACCTGAAGGGGACCCGAAAACCAGGGCCAAATCGTGTCCGACACGTGTCCGACTCGTGTCGGACACATGGGATTCAAATTAGGGTTAGGGTTTTGGGACTTCGTCGGAGCTGCGACGGCTGCTGGCGGCCGGAGGGAGGCAGGGGACGGCGGGGGGAAGTTCGACCGGGGGCGGCGGCTCGCTGGGATGCGGCGGGGGGTCGCCGGAGGCGCTGCGGCGCCGGGCGCGGGAGCTGCTGTGGTCGCTGGGGGAAGGAGGGAGGAGGAGGAAGGGGGAGCTGGGCGGCGTCGCGGGGAGTCCGGCGGAGCAGCGAGGTGGCGGTGGCATTTCGGGTCTGGCCGGAGGGGAGAGGAGCGGGGTTTATAAAGGGGGCGGAGGGGAGCGAGGCCGAGCGGGGGAGGCGGAGGTCGTGGGGTCGTGGGTGCGTGCGGGGGCGGTTGGCCGGCCGGAGTGGGCGGCGGGAAGTGTGGCGGAGCGGCCGGGACGCACGGGGGGGCTGGGGGATCGTGGGTGAAGACGGGTCGGCGGGTCGCGGGTCGGGCGGCGGAGGATCCGACCCGACCCGCTGGGCAGGGTCTGGGCCGGGCGGGGCTGGGCCCGGTTTCGGCCCAATGGGCCGGGCCGGGCTCGGGTTATGGGTTTTTATTTATTAAAAACAATTTAAATAATAATTAACTCATTTAATTAATTAAATAATTAATAATAAATGTTTTTAGGTATTTTAAAATAGGTCCGGGGCCCAATAAATTCCAAAAAAATTGCCCTAAGTCCAGTTTTTCATTTTACACCAAAAAATATTATTTTCATAATATTTTAATACTGTTTAATATCAATTAAAAATCATTGAATAATTAAAACCCAGTTTTTAAATTACAAAAAATTCCCAGAAAATTCCAGAAAATTGTGAAAAATTCAGTTTTTAAAATTTGAAAAAAATCAGGGGGTTTACAGATTTGGAACATTTGGCATGTCCTCATCGGAGGAGGAAGAAGAACCGGAAGAACTAGGAGGAGCACGTCTCTTCGAACGAGTGGCAGTCTTCTTCGTCAATCGACGTTTCCTCACTTCAGGGCGTGCCTTGGGCTCGCAGATAGTGACGCCTGGTTCAATAGTACGCGAAACTGTGTATTTCTTACGCATCGATGCAGTAGGACGTCTTCTCATTATATCTTCATCCACAGTGTCCTTCCCAGGGGCATGACTATAAGACAAAAAAATAATTTTTATTTTAACATCATAATTTAATTTTACATTCAGGACTGTAGCAATTTCTACAGTCCTGTAAGTATACAGGACTGCAAAATTTTTAACAGTCCTGATTTTTTAGGACTGTTGAAATGCCTACAGTCCTATATAAATTTAGTATTGTAGACAATTCGACAGTCCTTAATATAAATAGTACTGTCGATTTTCCTACAGTCCTAAATCTATATGGGACTGTAGGAAAATCTACAGTCCCGCATGATACTGCTCGACAATGTCGACGATTCTCGACATTGTATGCCCTAAAATCGTGTTCGATCAACCAAGTGAACGTCTAAACTACATCCTAAACTCCGCCAAGGACTTGTATGCCCTCATTTGAAGAATGGAAAGAAAATCACTCAAAAATTTCAAAATGCAATAGGATTTTTTAAAATTTTTGGACAACTTTGCAAATGCAATAGCACAAGGAGAATGATGATTTGTACCTTGATTCTTTCGAGACTTTGGGAGCCATTGTAAAACCCCTATTCCTAGAAATCATATATACCTTTTTAATTATTAATTATTAATTTAATTATAGTAATTATGTGCTAATTAGGAGAAATAGATTTTTAATAATTTTTATTTTAGGTGTTGGAGCACTTAGAGGACTTATGGGACCATTAGAAATTTTTTGGAATTTATTTCATGTAGGGGACCCCTTGAGCAGTTGCTAGCTTAATGATGTGCATTAATATAATTTGGAATTTTCTATGAGTATATATATATATATATATATATATATATATATATATATATATATATATATATATATATATGCAAGTATATATATTTAAATAGAAAAGAAAATGATAAAGAAAAGAAAATATAAACAAATAATAATAAACTACTAATAATAATATAACTAATAACAACCATACCAAACTTAAAGCAAACCAAAGCAAACAACTACCATTCCCACAAAGCAAGCACAGCAGCAAGAGAACACATCCGCCCACTTCCTATAAACCTACTAATAACTATTATTAATAAACCTATTAATAATACTACTAATAACTATTAACTATTACAACTAGTTTGCTCCCAATCCAAACCATTACTTTCCCTATGCAACTTAATCCATTACTATACTAACCAACCCACCGTGGACCATTAGACTTACCCGCCCCTTGTAGATCACCGCTGGATGGAAGCAGCAGACATTTGCTAAAGTCTAGCAAAGTAAGCAAACTAATACACCCCCGGCCCCGCATTATACAAACCCGCTATCTTTTAATCTCTCTCTCCCTCTTTCTTATATATATATATCACTTAATTCATCCCAAACCCTAAACCTAAATTATCCAAACCCTTCATCTTCTCATCTAGACCTAGAGAGCGCCGCCACCGCAGTCGGAGAACCCTGCCAGGCCGTCCAAACCAATCCCGACGACCGCGACCTCGCGCACTGCAGATTCCCACAGCGAGGTACCTGCGTTCCGGAGTTGTTTTCCGTCGACTCGCTCAACCAAACGTCGTCCCGTCTTCACCGGTATGCTCATCCCTTAACCCTCTTCCATATCTGTGTGATAGTAGACCTCGAACAACACAAAATCATAGGCAAAAATAGCGCCAAAGTTGGCACAAGCAGACCAAATTCTGGGATCGCAGAAAACTGCGGTGACCACCCATGTTGCCGAGTTCGTATCTCCCACCATAGAGATCTAAATTCAATGATTCTTTTTGGTATGTGTAGACCACTTGACCTAGTTTAATTTCTGTTAAATAATCCTAGATTATTAACTGTTGTGGACAGAATTAAATTCGTCACAAAATCCCGCGAACCCACTTTTTTCAGATTTCCAAAAGTTGTGAAACGGAGCGCGCCGCGCCAAACGGGACTGCCCTGCCGTGTATCAAGTATACCGAACGGTGCGTGCAGCATAACCGGACACGTAAAAATTTGTGGAAACTGATTCGGACGCGTGTGCGCGCCGAAATCAGCCCGTATCCACGGACACACCCCGTATCGCAACTTTTGTGGAAGTCGCGCGCATTTTGTGCACGCTCGTCAGATTATGACGAAACTTGCGCCACTGGACTCGTGGTAATGCGCTGGTCCTGTGACCCAATTTTTACGCAATTCTGAGACAGTTGACCAAGTCGCCAATTGGCGGGCTCCACAGTTGACTTTTTGGACGAAATTGTGTTCGGCCCATCGGAATCCACATTTGGATATACCGTTGGATTCGTATTGACATTTAGAGTTGTTTGACCTATAATTTGTTCTATTTAGAGACTGTTACCCTTGGCACACTTTTTGGTGCAAAGTGGGCCACACGTAGACCCCACTTTTACCCAAAATTATCGTTTTGCCCCTGTGTCCAAATTGGACGAAAGGGAAGTACTTTTTAGCTATTTTGCTTATTCTGGAAACGTTGGTGATATTTATTTCAGTATCCAGAGATATTTGTTCTGCGGCCATAGCTTTTGATCCTGTGTGTTTGACTTCTGGACAGTACACCTTGCAGCTTTCTTACCAGGCAAGATACCTTGCCAAATTGCTTACAGTATTTTGCATGCTTAGTATATTTCTGTATATTTATTGCATTTTTGTTTATTCATTGCATATGTAGTTTCTTTCAGGCATTACTATATATTAGTTATGTTGACACACACATGACACTTAGTATCATGAGAGGACAATCATTAGGCGTATGGGCTTTTAACCACTCTGGTAAATCGTAGTCACTAGCACGCACTATGGTGGTCGTGTCCGATGGTCGCTACCCCCGAGGTATGTCGATTGATGGAGTCCGAGGGTCGCTACCCTAGAGGTATGTCGGCTGATGATGTCCACTGACGAGCGTATGAGTTGTGAGGATTAGATCGAGTAGCCTACCCTTGCCCATACGTCAAAAAGTTGTCCTCATTTACATTCATATAGATTGTCTGTACAGCGTACTTATTTATTTTCAAATTATATGCATGTTTACTGTATTCAAGTTGGCTCGCTTTTCTGTATCTTGTTACGTCCCTCTGAGGACATGGTCCCCTGCCAGGTGTATCTGTTCTTGAGTATTTGCAGGAGCGCAGATTTGGATGGTTATATATGTTTCGTGGATGTCTTCCCTCCGAGCCCATGATTGTTAGCTGGTATTCCTATATTGTGTTTATTGTGGTGTACTTTTCTATTCGAGTTGGTAGTGGATTTGTTTTCATCCAACTATCCTCCTTAGATACTTATGTTGAGATCTAGTTATATAGATACTGGTTATTTATTCATATTTGATTTTTATGGATGAGATTTAGATTATACCCTGTGACTTGTGACATATGTTTATACCACTTATGGATTGATTTTTATATTACAGCGTACGTGTGGATTTTGGTTTTCATATATTGGAGTTGCCATATCCATGCGGCTGGCATGCTTACGTGTTCCTAGTCCTACGTATTTTGGGACTGGGGCGTGACAGCCATCGACAAGGTGGAGGAGGACAGACTCTCGGAGATCGGCCGGCGGGAGGGAGGAGAGCTCCGGTGGGGTGGGGAGGGTTTGGGAGTGTTTGGGAGTGTTTGGGAGAAGGCTTCAAAGTGGGCTAGTATGAGTAAACTAATGGGCTAGTGTAAGTAAAGTTTCCTCATTAATGGGCTAGCCCCAAGTAAATATAGTAGTGCCCTTATAATTAACCATTAGTTTGGAGGGGTTAGTTTGCAGTTAAAAAAAGAATTATTTGTATTTATTTATTTTAAAAACACACACATCATTTCTAATACATAACTCCATTACCCATTTTCCCGTGCAACCTAAAGATGTCTAAATGGATGGACCGTCGAAAACCTGGCCCGGGTCCGACCCAGTCAAATCCAGTCCGGGCCGGTCCAGCCCCGGTCAACAAACCGGTCCGTCCAGGTCCACTAGTTCCATGGGTCCGGGCTGGGTCGGTGGAGCTGACCCGCTAGTTTGGTCTGGCCCGATCCGATTTCTGCGTTGTTTGGACCGGTTTAAATTCGGTCGACCCGGTTGGCCCGGCAAGGACCGGCTCGGCTGGGCCTGTTTTTTTTTAATTATTGAGAATATATCCGTTGGGGGTAAAATACCCCATTTTAGTGGCAATTTTTTGTCCGTTTTAGAGGTATTTTGGTTATTTTTTTGTAAAATGACCAAAATATCAATTATAATAACTTTTTTTAGGGTATTTGGGGTCATTTGGACCCAAAAAATTTCTATAAATAGTCCATAACTCATGAAAAATAAACACAACAAAAAAATTTTCTTCTACAAATTTTTTTCTCTCTTACAAAGTTTAGAAGCAAGCAAGGCAATTACAAAGTTTAGAAGCAAAGTAATTACTAGAGTCCAACTTCTTCCCTCTCAGCACATTTTCTTTCGATTTCTTTTAAAGGCTTCTAGCACACGTTACAAGTAACTTTAATTTTGCTCTAATTTTGCTCTAATTATATATATGACTATATATATATATATATATATATATATATATATATATATATATATATATATATATATATATATATATATATATGCTATTATATTATGTACCCTTTTATTTAATTGGTATTTACGAGACATGTACGTCTTAAACAGAAAACATCTCCAGCACAGTCAGTGACCCCCTGTCACAAGGACCCTCAGTCTTGACAGTGGAATCAGGTGTCCAACACAATCAGGAAGTTGGCAAGTATACCTTGCCAAGTTACTGTTTAAATTCAAATACTGTTATATGCTATTTTCTCCTGAATTTCATATGACTGTGAGTACCTGAGATTGCCTCAGGTACAGTCAACTGATACGTTGACACGAAGTATAAATAAACTTAGTCTTTACAGACTTACCAACAACTGAGAGGATATTCTAATATCCTCCTAGACCCTATCACGGGAACACGCAACATGGTTATAATACATATTGGGATACGAGCTGCGTATTTGATTAGCTACCAGTACGTGTGACACGCATCACGGCTTAACTTAAAATCAGGAGAACTCAGGAACAATTACGACTTGGCATTAGTTACATTGAGCGGAAAAGATAACTAGTAGTCGTATGGGACACCCCCTCCTTGTATGTTTTACCTTCGTTCCATACTTCTCGGAGATGGACTGTAAACCCCCTCGACCAGATTCCAGTATTTTAGGAATATTTTTGACAATTTAGGATTTGTTGCAATAATTTATTTTATTTTGCTTACATATCCTATTGACTTGTGCACCTGTCCGTCACCTAATTATTTGGAGCTTTACCTTGACTGTTATCCCCGAACAAAGTTCACATACCTCTCCTAGACATGCCAGCCTATTATTCTGCACTTTGTGCAACTCCCAGATACTTAGTTTTGAGCCTCGTTTGAGACACACAATTATCGTTACAAACGTACATAATTAAATTCCTAGATCTGTACCCATCCCTGTTCCAACAGACATTAGAGGCCCAACCTGCACCCGTTTTGTCCAAACAAAAATACGTTATTTTTCTACACTGAGTATACTACATTTAGTGTATTGACATCGTAGAAAAATTATGACCCTACCTGCCTCTAAATAATTAGAGAACACCGTGCGCAGTATTTATTAATTAAATAAATACGATGACCGTATCACCCAGAAAACCAGGTCCAGTCCCTGCCCAGACTCACCCCCACCCCCTCGGGACCCTCGCACAGCTTTTCCCTTCAATTCGGTGAAATTTAGAATTTTCGGGAATCGAGAATTTTCCCAGACAATTTCGTAATTGCGCAACTTCCCAAAATAGGACCTTTGCGCAATTTATGAAATTACAGGGACTTTTCTACAAAATTTGCACATGAGGTGTCATCCCCTGATTGGCCGGTGAACGTGCACCGTCCATTCCAAAAGGAGTCCAGATTCAATGTATTTACATAAGTAAATATCCTAATTGTTAATTTACCATTTAACCATTAATTATTTTTCTATAAAATAAAAGAAAAACAAAAACAAAAGAAAAACCAAACCCTAACCCTATCCAGGCCGCAGCCACCCCCCCCCCCCCCCCCGCCGGCGGCGAGCCGACCTCGCCGGAGCCCCCCCATGCGGCGAGCTTTCCCCCCCGCGGCAAGCTTCTCCTTCTCCCTGATCTCCTTCTCCCCGAGCTCCATCTCCCCGTGGCCGGAGCGGCTTCCCCATCACCTCCACCTCCGCGATTCCTCTCCTCCTCCCTCGTCGGTTTTCCCCACGCCTCCGCCACTCGACAGCCACCAACCCGATCTCCCCCTTCTCTCCCATCTCCACCGCCACCACCATCGTGGTCGCCAACCACCTGCCCTCGTCGATCCGCGGGATCACGCGGCGGATCCCGCGTTTGATGACGGTGTCCGGCATCATCTCCGACCCCGAGTCCGACTCGAGCTCCGACACGGAGGAGTTCCAGTCCTTCTCTCCTCCTCCTCCACCCCGCCCCACCCTGTTCACCCCCCCCCCCCTCACCGGATCCCCTCGAGCTTCCCCAAGAGCCGGAGCAGCAGCAGCCATCCCGAGCCGCTGCACCTCGCCTCGTCCTCCTGCTGTGCATCCGCCGACCCGAACGTCCACTCCCAAAGACCCGGACACAGCCGCCCTAGCTCCGGACACAGCAGCCTCAGACTGGACACGGCAAATTTGAATCAGGACACGAAACAGTCACCCGGACACGAAGAAAATTCATTCCACGGAGCCCTGTTCAGGTAACGATTTCTCTCTCCTCGTAGCTCCATTTTTAATTCCGTCAGTTGTGACACGTAGGCTATGTGACCCTCTCGGTGCCCGTGCAATCCGCTCGGTGCATCGCGTCCTGTGGCGATCGTGGCACGCGATCCAAAAATAGGAAAAACAACGACCCGATTTACCCCGGAACTGGGTACGCCCCGCCAAACGGGACGACTTGGTCGCACGCGGTCTTTACCGAAACGTGCGCGACGTTGATACGGACGTGTAGGAATTCGAAGAAGTTGATTTGGATGTGCGTGCACACCGGAATCAACGCGTATCCGCCGACACCGCCCCGTATTCGTCAGTTCTGGAATACGCTGCAACTTTGTGTACACACGTCGGATCGAGACGAAACTTGCGCCATCGGACTCGTAGCGATACGCTGGTCCTGTGAGCCAAGTTTGGTTCGATTCTGAGAACGTTGACAAAATCCCGTATCGCGGGCCCCACAGGCTCCACTTGACGGGCGATTTTGTGACCGGCTCATCGGAATCCGATTCTGGAAGTTCCGTTGGGTTCGTATCATCGTTCCTGACTTGTTGACACTAATTTTGGCAAATTTGGAGACCTTTGACCCTGACACGTTTTTCGGTGCAAAGCGGCCCACATGTGGACCCCGCTTTGACCAGAAACTGTCATTTTTGCCCCTGTGTCCAAATTGGACGAAAGAACAGGCATTTCTAGCTAGTTAATATTTTCTGAGACTGTTAGTGATGTTTATTTCAGTATCCGGAGACATTCATTCTGAGATCAGAGTTTCTGACACTTGGTATTTGACATCTGGACATTATATTCGCAGCTCTCCTGCCAGGCAAGTATACCTTGCCTTGTTGTACTGTTTAAATTCAATTATTGTTAGTTACATGTTTATTTATTATATAAATGTGCGCGTCCGAGAACACTCGGGTGCAGTCAACGAAGGCGTTGACGTTAGGATTGTATCTGACCTAGTGTCTAGTAGACCCACCTAAAGTTGTGAAGTTATTGATATGACTTCCAGGCCTTGACACGTATCATTACACGTCACAGAGTGAGTTCATGTAGGGACGCGTGCCTCATATTCGACTGGCCATCGGTGTGAGCAACATGTGTAACGGTATTTAGCTTAGTTTATTTCTATGGAGACTTGCATCATTATACGAGATGTCCACGTCGTTTTTACGACTTGTATATCCTTGGGTGGGGAAGATATCTAGTAGACGTATGGGACACCCCCTTCTTGAGTCTTTTATCCTTCGTACCATGCTCCTCGGAGATGGTCGATTGCAGAGCTACCCGTGTGTCCGGGGGCATATGACACATATACTAGCCAGTCATGACGATTGGTGAATTACGTCAGCATATGTCAAGCCTACACATTCCCATGCGTACTACCAGGTCTTTAAATTGCATTCACTTAGATGGTTAGCACACCCCCATTTATTTATTTAGTATTTACATACATGGCATGTTGTTTTTCTGTATCTTGCTATGTCCCTCTGAGGACCTGGTCCCCTGCCAGGTGTATATGTTCTTGAGTATTCGCAGGAGCACAGATCCGGACATGTTACGTATATCCCGAGGAGGTCTTCTCTTCGAGCCTCGAGATTGTCAGATGTTGTTCTTTATGGTGTGTATTCTGGTTCCTTTTGTATTCTATTTCGGCAGTAGATTTGATTTCATCTGACTGTCATTCTTAGATATCTGTATTGAGATCTAGTTACATGATTATTGGTTATTCATATTTGATTCTGTGGATGAGATTTAGATATTACCCTGTGACTTGTGATCAGTTTTACCACTTATGAATTATTGTTCATTATACAGCGTACGCACGTATATATGGTTTCCATATATTGGAGTTACCATATATACGGGCCAGTTGGCATGGTTACGTGACCTAGTCCTACGTATTTTGGGACTGGGGCGTGACATGTTTTTAGTGGTGGCCCATGCAGGTCAGAGCATATTGTCTCGGTTACGTTACTGTACCGAGCAAGCCTGCACCTAAGATTAGAATATAGAATCTCATCCATAATTGACTATGACTTATCTTCTTTCCAGTTCGTCCTACTTACATAATTGCATCCTGCTTGATTCATGTACTTCCCTGATAATTCCTTAAGTATAGCCCCTGCTAGAATATAGAAATCCCTGTTGATAGGATGATGATTAGGGTAGTATTCCTATTAAGATCACCACTAGGGCTTTGTCATATCATTAAGTTCAGATTACTTAAGGAACCATAGTCTTCCATATTCTCTAATGAACCCTAGTCTTCCATATTACCTAATGAACCCTAGCATCACTATCTGTAGATCAACTTACCATTGCCATGACATATTTATATAAGACTTGAATAAACCCTACTAGGATTAGTTAGAGATTGACCATAGTATTGACCTTAGTCTTAAGAAACTAATAGAAATTCAAGGTTGGATACTAGGACAGAAACCCTCATCCTATGCTTGGATAACCAGAGTTTTACGCCAGAGACTCTTTACTCTTATTGGCGTAGAAACCAAATTATTCAGAAGCTTGTCCCCTTTATGACAACAACCCACTATCCCTTAGTCTTTCTTATCCTGTATCATGCCAGCCACGTAGGTAACTGCCCTGCGCAAACCTGATGATTCATAGATAACCAGTGTAGAGTAACCTGTTTAGGCATAACATAAGAATAGAATGTTAGCGTATTTGTTACAGCCGTAGCTTTCCCCAGATGCGACCAAATTCTGCGCAGAGATACACCTCGAGCCCTGTGCAAAAGGAAACAGCTTTTGACGGGACATCTGGTTTTGTCTCCCCTCGAGTGTAATGATGACTTGTATCCAATAAGTCCCTAAACGACAAACCTGAAACTCCGTGCAAACCATCATCAACCATCCCCTCGATCATTGTGCAAGTACTTTTGTCAGAAGACAGGATTCATTAACTTGGCTGACAAACTCATGAGTTTCTTGTACAACTTTACGCTGCAGCGTATGCTAGACTGTTTACGCTGGCAGATTTTACGCAACCTTTAGGCAAAACTTTACCGCAGACTTTTATGCCCAGACTTTTACGCGCAGATTCCTACGCACAGACTTTTTACGCGAACAGCTCTGAAGCTCTACCTTACGCTTCTCTGTTTTACGCGGATAACTCTGAAGCCTATTTTACGCCGATAGTTTGAATCCCTGACTTACGCCAAACTACTTTGGATCCCTACCTTGCGCTAGACAATTTGAAATTTTGTTTTACGCAGACAGTTTCGGATTTCTACCTTACGCCAATTTATTGTATCACTGCATTACGCAGACAACCTCGAACCCCTACTTTACGCGGACTTTCTTGGAATCTCTGTTTTAGGCGGACAACCTATAGTGTTTATTAAGATTGTAGAACTTAGAAGACCATACCTCTTTTGGTCAATTAGCGACTTAGACAAGTAGTTAGAATAATAACTGTAGAGATTGTAGAGTCTTATCTTTTTGTGATTGTGAATTATGTTGTAATTTCTCTCATCATAATCTAGCATACTTAAAATTTCTGTCCTACTTTGACTATACTGCTATTATAGCCTAGTTTTGCAAGCTTATTCTTTATCAAGCTTGTTCATAATATATGTATTATTGGAGTACTACACTAATACATTTCAGAATCAGTGTATTATGGTCTGATCAACCAGAGTGCACTTGGTTCGTCCTTCGCATAATTACTTTACGTGGATTGAGATATATAGTAATTAGTAGACATAGGTACTTGCCCTCTAGATATGTCTGAGCATATCGTATCAGCTACTTAGTTAAGCTGATACGAATATGTGAATAGGGATTACCAAAAATAGCATTTTAATCCACAACTGCTTTGACAATTCCCCTTTGAATTCTTTAAAACGCCTTGACCCTCATACTTCTAATCTATTACCTCCCCCTTGAACTCTTGATTACTGTTTTCCGTCTTCCCTTATTTCGGAAAGACGAAACTTCGTGCTTAGTATAAATACGAAGTGTACTGTTTCTGTAGCCATTTATGATTGTTTCTTGGGTAATTACCAAACCCTATTGTTAGATTAGATTGCAGTTTAAAACTGTGCTACCCTTAGAATGACCTTCGCTACCTACCTGCCTACGTTTTATTACGTTCCTGATACCTGCATCACTAAGGCAGCAAAATTTTTAATTTTTGCCTCGTAACTTGGGTCAAGTTCAGAACCCAAGTACTGTGATAAAGAATGTATCATTTTGTTGTCAGGAGTCGAAATGGATTTCACCTGGATAAACAATTAATTGACTCCTGAAAGGATAGCAGCACATATGACTAGATTGACTTGTAAGGATTAAGAATTCCTATGGACCAACGAGTGTCAAGCCACCTTCGAGGAATTGAAGAAGCGACTGACCACAGCACCCGTATTAACTATTCCATCCAGATCAGGCGGTTATGTGATCTACAGACGCATCAGGAAAAAGTTTGGGATGCGTAGTAATACAGGATAACAAGGTAATGACAGATGCATCCAGACAATTATAAGTACATGAGAAGAATTTGGAACTTGCAACCATTGTAATTACTTTGAAGCTATGAAGACATTACTTATGAGGCAAATCGTAAGATTGCACGGCATACCAGTCAGCATTGTACCAGACAAGGATTCGCGTGACCAGAGCTGGTGGTCAACACCGTAGAGACAGTTAAGTATATGCAAGGACACTGGCAAGCAGTGCAAGACAGACAGGAGCAGTAGACAGACCGTCATCATCGTCCCTTGGAATTCAAAGAGGACGATCATTTCCTTCTTGAGGAAGTACTTGCTGTATTCCATGTGTCGTAACTCAGGCGTATGTGACAGACAGCAGTCAGGTTCTCAACCATTCGGAAATCACCATTAGGCCGAGCTTGTCGTATCAGGAGCAGCCCGTAGAAATCCTTGATCATCGAGAAATGGTATTGAGAAATCAGTCTATTTCCCTTAGTCCGCGTAGCATGGAAGCATGACGCGCCAGGAGAATCTACTTGGAAGCGTATGAACGACTTGCGTAAACGTATTTCAAACCTATTCGTAACCCAAGATATAAATTACTTGTTAAATTATATCTTATGCCGACTTTGACTTCTACCCCGACTTAGTTTTAATTTCGAGGACAAAATTTTTATAAGTTGGGTAGATTGTAAACCCCCTCGACCAGATTCCAGTATTTTAGGAATATTTTTGACAATTTAGGATTTGTTGCAATAATTTATTTTATTTTGCTTACATATCCTATTGACTTGTGCACCTGTCCGTCACCTAATTATTTGGAGCTTTACCTTGACTGTTATCCCCGAACAAAGTTCACATACCTCTCCTAGACATGCCAACCTATTATTCTGCACTTTGTGCAACTCCCAGATACTTAGTTTTGAGCCTCGTTTGAGACACACAATTATCGTTACAAACGTACTTAATTAAATTCCTAGATCTGTACCCATCCCTGTTCCAACAGACATTAGAGGCCCAACCTGCACCCGTTTTGTCCAGACAAAAATACGTTATTTTTCTACACTGAGTATACTACATTTAGTGTATTGACACCGTAGAAAAATTATGACCCTACCTGCCTCTAAATAATTAGAGAACACCATGCGCAGTATTTATTAATTAAATAAATACGATGACCGTATCACCCAGAAAACCAGGCCCAGTCCCTGCCCAGACTCACCCCCACCCCCTCGGGACCCTCGCACAGCTTTTCCCTTCAATTCGGTGAAATTTAGAATTTTCGAGAATCGGGAATTTTCCCAGACAATTTCGTAATTGCGCAACTTCCCAAAATAGGACCTTTGCACAATTTATGAAATTACAGGGACTTTTCTACAAAATTTGCACATGAGGTGTCATCCCCTGATTGGCCGGTGAACGTGCACCGTCCATTCCAAAAGGAGTCCAGATTCAATGTATTTACATAAGTAAATATCCTAATTGTTAATTTACCATTTAACCATTAATTATTTTTCTATAAAATAAAAGAAAAAGAAAAAGAAAAACAAAAGAAAAACCAAACCCTAACCCTACCCAGGCCGCAGCCACCCCCCCCCCCCCCCCCCGCCGGCGGCGAGCCGACCTCGCCGGAGCCCCCCCATGCGGCGAGCTTTCCCCCCCGCGGCAAGCTTCTCCTTCTCCCTGATCTCCTTCTCCCCGAGCTCCATCTCCCCGTGGCCGGAGCGGCTTCCCCATCACCTCCACCTCCGCGATTCCTCTCCTCCTCCCTCGTCGATTTTCCCCACGCCTCCGCCACTCGACAGCCACCAACCCGATCTCCCCCTTCTCTCCCATCTCCACCGCCACCACCATCGTGGTCGCCAACCACCTGCCCTCGTCGATCCGCGGGATCACGCGGCGGATCCCGCGTTTGATGACGGTGTCCGGCATCATCTCCGACCCCGAGTCCGACTCGAGCTCCGACACGGAGGAGTTCCAGTCCTTCTCTCATCCTCCTCCACCCCGCCCCACCCTGCTCACCCCCCCCCCCCCTCACCGGATCCCCTCGAGCTTCCCCAAGAGCCGGAGCAGCAGCAGCCATCCCGAGCCGCTGCACCTCGCCTCGTCCTCCTGCTGTGCATCCGCCGACCCGAACGTCCACTCCCAAAGACCCGGACACAGCCGCCCTAGCTCCGGACACAGCAGCCTCAGACTGGACACGGCAGATTTGAATCAGGACACGAAACAGTCACCCGGACACGAAGAAAATTCATTCCACGGAGCCCTGTTCAGGTAACGATTCCTCTCTCCTCGTAGCTCCGTTTTTAATTCCGTCAGTTGTGACACGTAGGCTATGTGACCCTCTCGGTGTCCGTGCAATCCGCTCGGTGCATCGCGTCCTGTGGCGATCGCGGCACGCGATCCAAAAACAGGAAAAACAACGACCCGATTCACCCCGGAACTGGGTACGCCCCGCCAAACGGGACGACTTGGTCGCACGCGGTCTTTACCGAAACGTGTGCGACGTTGATACGGACGTGTAGGAATTCGGAGAAGTTGATTTGGATGTGCGTGCACACCGAAATCAACGCGTATCCGCCGACACCGCCCCGTATTCGTCAGTTCTGGAACGCGCTGCAACTTTGTGTACACACGTCGGATCGAGACAAAACTTGTGCCATCGGACTCGTAGCGATACGCTGGTCCTGTGAGCCAAGTTTGGTTCGATTCTGAGAACGTTGACAAAATCCCGTATCGCGGGCCCCACAGGCTCCACTTGACGGGCGATTTTGTGACCGGCTCATCGGAATCCGATTCTGGAAGTTCCGTTGGGTTCGTATCATCGTTCCTGACTTGTTGACACTAAGTTTGGCGAATTTGGAGACCTTTGACCCTGACACATTTTTCGGTGCAAAGCGGCCCACATGTGGACCCCGCTTTGACCAGAAACTGTCATTTTTGCCCCTGTGTCCAAATTGGACGAAAGAACAGGCGTTTCTAGCTATTTGATATTTTCTGAGACTGTTAGTGATGTTTATTTCAGTATCATTCTGAGATCAGAGTTTCTGACACTTGGTATTTGACATCTGGACATTATATTCGCAGCTCTCCTGCCAGGCAAGTATACCTTGCCTTGTTGTACTGTTTAAATTCAGTTATTGTTAGTTACATATTTATTTATTATATAAATGTGCGCGTCCGAGAACACTCGGGTGCAGTCAACGAAGGCGTTGACGTTAGGATTGTATCTGACCTAGTGTCTAGTAGACCCACCTAAAGTTGTGAAGTTATTGATATGACTTCCAGGCCTTGACACGTATCATTACACGTCACAGAGTGAGTTCATGTAGGGACGCGTGCCTCATATTCGACTGGCCATCGGTGTGAGCAACATGTGTAACGGTATTTAGCTTAGTTTATTTCTATGGAGATTTGCATCATTATACGAGATGTCCACGTCGTTTTCACGACTTGTATATCCTTGGGTGGGGAAGATATCTAGTAGACGTATGGGACACCCCCTTCTTGAGTCTTTTATCCTTCGTACCATGCTCCTCGGAGATGGTCGATTGCAGAGCTACCCGTGTGTCCGGGGGCATATGACACATATACTAGCCAGTCATGACGATTGGTGAATTACGTCAGCATATGTCAAGCCTACACATTCCCATGCGTACTACCAGGTCTTTAAATTGCATTCACTTAGATGGTTAGCACACCCCCATTTATTTATTCAGTATTTACATACATGGCATGTTGTTTTTCTGTATCTTGCTATGTCCCTCTGAGGACCTGGTCCCCTGCCAGGTGTATATGTTCTTGAGTATTCGCAGGAGCACAGATCCGGACATGTTACGTATATCCCGAGGAGGTCTTCTCTTCGAGCCTCGAGATTGTCAGATGTTGTTCTTTATGGTGTGTATTCTGGTTCCTTTTGTATTCTATTTCGGCAGTAGATTTAATTTTATCTGACTGTCATTCTTAGATATCTGTATTGAGATCTAGTTACATGATTATTGGTTATTCATATTTGATTCTGTGGATGAGATTTAGATATTATCCTGTGACTTGTGGTCAGTTTTACCACTTATGAATTATTGTTCATTATACAGCGTACGCACGTATATATGGTTTCCATATATTGGAGTTACCATATATACGGGCCAGCTGGCATGGTTACGTGACCTAGTCCTACATATTTTGGGACTGGGGCGTGACATGGACGATTGCAGAGTGCCCATGCGTCTGGGGGCATATGACACATATACTAGCCAGTCAACACGATTGGTGAATTAAGTCAGCATATGTCTGGCCTACACTTTTCCATGCGTACTACGAGGTCTTTACTTGCATTCACATAGATGGTTAGCACCCTGTATTTATTTATTTATTCAGTATTTACATACCTGGCATGTTATTTTCCTGTATCTTGTTATGTCCCACTGAGGACCTGGTTTCCTTCCAGATTTAGGCGAGGCCTACTACCCCACGGTGTATGGTCCAGGACAGGAGACTAGGCATGCCACAGAGGAAGAACTAGAGGAGACACCATCAGAATCTACCTGATCCTAGCAGCTTGTTCACCTGGAGATGGAGTTGTTTTCTTAGATAGACGATACTTTAGTCTATCTTATTTTGGCACTATTATTATTTTTGTAGTGGGTTTGTTCCCACAAGATGTGTACTATGATATTTTCAGACTCAACATTATATATATTCAGCACTATTTTCTGACATTTCTGTGGATGAGATAGATTTACCTGTACTAGACTTATAATATTTTAGGACAGCGTAGCACATTCCTTTGGGTCCATTAAATTGGATTAAAACCCTTAGTGACGTGTCAGCTGGCCAATGCCACGTGACCTAGTTCCTTACATTTTGGGACTGGGGCGTGACATGGTTTTAGTGGTGGCCCATGCAGGTCTAGTTTATTGCTAGTGGTATGATGACATGCCCAGCAAGCCTGCAATAGGATAGAAATACTAGGTCTCATCCACACTGACTTCATCAAAATTTTTGCATCCTGCTTGATTATCAATTATAAATTCCTTGTGCTTTTCTAATTATTCTATTTTCTTCAGAAATATGGACATACCCGGAGGACATGCGATTGATGGGGCTGAACCAGCAACAGACCCCTCGCCCGATGTCCAAGGAACCCCGTCCACCCTGAGAGACCAATCCCCTAGAAGGATGTTGGTCTACCCGCCAACCCCGTACATCCACCAGAATCCTGCCCAGACAGGAACACCAGCCCAGCATGAAGGGCAAACCTCCCAGGCCCCAACACCGCAGGCAGAGACACCACTGCCTCCACCTCCCGCCTTCCCTGCCCAGATGCCTCAGCTTGAGGGACAAACTCAAATGTTCCAGTTCCTCCAAGCTATGATGCAAACTCAATGGCAACAGACTGAAGCCCTGAGATAATCTCAGTGGCAATAAACTGAGGCCTTGAGACAGACGTTGATGACGGCCTTGGAAAGAACGACTGCCCCAGCACCAACACCTGTCCAACCAGTGGGCACAGTCCGAGGCTTCCGACAAATGAGCCCGAGAACCTTTAAAGGCAGCGAATCCCCAGAGGAGATCTCAGATTGGATCTCCAATACAGAAATGCTGCTAGAAGGCTCGTAACTTACCCCCGACCTGTGGATGACCGCCGTAAGAGCTCAACTCTTAGGCAATGCCCATCACTGATGGGAATCCATAGAGCGTAGCATCGGCAAAGATCAGACTTGGGAATAATTCTTGGAACATTTCAATGCCAAGTATTTCCCTGCAACAGTCCAAAATGTCCTATACTCCCAATTTCTGCACCTGGAACAAGGGAACATGACTGTTGACGCCTACGACGCGGAGTTCAGCAGACTAAGTCGATTTGGTACCATCTTGATATCGAATGAGCTGGAGAAGGCCAAAAGATTCCACCACGGCCTCACCTGCGAGCTCTAGAGGTATACGACAACGCAGTCAAGGATCTTCTACGAGGAGGTTCTTACAGAAGCGATGGTGCAAGAAGCTATTATCCGAGGAGCGAGACGCTCTAATCCAACCTTCTCGGCCAAAAACCAGCAAGGAGCAGGAGGCCTTATCCGTCGTCCACAAAATCAGACGCAGTAGACGACGGGGCCCTACCAGAAGAAGGAGCTACCGACGCAAGAAGGGGCATTTTGCCAATGACTGCAGAAAGAAGAAAGGACTCTGCCTAGTATGTGGAGCTAGCCAACATATGGCTAGGGACTGCCCGCAACGCAGAGATGCAGTACCTCAGAACGGGCAAAAATCAGGAACACCTGCCCAAAAGATGCTACCCTCCACATCAGGATGATATCAGAAGGGAGCACCCCTGGCCACTCAGGAGAGCCAGTTCAAAGCCAGACAGCAATCCGGAGGACAAAGGCATGGGCAAGCCTTTGCTTTAGCTGCAGTTGCCGAAGAACCCGAAGGAGAAACCATCGCAGGTACCATTTTAGTTGCATCATTACCTGCAACCGTATTATTTGATTCCGGCGCTACCCTGTCATTCATATCTAGTAGTTTCGTAGCCATGCACAAACTAATCACTTCTCCGCTACCCAAGTGCTGGAAAATTCTTACCGGAGGAGGTATTGTTCCAGTTACCAATATTATTGAAACATGCCCGGTAGTTGTTTGTAGTAGAGAGCTAAGAGCACGATTTTTGGTACTCCCAATGCCAAACTTCGACGTCGTCTTAGGCATGGACTGGTTAATCCAGAACAATGCTATCCTAGACTGCCGAAAAGGTAGTATCACCTTTAGACCACCAGGACACCCGGAGTTCGAATACGTACGAGGTACCATCGAGCAAGGAGTATGCCAGACTCCTAGAGCTTACATGGCAATGGAGATAGAACCCCCAGCACTCGTTGCAGAATTCGAAGACGTATTCCCGGAGGAATTGCCAGGCCTACCGCCTGACAGAGAAGTAGAGTTCACTATTGAGCTGATACCCGGAGCTGCACTGGTATCCTCAAATGTGTACCGACTGGCGAAGAAGGAACTTGACGAGCTGAAGCTGCAACTTGAAGAATTGTAAATCAAGGGATTTGTTCGTCCTAGTGCATCAACCTGGGGAGCACCAGTGTTGTTTGTACCCAAGAAGGACGAAACATATCGGATGTGTATTGATTACAGAGCCCTCAACGCTTTGACAATCAAAAACAAGTATCCCTTGTCGCGAATTGACGATCTGTTCGACCAACTGACGGGAGCGGTGGTATTCTCAAAGATAGACTTGAGATCAGGCTATCATCAAGTCAAAGTACGGAGAGAAGACATTCCAAAGACAGCATTCAGGACTCGCTATGGTCATTACGAGTTCCTGGTGATACCTTTTGGACTGACTAATGCACCAGCCATATTTATGAACCTGATGAACAGAGTCTTCCACCAATATCTGGACCAGTTCGTGGTAGTCTTCATCGACGACATCTTGGTGTACTCAAAGAGCCACGAGGAGCACGAAGAGCACCTGAGACTAGTGCTAGAGACGCTGAGACGTGAGAGCCTTTATGCTAAACTGAGCAAGTGCGAGTTCTTCCTGGATCGTGTCACTTTTCTGGGACACGTGATCACAGGAGAAGGCATTTCGGTGGACCCAGCAAAGATCTCATCTGTAGAGACATGGCCAACCCCGACCAATGTCTCAGAGGTGAGAAGCTTTCTAGGACTTGCCGGATATTACCGGAGGTTCGTAGAAAACTTTGCTAGAATCGCGGAGCCAATTACCCGTCTTACCCGTAAGGATCAGGAGTTCATCTGGTCTGAGGAATGCAAGACAGCTTTCAACGAGTTGAAGAAGCGTCTGACTACTGCCCCTATTTTGACTATACCATCTGGATCCGGAGGTTTCGTAATCTATAGCGATGCATCCGGAAAAGGATTGGGTTGTGTCTTAATGCAACATGGGAAGGTTGTAGCTTATGCCTCAAGACAACTGAGGACTCATGAGAAGAATTACCCCACTCACGACTTGGAGCTTGCCGCAGTCATCTTCGCCCTGAAGCTATGGAGACATTATCTATACGGCGAACGAGTGGAGATATTCACCGATCACAAAAGCCTGAAATATGTCTACACTCAGAAAGACTTAAACCTGAGACAAAGACGATGGCTCGAAGTGATGACGGATTTCGAGATCGATCTACAGTACCATCCTGGAAAGGCTAATGTAGTAGTTGATGCACTAAGCAGAGGACCCTCGGCATTCTTTATGATCACCCAACTAGGTCTATTGAGAGATCTAGAAAAGTTGGGAATAAAGGTCATTATGCCAGGAATTGACAGCCAATTATCTAACTACAAGCTACAATCAACATTGGTCGAAAGAATCAAAGCTGTTCTACCAGCAGATGCAAGATTTCAGAGACTTCGACAAAGAACAGAGGCTGGAATCCAGACATGATGCCGCATACACGAAGATGGGACTCTAAGATGTGGAGAACGTCTTTATGTTCCAAATGAAGAACTTCGTGAGGAGCTGATGTCAGAAGCTCATAGCTCAACATACTCTATACATCCTGGAGGCACAAAGATGTACAGAGATCTACGACAATACTACTGGTGACATGGAATAAAGCGAGAGATAGCACGCTTTGTGGCTAAATGCCTGGTGTGTCAGCAAGTCAAGGCTGAACATCAGAGATCAGCAGGTCTACTTCAACCCCTCCCAATACCCGAGTGGAAATGGAAACACATTACGATGGACTTTGTTACGGACTTCCCAAGAAGTTCCAGTGGTCGTAATGCTGTATGGGTGATCGTAGATAGACTCACAAAGGCTGCTCACTTCTTACCTTTCAGAGTGGAACAATCTACCAAAGTCTTGGCGGACATGTACATGAAGGAGATAGTGCGTCTGCATGGAGTACCAGTCAGCATAGTGTCTGACAAAGATACGAGGTTTATATCTTACTTTTGGCGAAGTATGCAAGAAAGTCTTGGTACCCGCCTTAAGTTCAGCACCTCGTACCACCCGCAGACAGATGGCCAATCAGAACGCACCATCCAGACACTTGAAGATATGCTGAGAGCCTGCATGCTTGATTTCAGCGGATCATGGGAAGATCATTTACACCTGGTGGAGTTTTCCTACAACAATAGCTATCAAGCGAGCATTCAAATGGCTCCCTTTGAAGCTTTGTATGGCAGGAAATATCGTTCCTCAGTATGCTGGAGCGATGTTGGCAAAAGACAGATCTTGGGACCAGAACTGGTTGTTCGTATGGTGGAGAAAGTAAAGAAGATACAAGGACACCTACGAGCTGCACAAGACAGACAGAAGCACTGGGCCAACGTTCATCGACGACCTCTAGAGTTCCAAGTGGGAGAACATGTGTTCTTGAAAATCTCACCTACCAGAGGAACTATCAGATTTGGAGGAAGAGGAAAGCTGAGTCCAAGGTACATTGGACCCTTCGATGTATTAGAACGCATCGGAGAAGTTGCCTACAAACTAGCCCTACCTCAGAACTTGGAAGGAGTGCATGACGTCTTCCACGTATCTCAGCTGAGAAGGTACATTCCAGACCCGAGTCATGTACTGGACCATTCAGAGATCACCATCGGCCCAAGCCTATCGTACCAGGAGGAACCTGTAGAGATCCTAGATCGTAGCGAGAAGGTATTGCGAGGCCAGACTATCCCTCTAGTTCGTGTTGCATGGAGACATCATGCACCAGGTGAATCAACCTGGAAACGAGAGGAGGATATTCGACAGCATTTCCCCCATCTATTTCCAAACCAGGGTATGTCCAAATATTTCAAAGCAATCTTTTATTTTATTATATGTCTGTTTTTATTTCGAGGACGAAATATTCTAAGGAGGGTAGATTGTAAACTCCCTCGACCAGATTTCATTAATTTAGGATTATTTTTAGCTAATTAGAATTTTTGCAACTTTTAAAAAATTATTTTGTTTACATATCCTATTGATTGTGCACCTGTCCCTCACACAATTATTTAGGATATTACACTAGCTGTAATTCCCAAACAAAATTCACATACCTGCCCTAGACATGTTAGACTATTTTCCAGAATTTTGTGCAACTCCCAGATGCTTTATTTTGAGCCTTGTTTGAGACGCACAAATATCGTTACAAAAGTCCGTATTTATTTCCTATTTTATTTCTTGCTCTTTACCCATCTCTGTACCCCTAGAGATTGAGGACCAACAGGCACCTGTTTTATCCAAACAAAAATACGATAATATTCTACTTTGAATATACTACAATTAGTATATTGATACCGTAGTATAATTATGGCCTTACCTGCCTCTAAATAATTAGAGAACACCGTGCACAGTATTTATTAAATAATAAATAGGATGACCCGTATCACCAAGAAACCAGGCCCTGCCCCTGCCCAGACTCACCCCCACCCCCTCAGGACCCTCCCACATCTTTTCCCTCTCAATTCTGAGCATTTTAGTATTTTCTGGGAACAGGATATTTTATCAGACAAATTGCGTAATTACGCAAAATACCAAATTTAGGACCTAATTGTAATTTATGAAATTTTAGGGGTTTTTATGCAAAATTTCCAGTGTGAGGTGGCTTCACCTCATTGGCTGGTGAATATGGACCGTCCACGTGTCATATGGGACCCACAAAAATATCTAAATTGCTGCCAAAATATCCTAAAAACCCAAAATTACCTAAATAACCCTAGAGTTCTAATTATTTACCACCTATGCCATCCCCTAAACCCTATTTAAACCGACCCCCCCCATTCCCAAACTTCCCACACCACCCTTCGGCCACCACCCTCCACCGGACCCCTGCCGAACCCCTCGCCACCTCCCTACCCTCCTCCCCGATCACCGGAGCACCGCCCTGGCCGACTGCTCCGTCGCCGGCAGCCCCCGCAGCCCAATCCCCCCAACACCAACAGCAGCTACCTCCACCACCCGAATCACCCCCACCACCGCCTCCGACCGTCGTGGACCACCACCACCACCCCCATCCACTCTGCCTCACCTCCCTCCGTCGAACCACCCTGTCCCCGCCGCCCCACGACCACCGCCCCGACCACCAGCTCCGCCACAGCAATCCCCCCGACCCCCGACCACAGCACCGAGCCCCCCGACCCCTTCGAACTGCCGCCACCACCTCCTCTGACCTCCGCCACCCCCACCGGAGTCTTCGCCGACGTCCCCTCCGTCGAACCCCCAGCCTGCACCGCCGCCTCCGCCGCCACCCGCGCCGCTGCCACTGCTGCAAGCCGCCGCAGCTGCTGTGGCTGTTGACAGCAGCTGCCGTTACAGCCACCGCCACGGCCAGCCACCGCCTCCTCCGCCGCCGTGCTCCCACCGGCGGCAAGCCCAGTGGGCCCCCTGTCAGATAGGTATACCCCCCCACCCTCTCTGTACGTATATACATATATATATGTATATGTATGTATATGTGTATATATATATGTATAAATATGTATATTTATATATATATATATATGTTTATATATATATTATAATATATAATATATATTATAATTTATATTACTGTATATATACAGTATATTTATACAGTATACATATATTATTATTATATATTTAATATGTATGTAAATATGTATATTTATGTATATATATATATATATATATATATATATATATATATATATATATATATATATATATGTATATTTATATATATATACTTATATATAATATATTATGTATATATTTATATATATATTATGTATTGTATAATAATTATTATATTTATAGTAAATATATATACAGTATATATATATTATATGTATATGTATTATGCATTTTTTATTATTATTTATATGCATTTATTTCATTTATTTATATATAAGTATATATATATATATATATATATATATATATATATATATATATATATATATATATATATATATATATATATATATATTTATGTATATATAATTATATATACTATATTACCATATATTATTATTATTATTATTATTATTATTACAGTAAATAATTACAGTATATTTATATATGTATATATATATATATATATATATATATATATATATATATATATATATACATATATTTACTATTATATATTATATTATAAGTATAATAAAATATGATATGATACTGTGAGAAATAAAAATGGAATAACTTTGGCATAGAAAGTAGAAAAAATAGGTTTTATAGTCTTACCTACGACTCTAAATAATTTCCTAGGCTAGTATTCTTATAGTATCTAACAAAATCAAACATTAAAATCCTATTTCACTACCACAAACACAAACAAGCTTCCTAAATGATGATGCAAATCGGAGAACATATCTTTGAATATCCATTTTAACTAGTTTTTCGACAATAATTTCGTACCCAGGGATCATGTTATAACTTGGTAGCACGATGCTTAGAATCCGACCCTGCTTTTCATGAGCTTAAAATAAGTAAATCATTGATTCATCTATTCGATATTTTTAATCAAAATAGGTATGTTCAAATTCAGATACAATTAACTGAGACTTTGTGGCACGGTCTTAGAATCCGGCCCTGCTTCACATGAGCTTAAACAAATTCCTAAAATTTATCGAATCAATGTTTTTAATCAAAATAGGTATGTCCAACACAAATTCACGAGATCCACCTAATCGATGTTTTAATCAAAATAGGTATGTCCAACCGGTAAGTGAGCTAAGCCTCACACACTCAATTTGCAAGGCCTTACGAATGAGCTTAATTACTGATAAGCTTTATAGTGTTATTATATTGCGGAATTTTGTAAATGGTATTCAAGTTATTCTCTCCCAACCAATGCTTTCTAACCTACATCTACAAACAATTCCTATTCTATTATCTCATTAATTTTTGCATTGTTTATCATATCGAGTTTTATATTGCAAGTATACATCTTAAAATGCGTCTGGATACAAGATTTCAACTTGTCTACGTTTTCATGAAACAATATCAAAATAATATGTTTCATCCCAATTTCGGGATAATCATAGACACAAGAATACATATTCCAAAATTAACAATCTCTCAATTTATACAGAGTAGACAATACCGAAAATTAACTTTTGTTACAGTTGCGTTACTTGTGTCCGTGTCCTACGTATCCTAGAATTTTGTTAATTGTCCCCTAATTAAATAAATTTCTAACATTGTTGGAAGTCCGTCACTAAATTATAATACTATAAAATTGAGGGTTAAGAATATCGGTAATATTTTTGGATATTAAAATTTGGTTAACTCCCAAAATTCTTAAAAATTTCGACAGTCTCCTTTGTATTTCGAGCTCCATAAATTTAACAGTTTACACATATATAAGATCCGGAGCAACCCTCCGTAGAATTTATTTCGGGTTCGCTGACCCCTTCGGTGGAGCAACTCTCAACACCGGAACACGCGCAGGTATATTTATATATCAAAATTTTAAATAAGAGTACTTTCTTACCTTTAAAATTGAGCTATTTTATATCTTAGCTTATGTGAATTGTTAGTTATACTTTTCGTGTCAAAGCCAAGCAATATCATTGTTTAAAGAAATCATCAAATTGGTTTCAAATAATGACAAGTTCACGAAAAGAAAAAATAATTATCACAAGTGTCATTATTATGTATATATTTTTTTTCAAGTCCAGGTGCAAATATATGATTGACCAACTTATTTGAAACCATATGAAAATTTCTTATAATCTTTAGAGAAGATACTAGCCTGGAGTACTATTTATATCTTATTTTTATGTATAAAGAACTATAATACGTGATTTTGGTCTCTTGTTCAAAATTAAGTATATAATCTAAAGCATCTTTAAAAGAACTTATAGCTAGATAATGTCCTGGGATCTCAAAGTAGAGAAATTATAGTAAAGCCAAATAGTAAAAATATTAATGAATATACAACAAGTATTAACATAGGCTTTTTCTAACAGCCTCAAAATAATCCATATTGACAAGTAAATTATCAAAGATAATCTTATTAACACTATACCTATTCCTTGAAGCACACATCAGAGTTGTAGACTGTCACGCCCCGATTTTGCCCAATCGATAATCGTCCTCCATTGCGTCCTTGGCAGACCAACAATAAAGTCCATGCTGATGTGCTCCCACTTCCATTCCGGGATAGCAAGATTTTGCATTTCTCCGCCCGGCCTCTGATGCTCTGCTTTCACCCTCTGACAGGTTATGCATTGCGACACAAAGAGTGCTACATCTTTCTTCATGCCGTGCCACCAGAAGACAGTACGAAGGTTCTTATATATTTTTGTGCTCCCGGGATGGATCGCATAGGCTGCATAATATGCTTCGGTAAGGATTTCCTTTCTGAGTTCTGAATCATTGGGGACGCATAGCCTTCCCTTCACTCGCAACACCCCATTCTCATCCACTGCAAAGTCTTTCGCCTTCCCCGCTTGGACCTGCTCTCGCATTTTCCGGAGGAATGGATCGTCTCTTTGAGTAGATGTGACTCTCTCTATCAGATTAGGTACAAATCGCATCTGAGCAACCCGCGCGCCGCGATAACGAATTCTGAGTTCGATGTCCATTTCTTCTAACTCCCTTTGTAACTTGCGATCGATGGACAGAGATCCTGCAAAGACCCGACTCAACGCATCCGCTACCACATTTCCCTTGCCAGGTGTGTAGTCTATCGTCAAGTCGTAATCCTTTATCAATTCTAGCCAGCGCCGCTGTCGAAGGTTCAGATCTGCTTGGGTGAATAATTACTTTAAACTCTTATGATCAGTGTAAATTCGGCAAGGTACCCCATAAAGGTAGTGTCGCCACAATTTTAACCCGAACACAATTGCTGCCAGTTCCAGATCATGTGTGGGATAATTGTTCTCGTGCTTTCTCAGCTGTTTGGATGCATAGGCTATCACTCTGTCTCGCTGCATAAGTACACACCCTAAGCCCTGCCCTGAAGCGTCACTAAAGATTTGGAATCCCGAAGTCTCATCCGGTAGTGCAAGTAACGGAGCAGAAGTGAGACGCTACTTTAACTCAGCAAATAATGCTTCGCAGTCGGCGGACCACTCAAACGCGACTCCCTTCTGTGTGAGGCGAGTCAGAGGTGAGGCAAGCTTGGAAAAATCCTTTACGAACCGTCTGTAGTATCCAGCTAACCCGAGAAAGCTTCGAATTTTACTAACGGATGCAGGTCGTTTCCACTCGACAATGGCCTCTACCTTCTTCGGGTCGACTGAAATGCCTCCCGCAGAAATGATGTGTCCTAGAAAAGATACACTGCTTAGCCAAAATTCGCACTTACTCAGTTTCGCATACAACTTATTGTCTCGAAGGGTTTGTAGCACGGTCCGTAAGTGCTCTGCATGCTCCACCCTGTTCTTCGAGTACACCAAGATATCATCAATGAACACTACTACAAATCGATCTAGGTACGGCCGAAACACTTGGTTCATCAAACCCATAAAGGCAGCAGGGGCATTCGTCAAACAGAACGGCATTACCAAAAACTCATAGTGGCCGTAGCGAGTGCGAAAGGCTAACTTTGGCACATCGTCCGGCTTAATTTTGAGCTGATGATAACCCGAACGGAGATCGATTTTAAAGAACACTGTTGCAGCTTGTAACTGATCAAAAAGATCGTCTATCCTGGGGAGGGGGTATTTGTTTCAAACAGTTGCCTTGTTTAATTCTCGATAGTCGATGTAGAGTCGCATCGAGCCATCCTTTTTCTTAACGAACAATACTGGTGCACCCCATGGAGAGACACTAGGCCGGATATACCCACGATCAAGCAATTCATGTAACTGAATTTTAACTCTTTTAGTTCTGCCGGTGCCATTCGATACGGAGGTTTAGAAATGGGTTGGGTTCCTGGAAATGTGTTGATGGTTAACTCTGTCTCTCGATCGGGTGGCATACCGGGCAACTCATCGAGGAATACATCAGGAAAATCTGCCACAACGGGAATGGACTCAACGTTTGCGCAATCTTGCTGAGTGTCTCGAACGAAAGCCAAGTACCCTACGCAACCGGAGTGAATCATCCGTCAAGAAGACATCGCTGATATCACCATGCAGGCATTTGACGCTTCTGACTGTGGACTGCACGAATAGCAAAACTCGATCTCGCCAGAAAGACGAAACACGACTTTCTTCTCTGCACAATCGATAGTAGCAGAACAAGCGCCAAGCCAATCCATTCCCAGAATGATGTCGTAGTCCCCTATGTCCAGAACTATCGCATCAAGTGACAATTTCCTTCCTCCGATGCAAATGTAGCCGTCACGACAAACTGAAACTGCAGGCAAGCTCGTGCCTGACGGTGTACTGACGCTAAGCCTTAGGCCTAACGGGGTTTGAATGAATTTATGTTCTCTAGCAAAGTTTATTGACACAAAACTATGTGTTGCACCAAAATTAAACAATACTCGAGCAGGTACATCATTAAAGAGTAATATACCTGACACCGTCGTGTTTGATGCGAGTGCCTCATCCCGAGTCAGAGCATAGACCCGGCCTTGAGCGTTCTGCTGTGCCGTCTGATTCGCTCGAGGTACTTGCCCCTAGTCCTGAGGCGTACGGTTTTGTTGTTGTTGCTGGTTAGGTCCACCTGCCCGACAGTTCGCTGCCATATGCCCCTGACGACCGCACTTAAAGCACGATCCGTTGAATACTCGACAGTTCCGAGCGATGTGTCCAGTACGATTACATCGGTGACAAACAAGCTCGCCACCCTGACCCTGATTTGCACCCTTGTTACCGCCGTTATTGGAGCGCTTAGGCGCATTGTTACCCCCTGTGTTGCTAGGACGCTTGTGATTGGAATTTTGCATAGCGTCGGTGCGAACTGGTGGGTACTGCGGTTCAAGGGAGAGTGCATGGTTTAGGGACTCACGCATGGTGTGGTATTGGGAAATGACGACGTGAGCACGAATTGAAGGTCGCAGTCCTATCTCAAATCTTCGTGCACGTGTCTCTGCATCACTAATATGAGACTTAGCAAACTTAGCAAGTCTATTGAATTCTGAAGTGTACTGCCGTACGGATATGTCTTCCTGCTGCAGATGGGTAAACTCGTCTTCCTTCTCGCGGCGGACGGCGGGTGGAAGAAACTCCTCTTCGAAGTCCTTACGGAACACTGACCAAGAGATAATCGCTGTGCCACCTTCACTCAATAAGGCTTGTTTGTGCACGTCCCACCAATCATGGGCGTTTAAACAGAGCTGAAGTTGGGCGCAAGCGACTCTCCTGGTTTCGTCCATACGGAGTACTTCGAAGTGATCTTCTAACTCCACCAGCCAATCCAACGCCACGGAAGGGTCTTCGGTACCCTTAAAGGTAGTATGGCACATTTTCTTAAATTTTGATATCTGTAGGATGGACCCCTTATCATCTGAAAGTGGAGGTTCCGGAGAGCCCTGCGGTCCCGAAATGTCAGCTACAACTGGCGCTGCCACGGCGGCCGCGGATGCATAATGATTGCTGGCGGCTAGCATCGTCACAATCGTTTGCGAGGTATCCATTTGCTTTTGCTGCGTTTCGGCCTGAGTCCGTTGCGCCAGAAATTGTGCTTCTATTCGAGACTCGAATTGACTTTATCGTAGTTCGGCTTGTCTCTGTTGTGTTTCCATCAGACGCATCATTCGTTCGAACGGATCAACAGATGGTGCGGCAGCCGGACTCCCTGAGCTGCCTGACGTACCAGAACTACTCCCTTACACTTGCGCCACCATCTGCGCTTGTGCACCCGGCTCAGAGGTCGTTCCTTCAAAGAAGTAACTTGTATCAGTCTCAAAGTATATTATGGACTCACTATATGGAACGCATCTCATTTTGTACCAATCGATTTCAAGAGTTTACTCGGACGGGACAGGGTCATCTTAGGAAAACTTTCCGACTCGAGATCAAAGGATCTGAAGCTATGCTCTGATACCACTATGTTACGCCCCGATTTTGCCCAATCGATAATCGTTCCCCGGACGTGATGCGGTGCACGCGTAGGGCGCGCGTGCACAAGGCCTAGGCATAATGATGATCTTTAGAACATATGCAACGGAGTACGCAAGTAAGATAACACACATTGAGGCATAGAAAAGTTTTCTTTTTATTGATAATGAACATCTTGTTTACAGACTCTTGACCCAAAACGAGAAGGATGCCTCACGGGCTTACAACTTGGATACAAAATGAGATAGCGGATCCATACATTACATCTCTTACTTAAATTCAAGACACCAAAACATCTTGGGTGCGAGTCAGCACCATCGCCTTGTGGCTTCCAAAAGTAAGAACGAGATCCTTGCTTCTTATGTACTGGAGCTACCAAAAGTTACGTCACGAAAGCGTCTTGATTCAGGAAGGGGTCGGAGAAAGCTTCAGCTCCTCGCCGCGTCGCCTTGGCTCGGGGAATCTGCTGCAACGAGGGTCAGTACTTCAAAAAGTACCGGTGAGGGCGAGCTAACCCAACTTAACCAAAATCTACAACGAGTTCATATGAGCATGCAACATTTATTATCATGTGATCTATCTATCTTGTCCTAGTTCAATTCTTTGCATAAGATAGAGTAAAATAACATAACCAAATGTACCACCACTCGGTGACTTTACCTGTACCGTCTGAGCCACCTGTACAAAACTTACCATGACCTTTCCTGCCATGAAGACATAGTTAGTCTGTACAGTTTAAATATACATAACAATCACTTGGTTGGACTTGGGATGGGTCGGCTGTCATTCCGTCTCGGGTAGCTAGCCCTTAGCGGATGCACGGACCCATCCAAATGCTAGGACTACACTAGCAAATTGTTCTACCCGGGGCAAAGCGGTCCCAGTGCCCCGGCGACCGTTCGTAGAACGATATCCCTTGTATACAAGTTGTCCAAGACCAATATTCCACAACCAACTAAGTTATCATATGAACACATATTCAAGCATACAAGCAAGTGAACATAGTGTGTTTTCCATAGTCTAGGCTACTTGTGTAAAGATCACATTTTCCTTCCCATTTAGCACCATACCATGAACAGATATAGATAAATGAATCTAACTACAACTGACACAATAAAAATGGTTATGTATATGACGGGCATGCACGCTTACGGTATGATCGTTCAGAACAATTCCATATGACAAGCATTATTAGTGTGTCAAGTTTACTTCCATTCTATTTTGACTCAATCTTAAATGTTTTAGTATCGTTTGATCGGGATGAACAATGAGTCAATTTATTTAGAATGCAGACTTGGAAGAAGGAAGCTAATCGAATTAAAGCCACTCACAAGTTAGTGAAGTAGGAGAAAAAAGGAAGAGCTTTAAGACTCCGCACGAGCGTCGTCTACCCGATCACCTGCACGCACCAACAGACGATCAATATCCCCTGCTTCGGTCTCCAAGGTTCGATACGAAATACGAAATCCTAAGAACGAAAGCAATGAAATCCGTTGAAACCGTTCAAGAAAATGCAAGTCATAAAACCAACAAGAAAGCAACTAAGAGGCACAAAAGCAGGCAAGAAACCAACGCAACGGAAAGGCCCCTCTCGACTCTGCCGCCGAGTCCATCCTTGAGGCACGATCCGTTGAATATGGGACCTGATTCCGAAGAACCAATCCATAACGAGGAAAGGATCTTGATTCAATCTGTCCCGTTCGGACGGTCGTAAGTATTTCTTGGCCGTGCTCCCCGAATAGGGGGAACGAGGCATTACATAGACCTTTATATATCAAGTTATAATTCTAACATATAACCAAAGCCTACTTAGAAACATATATAATATAATCTTCCTCTTAGAGATAGTACTCAAGGAAAATTTCAATATATTCACTTGGTTATATATCTTATCTGGTATCCTTATTCTAGATATATACCAAATTATGTGGAAAAAAAATCACATTGGTAGTACCCTTGTTTTGGATTCATCTTGTATATAAATAAAAACTAGGTATCCATACTAGCCAATTTATATATGTAGATGGAAACCATGTGGTATAATAATTAGGATTCATAATATCTAAGTGAAACATTAGAACAATCATTTGTGTCCATATCTTCATATTGTGTCCCAAAATATATAGTCAAATCCTAGGTCCTAAATTATATAATTTTCATATATATATATAACGATTAAGATATAGTCCAAAATTTGAACAACAATTGAATAGATAGTAGCTTAACATAAAAGAAATTTGTAGAAGTATGGTGATGACTTGCCTTGGGTTTGAGCAACCTATAATTACTTACAATTCCCAAACCAAACCCTATTTAGGATGACAATAATTATATAAAAGCTATATATATATATATATATATATATATATATATATATATATATATATATATATATAAGAAATTTGGAAAGGGGTTAGAGTTATACCCACAGATTAGAAGGAGAGGAATAAGGAAAAGAAGGAGAAACCGGAGGAGGGGGTGTTGACCGGCGGGGACGCGTGCACAGACGTGGCCGACGGGGGTCCGGCGCGGCAGCGGTGGCAGTAGCCGCGGCAACAATGCAGAAGCAATAGCCGCCGCAGCAGCTATACTCAGGAGGAGGGAGAAGGAGAGTAACAAATAGAAGAAGAGGGAGAGAAGGGTTTATGTAGAATAAGGGTGGTGATGATGCTGGTGTTGGTGGTGGTATTGGAACTTTAAGGAGAACAAAAGTTTGCCATGTATACACATAGAAAAATGAGGAAGGAGGAGGGATGGCCAGCAATAAAGTTGGGTAATGAATCAAAGTTTTTCATTTGTGGAGAGTAATAGGTGGAGAGGTAGGTTTGGTAGGGTTCTCATGAATTGATACCACTTACAACCCCCCCTAATATTCCCCATTTTATATTATAAGTTGTGATATGCAAACAAAATTTGCATATCATTGGTATTTACATACTCATAAATATATGTAATTATATATATGAATCCGAATAAAATAAAATAAAATAAAAGGCAGTAATGACACGTTCTTTCAAAGAAAGTGCGTGAGCAAGCTAGCTAAAAGATAAAACACACAATATGGGGTCAAAGCTCGACAATCGAGGAGCACACAAATCAATAACACAAAAATTGATAAACCAACCAAAGTTTTGTCCCTAAGGAATTGAAGAGGGAAGAAAGTGCGTGCATGCACAAGAAAAGTGCGTCGGCTGACGAAACAAAAAAAAAGTGCGCACGATGCCAAATGCGAAGAAAGTGCGCTGACTGACTGTGGATCACTTTCTCTATATTTTTCAGGGAGAACTTTGATCGAATACGCACCAAAGTGCGCCAACTGAGTTTTTATCTCGAAAGTGCGCCAACTGAGTCAAGGAGTGTGACTGACGCACTTTTGCTAGGAGACTGAGTGCAGTATGATTAGTTCGCATAAAGTATTGGAACAACACGCCAATGCGCCAGAGTGAAACACATGTATTTCTACGCCAAATGGGTCATCTTGCATACTCTTCATAGAGCATTGTTCTTCTTCTCCAGTCAGTCATTTTGGTATACGTATTGAATCAAGTTCCAAAGCTGGACTCGAAATCAAGCACAGTCTGTCACGCCCCAGAACCAGAATACTGGAGAGCGGGAGATGACAACGGCTAGCTACGTATATTTAAAGCACACCGATACTCCGCATATACGGTGAATCTGTAAAACATGGGGGTTAATACTATATTCCATTAGTCAATCCTTGGTCAACGGTCATATGTGTCTCAATCACAAGCAGATGAACAATAAGCAAAAAATAAGATCATCTGGAGCAAAAATAGTAAAACGTCATAAACCAAATATACATAGATGATCATGAAGCCAGTAATACAAAATGGATAACTAGTAGAGTATAAGTCATACATTATCAACACTAGTCATGGTCTAGAATACGCTAACACGTGCTCGGCGGCTAAACGCCTCAAAAGAATAAACAATACAAGATCTAGTAGGGATAAAAGGAAATCCACTCAAGTAGTCTGGTGCTCCGGGTAGTCACCATCCGCAGGAAAAAAAAATAATATCCTCGGGCTCTGCTACCAAATATGGCTAAGCAAAACCAGTAGGATCAGACCCCCAAATAGCAAGTACCACAAAGGAATGCCAAAAGCTATGAACTAAAAACCAGTAAAACAACATAGAGCTACAATATGCTAAGTAACATGAATAAATAAATGCGGATCGAGACTCATGTGCTACCATTGCACTTATCCCGAGAAAAGGAAGACAATAAACTGAATAACATATAACCACTAGGAATGTAAACGGAGCACCATGTGAACATACATATAACTGGATACATAAAACACGCCAAATAACTGAGACATGCCAATGAGAAGAAAAGAAACATGAGTAAGGATAAGTCGACAAACAATAAAAAGATTTGAAAACTCCTCGAAATAGGAACAATAACCCTTAAACCAAACAAGGACCATGATTATGATTCTTTTTCCGAGTCGGTCCTAGTCTCAAGTCACTTACCGATACACATAACTATAACAGAAAGTAAAGACTCATGCAACATAATTGAACATTACATCTACACATGCACAAGACAGATCAATCATACCTACACAGGTAATCACAGTGCTAAGGTACACAACTCAAGCCATACAGAAAGTGCCACGAACATGAAACACAAGAATGCTGCTACTAGCCACTGCCTACTGAACACTGGTCAAATGTACATAGGGTGTAATCGTTCCCTACTAATACAGATGTCTGGTCGAGTCAATAATACATAGAGTGTAAATCATCATATACTAATACATATGTCTGGTCGTATCAATATGTACATAGAGTGTAAATTATCCTCTACTAATACATATGCATGGTCATATCAAATGTACATAGAGTGTAAATTATCCTCTACTGATACAAATGTCGGGTCGTATCAAATGTACATAGAGTGTAAATTATCCTCTACTAATATAAATGCCTGGTCGTCGGGATATCGGTCGGTAACATGTACTGGACATGTGTATATAGGGTGGAAGGCCCCTAACTATACAAAATATCGTATCGGGACAATCATAGTATAAATAGACATACATGCATTAAATATAAGAAAACTAGGTACAAGCAAACAAGAAGCACACAAAAATAAATCACATGCAAAAGAGAACACGATCGATATATCGTCGGTATACGTATACCGTTGGTATACTGTAATATACCATCGGTATGTCGATAAGGGTCACTAGAAAATATCTAGAAATCAAGTCGGTCGAAATTGGTATACCGTTGGTATACTTCAGTATACCGTCGGTATGCCGGTCTCCGAGAAAAACTATGCCAAAGTCAAATCTGATGCCGGGACCCAAATCAAATCCCGAAAATCACTAGAACCAAGTCTAACAAGAAGTCAAGTCTAGGGGTAAGTCTCATATCACAATATAGACTAAAACTTACAGTCACAACTCCGGTACCGTTCTCCGTTACCGAATTACCAAAAAGATACGAAAAAAGATTCGACCAAAACCAAAATTGAGACGGTCAAAATGCTAGGAATCACGAGATGAACAAATATAGTAAAGCAAGTTTAAGCTAAAAAGCAACAACCAAAGTTACATGAAAGAAAATGACTGAAAGTAAAAGAATTTCATGAAATCAGCAAGGTGTACTTGCTTACACCGAGCTCACAACCTCAATCTTCTAGTCCACCACCATGAAGGAGTTCAGAAACCACTCTCCAGGTCTCAAGACCAAGCTCCAAGTTCAAGATAAAAATGGTAGATAGAAGAGAGAGAGAAAGAGAAATGAAAAGAAACCAAGTACTATTTATAGAGAAATCTCAAAAAGTAAAACAAATATCTTCAGGATCGGTAAGATCGGTATACCGTCTGTACATGTCACGCCCCAGTCCCAAAATATAAGGAACTAGGCCACGTGGCATTGGCCAGCTGACACGTCACTAAGAGTTTTAATCCAATTTAATGGACCCAAAGGAATGTGCTACGCTGTCCTAAAATATTATAAGTCTAGTACAGGTAAATCTATCTCATCCACAGAAATGTCAGAAAATAGTGCTGAATATATATAATGCTGAGTCTAAAAATGTCATAGTACACATCTTGTGGGAACAAACCCACTACAAAAGATAATAATAGTGCCAAAATAAGATAGACTAAAGTATCGTCTATCTAAGAAAATAACTCTATCTCCAGGTGAACAAGCTGCTAGGATCAGGTAGATTCTGATGGTGTCTCCTCTAGTTCTTCCTCTGTGGCATGCCTAGTCTCCTGTCCTGGACCATACACCGTGGGGTAGTAGGCCTCGTCTAAATCTGGAAGGGAACCAGGTCCTCAGTGGGACATAACAAGATACAGGAAAATAATATGCCAGGTATGTAAATACTGAATAAATAAATAAATAAATACAGGGTGCTAACCATCTATGTGAATGCAAGTAAAGACCTCGTAGTACGCATGGGAAAGTGTAGGCCAGACATATGCTGACTTAATTTACCAATCGTGTTGACTGGCTAGTATATGTGTCATATGTCCCCAGACGCATGGGCACTCTGCAATCGTCCATCTCCGAGGAGTATGGAACGAAGGTAAAATATACAAGGAGGGGGTGTCCCATACGACTACTAGTTATCTTTCTCGCTCAATGTAACTAATGCCAAGTCGTAATTGTTCCTGAGTTCTCCTGATTTTAAGTTAAGCCGTGATGCGTGTCACACGTACTGGTAGCTAATCAAATACGCAGCTCGCATCCCAATATGTATTGCAACCATGTTGCGTGTTCCCGTGATAGGGTCTAGGAGGATATTAGAATATCCTCTCAGTTGTTGGTAAGTCTGTAAAGACTAAGTTTATTTATACTTCGTGTCAACGTATCAGTTGACTGTACCTGAGGCAATCTCAGGTACTCACAGTCATATGAAATTCAGGAGAAAATAGCATATAACAGTATTTGAATTTAAACAGTAACTTGGCAAGGTATACTTGCCTACTTCCTGATTGTGTTGGACACCTGATCCCACTGTCAAGACTGAGGGTCCTTGTGACAGGGGGTCACTGACTGTGCTGGAGATATTTTCTGTTTAAGACGTATAGGTCTCGTAAATACCAATTAAATAAAAGGGTACATAATATACTAGCATATATATATATTTAGGTAAATATATATATATATATATATATATATATATATATATATAATATATATAGTCATATATATAATATAGGGTACATATATATATATAGTATATATATACCTATAGATATAGTATACATACTATGTATATATATATATATAGCATATATATAATAGGTATACATATATGTATATATATGTTTACATATATATAAAGGAAAGGGAAATGCGGGAAAAAGATACATATATATATATATCTATATGATATAATAATAATATATATATACATATATAAGTCATATATATATATATATATATATATATATATATATATATATATATATATATATATATATATATATATATATATATATACATAAAAAAATGAGAAGGTATACATATATATACATATAATATATATATATATATACATATATAAGTAATATATACATATATAGATATATATAGATATATATATATATATATATATATTTACATATATATATATATAAAAGAAGAGAAAAATGCAGGAATTAAATATATAGATAGATATATATATATATAGATATATATATATATATTTACATATATACATATATATAAAAGAAAGGAAAAAGTGCAAGAATTAAAATATATATATACATACATATTTATTAGTATATAGTATATTTATATATGTAAACTTCCTCACCCAAAATAGGTATTTGTGTATATTTTATATTATTATATTTATTATAGATGTTAAATTTATTTAGAGTATTCTCTTAGATAATTAGAAAATAATTAAATTAGTATATTTACTTATATAAATATTCATTTAGAATTATTTTAGGTTATTTTAGATTTTTGGAGATTTTTCTAGAATTTTTGGTAATTAAAACTTTGAAAACATAAATTTCTAGGACTTCTATGATTTACTATACGACCATACTTGCATGTCGTTCCTACCAAATATTTATTTTAGTTTAAAATATTTAATTATATTTTTTGTAATTTATTTAAAATTTTAAGAAATTTATTTAGATTTTAAAATTATTTAGGATTTATTTGGATATATATAGTCTTAATATTAGATAGATGCTAATTTAGTGTTAATAGATATTAATAAGATTTTATAAATTATTTGTATTATCTTTAATTATATTTAAGATTATAAATTATTGAGATAAATTCAAACTCTATTTTAAATTAATTCAAATCCTGAACCTACTAGGAAATCAACTTCATGCATATCATATCCTTATTTAAATTTATCATAATCCTATTCAAATTAACCAATCCTAGTCGTATTTAATTAAGTAGTATCCACCATTATAAATACCTCATCCTTCATATTTTTCTTCCCCAAATTTCTCTCTTTTTCGTCCAAAAATAGTCAAAATTCGTCATAAATTCAGGCTCATTTTCTACTAGTTATGACAAATTAAAAAGACGATATCTCCTAGCTCCGGACTCCAAATGTGCTCCAGTTTTTTTTGTTAGAACGATAATGAGGTTAGATTTCTGATTATATAAATTGTTTTTCTAAATTATTAGTATTAAATTCTGGAAAATTCGTAGAGCACAGCATGTCCGAAAATAGACGTGTTTCGGTGTATTCGCGATTCCGGGAGAACCAGGAATCAGAATCACGAACCGTTTAAAGTTTCGGAAAGATAATGTCAAGATAATCGACATATATTTTTCCCAGAATTTATTTCAAAGTATTTTTATACTGTTAATTCTGTAGAACTTCTAGGTTAGAATTTAACCATCGGTGCACGATACGAAATTTGTATGTGCCATAATTCCCAAACGAATTTGAATTCAGACGAGCCGTAAATTCCAGTATATTTTTGATGCTAAAATCTACAGGAAATCATGCATGAAAGTCGAGTTTATATCGGTTGACTTTTTGGTCAACAGATCGCCTCGATTTGCGTGCCATGAGTCTCGAGTTGATAAAATTCAGTTTCTTTGGACAAAATTTAGGAATTAACATAAAAATCAGAATAATAAGATTAAAATAAGATTTTAGAGTAATTATTCTAGAATTAAATAAATTAAAATAAATTATCTTTTGACGTGATAAATTTGTAATACATAGGCTATTTGGACTGTGACTTGGACTCTGATTCATACCAGCAGCAGGACCCCAGGCAAGATACCTTGCCAAATTATTTACAGTACTTTGCATACTATTTATATTTCTGTTTATTTATTGCATTCTGTATATTTCTTGCATGTGTAGTTTTCTTTCAGTCATTACTATGTATTAGATATGTTGACACACACATGGCACTTAGTATCATAGAGGACAATTATTAGGCGTATGGGCTTTTAACCACTCTGGTAAACCGTAGTATATAGCTCGCACTACGGGCGTGTGTCGCGCTGGTCTCTACCCCCGCGGTATGTCGATTTCTGGAGTCTCGCTGGTCGCTACCCCCGCGGTATGTCGATTTCTGATGTCCATTGACGTGTGTGTGAGTTGTGAGGTAGATCGAGTAGCCTACCCTTGCCCATACATCGAAAAGTTGTCCTCATTTGCATTCATATAGATTGTCTTGTACAGCGTACTTTTTTATTTTTAAGTCATATGCATGTTTACTGTATTCAAATTGGCTCGTATTTTCTGTATCTTGTTACGTCCCTCTGAGGACCTGGTCCGCTGCCAGGTGTATCTTTTCTTGAGTATTTGCAGGAGCGCAGATTTGGATGGTTACATGTGATCCGAGGATGTCTTCTCTTCGAGCTGTGATGGATAGCTGGTATTCTTATATTGTGTTGTGGTGTTGTACTCATATTGTATTTGCTCTTATATTCGAGTTGGTAGTGGATTTGTTTCCATCCAACTATCATCCTTAGATACTTCTTATTGAGATCTAGTTTCATAGATACTGGTTATTTATTTCTATATAATTTTGGTGGATGAGATTTAGATTTTACCCTGTGACTTGTATTACAATTTATACCACTTGTGGATTTTATATTCATATTACAGCGTACGTATGGATTTGGTTTCCATATATTGGAGTTGCCATATCCATGCGGCTGACATGCTTACGTGTCCTAGTCCTACGTATTTTTGGGACTGAGGCGTGACATGTTTTTGTGGTGGCCCATGCAGGTCGAGAGCATATTGTCTCGGTTACGTTACTGTACCGAACAACCCTGCACCTAGGACTAGAGTATAGGATCTCATCCACAATTGACTGTGATTCATCTCCTCCTATCTGTTCTATTTTAAACAATTGTATCCTGCTTGATTCATGTGCTTCCCTAATAGTTCCTTGAGTATAGTCTTCTGCTAGAATATAGGAACCCCTGTTATTAGGATGATAATTAGAGTAGCACACCTATTAAGAATACAACGAGAATATAGACACACCACTAAGTTTAGAATATCTAGTGAACCTAGAATTCCTTATCTTTAGATTGTTATACCATTACCCCTTGATGTATTAAGAAGACTTGAGAGTAGTATAGACACTACTAGAGTTAGTTAGAAGTTTTACCATAATGTTTGACACCTAGTATCACATAGTCTTTTGACCTATTAATTAAAGTGTAACCGAATGATATTTATCGCATGCTAGCAAAAGACGACAGTGTTTATTCAGACCATAGAATTTAGAGGTCCTTGCGTTATTTGGTCGACTAGCGACTTAGATAAGGAGGTTGTATGATAACTGTAGAGATTGTAGAGTCTTTTATTATTATTGCTTATGTTATTTTTGCTTTTGCGAACTTGAATTATTTTGTAACTTCTCACATCATAATCCAGCGTTATATTTTCTGTGCTACCTTGAATTATGCTGCTATTATAGCCTAGTTTTTGCAAGCTTAATCTTATATCGAGCTTGTTCATGACATATGTGTTATTGGGGCCTGATCAACCACACTAATACAAATTATTTAATCAGAATCAGTGTATTATGGTCTAGCTAACCATAATGTGCTTGATTCGCCCTTCGCAATAGTATTTTACGTGGATTGAGATGTATAGTGGACCAGTAGACAAATATACTTACCCTCTAGATACGACAAAGCATATCATATCAAGTACATAACTGCACCGATGTGAGCATGCGAATAGGAAATTACCAAATTAAGATTTTAATCCACAACTGTCTTGACAATTCCCATTTGAATTCTTTAAACGCTTTGATTCCCATACTTCTATTCTATTACCCCTCCATGAACTCTTTTCCGTTACTTTCCGTCTTCCCTTGTTTCGGAAAGACGAAATCTCGTGCTTGGATATAAGTGATACACGGATAGTACAAAATATACCCCATAGGCCAATCATATTATTTGATGACTATCTTTCATAATTGATTAAGGGCATATCACATATGATATAGTTGGTGTTAAAGTTTTGAGGATTTAATGACATGAGAAAATAAATTGAGGAATATTTTTCTTAAGTGTAAGAGTCTTATGTGATAGATGGGTAAATTCTAAGTTGGGTAGAAATTGCATTATTAAACTTGAGAAGAATTCTTTTAGATTGTGATCAAGTAGGATTAGATTGAGAGATTAAGTCCTTTTAAATGTGAAATTTTTTAAAAGAAGGATTAAGATAATGAGGATTTAATGAATTTTAAAAATCTTGATATTGAGGACCCAATATTTATACTTTGAGCACATGATTTAAATTTTGAATATTGAAGGATGAATCATCGATTTAAATTTTTAGGATAAATATAGAATTTTAGACTTGAACAACTGGTGAATTAGATTTAAATTTTATAATTTGATGATTTGAATTAAAAGTTTAATTTTGATTGTTGGGTCATCTATTTGAAATATTGAGGATGTAAATTGAGTTTAAATATTTGAATAGTACAAAATTCTTAATTTGAGAAAAGGAATAAGATTTGATTAGAATTGTTTATTGTTCAAGGTCTAGAGGAGATTATGATATTTAAAAATTATGATATAAATTTTGATGTGGGATGTCATATAGACTTGAGTTAGATTTGGATGTTGATTATTTAAAAATCGAGAAGAGACTACGACAGGTTGAATTTTGATTTAAACAGTGGTTATATTAATTTTGAAGTGATCGCAATAGATTCGAATAGATTTTGTTATTTAAATTTTTGGAAGAGATTGCGATTGACATACCTTGTGTACGAATGTGAAGGATTTCACAAATTATGTCTTACTTTAATTTCGAGGACGAAATTATTTTAAGTTGGGTAGATTGTAAACTCCCTCACCCAAAATAGGTATTTGTGTATATTTTATATTATTATATTTATTATAGATGTTAAATTTATTTAGAGTATTCTCTTAGATAATTAGAAAATAATTAAATTAGTATATTTACTTATATAAATATTCATTTAGAATTATTTTAGATTATTTTAGATTTCTGGAGATTTTTCTAGAATTTTTGGTAATTAAAACTTTGAAAACATAAATTTCTAGGACTTCTATGATTTACTATACGACCATACTTGCATGTCGTTCCTACCAAATATTTATTTTAGTTTAAAATATTTAATTATATTTTTTGTAATTTATTTAAAATTTTAAGAAATTTATTTAGATTTTAAAATTATTTAGGATTTATTTGGATATATATAGTCTTAATATTAGATAGATGCTAATTTAGTGTTAATAGATATTAATAAGATTTTATAAATTATTTGTATTATCTTTAATTATATTTAAGATTATAAATTATTGAGATAAATTCAAACTCTATTTTAAATTAATTCAAATCCTGAACCTACTAGGAAATCAACTTCATGCATATCCTATCCTTATTTAAATTTATCATAATCCTATTCAAATTAACCAATCCTAGTCGTATTTAATTAAGTAGTATCCACCATTATAAATACCTCATCCTTCATATTTTTCTTCCCCAAATTCCTCTCTTTTTCGTCCAAAAATAGTCAAAATTCGTCATAAATTCAGGCTCATTTTCTACTAGTTATGACAAATTAAAAAGACGATATCTCCTAGCTCCGGACTCCAAATGTGCTTCAGTTTTTTTTGTTAGAACGATAATGAGGTTAGATTTTTGATTATATAAATTGTTTTTCTAAATTATTAGTATTAAATTCTGGAAAATTCGTAGAGCACAGCATGTCCAAAAATAGACGTATTTCGGTGTATTCGCGATTCCGGGAGAACCAGGAATCAGAATCACGAACCGTTTAAAGTTTCGGAAAGATAATGTCAAGATAATCGACATATATTTTTCCCAGAATTTATTTCAAAGTATTTTTATACTGTTAATTCTGTAGAACTTCTAGGTTAGAATTTAACCATCGGTGCACGATACGAAATTTGTATGTGCCATAATTCCCAAACGAATTTGAATTCAGACGAGCCGTAAATTCCAGTATGTTTTTGATGCTGAAATCTACAGAAAATCATGCATGAAAGTCGAGTTTATATCGGTTGACTTTTTGGTCAATATATCGCCTCGATTTGCGTGCCATGAGTCTCGAGTTGATAAAATTCAGTTTCTTTGGACAAAATTTAGGAATTAACATAAAAATCAGAATAATAAGATTAAAATAAGATTTTAGAGTAATTATTCTAGAATTAAATAAATTAAAATAAATTATCTTTTGACGTGATAAATTTGTAATACATAGGCTATTTGGACTGTGACTTGGACTCTGATTCATACCAGCAGCAGGACCCCAGGCAAGATACCTTGCCAAATTATTTACAGTACTTTGCATGCTATTTATATTTCTGTTTATTTATTGCATTCTGTATATTTCTTGCATGTGTAGTTTTCTTTCAGTCATTACTATGTATTAGATATGTTGACACACACATGGCACTTAGTATCATAGAGGACAATTATTAGGCGTATGGGCTTTTAACCACTCTGGTAAACCGTAGTATATAGCTCGCACTACGGGCGTGTGTCGCGCTGGTCTCTACCCCCGCGGTATGTCAATTTCTGGAGTCTCGCTGGTCGCTACCCCCGCGGTATGTCGATTTCTGATGTCCATTGACGTGTGTGTGAGTTGTGAGGTAGATCGAGTAGCCTACCCTTGCCCATACATCGAAAAGTTGTCCTCATTTGCATTCATATAGATTGTCTTGTACAGCGTACATATTTATTTTTAAGTCATATGCATGTTTACTGTATTCAAATTGGCTCGTATTTTCTGTATCTTGTTACGTCCCTCTGAGGACCTGGTCCGCTGCCAGGTGTATCTTTTCTTGAGTATTTGCAGGAGCGCAGATTTGGATGATTACATGTGATCCGAGGATGTCTTCTCTTCGAGCTGTGATGGATAGCTGGTATTCTTATATTGTGTTGTGGTGTTGTACTCATATTGTATTTGCTCTTATATTCGAGTTGGTAGTGGATTTGTTTCCATCCAACTATCATCCTTAGATACTTCTTATTGAGATCTAGTTTCATAGATACTGGTTATTTATTTCTATATAATTTTGGTGGATGAGATTTAGATTTTACCCTGTGACTTGTATTACAATTTATACCACTTGTGGATTTTATATTCATATTACAGCGTACGTATGGATTTGGTTTCCATATATTAGAGTTGCCATATCCATGCGGCTGACATGCTTACGTGTCCTAGTCCTACGTATTTTTGGGACTGAGGCGTGACATATTTTTATGGTGGCCCATGCAGGTCGAGAGCATATTGTCTCGGTTACGTTACTGTACCGAACAAGCCTGCACCTAGGACTAGAGTATAGGATCTCATCCACAATTGACTGTGATTCATCTCCTCCTATCTGTTCTATTTTAAACAATTGTATCCTGCTTGATTCATGTGCTTCCCTAATAGTTCCTTGAGTATAGTCTTCTGCTAGAATATAGGAACTCCTGTTATTAGGATGATAATTAGAGTAGCACACCTATTAAGAATACAACGAGAATATAGACACACCACTAAGTTTAGAATATCTAGTGAACCTAGAATTCCTTATCTTTAGATTGTTATACCATTACCCCTTGATGTATTAAGAAGACTTGAGAGTAGTATAGACACTACTAGAGTTAGTTAGAAGTTTTACCATAATGTTTGACACCTAGTATCATATAGTCTTTTGACCTATTAATTAAAGTGTAACCGAATGATATTTATCGCATGCTAGCAAAAGACGACAGTGTTTATTCAGACCATAGAATTTAGAGGTCCTTGCGTTATTTGGTCGACTAGCGACTTAGATAAGGAGGTTGTATGATAACTGTAGAGATTGTAGAGTCTTTTATTATTATTGCTTATGTTATTTTTGCTTTTGCGAACTTGAATTATTTTGTAACTTCTCACATCATAATCCAGCGTTATATTTTCTGTGCTACCTTGAATTATGCTGCTATTATAGCCTAGTTTTTGCAAGCTTAATCTTATATCGAGCTTGTTCATGACATATGTGTTATTGGGGCCTGATCAACCACACTAATACAAATTATTTAATCAGAATCAGTGTATTATGGTCTAGCTAACCATAATGTGCTTGATTTGCCCTTCGCAATAGTATTTTACGTGGATTGAGATGTATAGTGGACCAGTAGACAAATATACTTACCCTCTAGATACGACAAAGCATATCATATCAAGTACATAACTGCACCGATGTGAGCATGCGAATAGGAAATTACCAAATTAAGATTTTAATCCACAACTGTCTTGACAATTCCCATTTGAATTCTTTAAACGCTTTGATTCCCATACTTCCATTCTATTACCCCTCCATGAACTCTTTTCCGTTACTTTTCGTCTTCCCTTGTTTCGGAAAGACGAAATCTCGTGCTTGGATATAAGTGATACACGGATAGTACAAAATATACCCCATAGGCCAATCATATTATTTGATGACTATCTTTCATAATTGATTAAGGGCATATCACATATGATATAGTTGGTGTTAAAGTTTTGAGGATTTAATGACATGAGAAAATAAATTGAGGAATATTTTTCTTAAGTGTAAGAGTCTTATGTGATAGATGGGTAAATTCTAAGTTGGGTAGAAATTGCATTATTAAACTTGAGAAGAATTCTTTTAGATTGTGATCAAGTAGGATTAGATTGAGAGATTAAGTCCTTTTAAATGTGAAATTTTTTAAAAGAAGGATTAAGATAATGAGGATTTAATGAATTTTAAAAATCTTGATATTGAGGACCCAATATTTATACTTTGAGCACATGATTTAAATTTTGAATATTGAAGGATGAATCATCGATTTAAATTTTTAGGATAAATATAGAATTTTAGACTTGAACAACTGGTGAATTAGATTTAAATTTTATAATTTGATGATTTGAATTAAAAGTTTAATTTTGATTGTTGGGTCATCTATTTGAAATATTGAGGATGTAAATTGAGTTTAAATATTTGAAGAGTACAAAATTCTTAATTTGAGAAAAGGAATAAGATTTGATTAGAATTGTTTATTGTTCAAGGTCTAGAGGAGATTATGATATTTAAAAATTATGATATAAATTTTGATGTGGGATGTCATATAGACTTGAGTTAGATTTGGATGTTGATTATTTAAAAATCGAGAAGAGACTACGACAGGTTGAATTTTGATTTAAACAGTGGTTATATTAATTTTGAAGTGATCGCAATAGATTCGAATAGATTTTGTTATTTAAATTTTTGGAAGAGATTGCGATTGACATACCTTGTGTACGAATGTGAAGGATTTCACAAATTATGTCTTACTTTAATTTCGAGGACGAAATTATTTTAAGTTGGGTAGATTGTAAACTCCCTCACCCAAAATAGGTATTTGTGTATATTTTATATTATTATATTTATTATAGATATTAAATTTATTTAGAGTATTCTCTTAGATAATTAGAAAATAATTAAATTAGTATATTTACTTATATAAATATTCATTTAGAATTATTTTAGGTTATTTTAGATTTTTGGAGATTTTTCTAGAATTTTTGGTAATTAAAACTTTAAAAACATAAATTTCTAGGACTTCTATGATTTACTATACGACCATACTTGCATGTCGTTCCTACCAAATATTTATTTTAGTTTAAAATATTTAATTATATTTTTTGTAATTTATTTAAAATTTTAAGAAATTTATTTAGATTTTAAAATTATTTAGGATTTATTTGGATATATATAGTCTTAATATTAGATAGATGCTAATTTAGTGTTAATAGATATTAATAAGATTTTATAAATTATTTGTATTATCTTTAATTATATTTAAGATTATAAATTATTGAGATAAATTCAAACTCTATTTTAAATTAATTCAAATCCTGAACCTACTAGGAAATCAACTTCATGCATATCCTATCCTTATTTAAATTTATCATAATCCTATTCAAATTAACAAATCCTAGTCGTATTTAATTAAGTAGTATCCACCATTATAAATACTTCATCCTTCATATTTTTCTTCCCCAAATTCCTCTCTTTTTCGTCCAAAAATAGTCAAAATTCGTCATAAATTCAGGCTCATTTTCTACTAGTTATGACAAATTAAAAAGACGATATCTCCTAGCTCCGGACTCCAAATGTGCTTCAGTTTTTTTTGTTAGAACGATAATGAGGTTAGATTTCTGATTATATAAATTGTTTTTCTAAATTATTAGTATTAAATTCTGGAAAATTCGTAGAGCACAGCATGTCCAAAAATAGACTTGTTTCGGTGTATTCGCGATTCCGGGAGAACCAGGAATCAGAATCACGAACCGTTTAAAGTTTCGGAAAGATAATGTCAAGATAATCGACATATATTTTTCCCAGAATTTATTTCAAAGTATTTTTATACTGTTAATTCTGTAGAACTTCTAGGTTAGAATTTAACCATCGGTGCACGATACGAAATTTGTATGTGCCATAATTCCCAAACGAATTTGAATTCAGACGAGCCGTAAATTCCAGTATGTTTTTGATGCTGAAATCTACAGGAAATCATGCATGAAAGTCGAGTTTATATCGGTTGACTTTTTGGTCAACAGATCGCCTCGATTTGCGTGCCATGAGTCTCGAGTTGATAAAATTCAGTTTCTTTGGACAAAATTTAGGAATTAACATAAAAATTAGAATAATAAGATTAAAATAAGATTTTAGAGTAATTATTCTAGAATTAAATAAATTAAAATAAATTATCTTTTGACGTGATAAATTTGTAATACATAGGCTATTTGGACTGTGACTTGGACTCTGATTCATACCAGCAGCAGGACCCCAGGCAAGATACCTTGCCAAATTATTTACAGTACTTTGCATGCTATTTATATTTCTGTTTATTTATTGCATTCTGTATATTTCTTGCATGTGTAGTTTTCTTTCAGTCATTACTATGTATTAGATATGTTGACACACACATGGCACTTAGTATCATAGAGGACAATTATTAGGCGTATGGGCTTTTAACCACTCTGGTAAACCGTAGTATATAGCTCGCACTACGGGCGTGTGTCGCGCTGGTCTCTACCCCCGCGGTATGTCGATTTCTGGAGTCTCGCTGGTCGCTACCCCCGCGGTATGTCGATTTCTGATGTCCATTGACGTGTGTGTGAGTTGTGAGGTAGATCGAGTAGCCTACCCTTGCCCATACATCGAAAAGTTGTCCTCATTTGCATTCATATAGATTGTCTTGTACAGCGTACTTTTTTATTTTTAAGTCATATGCATGTTTACTGTATTCAAATTGGCTCGTATTTTCTGTATCTTGTTACGTCCCTCTGAGGACCTGGTCCGCTGCCAGGTGTATCTTTTCTTGAGTATTTGCAGGAGCGCAGATTTGGATGGTTACATGTGATCCGAGGATGTCTTCTCTTCGAGCTGTGATGGATAGCTGGTATTCTTATATTGTGTTGTGGTGTTGTACTCATATTGTATTTGCTCTTATATTCGAGTTGGTAGTGGATTTGTTTCCATCCAACTATCATCCTTAGATACTTCTTATTGAGATCTAGTTTCATAGATACTGGTTATTTATTTCTATATAATTTTGGTGGATGAGATTTAGATTTTACCCTGTGACTTGTATTACAATTTATACCACTTGTGGATTTTATATTCATATTACAGCGTACGTATGGATTTGGTTTCCATATATTGGAGTTGCCATATCCATGCGGCTGACATGCTTACGTGTCCTAGTCCTACGTATTTTTGGGACTGAGGCGTGACAATATAATATAATTACATATAATAAAATGAAAAGCATATGAATATATTTATACTTATATAATATATATATAGACATATATTAGATATATATATATATATATATATATATATATATATATATATATAAGAAAGAAAAAGAAAAATACATATATATTTACATATATACATATACTGTATATATTTACAGTATAATAATATATATATATAATATAAATATATAGATACATATATATATATAATTACATATATAGATATAGATATACATATATATATATATACATATAATAAAATAAAATGAAATAAAAATGCATATATACATATATTAATAATATTGTATTTTTTTTACCGTTCTTGACCGAGGACTTGTATGTCGTTCTGACGACCTAGTATTGTTCACTAGGAGAAGACGAAGTTCCCGGTAAAATGCTATCTCTATATTATGTGGACGAAGTTGAGGAGTATTCTTCAAGTGGTTTTCAGGGATTATATCAAATAATATTTTTTAGCTGGAACTATGCACATTAATGGTTTTGATATAATGACTTGTATAGTTGTACTTTTAACCATATTGTATAATAGTTATAGTTTGTAGTAATGAAAGTGTTATAGTATGACTTGCATACCATCCTAGAATATTACAGGGGACAATGGCTGATACGGGTACGGTTGTATTCGTATGGGCATAGCCTGGAGATGTAGTTACGTACCCGGCTCACTGTATCCTGGAAAGCGGGGCGTGAAAAGTCTTTTAGTGGTGGCCCATGCAGGTCTTCGAAGGATATAGAATCTAGGATATGATGCAGGTCTAGGTTGATATAAAGGACATATGTTAAGATGTAGGTCTGAGACTTGTATATGTTAAACTTGGATCTAATATTACATCTCTAGAAAATTATATGGAAGTACCCTAGAATATACAATATCGGTGATTGAAAAAATGATTAATTTTTTTCAGAAGTTATTTAACCTATTTATTAAACTTTTCTATTTGGAGTACTTATTGGACGATACTAACTTGAAGTTTCTTGGGTGTAGATCATGCCTCGATTCATGCCTTATGCAAGATTGTGAAATAGTACCCAAAATTTAGATGATTATTATCATTTTGCAAAAAAAATGGCGACTATTTTGCAAACAGATGATAATGGTTTATAGAGTGCACTATGAAATAAAATACCCCGTAGTATCGGATATCAATGATGAGAATGAGGTATTTTTCAATAAGAAGAATTATTATATATTTATCAAGGCTCGACCCTCTGAAGATCTAAATTCAAATGAGAATGACTACAACGGTACTCTGGAAGAATGGCAGAAATCTCATCCGGAGGCAACCATCATAAGGATAAGAGAGATGATGATCTAAAGTAATGTTACTTTAGAAAGAAAGTATAACTACGAAAGAGAGTTTTGTCTGTATATAAGGATCATGAGAAAAAAAATGTGGCTAATGTATATATATATATATATATATATATATATATATATATATATATATATATATATATATATATATATATACGCCTATGTGTAGGATGTCTAATGTTCTTAGCAGTATATTTATGTATCATATTTTGGGTATAAGTGAATAAAATATGCTTTCTCTATCTCTGTATTGATATCTTTGCAAATCTTTTACTTTATTTAAATACTCCTATGATCTGAAAGATCTTTTCTTTGTCTTTTCCTGAAGAATTGTATTTAAATTTTTTTTAAAAATGTCCAATCCTGACCAATCCCATACTTCATCATCCCAAGCTAAATCTGAACAATCTATTACAGATATGTACAGGCTATTCCAGCAGGTCCTGGAATCAAACAACCAACACACAAATACGGCCCAAGCCACTACTGCAATAGTGTTGGAACATATGCGGACATCCACGGATGGATCACTAAAAGATTTTAGGAACCTCAATCCTCCCAAGTTCAAGAAAACAGAAAGCCCAATTAAAGCCGGTCAATGGATTAGAACTATAGAAGGATTGTTAAAAGCAACAAAAGTTAGCCCTGATAATATGGTATCCACAATCCACATCCAGTTAGAAGATATTGTTGAACACTGGTGGAGTACGGAGTACCTAGAGGATTCTGACAAAATAATATCATGCGGAGAATTCAAAAGAAAGTTCGAAGAAAGGTTCTTCCCAAAATCGGCTAGAATAGAACTAGAACGACAGTTCACACACCTGAAGCAAGGAAAGCTTACAATAGATGGGTATTGCAGAATTCTCCAAACTTAGTCACTTTGCTTCAAGTATGATAGCCGATGAAAAAAATCAAGGTATCTAGATTCTTTGAAGGATTATGGGGACAATTAAAGAGTAAAGTCGCAGCATATCGGTGCCAAACCTACACCGCACCGAAATAACATAATCTGCACGAAGTCAGAAAATGATATTGAATGAAGAACAACCATTTTGACCTCAAGTATAGAAGAGAACTTTGGAGATAGGGGCTTCGTCCTCGAGGAACCAATGGCAGAGGCTATCCAAACGTCCTTAAGTTGGTAATTCAGGAGGACCACTTATTTGTAATTATTACCAAAAGTCTGGACACTTAAAGAAAACTGTAGGAGGTTCCTAGGACTTTGTTTAAGATGTGGATCAGCAAATCACCAAGCTGGTCAGTGTCTACAACAACCAACCATAGGGCTAGTAATGCAAAATCCACAGTAGGGACTATGACCAATGTTTCGAGGGAATAGTACCAGGCCCATACTTCAAGGAAATGGTCCTCGACCGCTGATAAAAGCACCGGCATCTCAAGCTATGATGACTTATAGTAATCAACGCAGACCACCATTCATATCCCAAGCCTACCAATTCCAGCAAGCTCAAAAGTCAAAACAACATAAGACTGGGAAGAAGAAAAAGCAAGGGCAAGTGTTCATGATGGATGCTGATGAAACAGAACTAGCTGGGGAAGTAGTAACAGGTACTATCCTAGTTTCAGCTTATCCAGCATCAGTATTATTTGATTCTGGGGCTACCTATTCATTTATAGCATATGTATTTATAGCTCTACATGAAATAGAATCCCAACCATTACTTAAAAAATTGAAAATTCTTAAGGGTAATGGCACAGTAGAAGTTAGTCGGGTTTGTATAGCATGTTCAGTTAAGCTAGTTAGTGGAGCTTTTCGGATAAGACTGTTAGTCTTTCCAATAAATAATTATGATGTAGTACTTGGAATATATTGGTTGGCCAAGATATTAGCTAATATAGATTGTGTTCAAGGGAATATTTTATTTCAACTTATTGATGGGAAGACATGTGAATTTGTTCGAGATCAGAAAGAGTTTGATGCTGAAGAACTAAAAAAATTTAAACAACTAGTTCGAGGAAGATTTCATGAAATAAAGGAAGAACATTTTCCTAGAATAGTAGAAGATTTTAGAGATGTATTCATAGAAGAATTACTAGGATTACCACCGGATAGAGCACTAGAATTTTCTATCAATCTGGTACCTGGAGCAGCACCTATTGCTAAGAAGATATATCCAATGAACAAATAGGAATTGGCTGAGTTAAACAAGCATATAAAAAAATTATTATTAAAAGGGTTTATTCAGCACAGTGCTTTGCCATGGGGTGCACCAGTGCTATTTGTGAAAAAGAAAGATGAGACCCTACAACTGGTAATTGATTATAGGGCCTTAAATGAGGTAACGATCAAAAATAAATACCCATTACCCATAATTGATGAACTATTTGATCAATTAGGAGAGGGCAATGTATTCTCAAATATTGATATGAGATTTGGGTATCATCAAGTAAAGGTCAAAAATGAGGATGTTCAAAAACCATCTTTTAGAACTCTTTATGGACATTACGAGTTTTTAGTTATGTCATTTGGGTTAACTAATGCTCCTGCTATATTTATGGATTTGATGAATCAAATATTTTATCAATATTTGGATAAATTTGTGATTGTGTTCATTGACAACATTCTCATATATTCGAAAAATGATGAAGAACATGACGAGTATCTGAGGATAGTATTACAGACCCTAAGGCAGGAGCAATTATATGCCAAACTTAGCAAGTATGAATTTTGGTTGGACCATATATCATTTTTTGGTCATATTATCAATGGAGAAGGTATTTTAGTGGACCTGAAGAAAGTAGAAGCTGTTAAATCCTGGTCAACACCAAAATCTGTAGCAAAAATTTGAAGTTTCTTGGAATTAGCTGGATATTATAGGAGATTTGTGAAAAATTTCTCGAGAATCACAGAACCATTAACCAGTCTAACCCGAAAGGAAGAAAAGTTTAATTTGACGGAGAAATGCCAGACAGCTTTTGAAGAACTGAAGAAAATATTGATTTCAGCACATATACTAGCATTATCGCCCGGGTCAAGAGGATACGAGATATATAGTGATGCATCAGGAAAAGGACTAGGTTGTGTATTATTTTTTTTTTTTGAATTTTGTTGTCTATTATGTTTTTATATATTTTGTTTGCAGTTTTTTTATGTGTATTTGTCTATTCCAACTTGTTATGGTAATAAGGATTTTTTTTTCATAATTTTTGTTATGTTTTAAAAAAATATGCATGATATAGTTTGTTATAGTTGCGAAAAATTGACACACCTTTCAAGCCTACAGATGACATTTTTTTTACTTTTCTAATGTAATATTTTTTTATTTCTTTTTAGATATGTTATGCTTATAAGATGTCTCATTTGTGGTTTCTTTAAAGTGTATCTATGTTATCCAAGTTCTTATGTAATAATTTTTTTTAGGATGTGTTTGATTGCAAGGTAGAAAATATGTGAAAAAAAATTTGATTCCACGAAATTATTTTTCTAGAAAAACAATTCATAAAATTTTGAAAAAAAAATCATGGGAAACTTAACTTAGTGTTTGATTGCAATTATTTTCCACGAAAAATATTATTTTTCTATGGGTTAGACAAGTTTTATTTTTCACCATTTTGGAAAAAAATATGAAAAATGATAGTTTTTTGGAAAATGATTCCATAGAAAATATAAGCTATCAAATACTATAATTGAAAAAAAATTTGTGATGAAAATATTATTTATGAAAAAAAGTCCAATCAAACACAACCTAATTATTTTTACAATTTTAAAGAAAAGTTAGATTATTTATCAGAGGTGGATATATTTTAATTATTTTTCAAGCTAAGTGGTAAATTATAAACTCAAAATTTGAGCTTACAATTTATTACTTATAAATGAGATTATAATTTATCACTTATAAACGACATTCACAATTTATCACTTAGAAATGACATTACTATAAACTCACCCGAATGTGAAATGATCCAACCCTAAGAAAAAAAATATTTTTAAGTAACAAAAGAAAAAAAAAATTAAAAAGAATAAATATTAGAAAAGAATTCAAATTCAAATTCAAAGCTGATATAAAATTCAGGATGTAAACTCTAATTAGCCAAAAAAAAAAAAAAAATAATTTTACGCCGTTGGGACTTTTTTCTTTTTCTTTTTCCCCGGCAGTCCTCTCTCCACGTTATGAACGGACCGTAGATATATAAGATAAATATATACAGTCATTAGCTAACCATCGGATTATGATCCAACGGCGTACTTTTTAATAGCTTCTAGTAACAGTGCCCTTCTTCATTTGTCCTCCTCTCTCTCTCTCTCTCTCCACTCGCCCCCGCCCTCCTTCTTCCTTTCACGATGTTGCTCTCTCCCTCTCCTCACCTCGCCAGCCGCCTCTCCTTCTCCGCCTTCCGCCGCGTCTCACCGGTTCTCCGGCGAACTTCCGCCGGCGTCCGGGGCCACAGCGCGAGCCTCCAAGGTCCGAAACCCCTTCACTCTTTTCCCCCATTTCTTTCTGTTATTGCTCAAATAGGCTGTTATTGGATTCTAGGGTTAGGTGATGCCGAGAGTGTAGTCAGTCTCGATGCAGTGGGATTCTTATTATTGGGACTGGAAGGGTTGGGTTTTGGCCCAATTCTATGTTGCTAGGAGTCTAGGACACGGATACGATACGACGGCACACAGACATAACGGCACGGGCTCGGGGTGTCTGGGTCCTACTGGACACGAAAAGGACATTGCACGGATTTTTTGGAACGTGCTTCTAAACTTTAATGATAAGATAGGAACGAGGATGTGATGGTGGACTTTTTTGGGGGTCAAAGATCAGATTTTTGATAGGAGTTTCCATTGATAATTTGGATTTTTGCAATAATAACTAATAAGTGCTAAATTTGTAAGCTATACCACCCAAATTGGTTTGGTGGATATGTTTTCTGACATGAACACAACTCATTCTACCCTCCTAGCACATTCCTCTTGTTGAGGGAACAGTGATTATATTACGCACGCGAAACATTTGGTATAATATTTTTTCCATTTAAAGATTTTGGCTTGAGTTGTAAGTATACAATGTGCTAGGAAATGCAGACCCTCCAAAATATCTGTGCAGTCTCCATGTATCACACATGACAAGTACACTAAAAAATACACTAGGACCAGTGGAGGACAGGCATGTAAGCTGAACGGATTCAGGTCGGAGGTTAGACCCCCCACCAAAAAAAAATCTTTGCCTCCACATCCGCCTCCGATTCGGAGGGGAAATATTGCCTCCATATCCAACTCCAAATGGAGGCTCTACCTTCAACTAAATACGTTACTCTGTTTAGTGCAACTAATGAAAAAAATACAAAGAAGATTGGTCGCATCAACATGCACTAAAATCAAATAGTGAGATTCCTAAGGGAATATATATATATATATATATATATATATATATATATATATATTGTCAGAGGCAGATGTATTGACGAAGCCGGAGTAAGATATTGTTTGCCTCCAATTCCGACCCGCTTTGGAAAACTTGCCTCTGTAGCTGCCTCCACCTTCACCTCCGTTAAGTTTACATCCAAATCCTTTCTGTGTCATGTTTGACGGGTCGGAGCTCCTCGGATCCGACTTCATTTCCATCGATAATGGAGGACACAAAAATCCTTTTAAAAGGGGGTGGGTGGGAAAATACTTTGACTTAGAATTTAAGTGGCATTATATGAAATATATGAAGAAATAGTTAAACTGTAAAATAGACATAATGTGGCTATAGATTGAATTGAGATCAAGACCCCCAAGTTATAATCCTATTGATTTACCAATTGATCACCATTTAGTTGTTGATTTTTTTGAAGAACCTTAAGTAAATAATAGGACAAGCAAAAGTATATATCATGAAAACTAAAACTACTCACCCCCCCCCCCCCCCCCCCCCCCTGCGTTTCCTAGGGTGTGTCCACTCCTGACAACGACACGCTAAAAGCAATGTTTTAACAACCAGTTGGATTGCCTGGTCTTTATTGATTCAAATACACCTCTATGCATTCAAGACATCTGCCATAATCTTCCCTAATTCCATAAATTCATTCCAGGATTGGGTTTCGGAAGCATTGGATTTTGGTAAATCAATAAATATTCCATAAACAATACCATAAAACCCATGTAACCTAATTCCAAATCTACCGTGGTCCCTCCTAATTATTAATTCCATTCTGTTTCATTCTTTCTTCTTCTGTCATCTTCCAAAGAAACTCATCCTCTTCAAACAAAAAAGACAGTTCACTTCATTCTCGTCCATCACTTCATGCTATTGCCTACACCCCTCCCGGTGCCACCTTCGACAGCGCCTACAGTCCCGTCGAGGACATCACCTGCCACCTTCAACATGGCCGTGGATGCCTTGCCACCTATGCGGATCAAATGTCAAGAGTGAAGTGCCACCTTCCAGGTCTGTTCGAACTGTTAAAATCTTGGCTGGTTCGAAAGGTCCGAGCGGCAATGCAGTTCAATAGGGTTCATGGCTGTTCATCTGTTCCAATGGTCCAACTGGTCGGACCGAACTGCTTACTGTAGCAAGTCACTATCCTACCAATTGAACCTTGCGGTTCGAACTGGTTTTTAAAACATAGGCCAAAATAAGTGTCGTTTCTGTACAAAATAAACGATACATAACATGGAGTAGGTTTACAAATACTGAAGTCTGACTGGTGAGCTGTGCCATAATAGATTAGGAAGTTGCCCTCTCCTACTTTATATGACACGACTCGGTATCAATAGCATGGTTTACATTTAATTTATAATGACCGATACATATTCAATGAAAATCCTGAATTTCTTTACGTCCATGTGAATAGTGGTGGACACAAAAACTTCTTCAAAGGGGAGCAAAAAAAAAATTAGGTTAAAGTTTAACTGTTTAAGGATGCATTTTATAGACTTTATAAATAATTAAAAATAATTATATAAGAATCATGCAAGAAATGATTATAAAAGAATCATGGATTCATGATGCATCTAGTGAGTATTGAACTCAAGACCCTTTTACATATAACCTCATAGTGTACCAAGTAAGCCACCATTTGGTTGCTACATCTGTAAAGACTGTGAAGTAAATAATAAGTCAAACAAATGGTATGTAGAAGGAAACCAGAAACTCAGGGGAACAACAGCTTCCCTGGGGCATATGGTGGGTACGTCCCTGTTTATGAATACATCTGGAATTGTGCAGTGGCTTCTTAACTGAAAGCAGGTTTTGTTTCACTCTAAAGATTACATCTGCTCGTAACCCTGCTATTATTACCTGTCACTTGAGAACCCAAGAAGAACACTTTTATGTGGTCTAAGGTGTTCCCTTCTACATAAGCTATAGTACTCAATTATCCAGAATCCAGATAGATCAAAAATTATGTATTTGCTTGTGTCATTTAAGCACACTGGAACGTTCATCTTGTTTGGTAGATCTGTATTATCTTGGACTCTGATTGTAGAAAGTTTGAGCTTTATTCTTGTCTTGTATTAGTTTCCTTAAGTTCCGGAGTCCTGCATCAATCTCAGGCTCCCAAAAGCAACCTAACCATTTAATGTCTTTGTGCTCTCCAACTTTTAAAAATATTAGCTCAAAGGTAATGAATGGAACTTGGCCTAAGTAAATTCTATAAATCCAATAAGTTTGGAGAAACAAGAGAAAAGCATTTTGGAATGCTGCTGAGTCGAGTACATAGAATAAAGCGAATTCCGAATTCATCGAGGAATCCTAGTTCAATCAGTAATCCCTTCCCAATTTATCATATTATTACCTAGTCAACTAATACTTAGTAGGAGATTTACTTAGGTACATAGAATGAAACGTATCGTCTATTCGTTAAGTAATATACTTTTAACTGTAATTCCTTCAGTAATTATCTTATTGTGATTATAAAGAACGCTGAAACTATGGAGTAGGAAGATTTCTAAGTCCAATGGTAATATGAGTAGGAGATAATATATCATATTATACTTGGAAATGTCAAGTTGCTGATTATATTCTTGATCTGAACTCGTCATACGCATCAAGTCTGGTGTCTTTTTCTTCTTACTTCTGTCACACTGTGTTACCGAATTATGATTTGTTACAGAGTTTGAGCTCATCCTTACGCAGGCTTCAAATTAACCATGATCCTCCATCTTTTTAACCTGGGCTTGAAAAGGCAGTGGTGGTGTTAAGTCGTGCTTCATCAATCGTAGTTGGATGTATTGCAATACACAATGGGAAGGATAAAGAGTATAGTTGGGTTTCATACTAAGTTACTATTCTAGGATGTATGTAATTGTTATCAAAGGCAGGGCGGCCGTCTGGGCACAAAATTTTGGGGGCACCCCAAAAAGATTAGGTTCCTTTATAATATATATATATATATATATATATATATATATATATATATATATATATATATAAAACCTTTGGTGGTATTTAAAATATTAGTACTCACACAACATAAGAGAATGAGTCAGTCACCAAAGTTGGTTTTTTACTTACACCTCCTATGTAAAGGGGCACGAGTTCGAGGTCTAGTGGCCATGTTTTTTCTATGAATTTTTCAGTTTCAGTTTCAGTTTCAGTTTCAGTTTCAGTTTCATTTTATTTATTTATATATTTATTATCAATAAAATTCCCTCACACTGTCGAGGTTTTTATATATATATATATATATATATATATATATATATAAAAAGGCACCATTTTGACTTTTGTTCCCGGGCATCTGAAAACTCAGGGCCAGCCCTGATTGTTATATCTGCATTATACGAGAACAATTGTATTGGATGTTAAATTTGTTAGATCTAGAAGAGGATATATGTAAACCTCTTTTTGGAGCAGCCTAATTAAAATGTTAATAACTACTGACTAGTCTGCATGTGAAGCTTAAGTCATGAAAACTAGTTTGTGTCTATGATGTGGATATACCTTGTCCTAGGGTTTTCACTAGGTACTTTTCATTTTTTCTGCTTCTTTTTTTAGAATAAGGGCCAGTTATATTGGTCCCGCATTTGAATCCAGGACCTCTTCTTTCCCTATCAAGAGGCATCAATCATCAGGTTGCCCAACCTTTCTTTTTTATTCTGTTTCTTTTTGGAGCTATATATAATTATATACTACGTATATGGGTAAAAAGCTTATAACACAGCTTGTGTCCTGAGTGCATGGATCATATCTTAGAAACCCTTTTTCTTTCTTGTTCCATTGTGTGGAGTTCCTTTGTGTTCTTTTTCTTGATGTACATGATTTACAACTTATTGTCAGAAGTGGGTCTTGATAAGAAGCAGCAAAGTCATGAATTTTACTATTTTTGTAGTGAGATCTATTGCTTCCCCTGCTGAAGCTGTAATCGGGTTTGATGAGATGGCTGCTGACACTCGAAGGAAGTATTACATGCTTGGTGGGAAAGGTGGTGTTGGGAAGACAAGTTGTGCTGCTTCTCTTGCTGTTAAGTTTGCTAATAGTGGGCATCCTACCATTGTTGTATCTACTGATCCTGCTCATTCCTTGAGTGATTCTTTTGCACAGGTGTACTATGTAGTTGTCTTAAGCTTTACATTTTTGTTAGCTGTTCTCTTAAGTTATCATAATTTAGACCGTATCTTGTAAGTTGTAACCAAACTTTGACTGTCGATACATTCATTTTGGTTGTGTTTTACATTTGTATTATTTCTAGGACTTGACTGGGGGAGCATTGGTACCTATTGATGGATTGGATTCACCATTGTTTGCACTTGAGGTGAGTATGAATACTTTGCAGTGAAAAAAAAAATGGTAATAAAGAAATTCTAATGGCAATAAAGGATGCCTTTGTATCATCCCTACTCTTACAGTAAATTTATTTGCTTCATACTGACCTGTTTGGCATAAAAGTTCATCTAACAGTAATTTTCTTTAAAATAGATAAATCCTGAGAAGGCTAGGGAGGAATTTCGGAGTGCAAGTCAAAACAGTGGAGGTACTGGAGTGAAAGATATTATGGATAGTATGGGTCTTGGAATGCTTGTCGAACAGGTAAAAACTGAACATTTGATAGAATTCCTATAATGTATATAGCCACAGTTTCAGATGCTTTTATTAGAGTACTTTATGAGCTTTAGTAATGTGCAGCAAAATTGTTGCTGATCTCCTCTAATAAGCAAGTGTGCATCCTTTTGCTTATTCAACTTCAGAAAAATATACAAGTATCATATTCCATTTGAAAAGTAGATAATCCACAAGTTTTAGGAATTAAACTGTTTCGTAACAAGTTCATGGTTGAGATATCAATTGCCCCCCCCCCCACCCCCCCCCCCCCCCCCCCCCCCCCTCTCTCTTGGCCCTTTCATGGTTCTTTGAAAGGCTGTCGTTGTGGCTTTACTGGAACTCCAAATAATTGAACTGATTGTAGCTTCACTTTAGTTCTACAAGCATGAACAAACAAATATATCTTGAAAACAATTGTGACTTTTGTCATAAACTGATTCTAGACTTCCATTTGTGCCACTTTTGGACTATAAGCATGAGCTAGAGCAGTTTAGAATTCTTGAAAACTGAGTAATTTACATCGTTTAAGTCGCAACATCAGCTCATGTCTTGTCACTTTAATATTTTCTTCTGAGTGAAGGCAACTTGTTAAGTTCAAATTCACAAAAAAAGCATATCAACATTCATTTTCTTTTTTTTACATTATGCATTCTGCTGCCACTTTTCTAAAATTGATAGCATTCGGGAGTGCCAAGCGAGCCTCAACTAACAGTGGAATCTGAAGGATCAAATTTGGAACTAAAAGTTGATTGTTGCTGATTATGAAGTTAGATCATATTTTTACCTGTTATTGTTTCATTTTCTATTCTTTATGGATAATTTTAACTACTTGTCTCATTTAAATATTTTGTTTTGTTTTCCATCTCCACTTTTTCACTTTTTTATTGTTAAGTGTGTGTTTGATAATACTCCAAATTCATTTTATATGAGCCTTTTAATTTTCAAATAACAATATGTAATTATGGAGCCACTTTTGAGACTTTTGACAATGTCTTTGGAATATATAATCTTAGTTTTTGTACTCAGAAATTGTTCCCGTACTCGCCTCCTGCATTTCTTTGGAGCTTCCTTCTACTATATGAACCACACATTTCCCTCTCTGATGCTCCTTTTGGAACTTTTTCTGTAAATGATGGTGAAGAGAGTTCTTATTAGAAAATGTTAATATAACTTCATTGTTTCTTTCTTTTATGTCATATCCTAGTTGGCAGCGCCGGCCTTGGCCCAGGGCAGCCATGGCGACCGCCCAGGGCCCCATGAGCTAGGAGGGCCCAAAAAAAATTCTGTTTAAATATATAATTAATTTTGTACCAAAAATAGAACTAGTATGCACCATGGGCCTTTATTATCACAAAGAAATTGTGGTGTAGTGGTTTCTATGTTAGGCTTGCACACAAGAGATTCCTAGTTCAAATCTTGGTGGAGACATTTTTTATTTTTATTTTTTGTTTCATTTTTTTTACATTATGTATGGGGTCTCATTTTGAAAGTTCGTTTCGGACCCCCATGAGCTCAGGGCGGCCCTGCTAGTTGGGGCTTTTCTTCCCATATTGTTATTGTTTATTTTTGTATTTTCTCGGGCTCCTTTTTTTATAAAATTATATTTTATGAAAATAAAAATTGGAAGCATCTGGGAGTCTGGGACTGTCAAGGATACCTTGTGACTCTAGAATCTAAAGGGTCAAACTTGGAAACCTGTTTTGCACGTACACGAATGCGCATAACGACACAATACATATATAGATACATACATTTTCATATAGGTACAGTAGTTTTACCTATATTGCACTAATAGTTTTATCTAGAGTCTTAAACTCGAAATTTGTTGGAATGCATATATATCTCTCATCCCTCGTCACAGTTCTAGAGTTTCGATTTAGTGGCAGCTCTAAAGTTTCGGTGTAGTGGCAGGGTCTTATTATGATGTGTACTCACCTCCTGCCAGCTTCTTTCTACTATAAACTAAACATTTGTTGGGTCCAGTCTGTATTGGTAAGGGCAAATTTTGGAGCACAAATATGATAAAAGATTTGATTTGATGCAATTTAAAAATCTACATTAATTTGATTAGATTTCAAATTTGTATCAAATATTTAATTTGACCATATTTGGACGTCCATAATTGATATTAGTTATTTTAGGTAACGAGTTTCCTATTTTAGGAATTCTATTACCTAAACTAGGGTTTCTCATCCTATTTATATGGGTGAGGGTAGAGGCATAAAGAATATGGCACAAAGGTGGAGATTCATGGTGCTACTCCACATGAAATCTAAGAGAAAGCCACACTTTCCTTTTAGGGCTCGCCATCCAAGGTAGAAGAAGGAGGAGATCTGATCGAAGAGTTGTCACCTTCGTTCAGAAAAATTGCTACGAAATTTGGTAAGTGATTTCAATTGTAATATATGTATTTTCTTCTTGAGTGTGGTGATGAGGTTGAACCTATTAGGGCAAAGGGTTCAATATTAGTTCTTGTTAATCTTGTAATTTCATCCGAGTTTTATAGATTAGGATTTGTTCAGGTGACACAATCACCGCCATATACTTATCTTTATCTGTGCTTGGTGTTCGTTAGACAGGGGCGTTGGTTATCTCAGGTGGGTTGGCCTAAGTTTCCGCTGCGGTTAGTTTCAGACGCGGTATCAGAACGCTTGTAGGGCGTGTCCGATCCTAAAAAAATTTCCTCCTCGTCCTTCAATTTTCTCTCTTCCATTTTAGGTGATGAGTATTGGGTTACCATGACTCATTCCTCTATCCCTGAAGCAGGTTTCAAGTACAAATGTCTTTCTCAATGTTTTATAATCACCAAGACATCTAACGACAAAATCAGGAGATATCTTGGATATTCATCTCAATATAAAGTTACTTTCTGTATTTGTGCACCATGGAAATTTTTATTTTTCAGAGATGACAGTTGTACATACTTTTAGTCCCATGTCAGCTGGGAGGAATGCCTCCCTTCTATCTTTGGGTATATATACCCCTGACTGACTCAGGCCCCAATACATTCATTCATTCATTCACTAAACTCTGAGAATATCGGAAATGAGCTAAGCAACATGTAAATTATACCTTTAATTCACAGAAATTATCCGGACAACATGGTGCTATTTTGCTGACTTTCTCTTTATGTTCTCACAATATGAAATTCTACCTAGCTGAGTCTTAAAGTCGGATGTTCCAACCAGGAACTTAACCAGGCCCAGCTTTGCTCGAGTTTTCCTTGATCTGGATCTCTCACAACTAAATATGCGTAGTTCTTTAGTTTCTATGAAATGTTTCCTTCAATTGTCTACCCATAAGTACATTTTAAGTTAGTTAAAATGGTGTCTACCTTGTTCCATATATATATATATCCTTTCTTTTTGTAAGGTATATTTATAAACTTCATCTTGTTCAAATAGTCCTGCAAATAGCAAGGTTCTCTCGGTATTTAACTTACAGATTTTCTTATTGTGAGAAAGCTAGGAGAACTGAAACTGGGAGAGTTGCTGGACACGCCTCCTCCTGGACTAGATGAGGCTATTGCAATTTCAAAGGCATGCAGTTATACTAAATGCAGTATACTTATTTTTTGACTATTTTCAGACAGTAACTCATATATTATTCCAGGTTATGCAATTTGTTGAAGCACAGGAGTACAAAATGTTTAGCCGTATAGTTTTTGATACTGCTCCTACAGTAAGCACATCGCCACTATCTTTTAACATTTCTCTCTCAGTTTAAGTGTGCTATTTGGGGTACCGCTGAAACTGGTGCATTCCCATTGTTTGATAGGGTCATACTCTTCGACTCTTGTCCTTGCCAGACTTTTTGGATGCATCCATTGGCAAGATCTTGAAGGTAAAAAAAAGTTCTCAAGAGGCTTCCAGTTAAAGCTCTATGTTTGCTGCTTTAGTTTTTTCATTTTCTTCTTAATGATTACGAGTTTATAACCATGAATCTGGTGAAAATACTTATTAGTTCTTATTACTACTATGTGGGTTTTAATTTCTCTGTATGTTTGGCTTCTATTGGAAAGAAAAACACATTGATCAATGGCAATAACTGGACATCTTTCTTCTTTGATTAAGTTCTATGCTTGACATTTTTGTCGCCATACTTGTATAACAAAGCTGCATTTTGAGCAGCTACCACAGTTACTACCCACAGCGCAATGAGATACTATGGAGAACAACTTCAGAAAAACTCATATATATATTATAAGTTTTATTTTCTCTGACATGTTTCAGTTGATGTTTGTTATCTTATTCTTCCACTACTTTGGCTTTCAGCTAAAACAGAAGTTAGCTTCAGCAACATCGGCCATCAAATCTGTCTTTGGGCAAGAAGATACTCAGAAGGATGCTGTAAGCTGAAGTTTCTTCTAATGCCTTTTTTTAATTGTTAAGCAACCAACTCGATCCTTTTGCTGGTGTAGTCTGACAAACTAGAGAAACTAAGGGAGAGGATGGTCAAAGTGCGAGAACTATTCCGTGATACAGAATCAACTGAGTTCATTATTGTGACAATTCCAACGGTAGTTCTCTATTTTATCATAAATAATACTCAGAAATATATATTCCTATTATGTATGTAGATCTTGAAAAATAGAAACCATCTGATATTCATTTCTGCACATAACATTCAGAAACTGGTCTATGTTTTTTCTTTTTTGCCTATTGTTGTAAAAGATAACATGATTTTCAAGAAACAGAGACTAGGCAAAGTCCTATTTTGATATAATCCTAAGGGATTAAGACGGAGGAGGAGGTGGGGGATGGAGTGTGCAGGAGGGTGTTCATAGAGTTCTTTATATTTTTTTGCTCTTATTGTTTACTATATGCTACTTCTGGTGCTTTGTTATGAACCTACTCCGATGTCTCCTTTTATCCTCTCATATGGAGGTGTAACGAGTCCAAGATTACTGTCTTAGGGTTTTTGACTTAGTTATTTGATGTGTTTGAGTCCTAGACTCCTAGGTCTTGTTTATGTAGAGGCTAAAAACTAATTTAATTAAAGAATTTATGTTTGAAAGCGGATCAAGGGACGGGGGCATCCAAGTGTGTAGTTGTGCACATGCTCACTCTATTGTATCCATACATGCAATGTATGCCACACTAGCACGCGTATAGGTGTAAACATTTACACAGTATCATAGCCATTATTGCACGGGCTGGCTCACTAGCACTAATTCATGCCCCATCATGCATGAGCTCATGGTCAATTTGGCCAAAGAGGGGAAGCATGGGGAATATAAATCATAGAAGTTAATGAGTTCTAGAATTTAAGCTAGGTTGTCAACTCGCGATACGTGTCATGTATCGCATATCGTATCGTGTATCGAATGATTAAATGACTCTTGGAGTTTAAGTCTATACTTCTAAATCCATATACGGACACGATTTAATTTATTTTTTTCATAATTTTTTATTTGTTTCATTTTTACATGTCTATAGTTCTACAATCCATATTTTTAAAGTATATATTACACGACTCGAGTAGAAAAACCAATACTACCTATCATCCTATGCAGTTAAAAACCGTTATATATCGGATATATCACCGATATATAACGGTATCGGTGATGAACCGTTTTTTTTTTTTGAAAAAAATCGGTTTTATATCGGAACCGATATAATCGGCCGATATTACCGATATTTTGTAAAATATCGGTTTTAATAAAAACCGATATTTCACAGTTTTTTTTTTTTTTTAACAGGGACTGATGAGAGAATATCGGTAATGTGTATATTTGCTTACTGTGGGTGATATCAAAATATTTATTTTTACCTGACCATTGCTTAAATTATAGTATTGCGGGTCTTCATGGGATGAACTTAAACACATTAGACAGGCTGTGGGTTTCTTGGTATGTAAGACACTCCCATTTAATGTACTATCAGATGCAATTTTATATAAGATATAATGTGCTGCAAGCCTGCAATTCAATTCAACTTTGATTTCATAGGACATGATTTTCTGGAGACATATCTTGAACAATTTGTTCTGTTTGTTTGAGATTATCTGAGATCTAAATAGTTATTCGCACTGTTGATTTTGAAATTGGCCTTCCAACTGGTGGTCTTTGTGCAAGCTGCTATGAAACTGCCATTCCTTTTATCCACCACTTTTTCTGCCATCAAAATCTTCATACATCAAACTTATTCAGAGATGTAGTTCCTTAAGTGATCTTCTTTATCTTGGGTCTCTTGGATTTCTCGACGATATGTATACTTTCTGCATATTTTATAATAGAAAACTATTAAGTGTATTGTTCATATATAAAAATTGTGTTAAAAATGCAAACCGATATTTACCGTTATAAAACCGATATATCGGTGATATATCTATAACTCTACTGGACCGTTATCATAAAAAAACCGTTATTAACTGCATAGCTATCATCCTACATGTATCAACCGATACGTAACAAGATAGTAGGTATATTGTGTTGTAGAAAGATACATATCGTGTATAGTAAGATATTAACAACATAGAACTTAAGTAACTCGTATGCCTTTATTGTTGTTATTTCTATTTTTTTTTTTGGTTTTGATAGAGGACAAAATTTAACGAAACAAAGCAAAAGAAAATTGTGGAAAATAAAACTTTGAACGAGAGAATAGAAACGAAACTTTAATGGGATCTTAGAGCTAGGGTGCTTGAGTGTTTTGCATATGTTTGCATACGAAAATTCTATGTTTCCTACTATTATATATGGTCTTATTTGTGCCTTTCAACTGTCATCTTATCAAGCAAATATTTTCATATCGTGACAAGTTTTTGAATTCTTTTTAATAACACCAACCATGTCATAACATATCACCTACTTAATATTTCTTCTTCTTTTTTTGAGAACAAAGGGTGGGAATAATCCCACCTCATTTCATTAATGGTAATTAACAAAACAGAACCAAGTACAAGGAGATAACTCCTTACACCTACCTAATTGTCACATTTTAAATGTCATATTTGGCCTTTGAAGCTCTATCATACACAATCTTGTAGATGTCGAATATCAGGATTTAAAATGTCAGATATTAAGAGATACGTAATATTATAGTATATATTATATATACTAAATGTACAAATTATATACGGAAAAAGTCATATATTAATAAAGCAAGTCCTACATTATGGAGGGAGGAGATCTTGCTCTGTGGAGGGAGAGAGGAAGGAAATCCAGCTATAATTTTGGATAAATCTGTAAAAGTTAGGTTTTTTTTTTGGCAAATTTGAGAGAGACGTAGCCAGTGGAGGGAGGGTTCTGGAGTGGAGATTTTTTTGGGGGTAGGGTTTACGGTCAAGGAGAAGACAAGCGAAAGGGTTGCAACTCGAGATAATGAGAAGACAAAAGAGAGAAACATTTGAGGTTTTATTTCAGTTTGTGGGTTAACGGGTAGGATTTTTTTAAAAATTCCACCAGTTAACATATGAACCGATTTAAGTAAAAAGGTCGGGTGACATTCACTTTCTCGTGTCGGCTGACATATAGGTTTTAGGCCGTTATGTCGGCCGATTTTAATCAAAACGTTATAGCGAATATCACTATGTATCATTTGCTAGTCAAGGCCGATATTTTCTTACCAATGTTTGAAAATTTTGTTTTACCTCCCTGTGATTTTTTCTAAATTTCATATACTCCTTGTAAATTTTTAACACTTGTATAGCTCCCTATCACTTCTAAATTTGGAAAGACTGCCTGGCGGACCCAACTGATTTGCATGCCTGCCTGCTCGCCTACTTGGCATGCCTACATGTTCTGTCCAGTCGTATGCCTGTCCATGTTGTCCACCACTTGCCTACCGGCACGACCACATATTGTTCTTCCAAAGTTGTTGTCTAGGAGGCTCTAAATTAGTACTTCTAGAACCAATATTAGTCTCAGACAACATGGCTAGCGAACTTTCATGGCAAACCTTGTATGTCTATTCTATTTGGGTCCAAACTGAGTAATCTTCACAAAAAATATTTTAAAATATTAATTTTTTTTCTGTTAAATTCTTTTTTACTCTAACTACATTTTGTTTTAAATTAAGTTCTCAAAAAATCAGAATGTAATATATGAAAAATATTTATCTTTTTATTATATGCCATTTTATATTTTCACAGTATACTTTTGGTCTATTTGTTCCATTAAGTGTTCATGGAAGTATTGATCTAAATATACTATTGGGAAAGTAATTTGATATTTTTCATATATATGTTATTTTCAAATATTATAGCAATAAAATAAGTACGAAAATAGACAAGATAAATGTATGCCACTTAAAAAAATAGTATGAGATTAGGGGGAAAAACAGTAGAAATCTAAAAAACACGGACACTCCAAAATTTATGATGTGTCGTGTCCGGCACATGTATCGGACATGCCATGACACTCCAAAATATACTATGTTGAATCTGTGTTGCCGTGTCTGAAACGTGTCATGTCGAATCCATGTTAGTGCAACATAGGTATGAACTAGTAAAGAACAGAACGAAACTAGAAAATTAGGTATGAAACTTGATAAAACACTATGTTTCAAGTTTCACACTGTTTTATGTAGTTACACTGTTTTTTCTACTTTCACACAATTTTTCTATTTCATACTTTTTTTTCTAGATTTACCATTTTTACATGACATTTTACCTGATTAAGGTTACTACTAGAAAGTCAGCCCTTGCTGTCTCCCTAACCATTAACATGGAAGAATTTGACCATCTACTATACTTGATTATATTTTTTCTAAAATCTTTCTTAGTTGTGTACTGCATGGAGCCATGTAGGTATACAGAGAGCGATGGGGTTTTCAGTCAGTAAAGGATTCAATTCTTGGTTTCATGGGCAATGATATTTCTTCTCCATTAGTTTAATGAAGTCTTCAATGTTTATGACAGCCTTCAAATCTTTGTTGTTAAGAAATAGCTAACAAGGTGTAATATACTGCTTACTCGGGAGATACTTCGATTTTGGATGTGGAGTATGCTATCCACGTGATGATTCTTATTTGATTCTTCCTTCAAATGTAGATGAATCTGCGTATTCACAATTTCTTGATTTGCAGTTCTCGGATTTGTCAGATTAGTTCATTCATTTTGGACTTGGGAAGTATACATTGTATAACTCTAACATGTATCTTCCCAGGATTCATTTCATAGTGATCCGACAAAGCTTTAAGTTGGCTGTAGATATCTGATGCAGCCTTCCTTTGTCCTTGCTCGGGAGCGATAGTTAAAAATGAGAAAATGAGCAAAGCATATGCAAAACTAGGTAACCAAAAATAGTCATGGAGGAGATACTCAGAATTTAGCACAAATGTCACAGCCCTCTTTTGCTCTTAAAATGGAGGACTATTTTGAAAGTTTAGTTTGGAATGGCCAGTGTATTCTGCAGCAGAACCTTTTTTTTTTGCTCTGTACTTTATCTTCCTCCAACATTCTTGAATTTTTTTAGCACCTATATTTTTCTACTTTAAACTGCGGGGACAAGTTAGAAAGAAAAGAAATGCCTGATGTTTGGATTGTGCATGTCATACCTTACCTTCTAATGTTAAGCTTGGCTGACCTATACTCTGTGTTCGCATCCTTTCCAATGTTACACAATTGATGATTAAACTTGCTGGTAGTGTGTTTATAGTATTAACTTAATAACTACTTTTAATAACTATTTTCTTGTGTTGTTAAGCTCATGGCAATTAGCGAATCTTCAAGACTTTGTGCTTCTTTGAAGAAAGAAAATGTGCCTGTCCGGAGGCTTATTGTTAACCAGGTTCTTCCTCCATCTGCATCAGATTGCAAGTTTTGTGCAATGAAAAGGAAGGTATGACTTGTTAGGCTTATAAGAGCGAAATGTCATCATGCTTGATATGAGAGCTAGAGAGCTATGGTAGCCTTTATTGTCATGAAAACATGTCTATGAAGAACTTGTCTAATATGTTTCTGTTTTGATACTTGTTCCATTATTTGTTAATGTTATTGCATTTTCAATTAAGAATAATAAGTGAGTTGAAGCAAAGATTCATAATATCAGAATCGGTTTCGGACCCTTATGAGTTTTCGGTGGTTTCGGAGGTTCCGGATCGGAAACCTCATTATTATAGATTTAATTGTTAAAAAAATTCGTTTACTAAGTCAACATTATAGTTATTGAAAAACAAGAAAATATTTCTTATTTAGGCATAATTCTGTGTATTATTTGTTATTTTTTTGAGCTTGAGTGGAATAATATTAAGATTGATGGATAATGTGAATCTATAAATATACAACTTCGACAAATGAAATGATTACAATTTACAATGTCAATAAGGAATCTTATCAACATATTGTAGGCTTGTAGCATGCAAGTCTTTGACACGCTGAATCATTTTGACGACATCGTTTTTCTTGTAATTTTTCTTTGCCGAATTGATTGAGAAAGAGAGTCCTACTGTTGGTATCAGCCTGTATCGATAACATTCAGTTTTAGATTGGATACGGCCGATACCACGAACCTTGATTTGAAGTTACATTTATGATATTCTTGTTCAATCGATGTAATTTATATGATATCTTTAGTCTCATGAAATAGCATTATACCTACCCAGATTTGTACTAGAGGTACCTTATGACATTGGGACTCAATTTTTCAATCATCATTTGATCATTACCATCATCATCATTCAATCATGTCCCATAAATGGGGTTGGCTGGAGACTAAAAAGTGCAAATAAGGATTTCATTGCTTAGAAGGATTTCTCAAATTCAGTCACCTAGTGACCCTTTTGGTGGTGCCAGATTCATGTATGAGCTAGCTATTGACAAGATAAGTGTATGTCGTAGAATTTTGAATACCAATGGAGGGTAGCATTGCAAGATCAACCACAAACAAAATAATGAAGTATTCTCAAACAAATATGCCTCAAGAATATCACAAAGAATAACTTGGCACTTTATCCTTATTATTGTTCCTTGATGCAAGTTTATTTTGTGTTTTTTCATTGCAGGACCAAACACGTGCTCTTGATACCATCCACAGCGATCCAGAACTATTGACCTTGAAGACGATTCAAGCTCCATTGTTTGATTTAGAGATTAGGGGCGTTCCTGCTCTAAGATTTATGGGCGATATGGTATGGAAGTAGCATCCATATACCAAAGCATTACAAAGGATTGAAATTTTGGATCGGGCTTACCACCAAAAGACTACACAACAAATGCTGCACTGCTGAGTTTGGATGTAAGAGGTTCGGTAGAAGCCAATCCCAAGTTCTGAAGAGGCATAGCAAAATGCTGTATACTTTGGCATAGTGAATTTTAGTATATATATTGTTCATTACACAGTGAGTATTCAAGTATAAGTTTATTTTGCTCTGATGATTATTAATCTCTTTTGCAGTAAATATTAGGCCACTGGTTGTAATGATAATTGATGAAATGGGTCACTGGTAATGATAAATTGATGAAATGGGTGCAGTATCTCATGTGGTTAACACAACCGTAGCCTGCCTTTTCCTGCAGCTGCTACATTCTTATGGTCTTATCTTGTATGCTCAGTGACTGAAGTATGAATAATTAGAATGCTGTTTACACTATCACAATAATGTTCTGTGTGCGCTCTCTCTATATTGAAACCTGTAAATGTTGGGTTGCGTAATGGTTGAGATCTTTTGCATCTGGTTCCAGCCACATTTATGGTCATTCATTGTAATATAATTGTAATCGTAATATAATTGAGTTTGTAATGTAATGGAGCTATAATTATATTATCATATTTGGTTGGAACATGTAATCAAATCATATAATATAAAAAAAAAATAATATCAATTATATTCAAATGTATGGTTTACCATGTAATGTAATTGAATTTACTTTTACTTTTTTTTATGTACTTTTTGAATTTTTATTTTGTATTTGAGTAGAAAGTGAATTAATGTATAAACCTAGAATAGTTATTACTGATGTGCATAATTTTTGTATAAACCTACTATGAGAATTTATAAACATAAACTAAGTAAACAATAATAAAGGGAAAATAAATATATCTAGAATAAAAATCCAAAATAAAAATTCAAAAAGTAAATCAATAAAAGAATAAAACTATTTTTAAAATAAAATAAAATAAAATTTTTTGTTTTAAAATAAAAATAAAATAGTCCTGCAAACGATACGATTTCTTAGTAACTACGTGTTTGGTTGCTGGATCTTACTTGAAAGTGAGACTTTTTTGGGAGACTTTTCGGAGTTCTCCTCACTTCTAAGTGTTTGGTTGTATAAGATTTTTTCTTTTTCTTTTACTTGACTGCGGTATTTGACCATTTGTAGTTTCCTCTGTTGCAAAAATATCATATTTTTACCTCCAAGAAAAATTGGAGGAAGTGGGGAGGAAGAAGGAGTGTTCGAGCGTTTATTTTCACGAAATTGGAAAAATGAACTTTTTATGAGTGAATTAAAATTTGGAATAAACTAAAAAATTGTATAACAAAATATTAGAATAAATTAAATTTTGGAAAAATATTACAATATTTGTCAATGAAATTTGTATTGAATACAATTTTTTTTTTTTTCAATTAGATATTTGTAGTTCTTATTTTAGGAAATTTACATTCAGTAATTATATGTCAATAGTGATTCAATTTTGCTATTTGTCTCCCAAAAAAATTAGATGATACAATCTTTCATTACGTGGCATCTGACATGACAACTAACATGACAGTTATCAATTGCTCCCAAATGGGGTTCATGGTATAATCAAGTACATGTACTTTGAAAAAAAAAAAAAAAACTGATTTATTCACCAAGAATTCCCCATGGCAAGCATGCATGGACAAGAAGGTGAACAAACCAAGGTTCGTATTATCGGATTTGGTATCGGACCATTCTTTTGTGTATCGGGGTCGTTGGTATGAGCGATTTCAGATCGGAGTATTGAATTTTTTGTATCATGAAACAAATAATTATTAATATTTAAGAAAAAAAATCTTATACATTTAGATATAATTTTAAGTATTTTATGTGTTGTTTTTAACTAGTTTTGAAATTGATAAAATAATAGTCACCCTTGTTAATTGGTTTACATGTGATAGATAAATTTTCTTCTTTTACATGCTTTTACAACCTTATTATACTTTTATAACCTTATTGGAATAGCTAAATATAACTTTTTTTTCAAGCTACATCATGCAAAATGTTCTCAAGTGACTCGGAGAAAAGTACTTAGGTGGCAATCGATTAAGATCCAAAACATACTATACCCAGTTATATTATTTAACATACAACATTAATCTTAACCCTGCATAACCCAGATCCAGAGTTTCACTTCAGTATCATAACTACGATCCGAAACAATATATAGAAATCCTGAAACTGAAAATCGAAGAAAAGAGGCCAGGCCTACTACTTAGAAAATTCATCAACTACTCATAATCAAGCCTAAACTGAAGTTGATTGTGACATGTTAACATGACTAAACATGTCATCTGAGTAAAATAAAACTGTTTCAAAATTTACAGTAAGTAGATAAAATCTCATTTCTTATGTAAAAAAATAAAATTGGAAGTAAACATAAACGATATAAACTATTTATTCGAAAATTGATATTCTTCTATTAGTCATCTTTATCTTGAAGCGGAGACTTGTTATCTCAAGTTAAAGACCTACAAATGAGACATTTAGACAATTTAACTTAGAATGTCATGGTCAATCATCTGACTGACGAGAGTCATACAGTTAAGTTTCCTAACCTACAACGCACCTGACTATGGACACGGTAAATTGGAGGAGAAGTTGAACAAACCACAGGTACTTAGGTTCAGTTTGGTTCTCCGTAATGTAATTGTAATCGTAATAACGATTATGTTATAATTCTAATTCGAATGTTTGGTTGGACAATAAAAAAGTAGATGTACTATAATCATGATTACAAGTTTGATTATATCACATCAGTTTCTTCTAAAATCAATTACGTCATAAAATCTATGTAATTGTGATTACATTACAACTTAAGGGATATTTGATATGCGGTAATTTTCCTTTTTTTAGCCGATTTGGTTTTTTTGTTGTTTTTAGCGTTTTTTATCGTTTTGTACATTTTTTTATCGTTTTTGATGGTTTTTGTACGTTTTTGTCGATTTTGGTCCGTTTTGCTCGTTTATTGTCGTTTTTTATTGTTTTTGGAATTTTTTTTTTCTTTTTTTGTCGTTTTTGAACTTTTTAGTCCTTTTTTTTTTATTTATCTTTTTTGCTCCGTCTTTGTACGTTTGTTTTGTCGTTTTTGATTTTTTTTATCAATTTATTTATCAATTTTGTTTTTTTATCGTTTTTTGTCCTTTTTTTTTTTGATCTTTTTTGATATTTTTGTCGTTTTTGATCAATTTGTCTTTTTTCCTTTGCCAGTTTTTGTCGTTCTTTGATTTTTTTTTTCTTTGCTCTTTTTTGTCCTTTTTATCATTTTTTTGTACATTTTATTGTTTTTGGTTATTTTTTCATGTTTTTTGCCATTATTTTTATCGTTTTGGGTTGTTTTTACTCATTAAAAAAAACAATTTGGTCTCTTTTTCTCTCGTTTTTGATCTTTTTTAATTAATTTTGTCTTTTTTTGTCGTTTTTTATAAATTTTTTTCGTTTTTGCACGTTTGTTGCCGTTTTCGTTTTTTTTTTGTCGTTTTTTATCATTTGTTTATGTTTTTGTCTTTTTATCGTTTTTGTTTTTTGTCGTTTTTATCATTTTTGTCCTTTTTGTTCGTTTTTATCGTTTTTTCTCGTTTTTGAACATTTTATCTTTTTTTTTTATTTTTGTCATTTTGAACTTTTTTCCGATTTTTGATCGTTTCTTATTAATTTTTCGTTGTTAGTCCTTTTTTTCATATTTGTTTTTTTTGAACCTTTTTTTTTCTCGTTTTGTCATTTTTCGTTGCTTTTTATCGGTTATTGATCTTTTTTAATTTATTTTTCATTTCTAGTCATTTTTTTAATTTTGTCGTTTTTCGTTTTTGTCGTTTTTATCATTTTTGGTCTTTTTTGTTCGTTTTTATCGTTTTTTATCGTTTTGAACATTTTATCTTTTTTTGTTTTTATTTTTTGTCATTTTTGAAATTTTTTCCTATATTTGGTTGTTTTTTTTTAAAATTTTTCGTTGTTAGTCTTTATTTTCATATTTGGTTTTTTTTTGAACCTTTTTGTTTTTTCTTGTTTTGTCATTTTTCGTCGTTGTTTATCGTTTTTGATCATTTTTAATTTATTTATCATTTTTAGTCTTTTTTTTTTTATTTTTTGTCGTTTTTATCATATTTTTGTTTTTTTTGACGTTTTTTTTTTTGTTTTTTGTCATTTTTGGTCATTTTAAAATATTTTTTTTACTTTTGGTCTTTTTTTTTTCCATTTTTGATGATTATTTTCCTTTTTGTTGTTTTTTATCTTTTGGTCCTTTTTTTTAAATTTTGGTCGTTTTTATCGTTTTTTCCAATTTTTGTGTTTTATGTCGTGGTTATTGGTCTTTTTTGGCAGAAGGACAAAACAAATATTTTCCATTTTTTTATAATTTATAATAATTTATATTAATTATTTAATTATTTAATTATTATTTATTTATTTTAAAATATTATTATTTAATATATTTATTATATTTAATATTTAATTTTACTTTTAGTTTTAATTTTAATTAATTAGTTAGTTAATTAATTAATAAAAAAAATTATGTTGTATTTTTTAAAATGTTATTAACTGAAAACTCAATTACATTACATGGTATGCCATACATATGAATACAATTGACATTACATTGCATGATTTGATTATATGTTACAACTAAACATGATAATGTAATTATAATTTTATTACATTACAATCCAATTCTATTACAATTATATTACGATGAACCAAACGGACAATAGTCTGTCTTTGACCACAAACCTTAACCTTACTTACCCAAAGCCCAAATCTCTATTCAACTCTCGAAGCCCGTGTGTGTGTGTATATATATATATATATATATATATATTCACTTCAGATACTGATATTAACAAAAGTTGATTCAAAAGCAGCAATACTCAGTAGTATGGCCTCTTGCACTCGTTTCCTTTTAGCTCTATTCAGGAACAAATCCACATGGTGTGAATGGGGACAGTTTTGTTTTTTATTTAAATATTTCTATTCTATTAATAAAATTTTTCATCAATTTTATATTTTATTTTTTCCAAAATTTATAATTTTGAATTTCTATATATGTATTTACATCAAATTTTACTTTTTTTTTTCTTCATAAATTTTACTTTTAATAAAATTTTAGACTTTCTGATTCTTTTCTTTTAAATTTCTACGTTCATGGCCTTGCTCTGCATCGTTGCAAATCTCGCAGCTCGCCATCTTCTAAACACTCCAACACCGCAAGCTGCACTGGTGGTACAAGTCTACCTACAATCCCGAAGATTGTATATGCCGTACACCAAGTCTGCCTACAAAAATATATGAAAAAAAAGGCTTTTGATAAGGGCACTGCACATTTTACTCGGAACTAGCCTATTAGAAATTTACAAAAAATTACAAGTTTGCCATCCTAAAAGTTACTTGGGGCTAGCCCAAATTGTTATAATCAGGACTGTCAAAATTTTGACAGTCCTACCACTTGGAAGGACTGTCAAAATTTTGACAGTCCTACAAACAATGAGTACTGTCAAAATTTTGACAGTCCTCATTTGGGGCTAGTCCAAATTGTTATAATCAGGACTGTAAAAATTTGGACAGTCCTACCATTTGGAAGGACTGTCAAAATTGACAGTTCTCATTTGGGACTAGTCCAAATTGTTATAATCAGGACTGTCAAAATTTTGAAAGTCCTACCACTTGGAAGGACTGTCAAAATTTTGACAGTCCTACAAATTGTTAGGACTGTCATAATTTTGACAGTCCCACAAGCTATGTGGACTGTCAAAATTAACCCACTGAAAATTTTATATAAAACTAGGACTGTCAGGATTTTGACAGTCCCACAAACAATGAGGACTGTCAAAATTTTGACAGTCCTCATTTTAATTGTCAGGATTTTTTTTTAAGTTTATTTCTATTTAGTTAGTTTTGGATTTTGATTTTTTTTATTTAGTTTAACATCCAAAATAAAATATGTTATCATTGAACCAAAAAAAAATAAAAAACTACCGTACGAATATTACGTCTGCCATCGATCAGACTTAAAACGGCCATAACTATTTGTTTTCAAATCGTTTTTTGTCACACAATAGGTCTATTTGTATGTTTTCGACGAGAGTAACACAATTCGTGTAGAGAGAATTTTCATCCGAAGTAAGACGTACATATTACAGGCAAAAATATAAAATATAAAACTTTAAAGTATCATAACTTTTGACTGGGAGATCGAAACAAGCTCCAGTTTGAGCCAAAATGACCGTATGGAAAAGTACTTCGGGATAAACTGATTCACCGTTTGACGGACTTTCCAAATTTTTAGAATCGCAAAAAAAACGATGTTTCGACCTCCAAATTTTACTTTTGGTAAATTTTTTTTTTGTATAAAATATTTAATGTACCAATAATAAATTTACTATTTTAAATAACAGAATACTTTAACAAATTTTAAGGATAGAAATATTAAGGATATTTTGAAATTGGCCCCCCCAACAATTAACAGAAAAAAAAAAAATTTAGGACTGTCAAAATTTTGACAGTCCTACCAATGGGAAGGACTGTCAAAATTTTGACAGTCCTACCAATTTGTAGGACTGTCAAAATTTTGACAGTCCTAAAAATTCAACATACATTTTTAGGACTGTCAAAATTTTGACAGTCCTTCCAATTGGTAGGACTGTCAAAATTTTGACAGTCCTAAAAATCAACATTTTGACAGTTCTTCTATTTTTTCATTTTCTTTTTTGGTTTTGACGGCGACGACGACGGAAGGCGCGGCGACGGGAGGTTGCGGTGGAGGACGGGGGAGGAGGCGGAGGAGGACGGCGGGAGGGGGGAGGGCTCCGGTCGGGTAGGGAGGGTTTGGAAGTAGTGGGCTAGTATGAGTAAAATGTTGGATTAGTATAAGTAAAAGTTCCTCTTTAGTGTGCTAGCTCCAATCCTGGACTAGTCCCGAGTAAAATGTGCAGTGCCCTTATCAAAAGCAAAAAAAAAAAAGGTTTTTTTAGAGTGGGCCCCTTTTTTTGTTTTGACTATGCCGTACACGTACACACGACCCCAATTCCATTTTGATTCCGCCTATGTCGTACACGTACACACGAACGATATATCATTATAATTAGCACAGTTATGGCAATTCTTTCTTCTATGTGGACGGTCCAGAGTTTTGAATGCGACAGAAATCAAAATGGTGACCCAAGAAAAACGTAACTATCATCACCTATGAAAACGTCACTATCGTCACCTAAAATCAATTGCAGTCGTTGGAACCTTCTATAAACCAGATTGTACACCACCTCCTATGAAAACGTAACCATCATCTAAATTGACTGAAGTGCCTTCCAGTTAAATTTAATGTGTATTGAGCAATTTACAGAGAACATATGCCATGTTATTATCAAGAGCACAGAATTTAATCAGGTCTTTTTCGTCGGGAAGTGTATATTAACCCTACAACACCAGCAAAATATGTAATCAAGATATGCAAAGTTGTATAATCAGAATAACACGAGGATACATAGAACCTGGAAAATATACACAGCTGCTCTCGCACTTGAATACATATCATAATCCCACTGAACTTGAATTCCAAGTATTCCCTCAAAGAAAGAAAGAACAAATTTAACAAGGTTCAAGTACTATTACCAATAACAACAACGACGACAACAAAGGAAATAGGTTCAAAGTCTTATCAATGAACAAAAATTCTTGCTCTATATTTTTTATAAGCTCAAAATCTCATAACTACATTTGTTGTCCTCATTTACGGCAGAATAGCTCAATCAGTCTTTCCCTATATAATATAATGTCTACATACTAATTCTTTTTTCTGTTTTTGATAATAAGGGACAGACCTCTTAACTGTGTTGCCCAACCTTGGGCAACTTTCACATGCTATTGATGATTTCTCGAACAGAGGAATAAGTACCCATAACAGCAATTACAACTCCGACGATCACGATACCTATGATTCCTACTATCTCAATCCCAAGCTTCATTGATGACTTGTTGATCTTTAGGTAGCATACACACGGAAACAAGACTGAAATCATGATACTCAGAAATGATCCGATGAATGTCATAACGTAGCCAAAGAATGGAACTGTCAATGCAAAAACCACCGTACTGATCAACAAGAGAGTCCTGACGAGGGCAGGGGTTATATCATAAAATGTCAACTTGTCTTCTATAGCCATCGCAACTGGGGTGATCGTCAATGCATATTTCGCGAATGGCGTCATAAAAGTAGCATAAATCGCTATCTTGGAATAAAGCTTTCCCGCATGAAGATTTAGTGTCACTTGGGATTCTACTTCATCCCCGTACATAAGGTAGCCCAGGACTGCCACTACTCCATAATTGAAAGTACACAGCACAAAGGAGATCAGCAACACCTACAATGAAATGAAAGAGAAAAGGATGTATCAGTAGTGCTAAGGTTGGAACTCAAAACAGAACCACTTCTGTTGCAATTTCTGATGGAGGATGAAAATGCAAACTTAAATGCGTCCTCCTCCTTAAGACAGATTTAAATAAATCAAATGGTTTGTCCCAAATTGTTCTATGCTAGGCTACAACAATCTACAGTCTGGAGAGAATTGACCAATAGTAGAACTAGAAAGCCTGACCTCCTTGCAAGTTCTCATGTGCACATCCTTCGTAGATGTTTCGCTCCTTATATCTCACAGGTTTCTGGTGTAGGTACTAAATACGCTATTATACCAATACTAATTAGAAATTCAAGTTATACCCACTTTTTGACCTTAATGTGTTTTTGCTACATTTATTGTCATGTCGATCGCATATCTCGTTGGGAGTGTGGTTTTTCCAAAACCAATGGACTAGAAATCCGACGGATTTCGGGCATGGCAGAAGCTCTTTCGATATCCAAGTTTTTGAGCGGGTTTACGGTCTAGATTGGTTTTGGGCTTATTGCTCAAGGTAGGATTCCTAATGATAATAAAGATTTATTAACTTCTATAAATATGAAGTTAAGGTTTTTTTTTTTTTCAATAAGTGCTTAATTTCATCAAGGTTCAAGGGATACTCTACCAGTTTTCTACGAGAGATTCGTGCTTTTACAGATTTTTGTTCTTCAATACAGAGAAAGGGATTTCTGAGGGAGATTTGTCTCCTCCGTCAGGTTAAAATAATCACTATTGTCGGTGGACAACAGTTACTAGGTGAGAGTGTCTTGTAAGAGTTGGGGTTTTGCGATCTTTGTATTTGTATATTTCTCTTGAGAATTGTAAGAGGCCGACTCTTAGGGCAAGGGAGTCAATATATACTTTGTATCTTTTCATTCATATGATTATATAAAATGTTAGGACTTGTTCGAATGGCTATAACCACCACATACATGTTTGTTGATATGGTAGTCGAGCAACTAAAAATGGCAGATAATGTGGAGCAGCCCGAAGGATACGGGTTGATGATGATAAGGAGAAAAAAAATTTGTCGCTGAAAGACAAGCATGTAGTCCGATTGAGAAATCATGGGACCAACTCTCTCTTATCAGACTGGAGGAAGAGTTTGTTGGATTTCCATCCTATAAGAGGTGAAAGAGGAGCAATATAGAGAAGAGAACGAATCGTTGTCGGAGCCCGCCGGAATCCGGTGAACTTGTTGGCTGGATAACTCCGTTGGAATGCGGTCTTTTCCAAAACCAGTGGACTAGAAATCTAGCATATTTCAGGCTTGGCAGAAGTAGTTTTGAGATTCGGATTTTTTGAGCGGATTTGACGGTCCAAATTGATTTTGGGTCTGATATAAGACGAGTTAGGTGTTCCTAAAGATTATTAGGGTTAGTTTTGAGATTCAAGTTTTTGAGCGGATTTCGCTGTCCAAATTGATTTTGGATCTGATATAAGACAAGTTACGTGTTCCTAAAGATTATTAGGGTTTCTTAATTCCTAAATAGAAAAATAAGGGGGAGGGGGTTTCAATAAGTTCTCTCATTGAGGTGGGCGAGATCATCGTCGTCGTTGTCGGAAGGAAACCATTACTAGGTGAAAGAGTGTTGTAAGGGTTGAGGTTTTACAATCTCTCTATTTGTAATTTTCTTTTGAAAACTGTATGGGGTTGAGTCTGGGGCAAGGGAGTCATGTATACTTTGTATCTTTTCATTATATGAAAGGTTGGAACTTGTCCGGGTGTTTGTAGCCACCACCATATACGCGTTTGTTCTTGCTTGATCTTTGTAGCAGGTTGTTATTCGTGTTTGTCAATGGGATCGGTGGTAGATGCTTGTTCCGCTTCACGCTTCTCTAATCCCTACATGACTAACATGGTAACAGAGTTTTAGACACATCCATGGGCGGGAACAACCCATGTTCCCTTAATTCGAGCCCATATGCGAGGGTGTTAAGCTTCATATACAGTATTCATTGTTAGCCCGCAGTATGTTAGCTGAGATTTTTGGATAATATAGTTAACTAATAATATGCAATTTAAATTGGAAGTTAGCTACAACTTTTTTTCAACAATGTTCAAAATGATATGCATCTGTCTCAAAAAAATTTGATATGCATAGTTTATAACTTGTAAATCCCAAAAATATATAGTAGCTGAAAGGTGCTCTTGCCACTAATCAAATGATATGTGTGGTATAGCAGAGTAATGAAATTTAAGGTTTACCTTGGGAAATCGGGTCTTTTCTTTCATCGATGCATATATTGTGGGGAATACTGCATGACTAGTAAAGCATACGAAATATAAACCCAGAGTAGTCGGCAACCCGCTCATATTCAGAGCTCTCCCCTTCCAATGAAATCCTGTATCCGCAATGCCAGTCCACAACAGAGAACCCATCAGAAGTACCGATGCCAGAACTCCTATGATTGAGAAATACGCGACAACAGTCAAGTTCCTCGACCAAGTTGTGGGCAGAATAACCAGCGAGGACAATATGACAAAGAGTTGCTTCCCCTTGATGCTTACCGACCCAAACTCGACACACGTGTTGGGAAACATCTTGTCCATGTTATCGCCTTCTAATATCATAAGGCTAACTCCAACAAGGTACAACTCAAGGTACATGAAGATTGCTATTGCTAGCCTGCCTTTGTACCCAAAGGCAAGCTGGCCGACTTCAGGATAAGTCTGAATACATCGGTCAGCATCCATGCATCGCTGAATAAGTAGTCCGGTGTAGAAGCAAATGGCTACTACGACAAAGAAAAGTGCTAAGCTCAACCAACCACCCTGTGAAAGTGCATATGGCATCGACAGAACTCCGATACCTACAGAACATGAAGATGATATTATAGCAAGTTGTAAACGATCGATCACAAGATTTGCGTGGAAAGAAGTCAGAAATTTCCAAACAATTAGTTATAACTTGTGACACCAAATTACGAAGAAGAAGATGAAGAAGGAAGAAGAAGAAGAAGAAGAATTTATACCAACTTGGTGAATGAACCTAGTTGCCTATTGTGCCACCAATGGTTACAAGACCACCTGCATAATTGTATTAAATGCCTGGATCTAAGTTTGCATATATTATAACCGTACATAAATGATCCAGAATTGGAACCAAATCCTAACTTTCCTAACAAACCTGATTAATTCCTAGGAATCATATGATGTATATTCCAAATTAATGAAATTATTTTTAGGGGTAAACAAAACATCCATAAAGAGCATGGTATAGACATTTGCCAACTAAGCATTGTAATCATGTGTAAAAGAGTGAGAGGGGGGAACAAATATACCCTTCTTTGCATCTTCTTAAAAAAAAAAAAAAAATACCAACAAATATATAATTAACCATTGACAATGCACTACTTGGGCAATTTGATGTGTTCATTCTTTCAAAGAAACCCTCAACCCTCTGGAGCTTTAACAAGATCAGCTCATTGTTTTTTTTTTTTTTAACAACAAACCAATTGTAAAAGAAACATCATGATAAAATGAAGAAGAAGAAAAAGAGAGGAACAGATGCAATAAAAAAGAAGAAGAACTAGCATGGAATTTTTTTTTTTCTTCCCACATATATATTGCTTGCATGTAGAAGGAGAGAGAGGGAGAGAACCTGAGAGAGCATTGGTAGAATTGAAACATGTCCAAGCAAATGTGACACCCTTGGAAGTGATTTGGCTATGGCTATGGCTAAGGGGAAGAAGGAGTGGTTGCTCCAAGCCTTCAGAAGTTTTCTGGCTACTGGGAGACGATGGCATGTCAATAGGAATAGCCATTCTCCTCTTCCTCTCTTCTTCTTCTCCTCCTCTTCTCTTATCTTATCTTCAAGAGACAGATGTGACCAACAAGTGTACTACTAGTACTCAAGATATTCAACACGGATATTGCTCCAGGCTGAAGCCTGAAAATGGCATTTTCACCAGATATTATATTTGTATTACACTGACCGACTTATATGGAAACAAATTTGACACGGTCAAATCAATAAAATCATGTGATGTTTAAATGTAGCAAGTCCAAAGCATCTCTTGGCCAACATGTGATGAATATACAATGTGACCAGCTGTAAGTAATTCCAGAGACATCTCTTTCACTGGATCGTCCTTTCCACATGTTTAGTTAACGGGGGTCTACACTCAAATATCTACCATTATTTTACAATCGTCATGTAGCGGTCATATGATATCCATGTGGTGGTCTTTTATTGAAGAAAGAAAAAGAGGTGGGACTCGATAGTTGTTCGGATAATCGTTACGTGACAGAAAAGTTATTCATTAGAAGAAAAAAAGGTGGAATTGAATGTGACCTACGAAGCATTTGGTAGTAAACTTAGCATTATTGTGAGTTGACACTCGGTAGAAAGAACTCTGATTTGAAACAAAATATGTCAGCATGTTGTTGTATTCAGGGAGAACCAGAAATTCCAGGTGAGCTGGCCTAGGATGGAGTGCGCCCTTCGTTATATCATTTATTTCTAGGGAGAAGATGGAATCAAACAAATTCCAGCCAACAATATAAGATAGAATAAGTAAATAAGATAAAACAACAAATGATTCCGACAAAAAAGTGAATCTCAACATCATGTTGATGTTAAGTCTCGGTTAATGTATCAAGGAAAGTGGTAGATCATCCCATTTTATTTTGTTTTGAATTTGTATCTTGTGATTTTGTAGGACTTGTATTTTGATTTTTGTTTCGTTAATTAGTTTATTAATGATAGTCATCAAAATAAAATAAAATAAAAAATTTGGACGAAAATTTAAACATTTTTTTATAACCATATAGTCTGGACGAAAATTTAACGTGTTTGGGGACGACAAAAAAAATAAAATAAAAATAAGCCTATGTTTTAATTGTCGAAAAGAGGCAAGCAAGAATTTGATTTAGAGCACTCAGATTATCATTGTCACATAAAATGGATATCAATGTGTGATTTACTTGGATTGATAGTTACAAATTATAAAATCAAAAAAGAAAAAAAAAGTGTGCATAATGTGTAAAATGTGGATCGTATGGTCAACTAATTATAATTTTTTTTAATCATGTACTAACATTAAAATCATCGAAGAGCCATGAAAATAATTGACGAACATAACATTAATGATTGCATACGACAACACTATATATGATCTAGGAATACATATAAGAATCAATAGAAGAAAATGGGGATATTGGGAAGTAAATACTTACCAATACTAATTTTCCAACGTGCTCCAGCTGTTAATGAGATTGTGACCTTTGAGAGAAAAGAAGAACAAGAACGAAGACTGAAAAGAGAGAGAGAAGAAGAGAGTTGATCAAATTAGTTTCATATTAATAGACAGGTGCAGTGCTTGGAGCTAGGCTGGAGATGGGCCACATGTCATGAAAGACAGCTTTTTCTTTAATTATAATTATCAATAAATAGTAGAGATATAAACAAAGTGATGAATAAATATTGATGATGATAAGATCACCATCTCAAAGAGAAGATGAGAACGAAAGAATTTGTTTTTTTTGTTTTTAATGTCCCTCAACTTTCAATATAAATAGTATGTTTTCGTGATTTGATTCAATAACTGTCAACCAGAATATTATATCTTTATTCGGTAACCACAAAATTTACGATATTTTAAGACTAAAATGTAGCAAGTCCAAAGTAAGTAAGTCTTTTCAATTCCTCGTCCTCGATCATAATGAATATACAATGTACCAATTCCAGAGATTTCTCTTTCACGGTCCATTCCACATGTTTAATATTGTGTAAAAAAGGACTCCGTGGACCGATGAAAGTGTGTTTGATTGGAAATTTTTTTTTTTCCGAAAAAAAATTCTAACACACAATTTTCACCATTATAGTTTATACTTTTTATTAAATTATTTAAAAAAAAATTTATTTTCTATATATTAAACACTAAAATTAAGTTTTTCAAGAAAAAATTTAAATTCCATAATTTTTTTTTTAGTAAAATTTTTTTCGTGAAATTAATTTATTTTTCACATATTGTTCACCTTGCAATCATATGTACCTTAATATAAGATGAAATAAGTATATAAGATAAAACAACAAATGATTTCATTTGAAAAGGTGAAATTGTATTGTGAGACTATGATTTATGGTATCTGGCAAGCATTTTGGCATTTTCAATCATTTTTATGTGAAAATAATCTCATTTAATTTCGTTCTGAATTTGTATCTTGTAATTTTGTAGGACTTGTGTTTTGATCTTTGTTTCATCAGTTAGTTTATTAATGACAGTCAAAAAATAAAATAAAAATATTGGTCAAAAATTTAAATATTTTTTTATAACCACAGTCTGGACGAAAAATTTAAACTTGGTTGTATTTGGAGACGACAATAAAAAAAAACCCTATGTTTTAATTGTCGACCACGAAAAGTGGCAAACAAAGATTTGATTTAGAGCACTCAGACTATCATTGTCACAAACAATGGGTATCAATGTGTGGTTTACTTGGATTGATAGTTACAAATTCTAAAATCCAAAGAAAAAAAGTGTGAATAATGTGTAAAATGTGGATCGTGTGTTATTCTAATTAGGATTTTTTTTAATTATGTGATAACATTAAAATCATCAAAGAGTCATGAATAAAATAAAAATATTGGACGAAAATTTAAACATTTTTATAACCACATAGCCTGGACCTGGTTGTGTTTGGAGATGACAATAAAAGAAAAGAAAAACCTATGTTTTAATTGTCGACCACGAAAAGAGGCAAACAAGGATTTGATTTAGAGCACTCAGACTATCATTGTCACAAACAATGGGTATCAATGTGTGGTTTACTTGGAGTGATAGTAACAAATTCTAAAATCCAAAGAAAAAAAGTGTGCATAATAATGTGTAAAATGTGGATCGTGTGTTATTCTAATTAGAAATTTTTTAATTATGTGATAACATTAAAATCACCAAAGAGCCATGAAAAATATATAATGTGTAAAATGTGGTATGGAGCAAGAGATGGGCCACATGTCATGAAAGACGCATTTTCTTTAGATATAAACAAAGTGATGAATAAATATTGATGATGATGATAAGATCACCATCTCGAAGAGAAGATGAGAACGAAAGAAGTTGTTAGTCCATATAATATCTTTACTTGCTATCGTCGTTAGTTAGCTACTTCAGTCAAAATGTTAATTACTTGTCGTTATTTGTTGAATAATTTGTTATGTTTTTCTATCTGCTCTAGAAATATTTTGTTTGAAGGTGTATATACTGTTGTGGTCTAACTTACAATAAATTACAGCAGTATGCTATCTTAACATATCTCTAAGATATATTAATATTTTAATTAGTTGGCAATCATAGCCAATTCGTTGTAATTAACTACAACACTCACCATTGAATATGCATAACTCAATAAATAATTTGTATCAATCTTCAGAGATGATTGACATCAATCTCTAAAGATAAAGTCTTATAATATATATGTATGTTATCTTAGCATATCTCTAAGATATATAAATATTTTAATTAGTTGGCAATCTTAGCCAATTGGTTATAACTAACTATAACCCTGACCCACTATATGTAGTGTTTTCTACGGAATAGTTACGAAAATTTTACAAAACATTAGTGTTGAAAAAAAAAAAAAGAGAGAATTTTTTTGTTTAAATTTTGTTTGAGACATATTTTATATTTATACAATGGACAACACTATTTGGCCCTGACCGCAGGCGTGCTCCTAGTCCACGTGGCAGCGTCTCATTGGATGGGGGGATACAATAAGCCATTGAGTATGCACAACTCAATAAATAATTTAAAACATTCGTAGTGTTAAAAAAAATCTAAATCTCTTAGTTTATTTTTAGATTTGTTTTTAAATATAACTTATTTTTAAAGATAGATTTTCTTAGAGATAGTTATTTTTAAAGATATATTATTTTTAAAATATAGATTACTTTTTGAACATTAAAATTAAAATTTAATTAAAATTAAAATTAAAATTAATTTTTTAGATTTGTTTAAAAAAATATTTTCTAGTCCACGTGACAGTGCGTCATTGGATGAGAGGGGGATACAATAAACCATTGAGTACGCACAACTCAATAAATAATTTAAAATATCCTTAGTGTTAAAAAAAATCTAAATCTCTTTGTTTAATTTTAGATTTGTTTTTAAAGATAAATTATTTTTAAAGATAGATTTTTTTCGCTATTTTTTAAAGATACATTATTTTTAAAATATAGATTAGTTTTTGAACATTAACATTAAAATTTAATAAAATTAAAACTAAAATTAAAATTAACATTTTTTAGATTTAAAATTTTTTTTAAAGATAGATTTTCTTAGAGATAGTTATTTTTGTTTAAAAAAAGAATTATTTTTAAAGATAGATTTTCTTAGAGATAGTTTTTTTTAAAGATACATTATTTTAAAAGATATATTAGTTTTTGAACATTAAAATTAAAATTAAAATTAAAACTAAAACTACAATTAAAATTAAAATTAAAATTAAAATTAAATGTTAATATTAACTAAATTTAATTTAATTTAATTTTAATGTTAATGTTAATTTTAATATTATTGTTAATATTATTTTTAATGTTAATTTAAGATTAGTTTTAATATTAATTGTAAAAATAATATATATATTTAAAAATAATTTATTTTTAAAATTAAATATATCTTTAAAAATAATCTATCTTAAAAACAAATAAAAAAAAGAAACTATCTTTAAATATCTTCAAATTGATATTTAGAATTTTTTTTTTACATAACACCTTATGCTTTTAGAAGTCCCAGAACTATCAGTATAGATTAATTTTAGTAATAATTGTAAAAATAATCTATATTAAAAAAAAATTATCTTGAAAACAAATATATCTTTAAAAAGAATCTATCTAAACAAATTAAAAAATAATCTATCTTTATATATTTTCTTAGAGATAGTTAATTTTGTTTTAATAAAATATTTTTAAAGATATATTTTCTTAGAGATAGTTAGTTTTTAAATATACATTATTTTTCGAGTTCAACAACAGAAACTCAAGTAAGAACTCATGAGTTCAAAAAATATCCTATCTTTTATTCACATATATGAATAATAAATTATAATTAAAATAGAACTAAATCTTTAACAAATTTTAATTAAAATATAAATATGCATATAAAAAAATATTAATTTAAATATATTTAAATATTTAAATTATTTTTTAATAATATCAGACGGAAAGAAAAATTAGTTGTCGTGCGTTGTTTACTAGTTTCTACTATTATAATGCGGCTTAGAAACCACTCAAAAAATGAGTCGTCTAAATCGTATATTTGTCATCATTTAAATGAATTACAAAATTAATAAAAAAATAACTAAATAACTACCTAAATACTCCACTAATTATTTTAAAAAAAAATTAACCAAGTATTAACTACCTAATATGATATACTTATAACTAAATAACTCTAACTCAAGTAGTTAAGGTGTGAGGTATTTTCCTTGATTGCTTGAGTTCAATTCCTAGGAATGACATTTTTTTATATAATAAATTCAAGTTTAATTTTTTAAAATATATTTTTTACGCACGTGCAGTGCACATGCACATTACTAATATATATAATGCGGCTTAATATATATAATGAGGCTTGGAAACGACTAAAAAAATGAGCCGTCCAATTCGTATATATATCCTCAATTAGATAAAAAAAAAAAAAAATAAAATCACTACCACGTGTAGACAATTTTTTTTTAAACCATTATAATTACCTAGACATATATTAAATCCTAAAATATATTAAAAATTCAAATTATAATAAACTACATACATTGTATTATCTAAATATAGATGTATCCAAAATTCTAAATACATATCTCTAACAAATTTTAATTAAAATATATCCAAATTATATTAAAATATGTTAACATAATTTATTTTATCTAATTTTTCAACAATATTATAGTTTTTTTTTAATTAAAATATATTCAAATTATATATTTAAAATAACTCTTTATGTTACTATTTGTGTGTTTGTCTGATAATTTTCTACTTTTTTAACGGTTATATTCGTTACAATTTTTTCTTTTTAAAAAAAGTATATACATCAAGCCAACTTGACATATAAATTAATACATAAAGATGGCCAACCAAAATCATTTAGAACAAGACTTAAATACAAGACCCCTCTTGAATCATAAGGAATTCTAACAAAATATGAAATAATGACTTCCTAGGTAATAACGGGACAACAATTAACAGAACATAATGAAATACACACTGGGTATATGTTAGTCATATTTATAATATAAATATAATATATAATATTTTTCAGAAAACAAGAAAATCCAAAAATAAAATTGTTACCGGCCTCCGGAGAAGTCGTGCACGAAGCACTGCCCTAAGAGTTTATCCAAGGTCTATGTGCAGACGTTTCTCGGAAGCTCCTAGTGGTAAAACCCCCTGACTACCGGGTTCTCTTTGTCGCACACGACTCGGAGAGAGAGACCGAACTTAGCTCTGCCCAGAGCAAGGATTTGGAGATCAGAATGTCATTAGAGAGTGGAGTGAAAGAGAGTTTGGACGTAGGATTATTTTCTGTACCAAATGAAGGAGAAGGAGACCAAATAAATAGGCTGGAGCTGTGGCCAGGTTCAATGAATCTGGCCACAGATAGGTACTTAATGGCTCATAAACAGGCCATTAAGTAACGAATAAAACGTGGGATAATTGCTGTCAAAAATGAGCTGTGGCAAGGCAAGGTTCAATGAATCTGGACAGTGTCTCAACATTCAAAATTTGAACGGTTCAAAAAAAGAAAGGAAGAGGAGCAAAAAATATTTTTGGATCCCAGCCGAACCCGAAGAGTAAATTGGATCGGCATTCGGCGTCCGCAGGTGTGAGCACGTACCCGCACCCGTTACGTGCGTCGAACCGAACCGAACCGAGTCGAGCCGGGCCGGGCGGCGGCGGCGGCGCGTGCGTGTGGCCCAAGGGGTTTCCCACACAACAACTTTAAGAAAGCAATGAAGAGGAAATAATATATACACATAAGGAGGGGTTGACACATCCGATGTGGGACTAAAGGAAAGAAGAAAATTGAGCTTTTGCTCAAGCAAAGCTAACAATCCCCCCCTCCCCTCCCCCCCAAAAAAAAAAGGTCAAGTTCCGAAATAGACGTGACAAAAAAATTAAAAGGAAGAGTTTCTGGGCAAGTATATACTATGCATATATGAGATGGACTACAGCCTTGAATCTCACTTAGTGACTATTATCTTTGTCTGAAGAAGTGCTTGATGGACTATGCCTTGAATCAGACTTCTTTCACCAGATTCAGAAAAATAGCACACATAGTACGCTAGAGGTTCTGGGTCTAACGGGTGGCGCTTTTGGTTGGTCATGCGCACTAAACCAATTCATGAGAGTTGTCTAGGATCGCCCTGTCCCATAGTCGCGGCCTTCACGACCTCTCATATAGGTAAGTCCTTAAGGGTTGGTGATAGGTTTCAACCCCGCATATCAGCTTGGACCTATTAAGAGTTTTTTAAAACTCATCCTAACCATATCACTTAAGAACAGTGTCACCATAGGGATGGGGAATCATTGTACGCATGTACAGCCACTTGGGCATTATATGATGAGATTTTAATCTCGGGTCAGTGTTCCATAAAAGTCACCTAAGTCCAGCTTGTTCCTACCCATTGAACCGGCTTCTTGGGATATCTAGTCAGACTCGGTTGGGTTGCCACTGCTGGTGACTTTACTTATGGGCTTAACCCCATCCCCCTCGATGATTCTAGGATCAAAGTCCTAGACAGACCCTTCGTCAAGTGGTCTGCAAGATTCTTTTCTGACTTTATATAGTCAAGAACCACATATTTGTCCAATAGGCTCTTTATAGACTTGAAGCGTAGCTGCAGGTGCTTGTTCATCTTAGCATTCACAGAATCATGCTTTAGTATTTCCATAACAGATTTATTATCACAGTTTATAGAAATTGCAGGAACAAGATTAATAGAAACAAGTATATGCATAATAAGGTTTATTAGCCATTCGACTTCTGTGCATGTAGTGTCTAAGGCTATCATTTCAGAGTTCATTGTACTCCTAGCAATGATAGTTTATTTACATGAGCCCCAGGAGATTGCAGCTCCTCCTAGAGTGAAAACATATCCAGTAGTAGATTTTACATCATGCGAGTCAGTTACCCAGTTTGTGTCTGAATAACCTTATATGATATCAGGGTGTCTAGTATAGTGCAACATATAATCTAGAGTACCCCTAAGATATCTAAATACTCTTTCTAATGCTATCCAGTGTAACTGATTTGGGTTACTAGTATATCTACTTAGTCTCCCAATGGCAAATGCAATATCAGGTCTGGTCCTGTTTGATATATACATGAGAGAACCTATCATCTGAGAATATCTATGTTGTTCCATAGGAGAGCCCTCATTCTTCTTTAGAATAATACTACTGTCATAAGGAGTAAGGGCAGGTTTCTTATCAAAAAACTTAATTTTTTTTAGCATTTTCTCGATAGAGTGTGCTAAGGATAGAGTATAGCCCTCAGTGTATTTGGACAGTTGCATGCCTAGAATCAAGTTGGCTTCACCTAGATCTTTCATATCAAACTGGCTGGATAAATAGTCTTTGGTATTAGTAATCAATTCTAGTGATGATCCAAAAATAAGATATCATCTACATACAAACATAGGATGACACAACTTTCATCTAAAATTTTGGAGTATATACATTTGTCATACTCATTTGGCACAAAACCATATTCTGAAATGATTATGTCAAATTTGTTGTGCCATTGTTTGGGAGCCTGCTTTAGACCATAAAGAGATTTAACTAATCTGCAAACTTTATATTCTTGGCCTTTAGTAATAAAACCTTCAGGTTGCTCAATGTAGATTTCTTCCTCTAGGTCCCCATTTAGAAATGCTGTCTTTACATCAATTTGATGGATTAGCATATTATGAATGGATGCTAAGGCTAGAAGGGTTCTGATAGAGGTGATCCTAGCTACAGGTGAGTAGGTATCAAAATAATCTAATCCCTTTTTTTGGGTAAAGCCTTTGGCTACTAATCTAGCCTTGTATTTCTCTATGGTACCATCGGCTCTAAGTTTCTTTTTGGATATCCACTTACAACCTATGGGTTTACTACCTGAAGGTAGGTCTGCTAGAAACCAAGTATTGTTCTCCATGATGGAGTTATACTCACTGTTAATGGCTTCTTTCCAGAAAGGGGCATCAAGAGAAGATATTGCTTCTTCATAAGTTGAGGGATCACCCTCTATCAGAAAAGTGAAGAAACCTTCTCCTAAGTTCTTTTCAATTATTTCTCTTTTACTCCTTCTAGGTTCTATATTTTGTTCGGATTGTGAACTAGATATTTGAACATAAGAGCTGGTGGACGGAGTAAGAGAGAGATTGGAGGGAGAGGAAGAAATTCTATCTTTAAAAGGATATATATTCTCAAAGTAAACTGCATATCTTGCTTCTATAATAGTATTGTTAGAGATTTCATTTACTTCTGAGTGAGTAACAAGAAATCTATTGGCATTGCTATCTAGGGCATATCCTATGAATACAGCATCTACAGTCTTAGGTCCAATCTTTCTCTTTTTAGGTTCAGTAATTCCTACTTTAGCCAGACATCCCCAAACTTTGAGATAATGAATCCTAGGAGCTCTACCTTTTCATAATTCATAGGGAGTCTTATCATTAGATTTACTAGGAATTCTATTAAGGATGTAACATGCCGATAATAATGCTTCTCCCCACAAATTATCAGGAGCACCTGAGCTGAGGAGCATGGCATTTACCATGTCTAACAGAGTGCGATTCTTTCTTTCAGCAACTCCGTTGGACTGTGGTGAATATGGAGCAGTTACCTCATGGATTATTCCGTGTTCTTCACAAAAATTGGTCATATCATTTGATGTATACTCTCCACCACGATCTGATATAAGAATCTTAATCTTTCTCTCTAACTGGTTCTCAGCTTTAGATTTATAGACCTTAAATCTATCTGGAACTTCATCTTTGGTTTTTAGTAGATATGTATAACAATATTTTGAATGATCATCTATAAAGGTAACAAAGTATTTTCTACCACCTCGGGTCAAAACCCTATTTGAGTCACACACATCACTATGAATAAGCTCTAGAAGGTCAGAGTTTCTTTCTACAGATTTGAAAGGTAGCCTAGTATGTTTGGCTTGAACATATATCTCACACTTGTGTTTATCATCTATTGGGGTCTTAGGAATAAGATCTAAGTTCATCATCATTTTTAGGGAACCTAGATTCATATGACCTAATCTACTGTGCCATACATTTGAGGATTCTACATTTGAAACAACAAAGGAAGGATCAGAAATTTTATTCACGGTACTCAAAATAAAAAGACCATCTCTTACAAATCCCTTTCCAATAAAAGAGTCATTCTTAGAAAAACTACTTTATTTGCTTCCATAACAATCTTGTACCCTGAAGCTATAAGGAGAGACCCACTAATTAAATTTCTTCTGATAGATGACACATGTAACACGTCATGAAGAGTCAGAGTTTTTTCTGATGTCATCTTTAGATCTATTCTTCCTCTTCCTATAATCTGTGCCGCTGAGCCATCTCCTAGAGTTACACCTCCTCCACCTGATTCCTGATAGTTTAAAAAACAGGAGCGATCAAAGGAAACGTGAACATTAGCTCCAGAATCCAACCACCAATCGTCAGAATGGTAAGAAATGTTGACTAAGGGTTGATAGCTTACAGACCTGAAGGAACTAGAAGAGCCGTTGAGAAGCATGTTTGCTTCTGGTTTGGCAGGACGTTTCCCTTTAAAAGAGGTCTGGACAGCTTCCTTCTTCCTATGGAAACAGTTGGTGGCTATATGGTTTGTTTTACCATACACAAAATAAATCTCTTCTGATCCTGAGTTTGACCAAAGGTTCTTGGTTTATTGTGGTGATGGTTTTGGTGGTGAGGCTGAGAGTTCTGCTTCTTCTTGAAGAGGTTCCTTTTTGGTTTGTGGTGATGATGAGGCTTGGGTTTACCTTGGAATTCTACAAGGTTTACCTTAGCTTTAGACTCGGACTTAGGGTTAGAACTTAGCCTAATTTGTTCTTCTATTCTAATTTTCTTTAGGACTTGAGCAAAGGTAAGGTCACCCTGAGTATGAATGAGATCTTTCTTGATATCAGACCAAGAAGGAGGAAGCTTGTCTATTAAGCAGGCTATTTTATACTCAGTAGAGAAGAAAGTGTCTTTGGCTTGAATATGCCTAAGGTATTCTTGGAATTCATGTATTTGGTCATTTATAGGTTTGTTATCTACCATAAAGTATCTGTTGAATGAGGATGAATTGAATCTTTCAATTCCAGCATCATCACATCTATATTCATCTTCTAGGGCATCCCAAAGTTCTTTAGCACTTTTGTATTCAAACAATATGTCATATAGTGATTCAGACAAAGCACTTAGAATTCTATGAAAGCAATGGTAATCTATTTCCTTAGGGGTCTTGGGTCTAGAAGAACCAGAGGACTTGGATACACCTATGTCAGCCTCAGTGTCATCAGAGTCATTTGTGATTGGTGTAGAACCATCAATGGCTGAGATTAATCCTAAGGTAGTGAGCCAAAATTTCATCTAACTTTGCCATCTTTTAAAGAAAGTCCCGTTGAATTTTGCAGGTTTAGCAGTAAAATTCTCATCCTTGGCAGTCTTGGTTGCAAATGAGGAAAGTCTGAAAGATACGAAATTACTCAATAACAATGTCCAATGATCTAAAATAATAGTTCAAGTGATTTTGCTAATCAATCTTAAAATCTTGAGTCTATAAAGTGTAGATTGATTTGAGTTAGCTGTAGGGACCGGTTCCCAGCTAGCGGTGGTCCAAAGACACTTAAATACCGTGTCGCTTAGGGCTATTTACACCCGATTGACAGAAGAACCCTTTCGGCTTGTTCCCAAATTGATCTTTACTTTTAGAATCCAGACTCAAAGAGATTTGCAGTTTCACTTTAACTATTTATTTCGACCTAAATTGATTAAAGGAATTGGAATTAACAATATGCCAAATAGAGTGAGCCAACAACACAATTTGTTATGTTAATACACAACCAAATATGCTTATAAACAAAATAAAAAATAAACTTGCTTTAGCAATACAAATTAATAGTACTCTTGCTTTGGCAATACAATTAAAAAATTAAACTTGCTACAGTAACTTTATATTTATATCAGTTTGCTACCAACAATTAATATGTACTAAATTGCTACAGTACTATTTTAACATCAAGTAATGTGCTATCAGCAATTAAGAATCAATTTTGACAAATATTTGTTTAGAATGACAGCACTATAGATTATTTGGTATGTAGCAAAATGTGATATAGTATGTTATGAGGTTATAAATAATTCGCTAACAATCAAATATGCTAGTGTTTAACAGATATGCTACAGTATTAAAATGTGAACAAATTTGGTAGAAAATATGATTTATATTTGGTAACAAGTAATTCGTTTTGTTCTTTTGTTTGTAAAATAAAAAATTTATATATGTAGCTACAGTAATCACAATTCGTTCTTGTTGTAATAAGCAGCAGTAGACAGAAATATCTTTTGAAAATGAGAAGCAGTAGCTAACAAGGATAAACTCTTAGATTGTTAGTCGTATTTATAATATAAGTATAATATATAATATTTTTCAGAAAACAAGAAAACCCAAAAATAAAATTGTTACCGGCCTCCGGGAAAGTCGTGCACGAAGCACTGCCCTAAGAGTTTATCCAAGGTCTATGTGCAGACTTTCTTGGAAGCTCCTAGTGGTAAAATCCCCTGACTACTGGGTTCTTTTTGTCGCACACGACTCAGAGAGAGAGACCGAACTTAGCTCTGCCCAGAGCAAGGATTTGGAGATCAGAATGTCGTTGGAGAGTGGAGTGAAAGAGAGTTTGGACGTTGGATTATTTTCTGTACCAAATGAAGGAGAAGGAGACCAAATAAATAGGCTGGAGCTGTGGCCAGGTTCAATGAATCTGGCCACAGACAAGTACTTAATGGCTCATAAACATGCCATTAAGTAAAGAATAAAACGTGGGATAATTGCTGTCAAAAATGAGCTGTGGCAAGGCAAGGTTCAATGAATCTGGACAGTGTCCCAACATTCAAAATTTGAACGGTTCAAAAAAAAAGGGAAGAGGAGCAAAAAATATTTTTGGATCCCAGTCCGAACCCGAAGAGTAAATTGGATCGGCATTCGGCGCCCGCAGGTGTGGGCACGTACCCGTACCCGTTACGCGCGCCGAACCGAACCGAACCGAGCCGAGCCGGGCGGCGGCGCACGCGTGTGGCCCAAGGGGTTTCCCACACAACAACTTTAAGAAAGCAATGAAGAGGAAATAATATATACACATAAGGAGGGGTTGACACATCCGATGTGGGACTAAAGGAAAGAAGGAAATTGAGCTTTTGCTCAAGCAAAGCTAACAGTATATGTAGTAGTTCTTTCAATGCCCTATTTTCATAGAAGAGAAAAACAAAAAAATTAGCAAAAAAGGGAAGAAGCTCTGAAATATGTAGTTGTAACCAACCAAGCAAAAGTTATGATACAATTTTTGACGATTGCGATTCAGCAGAATAGTATGTCAAGAGATAGGTCCCTTGAGTATACTTGTAACTAGCACCATTATAAATAGAAGACATGTTTCACTTGCATGAGCGAAACTAAAATTATAATGTAGACAAATAGGCCCAAGTTGAATTCTTAGTGAAAGAACAATCAATGCATATGCACCAAAACCATGCACCAACAAAACCTTTATCTCGAAGTCTTTGTTTGGGGTCAAGTAGTACCCTTAAGGTACCAAAAGATATCTTTAATATCATTCTAACGACAACATGTCGGCATTGTTTGACAAATTTAGAGAACATTGTCTCTGACACATTTTTCGGTGCGAAGTAGGCCACATGTGGACCCCGCTTTGACCAAAAACTGTCAATTTTGTCCCTGTGTCCAAATTGGACTTATGGATAGGCAATTCTAGCTATTTCATATCTTCTGAACATTCTGAACATGATGGTAGTGTTTATTTCAGCAATCGGAGGAGTACCTGCAGATCCTGCTGATACCAGAGCAGCAGTTGGAAACCAAACCCCAGGCAAGTGTACCTTGCCAAACTTGCAGTAGTTATCTGATATTGTTTCTTGAGTTATTCATATATATATACTTCTGTGATGTGCATAGTCAACCCAGGATCGTGAGACGTTGCTTAACGTCCGAATAATATTCGGGTGTCGACGCCGTACGCGGAGTCGTGTAACGTCACTAGAGATTGATATTGCGACCCTATATATCTTCGTGCTTGCATTATCAAGTACGTCATACCATAGGACACCTGATACTATTCATGTGACAGAATCTTCTGAGTTATTCATGGTGATTCTGTATAGGCTACAGGATTTATGACATAGATATTACATATGCTTAGCTATCATTATGACTCGTTGCATCAGTTAGAGGTCATGATCTTGCGTGTCATGGACATGAGACGTGTGATTACATTGGGCGGAAAGAAACACACATGCTACAAGCTGATTATATATATAAAACCCTTATTAATGCGGTGCTCAAGACTCTACACCCGAGCTTGGCCCATTACGTGATATCACTGCTACTGGCTCCCCGACACAGAGCATGTAGCGGTTTCAGCCTGAGTTCTAATAATGCTCTCATTTGCATAACACCTAGCTTGTTGCATAGTTTGTCCTATTGTTTTATTTATTTATATATTGCATTTATTTGGCTTGAGTTATTCTTGTACCTTGCTATGTCCCCTGAGGACCTGGATCCGGATTATGTCCCCAGGTTTAGCAGAGGAGATCTACCCCGATGTGTACGGGACATGAGTAGACATTGGAGCAGTACCAGAACCAGATGACGAGGTGATCGCCGATGATTTCTCTTGAGTATCTGCTTTATCTATACTCAGTTATTTCTGTTGTTTCCTGTTTATTGAATTAATGTATCAAACTCATTATCGGGTTGTTCTCCGAGATATTTTTATTGAGACTTGTTGTTAGATTATATTTTATTTCGATTATTCTGATATTGATCTGTGATTACCTTCTGTAGATGAGATTAGAATTAGACTGTGACTTGTATCGTAGACCTATTTATTGTTGTTTACAGCTTAAGTACACCCTAATGGGTCCATTAAATTGGATGTCCATTGGTATGTGCTGCTGGCCATTGCCACGTATCTAGTCCCTCGGTATTTTGGGACTGGGGTATGACAGTAACCGTCGCCCCCCCCCCATAAAACCCGACCGAGCCCCCACCGCCATCACCAGCTTCATCTTCTCCGGTCACTTCTCCGACCGACACTCTCCGGTCACTCGACGACTTCGGCCACCTCACTACGACGGCAAAGACGACCCGCCACGACCAAGCAGCCGAACGGAGACTGAGCACCGCCACCCCGCAGCCGCCGTCGATCGACCACTGCCGACCGCCACCCCGCAGCACACCGCGGCCGACCCCTGTTCCGATGAGTTTTTCTTCCTCCTCGTTGCGTCAATTTTTAATCGGCCTGTTGCATTATGATTGCAGCATGACCCTCTTGAACCGTGTACAATTAGATTGGGGTATCGTATCCTGTATCAGTCGTAAATCGCGACGCAAAGCAGAGAAAAATAACCCAATTTCTGGTTCTGGAAACTGTCCCGAAGCCCCATGTTCATGGCTGATTTACTCCCAACCTAGTTAATAATTCTAAATTCTATTTGAACAGTAAATTAGATAATATAACCAAGTTTTAAACCCTATAATTAGTTTATTTTAATTTGCTGTAAGTTGTGTTTTATTCATGGGTAAAGTTGACCAAAAACTTGGTTTTTAAAACCCAAATTTTTTTCAAAACTGGATGCGTCCCGCTAAACGAGGCGACTTCGTCGTGTGCTAATTGCATCAAAAGGCGCATATCGTCAATGCGGACGTGTAAAATTTTACGAAAATTGATTTGGATGTGCATGAACACCAGAATCAATGCGTATCCGTCGAAAAGCCACTTATCGGGCCTGTTCTGACACTCGTCATAATTTTGTGTGTGCTTATCTTTTCGCAACGAAACTTGTGCCATCGGATTCATAACGTTACGCTGCTCCTGTGACCCAAGTTTGGTTTGATTTTCTTCGTCGTTTTAGTGGGCCCCACGGTTTTACTTGACGGGCGATTTTGTGACCGGCTCATCGGAATCCAGTTCTGGACATTCCGTTGGGTTCGTATCATCGTTCTATACTCGTAGACACTAAGTTTGACGAATTTAGAGAACTTTGTCTCTGACACATTTTTGGTGCGAAGTGGGCCACATGTGGACCCTCTTTGACTAGAAACTGTCAATTCTGTCCCTGTGTCCAAATTGGACTTATGGGTAGTCAATCCTAACTATTTCATGTCTTCTGAGAGCGATGGTAATATTTATTTCAGCATCCGGAGGCGTACCTGAAGATTTTATTGTTACCGGAGCAACTAAAGGAGTTCAAACCCCAAGCAAGTGTACCTTGCCAAACTTGCAATAATTGCCTTAATATTATTTGCTTGATTTATTTCTGTGATGTATCTGCTCGACTTAGGTCCGTGAGACATTGCTTAACGTCCGAATAATATTCGGGTGTCGACGCCGTACACGGAGTCGTGTAACGTCACTTAAAGAGTTGATAATACGATCCTATATTTTCGTGCTTGCTTTACCAAGTACGTCATACCATAGGACACTTGACACTATTCATGTGACATAATCTTTTCTGAGTTATTTATGGTGATTCTGTATAGGTTTACAGGATTTGTGACATAGTCTTGCATATTCATAGATATCATTATGACTCGCTGTAATAGTTAGAGGTCATGATCTTGCGTGTTATGGACATGAGACATCGTGGACATGAGACATGTGATTACATTGGGTGGGAAGAGACACACATGCTACAGGCTGATTACATACATATATATTTATTATTGCCGTGCTTTAGCCTCTATATCAGAGATAGGCCCATTACGTGATATTACTGCTACAGGCTCCCCGACACAGAGCTTGTAGTGGTCTCAGCCTGAGTACTAGTGATGCTCTCATTTACATATCACATAGCTGGTTACATAGTTGCCCAGTTGATATATTTTTATATACTCCATTTTATTTGGCTTGAGTTATTCTTGTACCTTGCTATGTCCCCTGAGAACCTGGATCCAGATTATGTCCCCAGGTATAACAGAGGAGATCTACCCCGAGGTATATGGGACATGAGCTGACGCTGAAGCAGTATTAGCACCAGAGGACGATGTCACCCGCACATTTCAGATTAGGAGTATTTTTGTCTTTTCATAATTAATGTGTAAATAATTTGCATGATAATTAATTATGTTTAAATTGCTGTAATTTTATTTGATTGTTGTACTTTACCGTTGCTTCGATAATTAGAGCGCTACGATAGCCATTGTCTTCCAACTGAATTCACACCCTTGTCCTAGATGTGCCAAACTGTTACTTTGATCTTTGTGTGACTCATAACCATGTCTTGATGTGCTTCACTTTAGTCGCACAGCTTTCGTCGCAAACCGATTGCATTAATTCGTTATAAATCAAATCTTGTATCCTTGTGCGTTCCAATCGAAATTGGAGACACAATCTCGACCCATTTTGAGCAACCCAAATTAGGATAATATTCTATTCCGAGTCTACTTCATTCATGACACTTGTGTCCCACTTAATTTCAGTCCTTTATATTTCCAATTAATTTTAGAACACCATTTGCTTTTATTTTAATTAAATTAAACCATAAACCTCACTTTGTGCAATGTTTCATTGTAGGGCACTTTTGTGCAAAAGTGCATTGAGGTGTCCACCCCGTTGGACACGACACGTGAATAAACCCATTTCTCCTTCATGTGTATTTTTTCATAATTTTGGGAGTGTGCAATGCAACATCAATCTCCTTGAACCATGGCCTTCAAGACCTTGAACCAATGCAATTCTAGCAATTTCATTCGAATTTGTCGAATCCTAGCCCTTGAAATATCTATGGCAAGCCCAATCCCAAGAGGGCTTTGACCAAACCTAATTCTAGGTCAACCCAATATTATACCTATATAAATATCTTTTTACTTCTCTTTTCTTTTCCTAAAGCCAACAAGCTACAGCCGAATTCCTGTTCACATCTCCCCTATTCATCTTCATCTCCTTCTTCCCGTCGTTTCCACCCGAACCCCCTCGTCGGACTCCGTCGACGACCCGTTGCCCAGCACCCCACTTCACCATTCTCCTCCGCCCAGACAACTTCCCACCGTTTCCACGCGACAACCCCGCTCCAACCCGCTCATATCAATTCGCCGGACCGCTGCATTTGTCGACCGCTGCACTTGTCGATCGCTAAACCTTCCTGAACTCGCCACCCTCGCCAGAGCGGATCCCCGACCCCGCTACCCTCTCGACGACGACCTCCCTCTTCCCTCCACCCGCCGGAAAACCAACGCTGTACTCGATCGACAACCCGCCAGAAGCTGTTAAACGCTGCATGACCCATCCGACCACCCTCGTCGACCGGATCACGACCAGAGAACCACCCATAACTCGCCATCTCCACCAGAACCCGCTGCACAGCGCCGGACCTCGCCATCCCCGTTGTCGACTGCCAGAAGTCGCCTGCACACGACCGGAGGCCTGACCCGCTCGACTGAATGACCTCGACGCACACGACTCGTCCCACGTACCCAGGTTCGAGTCCCCTCTCGCGTACATGCACACGTACACGCATACGCTTATTCTTCATTGTATGCATACATATTTAGCCATGGTTTAGTATTCGTGTATTGTGGGTATATATATATATATATATATATATATATATATATATATATATATATATATATATATATATATATATATATATATATATATATATATATATATATATATATATATATATATATATATAGTTGGTATATACGTATTGGCATACGTATTAATATATGTCTAAATGTATATTAATGTATATGTATATAAATAGTATAATTCTCAATTAGTATAAAACATACGTATATGTATTGTATGTTATAAACCCCCTCACCCAAAATAGGTATTTTATGTATATTATTATATTTATTATAGATTATTTTAAATATTGAATTACTTTAGAATATTCTAGTAGTTAATTCGAAAATAAATTTCTTAGTATATTTACTTATGTAAATATTTATTTAGAATTATTTTTAGGATATTTTAGATTTTTGGAGATTTTTCTAGAATTTTTAGGTAATTAAAACATAGGGAACCTAAATTTCTAGGACTTCCATAATTTACTATGAGACCATACTTGCATATTGTTCCTACCAAATATTTATTTTAGGTTAAAATATTTAATTATATTTTTTTTATAATTTATTTAGAATTTTAAGAAATTTATTTAGATTTTAAAATTAATTAGGATTTATTTGGTTATATATAGTCTTAATATTAGATAGATAATAATTTAGTATTAATAGATATTAATAAGATTATATATAAATTATTTGAATTATCCTTAATTTTATTTAAAATTATAAATTATTAAGATTAACTCAAACTCTATTTTTTAAAATTAATTCAAATCCTGAGCCTACTAGGAAAGCAACTTCATGCATATCCTATCCTTATTTAAACTGATCATATTCATATTCGAATTAGCCAATCTTTGTCGTATTCAATTAAGTAGTCTCCACCATTATAAATACCTCATCCTTCATATTTTTTTTTCCGAAATTTACCTCTTTTTCGTCCAAAAAGAGTCAAAATTCGTCATAATTCAGCCTCATTTTCTAGTATGTTATGACGACTTAAAAAGACGATATCTTCTAGCTTCGGACTCCAAACGTGCTCCAGTTTTTTTGTTAGAACCATATCAAGGTTAGTTTTCTGAATATATAAATTATTTTAATAATTTCAGAACCTATTTTTCCAGAAAATTCTAAAAGTGCCAGCTGTCCAAAATCTGACGCATTTTGGTATTTTTCGAGATTTCGGGAGATCCCGAACTCAGAATTATAAATCGTTTGAAGTTTTCGAAAGCTGACATGATGAACTTCCAGAAAAGTATTTTTACAGAATTTAACATTATAAAATCCCCTTCCTAGAAAATCGTATATACCCTTTATTTATTAATTATTAATTAAATTATAGTAATTAGGTCCAAATATAAGAAATAGATTTTTAATAATTTTTATATTAGGTGTTCGGGCCCTTAGATGACTTATGGGACCTTCAGAAATTTTTTGGAATTTATTCCATGTAGGAGACCCCTTGAGCAGTTGCTAGCCTAACGATGTGCAATACCCTATTATATAAATTTTTCTCATGAGTATATATATATATATATCTATATACTAATATATATATATGTATATATATTTTATAAAGAAAGAAAGGAAAAGAAAAGAAAAGAAAAGAAAATAAGTATGTAATAATAATAATACTAATAATAATAATAATATGCTTAAGTACTTAAGCCTTAGGAATTCCACAGCAACTTTAAGTTGCTCTCTTCTTTGCTCAACCCCATCCAGCAAGCTGTTAACGTGGCGGGCGGTGACCCTTTTGTTTATGTTGACCGCCCATTTGGTTTAATCCTTCAGCCGAGATGTCCCAAGACCCGCCCATTTACTTCACCCCCTTTGCAACCCGCGATCCAATTAACTTCCCCCTCTCTCCTAATATATATTAATATATATATATATATATATATATATATATATATATACTCTCTAAAAACCCTAACCTAAAACTCCAGACTTCCTCTTCCCACCTAGAGCCGTCACCGCAGCCAGAGAAGTCTCCCCAAGCCATCCAACCATCCCGTCGACGCCGACATCGCGAACTGCAGTTTCCCACTCGAGGCACCTTCGCTCCGGCACGATTTTCCGTTGACTCGCTCGACCAAACGTTGTTCCGTTTTCATAGGTATGATCTTCCCTCAACCCTCTCCAGTATTTGTTTTATAGTCAACCTCGGAAAACGTGTGCCCCTAGGTGCAAAACAGCGTCCAAAGTTGGGCGAGCAGACAGAATTCTGCAATCGCAGAATTCCAGATTGACCACCCATATTGCCGAGTTCGTATCTCCCACCACAGAGATCCGAATTCGGTGATTCTTTTTGATACTTGTAGATTACATGACCTAGTTTATTTTCTGTATTATAACTTTGTGCTATTAGTCGCTGTGGACAGAAATATATTCGTCACAAAACTGCGCGCACCCACTTTTTCCGGTTTTCCAAAAGTTGGAGATCGGAGCGCGCCCCGCCAAACGGGACCCCCCGCCGTGTGCCAAGTGTATCGAATGGTGCACGCAGCATAATCGGACACGTGAAAATTCATGGGGACTGATTCGGACGCGTGTGCGCGCCGGAATCAGACCGTATCCGCGGACACATTTCGTGTCGCCACTTTTGTGGAACTCGTGCGTATTTTTGTGCACGCTTGTCAGAATGCGACGAAACTTTGCGCCACTGGACTCGTGGTAACGCGCTGGTCCTGTGACCCAATTTTCACGCATTTCTGAGACGGTTGACCAGATCGCCAATTGGCGGGCCCCACAGTTGACTTTTTGGACCAAATTTTGTTCGGCTCATCGGAATCCAAATTTGGACATACCGTTGGGTTCGTATTGACATTTAGAATTGTTTGATCCATAGTTTGTCCCAATTAGAGACTGTTACCCTCGGCAAACTTTTCGGTGCAAAGTGGGCCACACGTGGACCCCACTTTTGCCCGAAATTACCGTTTTGCCCCTGTGTCCAAATTGGACGAAAGGGATGTGCTTTTTAGCTATTTTGCTTATTCCGGAAACGTTGGTGATATTTATTTCAGCATCCGGAGACGTTTGTTCGGAGTCCGTAGTTCCAGGTTCAGTGTCCTTGACATTTGGGCGCGTACACTTTACAGATTTCTTGCCAGGCAAGTATACCTTGCCATTGTACTGTATTTACATTCCATATGAGGCATGCATGTTTATTTTCTGCTTATTTAGTTCATTTATTTTAACTGCTATATAAACTGCGCGTCCAAGGAAACTTGGGGGCAACGACGGTGTCGTCGTACTATGTTTTTATTTATGTATATGCATTGGACCTACTTTATGAGACTACCCCATCTTCATGAGGCATTATGTTTCATTGGCCATGATACTATTCTTACACGAGTGTGAGTCACATGTAGGACACGGACTTGCGTACTCGGCTGGCCACTGGTACGTATAGGTCGTGCGACGGATAGGGATAACTGCCAATAGAAACTTTGCATGCTAGTAGACCTGGCGGTTATTAGAGGTTTATCGTGTCATGGACATGACATGCTTAGAGCATTGGGTGGAGAGAACAACAAGTACCGCATTTGAGCTCCTTTGCACTTTTTCTGTGACACCCGGATTCTCCACTGGAGATACGGGCGGTGATGACCCATATATATATTATGTACATTGGCGGGCCTCCGCCGTTCAAAAGACGACGTGCCTTTGGGCCCCTGGATCTTCAAAAGAGAACCATGCCAAATCCCAGTTTTCAGCCAGATAGCTCACTTGTGGGAAAATGTATTATTGGGGGCCTAGTTTATAGCCTAGTTTTGCAAGCTTATTCTTTTATTAAGCTTGTTCATAACATATGTATTATTGGGGGCCCACACTAATACATTGTCTAAATCAGAATCGGTGTATTATGGTCTGATCAACCGTAGTGCACTTGGTTCGCTCTTTGTATCACTACTTTATGTGGATTGAGATATAGTTGACTCAACTTGTTAGACGAATATACTTGCCCTCTAAACTGGTCAGAGCATATCATGTTAGGTACATAATTGTTCTGATATGAACATGCATATAGGAATTTACCAAAATAAGATTTCAATCCACAACTGCCTTGGCAACTCCCTTTCAAAACTATTTAATCCCTTCGAATCTCGTACTTGTATTATATCACCTCCTCCTTGAACTCTTTATTGTTGTTTTTCGTCTTCCCCTATTTCGGAAAGACGAACGTTCATGCTTAGTATAAGTTTGATACACGAATAGTACTAGATATACCCCATAGGCCAAGCACTCATGATGACAAACAAGAGAGCGCATCCACAGGAAGCCGTAGATACATGTACGACCTTAGTTATATATGTCATTGCATACTCATGACCCCCTTTATGATACAAGATCTTAGGTGCATAGTAGACGTAGAATTATATAGGTGTTGGTTTAGCAGTTATGAGGATATACTGATATTTTACCCAGATGGCATACACGCGATGCTAATAGATGACGCGAGTAGCAGTAGTAGTATTCTTTTTCTATTACTATCTCGCCCCCTTGGGTGGCTCATCTTCTCTTCTCTATCCATTCATTATCTCATGCTTAATTCTCCCTATCGTAGTTACGTCTTTTTCGTGCCAACATGAATTGTTGGTCTACTTCGACCCCATCCTTAGTTTTGTTAGTTAAAACGTAAATGGTTTAGTAGATGATTAATAACTAAAGGATGAGTTCTTAATAATAACCCTTATGTATATGACCTATAGCAATATCTATATCCTCTAATTATTTTAAAAATCATGTATAGCATCCCTTAGGCTAATAGGAATTTGTTAGACTGTTTGAACTAGTTTATACTTCTAATAGTTTTATAAGTTAGTCAAGACTTTAATTGTTGCCCAAAAACTTAGACTATGCCTAGGAAAAAATTGAAGGCACTTGTTACGAACTGACAACTATGACAAATCGCTGGCAAAGTAGCGACAACTGCAGCTAGACCATTGTAGTAAAGTAGTCGAAGTATTTGCAGACATATTAGTCAGGTGGCATGGCAGTATTAGACTACGATACTTGACGGTTACAAAGAAAAATCATGGTTGTGAGATTCAAGACAAGTACCCCAAGATTCTTGATCCAATAAATATATTCGTCTTACAACCTAGATAATAGCCTCAAAAGACTGTGACTACTAGTAGAACTTTTGTAAGTTGGGTAGTGTAGACGAGTTAGAGGATAATAGGATAGTGTATGGACAATAAATAAGAAGTGTTAGAATGACAGACCATGACTTTTAGGAAGCACTGCTAGATAGTTATATAGTGTAATAGCTATAGTGATTATTATGAATATGGGTTAGTATCAATTTCGAGGACGAAATTTTTATAAGTTGGGTATATTGTAAACCCCCTCACCAAAAATAGGTATTTTGTGTATATTATTATATTTATTATAGATTATTTTAAATATTGAATTACTTTAGAATATTCTAGTAGTTAGAAAATAAATTTCTTAGTATATTTACTTATGTATATATTTATTTAGAATCATTTTTAGGCTATTTTAGATTTTTGGAGATTTTTCTAGAATTTTTAGGTAATTAAAACATAGGGAACCTAAATTTCTAGGACTTCCATAATTTACTATGAGACCATACTTGCATATTGTTCCTACCAAATATTTATTTTAGGTTAAAATATTTAATTATATTTTTTTTATAATTTATTTAGAATTTTAAGAAATTTATTTAGATTTTAAAATTAATTAGGATTTATTTGGTTATATATAGTCATAATATTAGATAGATAATAATTTAGTGTTAATAGATATTAATAAGATTATATATAAATTATTTGAATTATCCTTAATTTTATTTAAAATTATAAATTATTAAGATAAACTCAAACTCTATTTTTTAAAATTAATTCAAATCCTGAGCCTACTAGGAAAGCAACTTCATGTATATCCTATCCTTATTTAAACTGATCATATTCATATTCAAATTAGCCAATCATATTCGTATTCAATTAAGTAGTCTCCACCATTATAAATACCTCATCTTTCATATTTTTCTTTCCCAAATTTACCTCTTTTTCGTCCAAAAAGAGTCAAAATTCGTCATAAATTCAGCCTCATTTTCTAGTATGTTATGACGACTTAAAAAGACGATATCTCCTAGCTTCGGACTCCAAACGTGCTCCAGTTTTTTTAGAACCATATCAAGGTTAGTTTTCTGAATACATAAATTATTTTAATAATTTCAGAACCTATTTTTCCAGAAAATTCTAAAAGTGCCAGCTGTCCGAAATTCGACGCATTTTGGTATTTTCGAGATTTCGGGAGATCCCGAACTCGGAATTATAAATCGTTTGAAGTTTCGGAAAGCTGACATGATGAATTTCCAGAAAAGTATTTTTACAGAATTTAACATATAAGTTTAATTTACTGTAAAATTTGTGCAACGTAGACGTAAATAGGAAATCACCGAAAACTGTCATATATTCGCCCTTGTGGCCACAACTCTTTACCGACTTATGATTTTATAAAACCGTCAATTCTGACATTCATGTAGTGCTAAAATCTATAGGATTTTACACAAAAATCCAGGATTTGAGTCGGTTGACTTTTTGGTCAACGGATTGCCTTGATTTGCGTGCCACGGATCACAAATCCGTAAAGTTGACTTTCTTTGGACCAAAATTAGGGTTTAACAATAAAATAAGATTATAATAAGATTAAAATACTATTTTAAGTTATTTTATTCAGAATTAAAATAGATTAAAATGGAGGACCCTATTCACCCACTTTTGTAACCTAACTTATTTAATTTATGTGACGGGTAGATCGGACGACGCCTTGAGTTGGGACTTCATCCTTTTCAGACCAGGCAAGATACCTTGCCAAATTGCTTACAGTATTTTACATGCTATTTATATTTTTGTATATTTATTGTATTTTGTATAGTTATTGCATGTGTAGTTTCTTTCAGTCATTACTATATATTAGATATGTTGACACACACACTTGACACTTAGTATCATAGAGGACAATCAGTAGGCGTATGGGCTTTAACCACTCTGGTAAACCGTAGTAACTAGCACGCACTATGGTGGTCGTGTCCGATGGTCGCTACCCCCGAGGTATGTCGATTGATGGAGTCCGAGGGTCGCTACCCCAGAGGTATGTCGGCTGATGATGTCCACTGACGAGCGTATGAGTTGTGAGGATTAGATCGAGTAGCCTACCCTTACCCATACGTCAAAAAGTTGTCCTCATTTGCATTCATATAGATTGTCTTGTACAGCATACTTATCTATTTTCAAACAATATGCATGTTTACTGTATTCAAATTGGCATGCTTCTATGTATCTTGTTACGTCCCTCTGAGGACCTGGTCCATTTCCAGGTGTATTTGTTCTTGAGTATTTGCAGGAGCATAGATTTGGATGGTTACATATGTTTCGAGAATGTCTTCTCTCCGAGCCCCATAATTGTTAGCTGGTACTCCTATATTGTGTTTATTGTGTTGTACTTTTCCATTCGAGTTGGTAGTGGATTTGTTTCCATCCAACTATCATCTTTAGATACTTATATTGAGATTTAGTTACATAGATGCTGGTTATTCATTTATATTTGATTTCGTGGATGAGATTTAGATTATACCCTGTGAATTGTGACATATGTTTATACCACTGGTGGATTGATATTCATATTACAGCGTACGTGTGGATTTTAGTTTCCATATATTGGAGTGCCATATCCATGCGGCTGGCATGCTTACGTGTCCTAGTCCTACGTATTTTTGGGACTGGGACGTGACAACGTGCATCCCTAGTACATGTTTAATATATGTATATATGTACATAATATAAATTCTATTAAGTATGTATATACATGTATCTTTTATAATTGTAATTAATTAGTATTAATGTATATGATAGATAGTAATATATATTATGTCTATGTACTAGATGACCGAGTATAACCACGGATACACCGTAGTTACATTGACCTGCGATCATGTAGCATGATCGCAGACTGCCATATGTACACTGACGTACTGGCAAGACCGTACCATTGACTGTCTGTTATGCACAACAACTACATACGTGACACCTAGCGTAGTCTCTAAGGTCATTGTGTTGATTGTGTGTTAGAGTAATGTCTGATGTTGTATTGTATTATATGATATGTCTATAGGACTGTTGGAACATCCAAACGATACTTTGGAACTGGGACATTGGTATTGCCAGCTAAGGACCACAGGCGAGTACATTCTCTGACAGTTTTTATTATGTTGATTATCTCTATAACTCTTGTTGTATAGCGTACATGACTCTGACACTGTTGTTTATACGAGTTGGCATTATCGAGACCTGTCACGAGGAGTCGTGATTTGGAATCCATCGTGCTAGTTGGGGAAACGGAGAAATATTAGTAGCTTGTGTGATCATATCCAAACTTTACATGCATCATAGCTCACCCACACCTCACGTCGGTGCAACCTGACCATTACATGCCTCATAGCTGTTACATGTGGTTAGCCTGACTATTACTCGTATCATAGCTATCCGGATGGTTAGCCTGACCTTACAAGAATGATAGATAATCATATATAACGAGCCTGATCAGTCCCAAGCTGATCATATGCTGATGTTTCACACACTTAGTTAGATATTCGTGACATGTATCTCTAGTATATTGATCTAGCATTCCTTATATTCTAGTCATGATTCTAGCATTCGCAAATATACCAGTTCATTGTTCTAGCGTGCACTTGTATTTCTATATTCATTGCTAGATGTATATTGATGATGACATATGCTCCAGTATTTCGTTATTCCAGCATTTCCTTATTTCCAGTATTTCTTATTGCCAGTATTCATATCTGTCTTGTATTTCTTTACACTGTGTTATAGTTTTTGTCAATATATATGGAACTGTTGTTAGTTCTTGTACTTCGTTCCAATCCTGACTGGATATTTTTTTCAGAGGATCTTGAGGAGTTCTGTACCACACACTATGGACCCGGTATAAATGCAGATTACATACCAGAGATCTTAGAGGAGACTATTCCTTTAGATGAGACATTGCCTGCAGCTATCTAGATAGTATTATATTATGCGTCTGAGACTTATTGAGGTTTATTTCAGTTTATATTTAGACTTATGTTAAGTTTAATTGGAGACTTGTGGAGACTTTATGTTGGACAACTAGACTGTGATTTCTATATTTTGAGACATGGTGTTTGACTATGTCATCCTTCTTATCTTTTATCGTGCCTTATTACTCTTATAGTGGTTGTGATTGAGTTTACATTATGAGATATTGTGAGATGTATATTGTCCTCCTTATGGAGATTGATATCATTGACAGGTATTTAGTTATATAGTATTATTGTGACATAGACAACGTTCTACCGCCGATACTGCGGCGTAGGCTGGACGTACCCACGCTCTCGTGCCCCTATACCGGGTGCGGGTCGTGACAGACGAGGTGGTGCCGGAGGATTTATCCTGAGTATTTTGTTATATACTCAGTCATTTCTATTTCTAGATACTCTCTCTGATTACAGTATTAAACTTATTATTAGGTTGTTCCCTGAGATACTTTTTATTAAGACTTGTTGGATTATATTTATCTTTTGATTAGTCTAACATTTTGAATTATGTTTACCTTCTGTGGATGAGATTAGAATTAGACTGTGACATGTATCATAGACCATTATATTTTTTTTACAGCTTAAGTACACTCTAACGGGTTCATTAAATTGGGTTTGCCCATTGGAGTGTGCTGCTGGCCATTATCACGTGGCTAGTCCCTCGGTATTTTGGGACTGGGGCATGAAAACACACAGTTGGAAAAGAAGTGCGAAAATATTCTCTCAAACCAGAGAGTACCTGCGAGAGAACCGAGCAATACAATACACAAATCAAACGCCAAACCACAGAAAAATAATCCACGCAGACATATAAAATTTTGACGTGAAAAACCTTTACGAAAAAAACTATGGGACGATCGGAGTCCAACCCTGAAGAATCTCCACTAATGGAATAAAGAGAATACACCCTCTACAAGCTCCTCCAGATCCAATACGGATCACCACAAAACTTAGGAATAGAAAATAGTCACACCACGAATATAGAAGATAATGAGAAATTACCCAAAATTGATTTTCTCCTCCGAAACGGTCTCCAATTATTCTTTCTCCTTTCCAAAGTTGCAATGGCACCCTTGCCTCATTTTCTCCTCTTTCTTGAGATGATATGTTAGGGTTAGGGTTTAGGAAAACCTAATATATACCCCATAATCCCGCAATAAATCATAGACCGTAGGATTCGATCCAACGGTGTATAAAACAGCTCTGAATTTTTGTCCAGCCCGTCGACCGAACTCGGACCAAATTTGGCCGAGTCGGTGGTTTACCAGTAAACGAAGACATCAACTTTCTGGAGCTTCTGGAGCACCCTGACCGAACTCGGACCGAGTGCGGACCGAGTTTGGCCCGAACTCTGTCTCCCCCAGTTCAACAGCTGCTCCTCCTTCCTCCCAAGCTTCTTCGACCTCTCGAATGGCTCTCGTCGCCTCCCCGAGCTTCTCTGACCACAGACAGCGCTTGTCGCATTTTGGAGTGTTCTCCACATAGGTTGGGAATCCACCCACTCCAACATTAGTCTCAGCTAATGTATCAAGGAAAGTGGTCGATCATCTCATTTTTATTTTGTTTTGAATTTGTATATTGTGATTTTGTAGGGCTTGTATTTTTATCTTTGCTTTGTTAATTAGTTTATTAATGGTAGTTATAAAAATAAAATAAAATAAAAACTTGGACATAAATTTGAACATTTTTTTATAACTACATAGTCTGGAAGAAAATTTAAATTTGGTTGTGTTTGGAGACGACAAAAAAATATATAAAAAATCTATGTTTTAATTGTCGACCACGAAAAGTGGCAAACAAGAATTTGATTGAGATCACTCAGACTACTATTATCACAAACAATGTTTATCAATGTGTGGTTTATTTGGATTGATAGTTATAATTTCTAAAATCCAAAGGAAAAAAAAGTGCATAATGTGTAAAATGTGGTTCATGTGAACTTCTAATTAGAATTTTTTAATCATGCACTAACATTAAAATCACCAAAAAGCCATGAAAAATATAATTGACGAACATAACATTAATGGTTGCATACTACAACACTATATATGATCTAGGAATCCATATACGAATCAATAGAAGAAAATGAGGATATTGGGAACTAAATACTTACCAATATTAGTTTTCCAACGTGCTCCAGCTGTTAATGAGATTGTGACATTTGAGAGATCCAGAAAAAGAAAAGAACGAAAACTGAAAAAAGAGAGAAGAAGAGAGCTAACCGAATTAGTTTTGTATTAATAATAGACAGGTGTAGTGCATGCAGTCAGAGATGGGCCACAAGTCATGGGAGACGGATTTTCTTTAATTGTAAATAAATAGTATTATAAACAAAGTGATGAATAAATATTGATGATGATGATAAGGTCACCATCTCAAAGAGAGGATGAGAACGAAATAAGTTGTTAGTCCATATAAAAACTCTTCTTTACTTGCTAATGTCGTTAGCTAATTCACGTGAAAATATTATACTTGAGCTGATCAACCCTTTTTTGTTTTTTTTGTGTTTGCCCAAATTTGCCGAGTCGACAGTCAAAATATTAATTCGTTGCCGTTATCTGTTGAATAATTTGTTATTCTTATATGAAACATTTTGCTCTAGAAATATCTGAGTTCTGCTCTAGAAATTTTTTGTTTGACAGCTGTACATACTGTTGTGGTCGAACTTAGATTGTAAGAAATACGGAGATGAATTTTTAGTTTAAATTCTGTATGTGAATTATTTTATATTTATATAATGGTCAAAAAGTTTTATAATATATAACCATGTGATGTTAACATATCTCAAAAGTATAAGAATATTTCTATTTAGTTGTCAATCATAGCCAATTGGTGCATTATAACCAAGTACAATACTTCCCATTGAGTACACTTAACTAAATAAATAATTTGTATCAATCTTTAGAGATGACTTACATCAATCAATCAATCAATCAATCTCAATATCTCTCTCTCTCTCTCTCTCTCTCTCTCTATATATATATATATATATATATGTGGAATAACGCGTTGTCGAGATCAGATGTTCACACAAAAAATTTTATTCTGACTATCCTCGATTTCTACGAAGAATTATATAAAGATCCTGAATACAACTTTCTCTCAAGATTACAAATGAATCAGAAAAAGAAACTTCACGTTCTTCATTGCACTCGCAGATGCAGACCGACAAAACGGAATTACAACTAGCAGAAGAGAAACGAAAGGAGAATAAGAAAATATGCTTGCTGGGGTAAATAAAATCACCGTTGCTCAAAGCAATATTCGCCTCACACGATCTGCTCCCAGGAACTAGCAAGTTCACGTAGAACTTCTGGAACGCTCACTGTCACCTCCTTACTTGGACTCGCACGAACTTCGTGGACTGCAATGGCGGCTGCAACAACTCTCTTCGTCTCCTCTTTTTTGAAGTAAGTCCTCAATGGAGGTACGAAGAGAATATTTATAGAGGAGCCTGGCCACCCATTAGTTACGGAAAGATAGGAACAACTTTAATTCGAATCCCACAAAGATAGGAACGAATTAATTCAAATCCCACAAAAAATGAATCTGAATAACTGATCATATCTTTCCATAACCGTTCAAATATATCCGCTGGCAGCGGCCATGCAAGCAACCGCCCATGCGGTCATACATACAGCAGCAGCGCACTTAGCAGCGCACGCAGCATCTCATGCGGTAGCCCATGCGCCCGCTCATGCGTCCAGCTCATGCGTCCCGCTCATGCGGCCGGTTCATTCTCCCGCTCATGTGGCCCGCCCATGCGTCCAACTCATGCGGCCCGCTTATGCGTCCAGCTCATGCGGCCTGCTCATGCAACCCGCTCATGCGTCTAGCTCATGAGGCCGGCTCATGCAACGGCGCATGCAACTTGCGCATAACCGAGCGCATCAAATACGCACAAGCTCTATGCGCTAATGCTGACGTGCTAAGTACAAAGTGCCCCAACAAAGTGCCACTTTGCGCCCTTGAACCCGAGTTCGAGTCTCTAAGTCCCTTTGGGACTTAGCTCCTATGAAAATAATTCCAGGAGCATGAAAAAAGCATAAATACTTTCATGAGGAGTTAATTATTTTTCCTCCTAGGAAAATACCCCCACATGGCACCCATGCGTCCCACCACACCCCATGTGCACACCTCAACTCATACACAGTATTATATTGAGATACCCACTTGGTGGTGTAGCCAATGCAGGACTATCTTTATTAGTCCAAAGGCAAAAACACCAATAATCATCCACATATCTCAATATATTTGGGTTGAGCATTCCCCACAGTGACTGTCCATCATGCATTAGGATAGATGTCGCTTCGACTTGAATCTTTCCGTATGGGTCAAACAATAGTATGATACAAGAATGGACTAAGCCTTGAATTCTGCACCATAGCTGTAATTTTTCCCACTCACACAATGACATCAGCTGTGCTTCCGGTTGCACATTAAAGGCCCTGTGCACGCCTGATTTCGGTATATATATTTTGGGCGTCTAGAAGTTTTTCTCAAGAGACGGCCTATATCTCTTTCCATACACTCTAGGTGAGTTCTTTTAAAGAGTCCTTGGCATGAAGCCTCTAGCTTCCTTGCGGTGCTACTCCGCTATGATATGGCCCAGAGCCGAGGCTAAACCTTATCGTGGTGTCATGCCACTGTAGCATGAGGTCCCAGCCTCTTTGTAGTGCCAAACTACCCAGTATGAAGCCTTGTCCTTCCTTGCGGTGTTATGCCGCTGTGACATGGCTTGCGTAGCCGATGGTTTACATCTTTTACCTTTGTGGTGTCACACCACTGTAACATGAGGACACCGGCCTCCTTGTAGTGCTGCCTACACTCTTCATTCTACAATATTAGGCTACCTGTCTATGTGTGGTGCTACGCCACTGTGACATGGCTCACAAAGCCGAGTCATTACCCTTACCGAGGAACCTCTTGGTGGTGTCACCCACTGTAGCATGGAGACCTTATGCTCCTTTGTAGTACGGCGCTACCGTGCTTCATGTTAAGCACACCAGACATTCAAAATGCCTGATAACTCATTAAGGCATCTAAGCCATACTCCTACAGGACTTGTGTAAAACCCTGATTTTTTTTAGATTTAAATTTTAAATTTTATTATGTATTTAAGGAAGAATTTTCAGTAATTTTAGATAATTAGAATAAATATAAAATTCAATTTTGTATATGTAATTAATTACTAATATTGCACAGAAAATATATTTTTAGGTGTAGAACTATTATTAGAGTATTGTAGATTTTTCTGAAAATTATTTGGGGTTCCAACCTATTTTAAATGGCTATATATATATATATATATATATATATATATATATATATATATATATATATATAATATTATTAATAATAAATCCTAAACCATACCCAAACCCTAAATCCGAAAACCCACTTACACCTGAGACCCGCACCATCCTTCAGAACAGTAACCGACCCCCCACTACAGTAACCTGCAGCCCCCTCCGATTCCTCTTCCCTGTAACCGCCCCCGACCCATCATTTCCCATTCTGAAACCCCCTTCATACCCCTATATATACATCAGACTAGACACCCCATCAGCCACACTTCTCCTCTCCGTCTAGATGAACGCCGTCGATCACCGCCGTTGACCACCGCACGCTGCCGAGAGCAGCCGCCCAGAATCGTAAACCACACAACAATAAGGTACCCTTCTTTCCACCCCTGTTTCTTCTTGCACAGTAATCCAAATAGCGAACCTTTGAATCCTATGTGACGACCACATGACCCCCATGAACCCTGTTTAATTAGTTTAACTTATCGTGTCCTGTGTCAATTGCAAATCGCGACACAAAATAAAAAAAGTAACTTAATTTTAGGAACAGAAACTGTTCCAAGTACGCGTGTTTGAGTCCCGTTATCTCCATAACGGCACGCGATATTAAAATTTTACCTGAACAAACTTCTGGACAACATAACCTAGTTTTAATCCCTTTAAACACTTTCTTTTAAATCGATTTATTCTGTGATTTATTCATTGCTGAAATATGTCAAAAACTTGATTTCTTAAACCCATTCTCGTACGGGGTGCGTCCCGCTAAACGGGATAACTTTGTCGTGTGTGAATTACATCGAAAGGCGCGTATCGTCATTACAGATATGTAAGATTTTACGGAACTTGATTTGGATGTGCGTGCATACCGGAATCAACGCATATCCGTCGAAAAATATCGTATCGGCATGTTCTGACACTTATCATAATTTCGTGTGTGCTTGTTATTTTGCAACAAAACTTACACCATCGGATTCGCAGCGTTACGCTAGTCCTGTGACCCAAGTTTGGTTCGATTCTGAGAACGTTGACAAAATATCGTTTCGCGGGTCCCACGGTTCTACTTGACAGGTAATTTCATGACTGGCTTATCGAAATCCAGTTATGGATGTTCCATTGGGTTCGTATCATCGTTCTAGACTCATAGACACTAAGTTTGAAGATTTTGGAGAACTTTATCTTTGACACATTTTTTGGTGCAAAGTGGGCCACATGTGGACCCTGCTTTGACCCGAAACTATCAAGTTTGCCCCTGTGTCCAAATTGGACTTATGAGTAGTTAATTTTAGATATTTCAAGTATTCTGAAAACATTGGTGATATTTGTTTCAGCATCCGGAGGCGTACCTGGAGATTTCACTTTTACAGGAGCACTTGACGGAGTTCAGAGCCCAAGCAAGTGTACCTTGCCAAAGCTACAGAGATCCGGTTATATTATTTGCTTATATTCTTTCTATATGTATACTCTTGAGATGTACCTATTCAACCTAGGACCGTGAGACATTGCTTAGCGTCCGAACAAGATTCGGGTGTCGATATCGTACGCGGAGTCGAGTAACGTCACTAGAGAGTTAATTCTATGATCCTATATTTTTTGTACTTGCTTTACCAAGTACGTCATACCGTAGGACACTTTATACTATTTCATGTGACGGAATCTTTTTTGAGTTAATCATGGTGATTCTGTATAGGCTTACATGATTTGTGATATGAGACTTGCATATATAGAGATATCATTATGACTCGTTGTACTAGCTAGAGATCATGATCTTGCATGTTATGGATGTAGCGCCCCGTTCTCCCGGTGCGGAGAGCGCGGCTAAGAAACACAAGACGGTATCGTTCGATCGGGATAGATTGAATTAAGAACTCGTCCTCGTTATGGATTTGTTTCTTCGGAATCGATTCCCATATTCAGTGGACTGCGCCCCAAGGATCGGCTTAGCGGCAGAGTCAGGAGGGACCTCTCCGCTGCTATCTTTTATTGCCTCGATTTTCGATGTCGCTTGTTGCTTTCGTGCTTTGAGTTGATTTTGGGACTTGCTTGTTTTCTTTGAACGGTTTCGATGGTTTTCATTGTTTTCGTTCATTGACTTGCACTTCTATTCCGAGATTAGAAAGAGAGGAAGAAGTATTAATCGAGCTGTTCATGTGCAGGTGAACGAGCAGTAGGCGGCTTGCGAGCGGAGTCGTGAAGCGCCTCTTTCCTTCTTCTTTCCAAAATCTAAGTGAGTGGCTACCAACCCGATTAGCTAGTCCTGCTTCCAAGCTTCACAGCAAATCAATCTGCACTCTTCTTTGCCCCGATCAAACGATACCAAGTAATAACAAAAGAAACCAAGATAAAAGAGAATAGACTTGGTTTATTATGCTTGTCAACTAAACTTATGAACGGTTATCATCCTGAATGCTAGTTCGTTTATAACTGTGCTATGAATCGTGCTAAGTATGGAATATGCTTGTTATGAAATAAACTGTCCGGAAGACTATGCAAACCGTTATGCTATGGAACTATTCTATGAGTGCTATTCGATCACGGACAACTTGTGCACAAGGTATGTTATGAGTTCCACGGACGGTCACCGGGGCGCCGGGATCGATCCGATCCGGACGGAACGTATGTATAGTCGTATGTTACCCGGCAAGTGTTATGCAGCGGGGCTCGCCACCCGCGTTGCACGTCACTTTGCCTTGAGACTATAACCTGTCCCTCGTGGCACCACGCCAGTGATCTCTATGTATATTTAAACCTGTTGCATACTAACTTGTGTCTTCGTGGCAGGGAAGGCATGGTAAGTATTGTGCAGGTAATTCAGACGGTCAGGTAAAATCCACCTAACGGTGGCAAGTTCATTTTCAGTAAATTCTATATGCTGCTTACTTGTAAATGAACTAAGGCAAGATAGAAACCCACAAATATGCATGCTTTATTAAACTATGTGTTGATTGGTATAGTCAGGCTAGCTCGCATTCACCAGCATGTTTCGATATGCTGACCCTCGTTGAAATAGGTTCTCCGCACCAAGGCGAACCGAGCGAGGAGCCGAAGTCGTCTTCCCGATCCAGTCCAGCTGTTGGCGCATCTTCACCGCGCCCCTGAAGCCTTTTGAAGTCCGAAGCTGCAACTCTTCATACACAAATGCAGCTCCGTGGCAAAGCTATCCTCCAACCTGGAGGTCTTTATCGTTTTGAGTTTATAAAGGGATGTAATGTACAGGACTGCTATCTCATTTTGAGTCATCTCTTTTGTAAGCCGTTCGGCATATTAGCTAACTCGTTCAAGAGTTTGTAATAGATGTTCATTATCAATAAAGAGAACTTTTCTATGTTTCAAATCTGTGTTTCAATTTATCTGCGTACTCTGAATATGTGCTTGCTATGCAAATCATTAAAGCCTTGTGCGGGCGCAACTCCAGGCCCGCACGGCGGTCACGATTCGGGGGACGCCTCAAGTGATTCTACGGAATTGGATCGTGACATAGTGGTATCAGAGCACAGATTCAAAGTTCCTTAGACTTCATGCTGGAAAAGTTCCTTTAACGATCAAATTCCTATGCGAACTCTTGAACTCGCTAGGCCAAAATGAGATACGTTCATGCAATAAGTCCATAATACATTATGATTCTAATATAATTTACCTTCTTTTGAAGGAATGGTACCAGCGTAATCTGCAGTGCAACCATCGAACGAAACACAGAAAGCAGTTCGGATACTTCGGGAAGCTCTCGGAGCCAACGAGGCATGTCTCAAGTCGACCCGCTTGAGCGGGTAATGCAAATGTTAGAATCGCAACGACAACGAGACGATGCCCGCCAAGCCAAGCTCGAGAGTAATCTAGAGACCCGATTCTCAGTCCAACAGAAGCAGGTCCATGCCCTGCAACAAATCGTTCAGACTTTGGCTGCCAACCATTCTGCCACAACAGCAACGACTCCGGTGGAACAGCCCGTGCTTGAAGTAGAGACGCCACAAATTCCAAGGCCGAGGGACGTGACTGCCTTCAACTTGGGACACTTCAAGAAAGTCTGCAACACCCCGTTCAACGGGACTGAGGACCCAGTGGTAGCTCTAGATTGGCTAGCAGAACTTGAAGATCACTTCGCTCTGCTAGAGGTCCCCGAAGATAAGCGCGTCGCCTGCGCGCAACTACAGCTCTGCCTCAACGCACACGATTGGTGGGACGTGCATCGACGATCTCTCCAATTTGATCACGAAGAGGAGGCGATCTCGTGGATGACCTTTCATGCCGCGTTCGAAGAGGAGTTTATACCCCCTCCAGTACAACGTCAAATGGAAAATGACTTCGTGCAACTGAGGCAAGGCAGGATGACAGTTAAAGAGTATTCCGCCGAATTCAACCGACTCTCCAAATTCGCTAGGTCCTATTTACCTGATGCAGCGAGTCGAGCTAGAAGGTTTGAAGGTGGTCTCCGTCCTGCCATCCATTCGCACGTGGTCAATAATCAGTACGGGACAATGCGTGAAGTCATGAATCACGCCCTATCTCTCGAACCATAATATCCTCACATTTCTGTCGGCGCTGTGCATACATCCAGTCACAAACGCCAAAGCGACGATGGAGGAAACAATACTGCAAAATGACATAACGACGGTGGTCGCCACAAAGGGAACCAGAGACCATACTGTGATTTTTGTAGAAGACGTGGGCACACTACTGATAGATGTTACAGCAGAAAAGGGCTATGCTTCAACTGTGGCGGGCCAGGCCACGTAGCTCGGGATTGTCCACTCCCCTCTAAGCTCCTGCCTCAACCCAATAACCCCTAACGGTTGGTTCTATTCTTAAGTTTCGGGACGAAACTTCCAATTGGTTGGGTAGGATGTAGCGCCCCGTTCTCCCGGTGCGGAGAGCGCGGCTAAGAAACACAAGACGGTATCGTTCGATCGGGATAGATTGAATTAAGAACTCGTCCTCGTTATGGATTTGTTTTTTCGGAATCGATTCCCATATTCAGTGGACTGCGCCCCAAGGATCGGCTTAGCGGCAGAGTCAGGAGGGACCTCTCCGCTGCTATCTTTTATTGCCTCAGTTTTCGATGTCGCTTGTTGCTTTCGTGTTTTGAGTTGGTTTTGGGACTTGCTTGTTTTCTTTGAACGGTTTCGATGGTTTTCATTGTTTTCGTTCATTGACTTGCACTTCTATTCCGAGATTGGAAAGAGAGGAAGAAGTATTAATCGAGCTGTTCGTGTGCAGGTGAACGAGCAGTAGGCGGCTTGCGAGCGGAGTCGTGAAGCGCCTCTTTCCTTCTTCTTTCCAAAATCTAAGTGAGTGGCTACCAACCCGATTAGCTAGTCCTGCTTCCAAGCTTCACAGCAAATCAATCTGCACTCTTCTTTGCCCCGATCAAACGATACCAAGTAATAACAAAAGAAACCAAGATAAAAGAGAATAGACTTGGTTTATTATGCTTGTCAACTAAACTTATGAACGGTTATCATCCTGAATGCTAGTTCGTTTATAACTGTGCTATGAATCGTGCTAAGTATGGAATATGCTTGTTATGAAATAAACTGTCCGGAAGACTATGCAAACCGTTATGCTATGGAACTATTCTATGAGTGCTATTCGATCACGGACAACTTGTGCACAAGGTATGTTATGAGTTCCGCGGACGGTCACCGGGGCGCCGAGATCGATCCGATCCGGACGGAACGTATGTATAGTCGTATGTTACCCGGCAAGTGTTATGCAGCGGGGCTCGCCACCCGCGTTGCACGTCACTTTGCCTTGAGACTATAACCTGTCCCTCGTGGCACCACGCCAGTGATCTCTATGTATATTTAAACCTGTTGCATACTAACTTGTGTCTTCGTGGCAGGGAAGGCATGGTAAGTATTGTGCAGGTAATTCAGACGGTCAGGTAAAATCCACCTAACGGTGGCAAGTTCATTTTCAGTAAATTCTATATGCTGCTTACTTGTAAATGAACTAAGGCAAGATAGAAACCCACAAATATGCATGCTTTATTAAACTACGTGTTGATTGGTATAGTCAGGCTAGCTCGCCTTCACCAGCATGTTTCGATATGCTGACCCTCGTTGAAACAGGTTCTTCGCACCAAGGCGAACCGAGCGAGGAGCCGAAGTCGTCTTCCCGATCCAGTCCAGCTGTTGGCGCATCTTCACCGCGCCCCTAAAGCCTTTTGAAGTCCGAAGCTGCAACTCTTCATACACAAATGCAGCTCCGTGGCAAAGCTATCCTCCAGCCTGGAGGTCTTTATCGTTTTGAGTTTATAAAGGGATGTAATGTACAGGACTGCTATCTTATTTTGAGTCATCTCTTTTGTAAGCCGTTCGGCATATTAGCTAACTCGTTCAAGAGTTTGTAATAGATGTTCATTATCAATAAAGAAAACTTTTCTATGTTTCAAATATGTGTTTCAATTTATCTGCGTACTCTGAATATGTGCTTGCTATGCAAATCATTAAAGTCTTGTGCGGGCGCAACTCCAGGCCCACACGACGGTCACGATTCGGGGGACGCCTCAAGTGATTCTACGGAATTGGGTCGTGACAATGGACATGAGACATTATGGACATAAGACGTGAGGTTACATTGGGTGGAAAAAGATACGCATGCTACATGATAATTATATATATATACTATACTACTAGAATACATGATATTACTTACTGCTATGGGCTCCCCGACACAGAGCCTGTAGTGGTCTCGGCCTGAATGCTAGTGATGCTCTCATTTTATATTTTACTTAGCTGGTTACATAGCTTGCCCTGAGGATCTGTTTTATATATACTGTATTTCATTTGGCTTAAGTATTTTTTGTACCTTGCTATGTCCCCTGAGGATCTGGATCCGGATTATGTCTCCAGGTACAGCGGAGGAGGATTACCCCGAGGTTTACGGGACATGAGCTGACGCTGGAGCAGTATTGGTACCAGAGGACGAGGTTGTGCCAGAGAATTTCTCCTGAATATTCAGTTACTTACTCAGTTATCTATGCTTATTGTTATTTCATATCTGGACTTATGGACATATATATTGGTGTTATTCTCTTTCCTTTATTGTGTCGGGTTGTTCCCCGAGACACTACTTATTTGGATTTGATGGTGGACTATATTTTTTTTAATATCTTGACTGGTCTATCATATTATATTGTATTTTTTTCTATGGATGAGATTAGAATTATACTGTGATAGATGGTGTAGACTTGTATTTATATTTGCCAAAAACGGGCTTTGCTCCCCTTTTTGAAAATGAAGAAAGAAGGATCGAAGTTTAGACCGCTCACTGTAGTTCTACCTATAGAAAAGATCATGAAAGAGGCGATCAGAATTACAGCTTAAGTGCACTCTAACGGGTCCATTAAATTGGGTTTACCCATTGGAGTAGTGCTGCTGGACATTGCCACGTAGCTAGTCCCTCGATATTTTGGGACTGGGGCATAACAACTTATTATACACAAAAGAACAATTAGTAGAAAACGGTGGTTCTGGGTCCGTAACCCCTCAATGTCTTAATGGACTACCCACTATTCCTGATATTCTCCCAGTCAATGATCTTCCCTTAAACTAATAGCTAGATGTAGAAGCATGAAAAATGCTGGGAATTGACTGCGTACATATATGAAGTCCCTCCCTGCGTAAAATATGGCTTCAGAGCTGTACGCGTAAAAATTTACGCTTCAAGACTGTTTGGCATAAAATAGGGCTACAAAGCTGTACGCGTAAAACAAAGCTTCAAGGCTGTGTGACGTAAAATATGGCTTCAGAGCTGTCCGCGTAAAGCAGAGCTTCAAAGTTGTCCGCGTAAAGCAGGGCTTGAAAGCTGTATGTGTAAAGCAGAGCTTCAAGGCTATGTGACGTAAAAGGTTGCTATACTGGAAACTCCCTCGACCAGATTTCACTATTTTAAAATTATTTTTAGCTAATTAAAATTTATTGCAATATTTTATTTATTTATATCCTATTGATTGTGCACCTGTCCATTACATAATTAATTAGAGCATTACACTAGCTGTAATTCCCAAACAAAGTTCACATATCTGTCCTAGACATGTTAGACTATTTTTATGAATTTTGTGCAACTCTCAGATACTTCGTTTTGTGCTTCGTTTTAGTCGCACAAATATCGTTACAAAAGTTCGTATTTAATGCCTATTTAATTTTTTGCTCTTTACCCATCTCTGTACCCCTAGAGATTTGAGGACCAGTAGGCACCTGTTTTGCCCAAACAAAAATACAATAATATTCTAGACTGAATATAATACAATTAGTGTATTGACACCGTAGAAAAATTATGATCCTAACTGCCCCTAAATAATTAGTGAACTTCGTGCGCAGTATTTATTAAATAATAAATACGATGACCCGTATCACCCAAAGAATCAGACCCTGCCTCTGCCCAGGCTCACCCCCACACTTTCCAAAACATTTTCCCAGCTTTCCCCCTCATTTCTGTACAATTCAGTATTTCGAGGAATCAGTATTTTATATCAGGCAAATTGCGAAATTACGCAAAATACCAACTTTGGGACCTATTTGCAATTTATGAAAGTTCAAGGATTTTTATGCAAAAATGTATGTGAGGTGGCATAACCTCATTGGCTAGACAATAGGTGGGACCCACCTAAAAATCCAGAAAAATCTGTCAAAAATATCCTGAAATACAAAATTACCCAAATGCCCTTAAAGTTGCCATTAATTACAACTTTGCCATTGGGAGAATTCCTATATATAACTCCCCAACCCTCACCCATTCCCGACCAGACCTCACTCACCCCGGCCACCCTCCACCCACCGGACCACCGCCAACCCCCTCGCCCCTCCCTAGGCTACCCTCCGGCCAATCGCCGCCCTCCCTGGCCGTCGCCTCCGTCTCCGGCAACGCCCGCAGACCCGACCACCCCAACACCAACAGCAGCTCCTCACCACCTCCGACCGCCCACCACCGCCACCCTATGTAACACCCTGTTCCGATCAAGCGGACTGCCGTCTCAATCGGCAATCGTGCAGCTGTCCCGACCCACTTTGCCTCGATCAAGAAGCAAAGGATATCCAGACTTGTCCCTACAGGAATCTGGCTTGGACTTTCAGAGGCTCGCTCAGACGTATCGCTCTACCGAGGCGAATCATCGCTAAGGTGGGTGGCTACGGTGAACTTGTCTTTGCTTAGCCAGCACACATAAAATCTGGAATATTATGCTAGTCGCTAGGTGATTCACCCCAATGGCCTAGCGTGAGTGGGCGGCATGGAGTGAACGCCCCAATGGCCTAGCGTCTCGCTCCATACCGTCCCGGGCGAGGTGACGTATAGCGATACAAGACCTCTCACACCCAACCGCCCAAGACTATAAACGGTCCTTCATGGCTTTGCCAGCGACAACTGTTCATATAGATAAGTCATCCTCGCTTAGCGGCTATCCGCATGCGAGTTATTGCATCGTATCAAGAAACAACTAAACACCTGAACGATCAAGACATAATGACTCTCTTGTTGCATATGCCATTGGTTTGGTTTTCATCAAGTATGCCTCCTGAATGTTTTATACTTGCCCGTGCTTGAATTAACATGTTTGCCTTAATGTTTGCCTTGGACAGGGAAGGAAATGGTAAGTTGGTAAGTCTCGCCGTGTTTCCTCTAACATCGCACGGCGCACTGCCCGACACGATAAGCTATTCAATGTTTGCATGAAACTGATCCTAAGGCAACTAGAAAGACAACTTAATAGTTGTGCACGAAACCTGTACTACGTGTTTGGATTTGTCGAGCGGGCGAGTAGCTTGCCCACCAGTGCATTCAATGTACTGATAATCCACCAGTTTGTATGCAGGGTGCGAGAGAACCTCGTGCGGTGCGGACGCCTCCTTCGTGCGTGCTAAGGCCAGGAGTTCCCTCTGAAGCCTTGCAACGGTGCGTCCGGGACTGAAGCACATATACAAGACATAAGTTGCGAACATCGCCTGACTATCGCCTGTACATTCATTCCACAGTTGTAGCCACTTGGCACGCTTTTACTGTTTCAGAGAGAGAGGCTTGAGCGACTTGTAATCTCGGCTATACGCCGCCTGTAATACATGTTTCATATCAATAAAGAGATTACTTTACTTGTTTCGATGCTTCCGCTATATTTGTCAACTCAGAGAACTTGTTACCGAATCGCTATGCGTTCATGACTCCGCTGCACTCGGACAATCTGTGCGACTCTGTGGCTTAGAACTTTTACCGCCAGCCAATGAATCACGGCCTTGCACGGACGCGGTTCACGCTCGTGCGGCATCACGCCCGGATGTGTCAAGCGATCGTTCCGCGGGAGCGCTGGCGAGGGTGATTCCCGCCTAGCGGGAACGGCCAATTTGCCTGCGGGAGATCGGGGCATGACATATTGGTATCAGAGCCTGGCTTCTACGTCTTTGGACTTCGATTCGATATCTCTGTTTCGAAAGCTCGTTCGTGGGTTATGTGCACGCTCTCTCTCAATGCCTCAATGGGATATTCCAACAATAAGTCTAAATACTTTCAAAATGCGTTTTGAATGATATGCTTGCTTGTCTGGTTGTATGCTGCGAGTGGCCTTTGTGCCAACCTGTGTGAACCCTTGAGAGTATCGCTAGTAGCTTGTCCGATTTTTACTAACCCTAAGTTTGGTTGAATGCATCTATTCGAGGGACGCCTTGAACTAGTGCACCATCCAAGACTTAGAAAAGGTGAAACTCGAGTGCTAAGACTTCGCTATCACTGAGCTGGTTGACGTGTTCACGCTAGAGGGTACCTTCGAAAGTGCGCACGATCCAGTCTAAGCGGTATGCTGATTTCGAAGCTTGTGCAAGTGAATATCCAAATGAAACAAGTACAAACGACTTGTCTAGGATTGCCTCAACCCTAGATTACTGCTTGTCCTTAGTAAGTCTCGAGGACGAGACTTTTTCTAAGTTGGGTAGGATGTAACACCCTGTTCCGCTCAAGCGGACTGCCGTCTCAATCGGCAATCGTGCAGCTGTCCCGACCCACTTTGCCTCGATCAAGAAGCAAAGGATATCCAGACTTGTCCCTACAGGAATCCGGCTTGGACTTTCAGAGGCTCGCTCAGACGTATCGCTCTACCGAGGCGAATCATCGCTAAGGTGGGTGGCTACGGTGAACTTGTCTTTGCTTAGCCAGCACACATAAAATCTGGAATATTATGCTAGTCGCTAGGTGATTCACCCCCTGCATGCTAATAAATCCAACGCACCTAGCTAAGGGAATAATCCCAACTTGTATTGCCTATACTAGAACATGGAAATTGAAATACTACTTATATTCAGACCCTCGCATGCTAAGTCCCTTAACGGTTTCATCTCTCGGCTTACCTTCGGGTTCGAGCAACGTGCCTGCTTATGTTCCTTAGAAACGCATGCTTGTCTGCTTAATATTTGCCTCGTTTTCATCCAAACCCCGGGAGACTACTAAGTAGTCGTCCCGTGCGTGATTGAACCTGCAAGTATCTAAGACCGTTGGGTCATCAGGCAGCCCCGAACCAGGGGAATGCATCAAGACAAGTCAATCACTGTACAGAATCAAGATTCAAGTATCTCGTATTCTCGTGTTCAAAGTGCATTTGCGTCCTCAATTCCAGTGCACTCTTGTTCCCGTGTATCTCGTGATAATTGACTGACCCAACCACTGCATGTCGCGGACAACCTGTGCACAAGGTATTGAACGTTCAAGTTCCTGCGGACGGCTACACCGGGGCACCGGAGCCAATCCGATCCGGACAGAACTTTCTGATAGTCTAACGTGAGTGGGCGGCATGGAGTGAACGCCCCAATGGCCTAGCGTCTCGCTCCATACCGTCCCGGGCGAGGTGACGTGTAGCGATACAAGACCTCTCGCACCCAACCGCCCAAGACTATAAACGGTCCTTCATGGCTTTGCCAGCGACAACTGTTCATATAGATAAGTCATCCTCGCTTAGCGGCTATCCACGTGCGAGTCATTGCATCGTATCAAGAAACAACTAAACACCTGAACGATCAAGACATAACGACTCTCTTGTTGCATATGCCATTGGTTTGGTTTTCATCAAGTATGCCTCCTGAATGTTTTATACTTGCCCGTGCTTGAATTAACATGTTTGCCTTAATGTTTGCCTTGGACAGGGAAGGAAATGGTAAGTTGGTAAGTCTTGCCGTGTTTCCTCTAACATCGCACGGCGCACTGCCCGACACGATAAGCTATTCAATGTTTGCATAAAACTGATCCTAAGGCAACTAGAAAGACAACTTAATAGTTGTGCACGGAACCTGTACTACGTGTTTGGATTTATCGAGCGGGCGAGTAGCTTCCCCACCAGTGCATTCAATGTACTGATAATCCACCAGTTTGTATGCAGGGTGCGGGAGAACCTCGTGCGGTGCGGACGCCTCCTTCGTGCGTGCTAAGGCCAGGAGTTCCCTCTGAAGCCTTGCAACGGTGCATCCGGGACTGAAGCACATATACAAGACATAAGTTACGAACATCGCCTGACTATCGCCTGTACATTCATTCCACAGTTGTAGCCACTTGGCACGCTTTTACTGTTTCAGAGAGAGAGGCTTGAGCGACTTGTAATTTCGGCTATACGCCGCCTGTAATACATGTTTCATATCAATAAAGAGATTACTTTACTTGTTTTGATGCTTCCGCTATATTTGTCAACTCAGAGAACTTGTTACCGAATCGCTATGCGTTCATGACTCCGCTGCACTCGGATAATCTGTGCGACTCTGTGGCTTAGAACTCTTACCGCCAGCCAATGAATCAGGGCCTTGCACGGGCGCGGTTCACGCTCGTGCGGCATCACGTCCGGATGGGTCAAGCGATCGTTCCGCGGGAGCGCTGGCGAGGGTGATTCCCGCCTAGCGGGAACGACCGATTTGCCTGCGGGAGATCGGGGCGTGACACCCTTGCCACCATAGTCCACCGCCACCACCCCAATCTGCTCCGCTCTGACCTCCTCCGCCGGACCAGACCACCCCCACCGCCCCACAACACCCCCAGCCTCCTCCACCTCCCCCGCAGCATCTCCTCCCTCAACCGCCACTGCCTCCCCGAGCCACCCCAACCGCCTCGAACTCCCCCTCCGGCAGCCTCCGACCTCCGCCACCACCTCAGACCTCTTCGCCGTCCCCTCCTCCTCAGTCCTGCCACCCTGAGCTGCCTCCACCACCACCGCAACCGCCGCCATAGCCACCGCAGCAGCTGCTGTTGCTGCTACTGCTGACTGTTGCAGCTGCTGTTGCTGCTGCAGCCGCCGCCGTAACTCGTCGGAGCTTCGCCGGACCTCCACCGGCGACGTCGCGGGCCCCCTCCTGACGTGGCAGGTGACTCACCTCCCTCTCTCTCTCTTCGTATTTAAAATATATATATGTATATGTATATATGTATATGTATATGTATATGTATATATATATATGTATAGATATTTGTATATTAATATATATATGTGTTTTATATATTATAATATATAATATATATTATATAATACTATATAAATATAGTATATATATGTATGATTATTATTATTATTATTATTATTATTATTATTATTATTATTATTATTATTATTATTATATGTACACATTTATGTATATATATATGTATGTATATATGTATATATATATGTATATATATGTATATCCATATATATGTTATCATATATATATATTTTATTATTGTTATTATTATTAATATTACAGTATATAATAAATACAGTATATATATATTTACTTATATATATATGTATTTTGTTTATTTTTTTAATTATATATATATGTGTGTATATATATATATATATATGTAAATACACATATGTATTTCTTTTTCTTTCTTATATATATATATATATCTATATATATATATCTATAAATATATATTATATATATATATATGTATACATATGTATGCCTTTCATTTTTAATTCATTCCAGCATTTTTTCTTTTCTTTATTTTTTTAATTATATATATATGTGTGTATATATATATATATATATGTAAATACACATATGTATTTCTTTTTCTTTCTTATATATATATATATATCTATATATATATATCTATAAATATATATTATATATATATATATGTATACATATGTATGCCTTTCATTTTTAATTCATTCCAGCATTTTTTCTTTTCTTTATATTTATGTATACATATATCTATGGATATATGTATTACCTATATATAAATTATGTATATAAATATATGTAAGTATATATTTATATATATATATATCTATATATATTACTCTATATAATTATATATGTATTATATAATTATATACATTATATTATCATAGTACTGGATATACAGTACATATATATTATATATTTATATTTATTCTATTGCTGGATAATACAGCCTATATATCTATATATATGCATATTTACATTTCTTTCACTGTCTTTAAATTTATTATATATGTATATATATAATATCTATATACATTAGATACTATATATAGTACTATTTACTTTCTGCACTGTCATTTTAATTTATTTATACTATATATATCAGTGGATACACCCTGATAATATTATATTACTATATATATCAGTGGATACACCCTGATAATATATATAAACAGTGGTTATACCCTGCTAATATATATATTTACATTCGTGCATTTTCTTTGCTTTATATATATACTAAATATATACTACTACTATATATTATATCTATATATATATAAATACTATATATATATATATGTGTGTATCCTATATATATATTATACCTAAGTATGTATATACTTTATTTATACCCTGATAATCACAAACATGTATGTTTTAACAGAATCCAACTCCAGCACAGCCAGTGACCCCCTGTCACCAGCACCCTCAAACCTGAATTTGAGAACAAGTTTCCAACACTATCAGGGAGTAGGCAAGTATACCTTGCCAAGTTTTTACTGTTTAAATATTAAACTGTTGAATGTTATTATTAGTAAATTTCATATGACAGTAAGTATCTGAGACTGCCTCGGGTACCGTCAACATGTACATTGACGTGTAGTATAATTAACCTAGTCTTTACAGACTTACCATCAACTGTGAGGTTATCCTAATATCCTCTTAGACCCTATCACGGGTACACGCAACAAGGTTGTACTTTATTTTGGGATGCAAGCTTACGTAGTTGATTAGCTACCAGTACGTACGACGTGCATCACGGCTTAGCTTAAAATCATGAAGGTTACGACTTGACATTAGTTACATTGGGCGGGGAGAACGACTAAAATACGTATGGGACACCCACCTCTTTATCATGTGCCGCACTCGACGGAGTGATACGGATGTTATATATATATTCATGTGACCATACTCATAGTAGATGGAAAATTGTATAGTGCCCTTGAACGGGGGCATATGTGGCATATACTAGCCAGTCACTACAGATTGGTGAATTACGTCAGCATATGTCTAGCCACACTTTCCCATACGTACTAGGTTGTCTCAATTTGCATTCACTTAGCTGGTTAGCACCCTGTATTTATTTATTCAGTATTTACATACATGACATGTTATTTTTCTGTATCTTGTTACGTCCCTCTAAGGACCTGGTTTCCTGCCAGGTTTAGCTGGGACATTCCACCCCACAGTACCTGGACCTGGACAGGAGTCTGGACATGCCTTTGAGATGGAGTTAGAGGAGATGCCATCAGAGTCTGCCTGAGTACATCTGGAGTTGGAGCTATATATTTTGAGGACGATGCACTAGTTTATCTTATTTCACTTTTTGCTTATCTTTTGTAGTGGGTTTGTTCCCACAAGATATTATCTGATTTGTATTATGACGTTTCAGATTTAGCATCTATATATTCAGCACTTTTCTTGATATTTTTGTGGATGAGATAGATTTACCTGTATTTAGACTTGTAGTATTTAGGACAGCGTAGCACATCACTTTGGGTCCATTAAATTGGGTGATCCCTTAGTGACGTGTTAGCTGGCCAGTGCCACGTGGCCTAGTTCCATATATTTTTGGGACTGGAGCGTGACATATACCTTCCTGCGTAAAGTTTAATGCAGCGTAAAGTTGTACGAGGAACTCTTCGTATTCCTCGGATGAATCTGTCAGTCAAATCAGTGAACCTGACGTCTGACAAAAGTACTGCGGCTGTGATGATGATCTTGCACAGAGACCCAGATTGACATTTAACGACATATTCTTGATACAAGTCATTTTTACGCATTCAAAGAATACGATGCCTATTCTACATTGACAGAAATGAGTTTTTACGCTCAAGACAAGACAAATCAGACGCCACGTCAAAAGCTGCTTCTTGTACAGAAGCTCGAGGCATATCTCTGCATTTAATGCACGAGATTTTGTTCTATTTGTCATGACTGGGGAAAGCTAAGACTGTTACTAATACGCTCACATCACCATCCTTGTATTTTATGCCAACCAGGCTATTTTTAATTATAGGAGTACGCCGTATGCTATCTCCTCGAAATACGTCAACTCGGCTATAATTGCAAAGGTACGTGATAAGGCTATTCAGCCCAGTGTACGCTCAAGACCTCAGTCATGATGGATAATTGGCTATTTTATGCTCATATCACCATCCTTGCATTTTTATGCCAACCAGGCTATTTTCAACTATAGGAGTACGCCATATGCTATCTCCTCGAAATACGCCAATACAGCTATAATTGCAACGGTACGTGATAAGGCTATTTAGCCCAGAATACACTCAAGACCTCAGTCGTGAAAGATCATTTGGCTTTTACGCCAACAAGTCACAGTTTGGTCTTTTACGCCAACAAGACGATCATTTGGCTTTTACGCCAACAAGACGATTATTTGGCTTTTACGCCAACAAGACGGTCATCTGGCTTTTACGCCAACAAGACGGTCATCTGGCTTTTACGCCAACAAGACAGCTATTTGGCTTTTACGCCAACAATACAGCAATTTGGCTTTTACGCCAACAAGACAGCTATTTTGCTTTTACGCCAACAAGACAGCTCTTTGGCTTTTACGTCAACAAGACAGCTCTTTGGCTTTTACGCCAATACGACAGCTATTTGGCTTTTATGCCAACAAAACAGTTATTTGGGTTTTACGCCAACCATCTTTACGTAAGGTGCAGTTATCTACGTAGCTTGCATGCCATGATCTTCGAGAAGCAGTTATACGCATTACCTTATAAAGGGATACGTGTCACACGCAGATTCAGAAGATTATTTGAACGTGGGTAGCAGTTATTATAACCGTCGCATAAAAGATGCAACTTTTTTCACAGTTTGGCCTTCTACGCCAGCTAGACAGTTATCTGACTGATCTCTATAAATAGAGACCCCTGGTCACAGGGTATAGGGGGTCGATCAGAAAGGGGATCGATCAGACAAATCAGAGAGAGAGGCAAGGCACTGAGGAGAGAGTTAGTTAAATCATATTCTATCATGTTCATATTACCTCTGAATAGATATGTTTAACTAATTTGAAGAGAGAAGAGGAGAGAAATCATATTCTATCATGTTCATATTATCTCTGAATAGATATGTTTTTAATCCCCCTCGCAACCTTTGAAGCTTCTTCTTCTTCTACAGCACTTCTTCATCATCGTGTGGTCCAAGGGATAAAGTGATCGACCGCAGATCAGACTCCTATAGCAATACTTTCCCAGAATCATTTTTTGTACTTAACATCCTCGTATAGGATTAATTGTACTCCTTTTCTTGTTTATAAACAAAAGAAAGGTTTCGTATAAACCCTCTTCTTTAATTTGTTTATTCCAAACACTAGATGCCTAGTAGATTTCTCTTTGAACTAATAACATAAAACTAAATGGTAGGATTACAAAGACACAATATCAGAATATCTTCAAGCCCATCTTGATTGCTGTATCCTCGATCAGCTATCGCTTAAAATCTTTGGTAAACGGATAGGCCAGATTTTCCTGGCTCCGAACATCAATCACGACAATGACTCTGGTCTTAATAAGATCATTCACTACCATGTGCCTTAGTCGCACAGTCCTCTTCTTACCATTGAAGAAATCATTTGATGCCACCGCTGCAGTCGCTTGGTTGTCATAGTAAATCCATAGCGCCAAAATCTACGCACCTACCACTGAAAGATCATACATGAGCTCCCAAAGCTATTCTGCTTCATCTGCTGTATCCGCCAGTGCATATAACTCAGATTCCATCGAGGAATGGGAGAGCATTGTTTATTTCTTTGACTTCCACTATATAGCTTCTCCACCTATGGAGAAGGCGTATCCTCCTATGAACCTTTCGCTCTCTACTTCTGAATACCAGCTTGCATCATTGAAGCCTTCCACCACTGTCGGATAACTGCTGTACTGTAGTGCATACTTCTGAGTCATTTTGAGATATCTTATCACTCTCTTTACAGCTTTCCAGTGCTCCACTCCTGGATTTCTCGTGAACTGACCCAGCATCCCCACGACGAAATCTATGTCATGCTTTATGGCAGTTTTTGCATACATCATACTCCCGATGACGCTTGAGTACTCCAGCTGCCTGACACTTTTCCTTGGATTTGGTTTCAGGTTCTTGTTACACCTATACGGAGTATCGATCCTTGGATGATCCTGAAATCCATAGCGTATGAGTATCTTCTCAATATAATGAGACTGTAACAGCCATTCCAGTATCTTTCCAGATGATCTTTATCCCCAGGATAACATCAGCTTCCCCTAAGTCCTTCATACTAAACTTAGATGAGAGAAACTTCTTTGTCTCAGTGACATATGCTAGATCCGTACCCAGGATTAGCATGTCATCCATGTATAGACAAACGATGACTCCTCTCCCGTCAGTAAAATTAGTATAAACGCACTTGTCCATTTAAGTTACCCTGTAGCTGTTTGATCTTATGACTTTATCAAACTTCTCGTGCCACATCTTGAAAGCTTGCTTCAGACCGTATAATAATTTTACCAACTTACAGACTTTGTCTTCAAGCCTTTTGATAACAAATCCTTCTGGCTGTTGCATGTAAATCTCTTCGGTCAATTCTTCATTCAGAAATATTGTTTTAATATCCATCTGATGAATGACTAGCTTGTGAATTGAACTTAGAGCAATCAATATTCTGATAGTCGTCATCCGCACTATTAGAGCATATGTGTCAAAGTAGTCGATCCCCTGCTTCTGAGAAGATCCATCGGCCTTTATCTTCTTCTTGAAGATCCACTTGCATCCAATCGGTTTTGCTCCTTCAGGTAGATCGACCAACACCCAAGTGTTGTTGGAGGTTATTGAATCATACTCATCATTGATAGCCTCCTTCCAAAAGATAGACTCTTTGGTCTCTATCGCTTCATCATAGGTAAGCGGATCTGCTTCCACATGCTAGGTGACAAAATCATCTCCAAAGTCCTTGTATCTCCTTACTCGCTTAGACACCATCTCTGTGAGATCTAGTTTGAACGTTGTCTCTGGAATGACAACTTCTTCTTGGACTACATCTTTATTAGAAGTGTTGCCCTTCTGTACACTCACACTATTCTTTGGAATATCTTTTATAACAATGTTCTTGTGCCTTGAAAACTTATCTTCAAAGAATTTTGTGTCGCAAGATTCGATAATATGATTTGACTCAATATCAAGAAACCTCCGAGCATCACTCTTTTTATCATATCCCAGGAAGATGGTCTTGGTAGTCTTTGTATCCAGCTTCTGAATCTTCAAGTAGGGAAGCTTCACATACACCTGGCATCCCCATACTCGAATGATATTTAAGTTGGATCTGACTTTGAACCAGAGTTTATGAGGAGTGACATCGGAAGTTGCGTACGATACTTTATTCAGAATGAACATAGCCGTAAGCACAACTTCTCCCCAGAAGCAGTTTGGAAGACCTGCAGTTAACAACATTGAGTTCATCATCTTTGTCAACGTTATTTTCTTTCTTTCAGCTACTCCATTTGATTGAGGAGAAAACAGAGTAGTTATCTCAATGACAATTCTATGTTCTTTACAGAATGATGCAAATACAATAGACCTATACTCTCCGTCTCGATCACTTCTAATTCTCTTGAGTTATTGCCCTGTTTGACGTCCAGCCTCAGTCCTGAACTCCTTGAACTTTTTGATCGCTTCGTCTTTTAACTTGAGAAGATAGACGAACGCATACTTCAAGTAGTCGTCGATGAATATAATGTAATAATTTATCCTGGCCTTTTTGGAGAACTGTTTGAAGCCATAGATATCTGAGTACATAAACGCCAGAAGATCTGTGCTTTGGTTAACCCGTTTGAACAGTTTTCTTGTGATCTTTGTCTATGCACAGACCTCACACTTCTCTACCTCCTTACCCCCAAATTTGGAGATAAGTCCTGGACTAGACATCTTGTTTATCCTTTTACAGTGAACATGTCCTAGTCTATTATGCCATAACTCAAGAGAGTAACCATAAGAAGTGACTGCATTAATATTGTTTGCAGGAGTTACAAGCTGATGTTTGAACATCCCTTCGGTTCAAAATAGTTTTTCGAAGTATGTTCCTTTGTACGACATCACCATATGTCCAGCATTGATGTCCATCCTCAAGCCTTCATTCCAGAGCAGACTTTCCAAGACCAGATTTTTGGCTATTACCTGTACGTGCTTCACATCTTGAAGCGTCGGTGACTTCCCCAAAGTCAGATTTAGTACAACCGTTCTGGTCCCAAGTACTTCAACTTGTGCCTAGTTTGCCACCATAGCCTTCTCAGATGTAGGCTTGTAGATGGTAAACAACTCATTCTTTTAGCAAATATGACAGGATGCGCCAGTGTCCACCCACCAGTCAGTGTTAACACCAGCCGTCACAACCTGCGCAATCATAGAAACCTTGTTAGGCTCACCTTACTCTTTCTATTTGGGCTTGGATTTGTAGTCTCTCTGATAGTGGCTGTCACGCCCCAGTCCCAAAATACCTAGGGACCGGACACGTGGCAATGGCCAGCAGCACACACTGATGGGCAAACCCAATTTAATGGACCCATCAGGATATACTTAAGCTGTAGTACAACAATAATGGTCTAAATATACTAATCTCATCCACAGAATAAAAACAACAATATCAGAATCATAAAGCAAGATCATATCTCAATAAAACATAAACTCGGGAAATAACCCGATAATGAGTCTGATACATCTGTCAAGATACAAGAATAAAGATAACCACAGCAAATACTGAGTATGGAACAGTATATACTCAGAAGATACCCTCAGTGATCACTCGTCTACTGGATCTGGTACTACTCCAGTAACTACTCCTGTTCCTGGTTCTGCTCCTGCTAATGCTCCTGTACTGTATAACTCTGGGAGGATCTCCTCTGCTAATCCTGGGGACATAATCCGGATCCAGGTCCTCAGGGAACATAGCAAGGTACAAGATAACTTATGCCAAAATAAATGCAGTACAGAAATAAATAAAACAAACAGGGTAAATATGTATCAATCTATGTGATATGCAAGTGAGAACATCACCAGTACTCAGGCTGAGACTACTACAAGCTCTGTGTCGGGGAGCCGGGTAGCAGTGATATCATGTAGTTGTCTAGCTCGAAGAGAGACTAAGACGTCGGCATAATATAGTCAACCTGTAGCCTGTGTGACTCTCCAGCCATAAATGAAACAATAGGATAACTATATAACAAGCTAAGTGAAATGCAAGATGAGAGCAGCACTAGAACTCAGGCTGAAACCACTACAAGCTCTGTGTCGGGGAGCCTGTAGTAGTGATATCATGTGGTTGTCTAGCTCGGAGAGAGACTAAGACGCCGACATAATATAGTCAACCTGTAGCCTGTGTGACTCTCCCCACCCAATGTAATCATACGTCTCATGTCCACGACGTCTCATGTTCATGCCACGCAGGATCATAACTAATGCATCTAGTCATAAAATATCTAAGCAAAGGAATAAGTCATGAAAACTGTATCCTATACAGAATCACCATGAATATCTCAGGAAGATTTTATCTCATGAATACTGTCAGGTGTCCTGGGTATAACGTACTTGATAGTGCAAGCACGAGAAAGTAAAGGGTCACGATATCCATCTCTAGGTGACGTTGCACAACCCGCGTACGGTATTGGCACCAGACTATTAATCGGACGCTAAGTAAGTCACACGGTCCTAGGTTAAGCATGTACCACAATATATATATATATATAAGCCAAGGAAATAAATAACAAAAACTGTAAGTTTTGGCAAGATACACTTGCCTGTGGTTCTGGCTCCAATTGTAGCTCTGGTCTCAGTGTGATTTGCAGATACTACTCCGGTTGCTGAAATAAATATTACCATTAGATTCAAAAAATTTTAAATAGCTAGAAACGCATGTCCTTAAGTCCAATTTGGATACAGGGGCAAAAATGACAGTTTCTGGTCAAAGCGGGGTCCACATGTGGGCCACTTTGCACCGAAAAATGTGTCAGGGTCAAAGGTCTCCAAATTTGCCCAACTTAGTGTCAACAAGTCCAGAACGATGATACGAACCCAACGAAACTTCCAAAATTGGATTCCGATGAGCCGATCACAAAATCGCCCGTCAAGTGGAGCCGTGGGGCCCACGATACGCGATTTTGTCAACGTTCTCAGAATTGAACCAAACTTGGGTCACAGGACCAGCGTATTGCCACGAGTCCGATGGCGCAAGTTTTATTTTGATCCGACGTATGTACATAAAGTTACGACGTGTTCCAGAATAGGCAGATATGGGATGTTGTCGGCGGATACGCGTTGATTCTGGTGTGCACGCACATCCAAATCAACTTCTGCAAAATCCCGTAAGTCCGTATCAACGACGCGCACATTTTGGTGAAGACCGCACGTGACCAAGTCGTCCCGTTTGGCGGGGCGCACTCAGTTCCGAGGGAAAATGGGGTATTATTTTTCCTGTTTTTGGATCGCGGTTCACGATCGCCACAGGACGCGATGCACCGAGCGGGTTGCATGGGCATCGAGAGGGTTACACAGTCTACGTGTCACAACTGACGGAACAAAAAATGGAACAACGAGAAGAGAGAACGGGTTACCTAAACAGGCTCCGTAGAACGATGATTCTTCGTGTCCGTGGGTCGACACGACACAGGGGGACACTGTGTCAGGTCACTTAGCTGCTGTGTCCGGGTTTTAGGGTTAGGGTTTCTGTCGATTGCCGGAGCTGAAGGAGGCGGAGGGCGGCACTGCTGCTGCGGAGGCTCGTCGGCTCAGGCGGAGGCGCTGCGGGTCTACTGGGTGGTGGAGGTTCGAGGTCGGTGGGCGGCGAAGGCTCGGGAAGGGGGACGATGGTGGTCGGGGAAGATGAGGTCGGGGCGGGTCGAGCGGGGCTGACTGCTGGGTGGTGGAGGTTCGAGGTCGGTGGAGAGATTTGGGACGGGTGGAGGATGTCGGGAGGAGGAGACGAGGGAGGTTAGGGTTCAGGGCTAGGGTAGAGGAGGGGGCGGTGAGGATGGGGCTCGTCATAGGGGATGAAGTGGAGTCGAGGAAGGAGTAAGAGGTGGAGGCGAGCAGCGTTGAGTCAGGGCGGATGAGGGTGCTGATCGAGGCTGACGAAGATGAGGGATGAGGAGGTGGAGAGGATACGGCGAGGGCTCGGGGAGGTTCTGCGGGGTATCGAAGGCTGTGGGTCGAGGAGTGGGCGACGGAGCGGGGCTGGGCAACGGAGGAAGGAGAAGTTCGACGAGGCTGCGGGGTGAGGGGTTGCAGTGGGCTGGGGGGTTCGAGGTGAGGGCGGCGTAGCGGGGCGAGTCCGGGCGGAGGAGACGACGAGGGGAGGTCGGGGGTGAAGTCTGGAGGATTAGGGTTCCGGCAAGGGCGGCGAGGGGATTAAATAGGGGCGCCGCCGGGTCGGAACAGTGATTCCGGGTAGAATTAGGATTAGGGTTTCGGGTTTGGGTCCGCGGGTCGGGTTCAACATGAATCCGGCCCGACCCGCTAGTGTTTAAGTATGGGTTTGGGTAGGCGGGTTTCGGGTCGGGTTTAGATCCGACCCAACCCGTTAAGATTGGGTTCGGTTCAGTTGAACCTGGTCTGGGTTGGTTTGGTTCAATTGAACCGGGTTTATTTCAGGGTTTAATTATAAATTAGTTTTTAGGGCTTTAAAAATGCTTCCGGAGTCCAATAAATTTCCGAAAAATTATCCTATGTCTAGTTTTTTATTTTACACCATAAAATATTATTTTTATAATATTTTAATATTAATTAACATCAATTAAAAATCATTTAATTACAAAATACCTTAGTTTTAATTATAAAAAAATCCCAGAAAATTACAGAAAATTTTGAAAAATCTAAATTAAAAATTCTTGAAAAAATCAGGGGGGGTTACAGTGGCCCTTCTTGCCAAATTTAAAGTAAGTCACATCTGACTTGGGATTTAGCTTTGACTTGAACAAAGCCGACTTCACCTTGAGATGGTTGAAGTCCTTCTTCTTGTAGTGAGAAGCCTTTTGCTTTTCCTTGGAGTCGCCCGCATGTATCAAGTTAGCTTTTGCTAACTGCTTGGACAACGTGTCCACTTTTTTTTGAGTCCTCAACTCATCTTCAATATGGATGTTGTGCAGTAGTTGATCAATGCTAACTTGTATTTTCTTCTGGTGCATGTTCGAGATAAAATTGCTCCATCCTGGTGGAAGCTTGGCCATAATACCCCTTACGACAAAGGCATCGATTAAGGGCATGCCATCATCCTCAAGTTTTTGACGTAACTTGAGAAACTCCTTGACTTGAGGTAACATAGTCTTGTCGTCCTCAAATCATATGTTCCAGACCTTTTTAGTCATATGAATCTTGTTGCGGTTCTCATCCGTCTTGTAATGCTTGTCTAGGGACTCCCAGATGACCTTAGCATGGTCCGTCTTGCTGTATGACTCCGCCAGAGTATCCTCATGGAGTTTAGAATCAGCAGCTTACAAAGGTTGTTGTCTCTTCTCCATTTGTTCTGCTTAGCAGTTGCAGTAGCAATTGTCCGAGCAGTAGAATCATCACCGTCTCGAACAATCGGCTCCGATTTTGTTAGAACGTAGTCCCCCTCTGCGAGTTGAAGATTAAGGCAGACCTTCCTCTTCCGAGAGTTGTAATGATCCCCATCAAACTTTTTAAGTTTGTTAAAACTAATATTGAGAAGTTTTACACGGTTGTTCTCCATCTTTCTCGGATCTTGCTTTGAGATTGTTAGAGCCGAGGCTTAACCAAAGATGGAATAATGTGTTATCGAGATCAGAGATTCACAAAAAAATTTCTACTCTGACTATTCTCGATTTTCACGAAGAATTATATAAAGATCATGATCACAACTTGCTCTCAAGATTACAAAGGAATCAGAAAAATAAATTTTACGTTCTTCCTTGCACTCGTAGATGCAGACGGATAGAACAAAATTATAACTAACAAAAGAGAAGACAAAGAAGAAGCAGGAAATCTGCTTGCTGGGGTGATAAAAATTACTGTTGCTCAAAGCAAGATTCGTTTCCCACGATCTGCTCCCAGGAACCAGCAAGTTCACATAGAACTTCTGAAATGCTCTCTGTCACCTCCTTACTTGGACTAGCACGAACTTCCTGGACTACAATGGCGGATGCAGCAAATCTCTTCGTCTCCTCTTTTTTGAAGTAAGTCCTCAATGGAGGCACGAAGAGAATATTTATAGAGGAGCCTGGCAGCCCATTAGTAACGGAAAGATATGAACAACTTTAATTTGAATCCCACAAAGATAGGAACGAATTAATTCAAAAACACCAAAAACAGATATGAATAACCGACCCTATCTTTCCATAACCATTCAAATATATTCGATAGCAGCGGCTATGCAAGCAACCGCCCATGCGGCCGTACGTACAGCAGAGCAAAAGCCGCGCACTTAGCAGCGCATGCAGTAGCTCATGCGGCAGCCCATGCGCTCGCTCATGCGTCCAGCTCATCCGTCCTGCTCATCCGTCCAGCTCATGCTGCTCGCTCTTGCCGCCCGCTCATGCGTCCAGAGGCTCATGCAACGACGCATGCAACTCGCGCATAACCAAGCGCATCAAATGTGTACAAGCACATTGATGGCGTCGCCAACAAAGTGCCACTTTGCGCCCGGGTCCGAGTCGCTAAGCCCCTTTGGGGCTTAGCTCCTAAGGAAATAATTTTAAGAGCATGACAAAAAGCATAAATCTTTCATGATGAGTTAATTCTTTTTCCTCCTAGAAAAACACCCTCACATGGCACCCATGTGCCCCCTCACACTCCATGTGCACACCTTAACTCATACAAAATATTATATTGAGATACCCACTTGGTGGTGTAGCCAATGTGTGACTATCTTTACTAGTCCAAAGGCAAAAATACCAACACACATACACACACACACACACACACACACACGCACACACACACACACACACACATATATATATATATATATATTGTATGTGTGTGTGTGTGAGAAGGGATCAGATTCACTCCCTCTTTTGTCCATCCCATTATCATCTCAATTTTATCCGTTCGATTAGATTTAACCTGACGTCTGATCAGTGAACCTGTCAGTCAAATCAGTGAACCTGACGTCTGACAAAAGTACTGCGGCTGTGATGATGATCTTGCATAGAGACCCAGGTTATCATTTAACGACATATTCTTGATACAAGTCATTTTTACGCATTCAAAGAATATGCTGCCTATTCTACATGGACATAAGTGAGTTTTTACGCTCAAGATAAAGACAAAATCAGACGCCACGTCAAAAGCTGTTTCTCGTACAAAGCTCGAGGCATATCTTTGCATTTAATGCATGAGATGGAGGCATACCTCTGCATTTAATGCACGATATTTGGTTCTATTCTTTAGATTTTGTCATGACTGGGAGAGCTAAAACTGTGACTAATACGCTCACATTACCATTCTTGTATTTTATGCCAACCAGGCTATTTTCAACTATAGGAGTACGTCGTATGCTATCTACTCGAAATACGCTAACTAGGCTATATTTACAAAGGTACGTGATAAGGCTATTTAGGCCAGAATACACTCAAGACCTCAGTCATGATGAATGATTGACTGGGAAAGCTAAAACTGTGACTAATACGCTCACATCACCATCCTTGCATTTTACGCCAACCAGGCTATTTTTAACTATAGGAGTACGCAGTATGCTATCTCCTCGAAATACGCCAACTCGGCTATATTTGCAAAGGTATGTGATAAGGCTATTTAGCCCAGAATATGCTCAAGACCTCAGTCATGATGGATAATTGGCTATTTTATGCTGGTTATCTATTATTCATGCACCATCAAGTTTTACGCAGAGTTTGGTCTTTTACGCCAACAAGACAGCTATTTGGATTTTACGCTAACAAGACAACTCTTTGGATTTTACGCCAACAAGACAGCTATTTGGCTTTTATGCCAACAAGACACAACAAGACAGCTATTTGGCTTTTACGCCAATAAGACAGCTATTTGGCTTTTACGCTAACAAAACAGTTATTTGGCTTTTACGCCAACCATCTTTATGCATGGGGTAGTTACCTACGTGGCTTGCATGCCGTGATCTTCGAGATGCAGTTATACGCGTTACCTTATAAAGGGATACGTGTCACACGCAGATTCAGAAGATTATTTGAACATAGGTAGCATTTATTATAACCGCCGCGTAAAAGATGTAACTTTCTTCACAGTTTGGCCTTCTACGCCAGCTAGACAGTTATCTGACTGATCTCTATAAATAGAGACCCCTGGTCACAGGGTAAAAGGGGTCGATCAGAGAGGGGATCGATCAGACGGATCAGAGAGAGGGGCAAGGCACTGGGGAGAGAATTAGTTGAATCATATTCTATCATGTTCATATTACCTCTGAATAGATATATTTAATTAATTTGAAGAGAGAAGAGGAGAGAAATCATATTCTATCATGTTCATATTACCTCTGAATAGATATGTTTTCAATCCCCCTTGCAACCTTTGAAACTTCTTCTTCTTCTACAGTACTTCTTCATCATCGTGTGGTCCAAGGGACAAAGTGATCTACCGCAAATCAGACTCCTATAGCAATACTTCCCCAGAATTATTTTTATTGTACTTAACATCCTCGTGTAGGATTAATTGTACTCTTTTTCTTGTTTGTAAACAAAAGAAAGGTTTCGTATAAACCCTCTTCAATCAATTTATTTATTTCAAACAGTGATTCCCGTAGCCGGAGAGGAAAGGTCGAGTGCAGGAAAGTGGAGCGGGGTCGACTGGAGGCTGGAGCGGGTCGACGCCCGCCGGGGTCGGGTGACCGGAGCTTTGCCGGCCGGGATGAAACAGTGGAGGGAGGTTTGTTTCCCCCCTCCCTTTTCTAAATTTAAAAAGGAGGAGAAGAAGAAGAAAGGAAGAAGAAGAAGAAGAAGAGAAGAAGAAAGGAAAAAAATAAAAAAGAAGGAGGGAAGCTACGGTTGAGTGAGGAGGGAGGAGATGGGGGCTTTCCTAGGTTTGGGAATTAGGGCATGTTGGGAAGGGTGTATTGAAGAGACATTAAATAGAGGGTGTGAAGTGGGAATGTGTGGTGATGATGCTCCCATTTGAATGGGTGGCTCATATTTGACATGGAGAATTCATTCATGTAAAGAGAGGGTTGGGTTGACTAGTCAATTATTAGGGCTTCTCCATTGGTTTGAACCAATGGGGTGTTGACACCTAATGCAACATTTGCAAATGAGCCCCCCTTAAATTTGGATATTTGTACAGACACATGAAATGATGAATAATTGGTGGGCGATTTGGTATTTTGTGTTTTGTAGGGTGAGGGGATGTTGTGTGTTTGGTATGGGCTTAATTAATAGGGTACTTGGATTAAATTAGAATTAAACGGGATTAGTCAAAGTTGGTATCCCCAATTTAATTAGAAACAAATGCAAGCGATGTTCTAAAATTAATTAGAAATACATGGGGCTAAAATTAGGTTGGGACACAAATATCATTAGTGAAGAAGACTCAGAGCAGAATATTACCCTAATTTGGGTTACACGAAAATGGGTCGAGATTGACTCCAATTTTGATTGGAACGCACAACGATACAAAGTCAGATTTTATTTAGAAATTAAATAAACGTCCGTGACGAATATTTTGTGGCTAAAATGAATCACAAGAGAACATAATTATGAGTTACAAAAAGGTCAGAATGGAAGGCGGGCACGTCTAGGGCAAGGTTGTAAAATTTGTTAGAAGGCAAAAGCTAGGGTAGCACTCCAAATATCGAAGCAACGGTAAGGCACAACAATTAAATAAAATTACGGTAATTAATTACAACCTCAACAATTAAATCCTAAATAATACAAATTAAATTCATAAACCTCTAATTCAGTCAGGTGTTCATCTAGTGGGCTTCTAGGTCAAGTCTACTAGCTCAAACATTAAGAACACAGTATATAATATATTTATAAATACACATCTCATACAATTATTTAAATTAAATACACACAATATTAATAATATATAAAAAGTCAAAAATACTCCTGTTTTTAGAATGTGGTAGTGACAAGTCTACCCTCCTTAAAAGAATTTCGTCATCGAAATTTAAAATCCTCAATAGTAGTGTTTATTCATTATATATATTATTTTCCATCAAATCTAGATTTATCAAGCCATACAATCATAAAGTAAATCCATATTGCTATTTCACCCAATTTTTCAAAATTATATAATTATCGTACTCCCGAAAATCTTCGGAGTAAAATTAAATTCCATTTTTTTATCACAATTTCCTCCAAATTTTTTAAATTAAAATTAAATACTCAAAATTTAACATCCAATCCTCTAATTTAAATTCAATAAATGCAAATTTTTATAAATTAAGAAATCCTATCTAAAATACTAATCCATAAATCCAATCGATGCGTATTTATAAAATCTAAATCCTCATCCCGGGATTTGAATTCAAACACTAATCTATTAATGATTTTATTCCTTGATTTCTCTTTTTTTTCCACAAAAAACTCAACAATGCGATTCTTATGGAATATTCAAATGCCACTTTTATAATATAAAATTTTAAATTCATATTTTGCAATCAAATAAATAAAATAATAATCTTCTTAATTTTCTCCAATTTTTAATGATAAATTATATCATAATCAATAAATCATCAATTCTACCATATTAAATTCTTAACCTTTCATTTAAATTAATGTTTATTCTCGAATTTTAATGACAATTTCAATCATATCTCGATCTTCATAAAATCAATGATTCCTCAATTCTGCCATATTAAATCCTTAACTCTTTATTTAAATTAATGCTTATCCTCAAAATTTAAGCATCTTGTCTCTCTTGTCAAGGCATAACCTCTTCATAAATCTTCACTATGGTCAAACCCCAATAATCATAGTCTAAGAAAATTCTACCTACAGTCATTCAATATGCAATATAAGGAAACATGTATGGTCATGGTATCTTTTGTCATGGTATTGCAGTCTCTGTCAGGGTGCACTTACTAACTATATTTTAACAAGAAAATCATGAATACAAGCTACGGTACTAGGGAATCAGTTAATCAATCAAATAGAAAGGAACAGAAGGAAAGAACAGAACCTGCTAACACATTTCCTGCAGTATCGGTCTCCTCGACCGTCATCACAAATGCCCCACCCTGCTGGGGTGGTTCCCTTCGCATATGCTGAGCAATGTACGGTTCCACAGGTGGCCTAACTGGATCTCTATGATTTGGAGCTGCACGCTGAACTAGAGGGCAATCCCTCATTCGGTGTCCTGCATCCCCACATCGCAAATAAAGTCCTGGCCTCAATCTACAGCTCTCCCAAAGGTGACCTGGCTTCTTACAAAAATGATAAGTCCGTTGATCCTGCTGAACACGAACTGGTGCCTGGTACTTCTGTTGATACTGGAATATCCTCGGCTGCTGCTGGCCAGGATACTGCTGGGCAACTCTCTCAACTGCCTGTAGTGCCATATGGTGAGCATTCTCCATGCTCTCTCTCATTAGTTCAGTCTGCGCCTGGTGCGCTTCTTCTTGCACCCTCAGAGCCTCAGCTTGAACTCGCTGAGCGTCTGCCGTCACTCTCTGGGCATCTACCATGCCCTGGATCAAAGTAAACATCTGTGTCCCATCAATAGGCACACCTCCGAAAATTAGAGTCGGTGGAGGAGGAAGGTTGTCCGTCACAACTGCGACAATCCTCTGAACATGTGGGGGAGGAGGACCCCTTAAAAGTGCAGATACTCGCACATGTACCGGCGATGTAGGAGGAACTACGGATGTCAGTCCATCAGGTGGAGAGGTGGCAGATCCCTCTAAAGCTAATGCTCCCACTCTCATAGATCTTGTCTTCGGCGGCATCCTGAAGACAGATCCAAAGAATCAATTAAGGAAATAAATGCGATATCATCAAGGAAGGACAGTAAAGTTCTAAGGAAGCAATATTCTGAAGGAAATAAGGATAATAAGTTAAATAGATTGGAGATATTTCTAGTTGTGATTGAGTATTCGCTCTCATCCTAGTATGCTATATCCTAGATCCTATCGCTGGCACGCAATAGTGTAACTAAGATGTCACACTACCACGACATCACTCTAATTGCGAAGTCTGACCTGTATGGGCCACCACTAAAAATGTGTCACGACCCGCACCCAGAATTTGGGCACGAGTACGTGGGTACGTCCAGCCTACGCTGCAGCATCGGCGGTAGAACACTGTCAAGGTCATGATACTATCTAAGCAATCTCACACGAGCATTCAATCTCCATAAGGAGGCACGGATGACACAATATAATATGAACAACATACTCAATCACATAACTATAGCACGATAAGATATCGAAGAAATAAATAAAATGCAACACAAGTCTAAAAATAAATAATCTAACTCAACAATAAATTCAAGTCTCAACAAAGTATGCCGGAGACAAATCTGGTACCAAAATAATCTGCTAAAGAACTAACTAGATAACTAGTGATTTCGGCTAGACCTCCCGAAATCACTAATGAACTACCAAGTCCAAGTCTGCAGCTACTCTCCCGGTGGTCCATAAAATGTCGGACACCAGTCCTCTAAGGCATAGTCTGAAAAAATATTTCCAGTCAGGAAGGAGCAAAGTACATCTCAAATAACAGTTCCATTTAATTGATAAGGATTATAAAATAATAAACAGATGATGCTATATACTGAGAGAAGACAATGAATAAATGCAATGGCAAAATAAAGAGACATATAATATAAAGAGACAGGCAATATAGGCATTATGATAAAATCAGTGCATATATAAAATAAAAAGAATGAGGTACAATATCATATACGGGTGATGTAGTATATGATCTAAAATAGGAAACTGTAACTATTCTAAGTATTTGAAATAGTAGCTTCGATATGTGATCGGCTTGGGAACATGTACGAGAGCTATATGGCCTGGCTAATCATACGTGAGGAGTATGATTAACACTAACATTATTCTATACTTGTATAATATGGATTTGATCACATTTCTCACTAACTATTTTTCTGCCCCAACTAGTATAGTGGATCCAACCATGACACGTCACGATACACGAGCAATATCCAATATATCATGTATAAGGTCTAAATATCAATATCGTGTACAATGTCAATACGATAATAAATGTAACATCTCATGATTGCAGATCCAATCTATGTACTAGTCCGTGTAGCACAATGTCAAGAATCAGATGTAACATTTCTAGATACTGAAATTATAGAAATTATCAAATTATGGAAATTATCAGAAAATATACTCGCCTTGGGTCCTTAGCTGGTAATACCAATTGTCATGTTCCAGAGTATCGTCTGGATGATCCAACAGTCCTATGGACATATCATAAACATAACATTTGTATCAGACGTTACACTAGCACCCAATAAAAATGTACTGAACTCAGGGCCACGCTAGGTATGACACTGGTCAACTAGGGTCAAGTGTGCGTCAAATTGCAAGGGTGTTGTGTCTGCAATTGCTGCAAATTCAGACAGTCGGTGATACGGGTCTCACTAGTACGTCGGTGTACATATGGCAGCCTGCTAATAATTACAGGGTTACAGGTCAATGTAAATACGGGGTATCCGTAATTACACTCGGGTCATCTAGTACCTATATATATACATACATATCATTAACTAACATATACATTAATATCCATTAATTACAAATAATAGATATATGTATATATATACTTTAAATAAACTAATACTTTATATATATATATATATATATATATACATATATTATGGTGATACGTATATATATGTATATATACCAATAGAATTAATACTGTATGTTCAAATATAAAATATACACTAGGAAATACTTTATACAATACATATACATATACATATACATATGAATATATGTTAATTTAGAATTATACTATATATACATACACCAAAATACATTTAACCTGTACTAATTCATGTACCATACATACTAACATATACTATGTATGTATATATATTAATTTGAGAATATACTATATATACATGTATATATATACCAAGTGAAAATACGCATATACCATATATATATATATATATATATATATATATATATATATATATACCAAAATACATTTACCATATACAAACATACTAACGTATATCATGCTATATATATATATATATATATATATATATATATACCAAATATGTATTTACCAAACATATACTGTATTTATATACCAAAAAAATCCTTATATATATACGTAACTAAACTAATTTACATTCTAACATAACTAAAACTATTAACACATACTTAATACTCTACATTAAATCAATTCCTCAGAATAATGAAGGAGGGAAAGAGGGAGAGGGAGGCTCACAGTGACGATGACGACGACGACGAGGATGACGAAGACGATGACGACGAAGGCGGTGCTCCTAGTGGTACTGTGGTGAAGGGTGGAGGAGGCTCGTAGTGCCGGGGGATGCAGGGAGGAGGGAGCTCGGTAGTGAAGGAGGTTGGTCATGGAGGGTGGTCGGGTGTCGTTGCCCCTGGCCGGAGCTGCAGGGACGTGGGGTGGTGGTTCTGACGATGATGGTGGTGCTGCTCGGTAACTCAGGCTGGAGGGGAAGAGCTCGGCGGGTGCTCGGCCGGGATGAAGGTGGAGCGGGGTCGGGGCTTGGCCAGGCTGGATGGAAGAGCAGGGTGGTGTGAAGCCGGAGAAGAAGAGGGGAGTGGCCGGCTTGTGGTCGGCTCGACGTGGAGGGGGAAGAGCTTGGGAAGAGGAGAGGATGATGTCGACGATGGTGGTGGCTGTGTAAGAAGTTCAGGCGAGGTCAAGGGGGAGGAGTGGGCTCGACCGCCGGGGTCGGGGTGCTTCAGTGGTCGGGTCGGGAGTTGACCGGGGGAGAAGAGCAGGGTGGTGGAGGAGCTGATGACGTTGGTGGTGGTGATTCCCGTGGCCGGAGAGGAAAGGCCGAGTGCAGGGAAGTGGAGCAGGGTCGACTGGAGGCTGGAGCGGGTCGACGCCCGCCGGGGTCGGGGTCGGGTGACCGAAGCTTGGCCGGCCGGGATGAAACAATGGAGGGAGGTTTGTCCCCCCCCCTTTTAAATTTAAAAAAGAGGAGAAGAAGAAGAAAGGAAGAAGAAGAAGAGAAGAAGAAAGGAAAAAAATGAAAAATAAGGAGGGAAGCTACGGTTGAGTGAGGAGGGAGGAGATGGGGGCTTTCCTAGGTTTAGGGATTAGGGCATGTTGGGTAGGGTGCATTGAAGAGACATTAAATAGAGGGTGTGAAGTGGGAATTGTCACGCCCCAATCTCCCGCAAGCTCGACAGTCCCTGCTGGACGTGAATCACCACGTTGCAGCTCTCCCACGGGACAATCGTTCTAATCGGGACGTGATGCCGTACGAGCCTGGAGTTGCGCTCGTACAAGGCGATGTTGTCAAACACCAAATGTTATCATTGAATCAACCAAGTTGCAGCGGAAGCCAATTATGTACCAAGCACACATCAGAGTAATACGCAGCGAAGCTCACGATAGGGTCCAAAAGAAATGTCCCGAGGCAATGCCACAAAGGTGATGCCACGAAGACGATGAAATGCTCTTGCTCTTTTCTCTAGCCCACAAAGGTACTTACAGTTCATACATCTTGTCCCGTATATCCAAGCAGCGCCACTACGCCTGTGTACCTGAAATATTGCCCACAAACGTGGGTCAGTACACAACCGTACTGGTGAGCGGGGTAACCCACTCGTCTAAGCCGACACTAAGTAAAATAGTGAATGCGACAGTTATATGGTGATCTTTCTAGTTGAATCCTAGATTCTTTTCATGGCATAGGATGACATGTTAAGGAAAGCTGTAAAGCAGTTTAAGCATGCAAGCATTCAACTCAAACCAATCGACAAGCAGTTATATATATCCGACCCGTCTAACTCAATGCCATCGCTTGCACGATAACATATCGAACCATCAGTCTCGCCTTAATATCCATCCTCACCCAACTGTTTATATCCCAATCTCGAGTGCACACTCTTGCCGAGGCAAGGTGGCTGCGCCTACACGAAAGCCAAACCAACAAAAGAAAAGCAAGCCAACTCTTATCTATATGAAGTCACTGGCAAAGCCATTAAGGACAAAAATCCAAGCATTAATGGCGCTCCCTATCAGCCCGGGTAGCGAGCCCCGCTGGAGGTCCCGCAATGCATCGTGACTAGCACGAATCAATATCTCCCTCCGGATCGATACGGTCCCAGTGCCCCGGGAAGCCGTTTCGAGGAAATGTCAAACCCTGTGTACACAGGTTGTCCGTGACATGCAGAAAGTAGGTATGACGAGAGGATCTAACATTCTCGCCCCACCAAGCGATCCTAGACTCGTTTCAACCGAATATCAAACTAAAGCATCCATAACCATTCTTCCAACATATCCAACCATGGAGTCCAAATCTCGACCTCAATATATATATCCCAAGGCACCAAAATACTCATAAGCACAATCTCTCGAGTTGTGCCCAAGTTATGCCCACACTTCACATTGCCGCTTTCCAACACAGTATTTCACATTGGGTGCAATACCCCACACTCCGAATAATCCCATGGCACAATGCCCCAATAGTGGCACAATACCCTCGCCGATGCAGTTGTTCGGTTTCGAACCACAACTGCTCGCTTTGCAAGATAAAGCGACCCAGTGATACTCGTGCACGGATGCACGCTTGCTCGCCCGAATTCCCGATATTTCCATTATATCATTCCAACTTGTATAATTCCAACCGTCCAAGTATAATCCCAATTATCCAACCGACTGCCTCAAATGAATAATCCAACTATCGTACCAACTATCCAACGCGTAAATCATTTCAAGCCACAATCCTACCAAGCCAACGACGTACACTCTATGCACGCCTCAGTGTAGTGATTCCCAATGTTTCAGTCCAAGTGTTTAAGCCTTTTACGTGTTTCCATATTATTAGGCATGAAGGAGTAGAGTAGAAGGGAAAGAGCCCACTCATAATGGTTGATCCCGTTAGGCATCCTGTCCCGCCGATACGGCCAATCCCTTGAACCTGTGGTCCGATGCAAGCACGATCTACTCAATTGGTATGACCGTGCGAGCAGGCCATGCTCTCCAAATTATCCGACCGATCGGATTAAGGAAGACGGTATTATCGCTTCCATCCAGCTATTCAGTACTGTTCGGAACGAACACCTGATTTCCATCGAACCCGCTAGCCATCTGCACATTGTAACCAACTCGATTAATCCTTCTTCCCAAAATCCAACATTTCAAATGTAACCAGCATTTGATTCATTCGATCCGACTCAGCGTAACACTCCGAGCGGTTGCGGGGCGTTACATAATATACCACTTAGAATCAGGTTCGTCCACGAACCGTGCTGGTACTCATTCCTTACTAGCATGCCACAATCCAATTCCATAGATCTGTTCTATGCAACTCTCATATTCACGATTTCTGACACAACTTCTCGTTCTGCTGAACGCTCGTACAATTTTTACGAATTCTCACATCCTCCTTGCAGCTCAATACGAATTCTTCGTATCGCTTAGTTTGGATCATACACATATTTAAGGCGTCCCTAAAATACATGCATTTCAGCCGAGCTTTGCGATAGCAAATTTGAATAAGTTACAAGGGTATCTTTATGTTCGAGGCGTCAATTTGCTTTGCTCCCAATTGAATCAATCCTGATTTCCATTCCAACGTTTTCGATTGAGCACTATCCTCAAATATGATAATTTTCCACCGACTCAATCGGTTCGTGTTCCAACTCAATCCATCCAACTTTTTTTTTGAAATCCATACTAGCAACATCTCCAAATATTATCTCGTGCACCGAACGATCATCTCAACTGATCTACCCCAGCTATGCGACTTACCCAAATATCAACTTTGCTTAGATCAGCTCAGTCCAACACATTATTCCTCAATCTCAATATCTCACAGGGTGAACATCTATATTGAGGTTCGTGTGATCCACGAAGATCTCGCGGCCACGCCAAAGGGATTGTGTCGCCACGATTTCAACGTGGACACACTCGCCATAATTCTTAGGTTGCGCATGGAATAGTTCTTCGCACTGCTTCCACTGCCTCGAAGCATAGAATATTACCTTTGCCTTCCGAACGAGCACGCTTCCCAGACTAAGTTCCGAGACATCTTATAAATCTGAGCCACATCTGTCCCTTCCAGTATTCGCAAAGATTTGATTTGAACGAGCCGCCACAGTCGTCCATTCATATAAATACTATTCCCTTCCAGAGCACGATGAGTCAGAGGCGATGCCATCTACAAAAATCTGTGACTCTGAATCTCATCAGTTGACTTAGGCTACTTCCACCATCGCTTCGATCTTCTGGCTGCATCTTCAGCTGAAGACTATCCCAAGGGTCTCTCAAAATCCAACACTCAGTCGATAAGCCAAATTTCATTGCTCACATCTGCCCTCGACGCATTCCCAAATACGCCACCTCAAGGGTCGTTCTATGGGTCTACCATTTCATATCCGATTCGACGGGCAAGGTCGCTTAGGGTCAGCTGTCCCGAAGCTACGCTCGATAATTATAATCATCACGATGGACAGTTACTATAAACCATGCTACATCTCATCTGTAAACCCGAAGCAAAATCCAACCATCCATCCGAGCGAACTTCCGAATCCGAGCAATGTGCTCGTTGAAACCGTCTACCATCAATCCGTCGTTCTGCCCTGAATCCATCAAATTTCCGAATTGCATGTTCGATTCTCGCACTATCGATTTCAATGATTCTCGAAACCCAAGACTTGCTCCAATTCTTATCCATTTGCTGCGTTCCACAATGCACGTCCAACTTACTCGAGCAGCACAGTTATTTGTTCCGATGTTGCTCCCACATTTAGCTATCTCCAAAAGTATGTCCGCCATAATCTTTTGCCTTCTGTTGTTGCCATAATCTATCCACGTCTTCCGGAGAATCCGTCTACCATTGTTGCACCATTTTGTCCAAAATTCCATTTTCGCTAAACCTGAGTCGACTCCTCGAGCAGCAATATTCAAAATCTTTCAAGTTTGTGTGAATCCATCTCATTGTCCCTCCAGACCAATATCGTGTTTCTTTGCTCAACCAACAGCTCAAATGTGTTGTCCAAAATCGTAGTTCGTGCTCGCTATCCTTCCGATAATCCTATCGCTTTTCTCAAGCATAACCCAAATGTTTGTTCTGATCTCATCCATCTCTTAAGCCCAACGATACTTCCATTTGCACGATTCCGTCCTTGAGTTCTCAAGTCTAATGTATCGAAGGATACCCGAGTCAAATTCTATTGTACTATATACCACTTAGAAATATAGTTGCCCTCGTGCAAAACTGCGTCAACCAGCGTCTATCCCAAACCGACTATTCCGAGGTGATTCTGTCAAATCATAACTCAATATTCGCTTGCTCCATTTTTATTCTTTCCAACTCAGTCGATTTGCACCAACCGACTTGTATTCGTTATCCGAGTCCGTTCAGGCAATTCCCATAGATGTCCAACCAAAATATTTCTAATGCCTTGCTTAACACGTTTGATCCCATATACCACTTCGAATCAAGTCGCTACTCGCATTACCATTTCCTTGCAGAATCCAAAATCCGTTCAAACCATCCCTTATGTGTGATCATGCCTTTCCCAATTCGAGTCTGACACAGAACTCAGGCAATGCTTGAATTATCCAACTATTCCCATAAATCTTGCGATGCGACTCGTGCTATGTTCCATTCTCAATGCTTTCAACTATTCTTAAACCGTCTGATACTTTCGCAACACGAGCAATCGTGCAACGATTGTATTCCAAGTAGTCCAACCCAATACCCAACGGTTCCACACATTTATTGTACGAGCAACTCATGCCAACTTATCTGATATTTCTCAAGCCAAACTCAAATCTGCCCAACTGATGCGCCATAACCGAAATTCCAACTTCTATCCAACACAATCGCTTGACGAGCAACTCATGCAAAGATCCACTCTCATCGAATGTTTCTACTCAAAATATGCCGCATAACCAAATCTCGTTAGTCAACCAACTGATCCATTGAGGCAACCAGAAACTCCAGAACGATAAGCCAAGCCAACCCAACGAAAGCCCACACTTGTTGCACAAATGCAACAACGCCAACCAACTTGCTGCACGAATGCAACAACGCCTAACGAGGCTCAGCGATCCTACGAAAACCAACCAAGGCAACCCAACAAAGAATAATATATAGCCACAACTAGCAATAAATAGACTTATTGCATGAAACATCCGATGCGGCGCTGAGTAGAGTCAAGAGCTAAACGACACGCGGAATCTATTTAGATTATATGATGAAGCGAAGGACCAAGTCCGAGAAAATGAACCGGGCGCTCTGATACCAATTTGTCATGCCCCAATCTCCCGCAAGCTCGACAGTCCCCGCTGGACGTGAATCACCACGTTGCAGCTCTCCCGCGGGACAATCATTCTAATTGGGACGTGATACCGTACGAGCCTGGAGTTGCGCTCGTACAAGGCGATGTTATCAAACACCAAATGTTATCATTGAATCAACCAAGTTGCAGCGGAAACCAATTATGTACCAAGCACACATCAGAGTAATACGCAGCGAAGCTCACGATAGGGTCCAAAAGAAATGCCCCGAGGCAATGCCACAAAGGTGATGCCACGAAGACGATGAAATGCTCTTGCTCTTTTTTCTAGCCCACAAAGGTACTTACAGTTCATACATCTGGTCCCGTATATCCAAGCAGCGCCACTACGCCTGTGTACCTAAAATATTGCCCACAAACGTGGGTCAGTACACAACCGTACTGGTGAGCGGGGTAACCCACTCGTCTAAGCCGACACTAAGTAAAATAGTGAATGCGACAGTTATATGGTGATCTTTCTAGTTGAATCCTAGATTCTTTTCATGGCATAGGATGACATGTTAAGTAAAGCTGTAAAGCAGTTTAAGCATGCAAGCATTCAACTCAAACCAATCGACAAGCAGTTATATATATCCGACCCGTCTAACTCAATGCCATCGCTTGCACGATAACATATCGAACCATCAGTCTCGCCTTAATATCCATCCTCACCCAACAGTTTATATCTGTCACGCCCCAGTCCCAAAATACCGTGGGACCGGACGCGTGATAATGGCCAGCAGTACGCACCGATGGACCAACTCACTATAAAGGATCCATCAGGGCATACTTAAGCTGAAAAACAAGTCTACGACAATCAAGGGTACAACTAATCTCATCCACACAAGACATAAACATGATCCACAGAATAAGGAATGTAAATCAACAGCAAGTCTCACATAGTACTTCGGGGACAACCCGATAAATATCTAGTACAATGGTTCATCTGACCAGAATATGAAAGATTGAAATAAATAATAAAAGCTGAGCATAAACAAGGGTGCTCAAGAGAAGTCTTCAGCTAAGACCTCGTCCTCGGATGGTGGTACAACTCCTGGATCAGCTCCTGCTCCGGTCCCGTAAACCTCGGGATAAACCTCGTCTGCAAAATCTGGGGAACAAAATCCGGATCCAGGTCCTCAGGGGACATAGCAAGGTACAAGAAAGCTCATGCCAAAAATACAGATAAGCAGTGCAGCAATATATAACTAAATGAAACAAAGGGGTAAATATGTAACCATCTAAGTGTAAATGCAAGTGAGAGCATCACTAGTCTCAGGCTGAGCCACTACAAGCTCTGTGTCGGGGAGCCGGGTAGCGGTAATAACCGGTAGTGGGTCTAGCTCTGCTACGAGAGTCTACGACCTCTCAATAATAGAAGATATACATAAGTACAGCCTGTAGCCTGTGTGTCTCTCCCCACCCAATGTAACCACGCATATCATGACCACAACGTCTCATGCCCATGTCAAGCGCGATCATAGCTAATGCAACAAGTCATAAGGTACCTAAGAATATACTGTCCATGTCCTGTATCCTATACAGAATCACCACGAATATCTCGGGAAAATCCTGTCTCATGAATAGTGTCAAGTGTCCTGGGTCATATGGTACTTGATAAGACAAGTACGAGAATAAAGTGTCACGAATGTCCATCTCTAGATGACCGTACCCAACACTGCATACAGTGTCGGCACCCGACTGATAATCGGACGCTAAGTACGTCACACGGTCCTAGGTTGAGCATGCACAGCAATATATATAAAGCAAGGAAAATAGACAACTAACTGCAGAGTTTGGCAAGGTACACTTGCCTGATGTCCGAAAACCAACGACTGTCCCTGGTATCTGTGGATCCGGTAGGGACTACTCCAAAAGCTGTAATAAATATCACCAACAGTCTCAGAAGATGTCAAATAGCTGGAAATGCCTGTCCTTACGTCCAATTTGGACACAGGGGCCAAAAAGGTCATTTTCGGGCCAAAACGGGTTCCACCTGTGGGCCACTTTGCACCGAAAAGCGTGTCAGGGTCAAAGGTCTCCAAATTCTGCAAACTCAGTGTCTACAAGTCAGGAACGATGATACGAACCCAACGGAACTTCCAGAATTGGATTCCGATGAGCCGATCTCAAAATCACCCGTCAAGTGGAGCATGTGGGGCCCACGATACGTGATTTTGTCAACGTTCTCAGAATCGAACCAAACTTGGCTCACAGGACCAGCGTATTACTACGGATCCGATGGCGCAAGTTTCGTCTCGATCTGACGTGTGTGCACAAAGTTACAGCGTGTTTCAGAATCGACGGATACGGGGTGTCGTCGGCGGATACGCGTTGATTCCGGGGTGCACGCACCTCCGAATCGACTTCTGCGAAATCCTACACGACCGTATCAACGTCGCGCACAGTTTGGTAAAGACCACGTGCGACCAAGTCGTCCCGTTGGGCGGGGCGGACTCAGTTCCGGGGTGAAACAGGGCGTTGTTTTTTCCTGTTTTGGATCGCGGTGTACGACCACTACAAGACGCGATGCACCGAGTGAATTGCACGGGCACCGAGAGGGGTATACAGTCTACGCATAGCAATCGACGGAATTAAAAACGGAGTCGCGAGTAGGGAGAAAACAGTACCTGTACAGGGCTCCGTGGATTCTGTTTTCCAAGTGACCGAACGTCAACCCCGTGTCCTGGTTGAGAGCAGCGGGTTGTCGAGGTCGACGAGGGGACTGGAACTAGACGAGGGTCGAGCAGGGCCGGGTGGACGCGAGGGAAGTGGCTTGATCGACGACGGCGCCGGAGTCGTGTCGTCGTCCGATCCGCGGATGGCTGAGCGGAGGCTGTCGAGTGGGACGGCCGAGCTGGAGTCGAGGGGGACAGGCGCTGCTGATCGGCTGTTCAGCCGCTGCGGGGGACGTCCAGACCGGAGCGGTCGGCGCCGGAGTCACAGTCGTGGGGGAAGCGGCTTGCCGAGATGGGAGGGAGTTGGGGCGGACTCGGGCAGATTCGCCGGAGTCGAACAGCGTGAAGCCTCGTGGTTGGAGTTCGGCGGGGTGCTGTTGCTGACAAGGAGATGACGGCGGGGTGTTTAGCTAGGGTTGCGGCTGGGCACGCATGCCAAGGAGGGGGGTTTTATACTGCTACAGTAAAAACTGGCGGCTGCTAGGGTTGCATGCGGGTTTCGGGTCAGGTTGGTTTGGTTCGGTCCAACTGGGTCTGGTTCACAATCCAAATGGATAAAGGTCCTCGATACATTGCTCCGGTGTCCAATAAATTCACCGAAAATGCCATGCGTCCGGTTTTCCATTATACACAATAAATTTCTATTTCCAGAATATTTTAACTCCATTTAGTCACACTTAAAATTATTTAACCCACAATCACCTTAGCTTTTAAATTCCAGAAGAACACCAAAATACGGGAAAAATTGTACTAAATTTTATTTCTGAAATTTAGGGTGTTTACAATCTTCCCTCCTTAAAAGGATTGCGTCCTCGCAATCAAAGAATAAGCTTACTAAAGAAAGAGTTATGGAAATACAAGGTGGCCTAGTTTTCAACTGCCTCCTCGAACAAGTGGGGGTAACGCTGGCGCATATTATCTTCTCGTTCCCAAGTCGATTCGCCTGGTGAATGATGTTTCCATGCTACTCGGACCAGTCTGATTGTCTGTCCCCGCAATGTCTTCTCACTGACGTCGAGGATGCCAACTGGTTGCTCTTCATACCTCAAGCTCGGGCCTACCGCGATCTCTGAATGATCGACTACGTGACTTGGGTCGGTCACGTACCTTCGCAGCTGTGAGACGTGGAATACGTCATGCACTCCCTCTAAGGATGGAGGTAATGCAAGCCGGTAAGCCACCTCACCAACGCGCTCTAGAATGTCAAATGGCCCAATATACCTTGGGCTCAGCTTGCCTCTGCTCCCGAATCTGATAGTACCACGAGTGGGCGAAATCCTCAAGAACACATGATCTCCTTCCTTGAACTCTAGGGGACGCCTGTGTGTATCTGCCCAATGCTTCTGTCTGTCCTGAGCTGCTCGTAGATGATTCTGTATCTGCTTTACCTTCTCCACTGTCTGCGTTACCAATTCTGGACCCAGTATTTGACGTTCACCAACGTCACTCCAACACACAGGTGACCTGCACTTCCGTCCGTATAAAGCTTCAAATGGCGCCATCTGAATGCTGTCCTGATAACTGTTATTGTAGGAGAACTCTACTAAGTGCAAATGATCTTCCCAAGATCCTCCAAAATCTAGCATACATGATCGCAACATGTCCTCCAAGATCTGAATGGTGCGCTCCGATTGTCCATCTGTCTGCGGGTGGTATGCCGTGCTGAATTTGAGTCTGGTGCCTAGACTCTCTTGCATGCTTCTCCAGAAATGAGATGTAAATCTCGAATCTCGATCCGATACAATACTAACAGGTACTCCATGCAATTTGACGATTTGTCGCATATACATGTCAGCTAGTACCTCTGTGGACTGTCCAACTCTAAATGGCAAGAAGTGTGCCGATTTAGTGAGTCGATCCACGATAACCCAAACTGCATCTCTTCCGCTGGGGCTCTTCGGAAATCCTGTGACAAAATCCATCGTGATATGCTCCCACTTCCATTCCGGTATCGGGAGCGGTTGTAACATACCTGCAGTTCTCTGATGCTCCGCCTTCACTTGTTGACATACTAAACATTTGGCCACAAATCTCGCGATCTCTCTCTTCATTCCATGCCACCAGTAATACTGTCTCAAGTCCCGATACATCTTGGTTCCTCCTGGGTGAACAGAGTACATAGAGCTATGTGCTTCAGTCATTAACTCCTGTCTCAATTCTCCATTTGGAACATACAAGCGGTTTCCAAATCTCAATGTCCCGTCTTCATGGATGCGTAGTCCTGTCTGGATGCCGGCTTCTGTCCTTTCCTTGAGTCTTCGAAATCTAGCATCGGTGGGCAATGCCTCCTTGATCTTCTCTACGAGTGATGACTGAATCTCAAGGTTAGCCATCAATCCATTCTGTCCTGGTAAGACAACCTCTATCTGAAGCTCCTGTAAGTCCTTCAATAACTCGGGCTGCATTGTCAAGAAATAAGCCGTAGGCTTCCTGCTGAGTGCATCTGCAACAACATTCGCCTTTCCCGGATGATACTGCAGATCGATGTCAAAATCTACCATCAGTTCTAGCCAGCGTCTCTGTCTCATGTTAAGCTCCTTCTGAGTATACACATACTTCAGACTCTTGTGATCAGTAAAGATTTCTACCCTCTCTCCATAAAGATAGTGCCTCCATATCTTCAGTGCAAATATAACAGCTGCTAGCTCCAGATCATGTGTGGGGTAGTTCTTCTCGTGGTCCTTCAACTGTCTTGACGCATAAGCAATGACCTTGCCATGTTGCATCAAAACACACCCTAGTCCACTGCCTGATGCATCACTGTAAACAACAAAACCTCCTGACCCTGTAGGAAGAGTCAAGACAGGTGCTGTTGTTAATCTTCTCTTTAGTTCTTCAAAAGCCTTCTGGCAGTCTTCTGTCCATACAAACTCCTGATCCTTCCGTGTCAGCTTCGTCATTGGTTCTGCAATCCTTGAGAAATTTTCTACGAACCTTCGGTAATATCCCGCGAGTCCGAGAAAACTTCTTACCTCTGCAACTGATGTAGGTGTAGGCCATGTCTCAATTGCTGCAACCTTTTCTGGATCCACTGAAAGTCCTTCTCCTGATATGATGTGTCCCAAGAAAGGCACTCTGTCCATACAGAACTCACACTTACTGAGCTTGGCATATAACTTCTCATGTCTCAAGGTCTCTAACACGATTCTAAGATGCTCCTCGTGCTCTTCAGGGCTCTTGGACTATATGAGAATGTCATCAATGAACACCACTACAAATTTATCCAAGAATTGATGAAAGACTCTGTTCATTAAGCTCATAAACACTGCTGGTGCGTTGGTTAAACCAAACGGCATCACCAAGAACTCATAATGCCCATACTTCGTCCTGAAAGCTATCTTCGGGATGTCTTCCTTCCTCACCTTGATCTGATGATAGCCGGATCTAAGGTCAATCTTCGAGAATACCCTTGCACCACTCAATTGATCGAATAGATCATCAATGCGTGGTAAGGGATACCTGTTCTTGATGGTCACGGCATTCAGTGCCCTGTAATCAATGCACAACCGTACTGTTCCATCCTTCTTCGGCACAAATAAGATGGGTGCTCCCCAAGGTAAAACACTGGGGCGAATGAAACCCTTCTCCAACAGATCATCTACCTGTTCCTTCAACTCCACTAACTCCTTAGGTGCTAGCCGATAAACTGATGAAGTGATTGGCTCTGCTCCTGGAGTTAAGTCTATTGTGAATTCTATTTTCCGATCAGGCGGTAAACCTGGAAGATCATCAGGAAATACATCCACAAATCCTGATATGACTCTTGGGTAACCTGTCTCCTCTTCTACAGATAATACCCTAAGAGTAGGCTGAACTCCTTGCTCTACTGCTCCTCGGAGAAACTCGAATTCTGGGTGTCCTGGCGGTCTAAATATAACCCGCCCAAGTCGGCAATCAAGAGTCGTATGGTACTGACTTAACCAGTCCATACCAAGTACGACATCATAATCCGGCATAGAAAATATCAGAAACTGCGCTCGCATCTCTCGACCACAAACTACTACAGAACATGATCTACAGACGTCACTAACCGGAATAATACCACCTCCCGTAAGAATCCTCTTCATCTTCGGGAGGGGTGCGGTAGCTACTCTATGGGTGGCTACAAAGCTAGCTGCTATAAATGAATGCGATGCTCCAGAATCAAATAAAGCTACTGCAGGTAATGAAGCTACTAAAATAGTACCTGCGATGACCTCGCCTGCTGTAGCCTCCTCCTCAACAGCTAATGGGAATGCCTGTCCCCGTCCCTGAGCTGGACCCCTCTGCTGCTGCTGCTGCTGCTGAAATAGGGCTGCCTGTGGTGCCAGTGGTGGTCTCTGCTGATTTCCTCCTGGGGCTGGTGGTCTGACTCCACCAACTCCTGTCTGCTGGGCTCCTGCTGCTGGATAAGCTGGTCGTGGTGCAGGCAATGCTAGTCTTGGTGCTCCGTCTCTGCGTTCAGTACAGTCCCTGGAAAAGTGCTGGCTGGATCCGCAGCTCAAACATAGTCCCAATTTACGTCGGCATTCCTTCTCAATGTGTCCTACCTTGCCGCAGTGGTGACAAGTCGGAAGAGGTCTGTCTCTCTATGCTGCTCTATCTGGCATACCCCTTTGGGCTCGCTTTGCTGAATCCCCATGTGCTGGCCTGGATGGTGCTGATGTGATAGGCCTCTTCAAATTAGATTCCCTCCTGGTGACGCGCTCCAAGCGTCGGGCTGCTGCAAGGACATCGGTATAAGAGGTAGGTGCTACCGTTCCAATCACTTTCTGAAGCTCGAACTTCAAGCCATCAAAGAACTTCTCTGCTTTTTCTTCCTCCGTCGAAATCAATGTCGGGGCAAAGCGGCTCAGGCGAATAAATTCCGCATTATATTCCTCCACTGACATGCTGCCTTGGATAAGGCGGTTGAACCTGTCTCTGAGCTCTGACCGTGCGACTGCCGGGATGTACATCTCTTGGAAGAGTCTAGAGAACTCTTCCCATGTGACTCTGTCCTGTCCAAGTCTCCTCTCTTCTGTTAGCCACCAGTGATGCGCATTATCAGTTAACTGCATTCTAACTGCAGTCATCCACTTCTCTCTCGGAAGTTCAGCGGCTTCCAACTGATGCTGAATATTGGTGAGCCACTCATGAACTTCCGTTGGCCCTTCCTTACCAGAAAATGTGCGAGGTTTGAGGTGACGGAAATCAGTGATAGATCCCGTCGCTGTTCGCCTCGTTGGGGGATTTGCCTGCTCCAATGCGGATACCAGGCTGGTCCTCAGATACTCGGCCTCCTGCCGATGGGCCTCCTGCTGAATCTGTTGCTGTGCTTGCATCATAGCATACATCATCTGGAATATTTGTTGCCCGTCCATGGCTTGTCCTGGCGGGAATACTGGCATCTGGGGAGTGAACTGTGGTGGAGGTGGGATGTCATCTCTCCGGAACCTTGGATTAGGCTGTCCGGGTTGATCATTCTGCGATGCTTGTCCACCATCCCCTGGTGTCACTCCGTCTCCGTAAGTAACCACAGCGTCGTGTGGCGTATCCAAAGGAATATCATCTCTGTTCCCGGAATCCATTGCTCTGCAATCAAAAGATAAACTATGAGAACGCTCAGAGGAATCAATACAGGATGCAGTTCAAGTAACAAAATTCGAGATCGATATAGAGTTCAACAACTGGTTAAATAATGGATGAGATCCTATAGTTCATACTATCCTTAGGGCAGGCTGGTCCGGTCCCTAAGTTGAAACCGAACTATTTAGTCGTAGACCTGCATGGGCCACCACAAAAACCATGTCACGCCCCAGTCCCAAAATACCGTGGGACCGGACGCGTGATAATGGCCAGCAGTACGCACCGATGGACCAACTCACTATAAAGGATCCATCAGGGCATACTTAAGCTGAAAAACAAGTCTACGACAATCAAGGGTACAACTAATCTCATCCACACAAGACATAAACATGATCCACAGAATAAGGAATGTAAATCAACAGCAAGTCTCACATAGTACTTCGGGGACAACCCGATAAATATCTAGTACAATGGTTCATCTGACCAGAATATGAAAGACTGAAATAAATAATAAAAGCTGAGCATAAACAAGGGTGCTCAAGAGAAGTCTTCAGCTAAGACCTCGTCCTCGGATGGTGGTATAACTCCTGGATCAGCTCTTGCTCCGGTCCCGTAAACCTCGGGATAAACCTCGTCTGCAAAATCTGGGGAACAAAATCCGGATCCAGGTCCTCAGGGGACATAGCAAGGTACAAGAAAGCTCATGCCAAAAATACAGATAAGCAGTGCAGCAATATATAACTAAATGAAACAAAGGGGTAAATATGTAACCATCTAAGTGTAAATGCAAGTGAGAGCATCACTAGTCTCAGGCTGAGCCACTACAAGCTCTGTGTCGGGGAGCCGGTAGCGGTAATAACCGGTAGTGGGTCTAGCTCTGCTACGAGAGTCTACGACCTCTCAATAATAGAAGATATACATAAGTACAGCCTGTAGCCTGTGTGTCTCTCCCCACCCAATGTAACCACGCATATCATGACCACAACGTCTCATGCCCATGTCAAGCGCGATCATAGCTAATGCAACAATCATAAGGTACCTAAGAATATACTGTCCATGTCCTGTATCCTATACAGAATCACCACGAATATCTCGGAAAAATCCTGTCTCATGAATAGTGTCAAGTGTCCTGGGTCATATGGTACTTGATAAGACAAGTACGAGAATAAAGTGTCACGAATGTCCATCTCTAGATGACCGTACCCAACACTGCATACAGTGTCGGCACCCGACTGATAATCGGACGCTAAGTACGTCACACGGTCCTAGGTTGAGCATGCACAGCAATATATATAAAGCAAGGAAAATAGACAACTAACTGCAGAGTTTGGCAAGGTACACTTGCCTGATGTCCGAAAACCAACGACTGTCCCTGGTATCTGTGGATCCGGTAGGGACTACTCCAAAAGCTGTAATAAATATCACCAACAGTCTCAGAAGATGTCAAATAGCTGGAAATGCCTGTCCTTACGTCCAATTTGGACACAGGGGCCAAAAAGGTCATTTTCGGGCCAAAGCGGGTTCCACCTGTGGGCCACTTTGCACCGAAAAGCGTGTCAGGGTCAAAGGTCTCCAAATTCCGCAAACTCAGTGTCTACAAGTCAGGAACGATGATACGAACCCAACGAAACTTCCAGAATTGGATTCCGATGAGCCGATCTCAAAATCACCCGTCAAGTGGAGCATGTGGGGCCCACGATACGTGATTTTGTCAACGTTCTCAGAATCGAACCAAACTTGGCTCACAGGACCAGCGTATTACTACGGATCCGATGGCACAAGTTTTGTCTCGATCTGACGTGTGTGCACGAAGTTACAGCGTGTTTCAGAATCGACGGATACGGGGTGTCGTCGGCGGATACGCGTTGATTCCGGGGTGCACGCACCTCCGAATCGACTTCTGCGAAATCCTACACGACCGTATCAACGTCGCGCACAGTTTGGTAAAGACCACGTGCGACCAAGTCGTCCCGTTGGGCGGGGCGGACTCAGTTCCGGGGTGAAACAGGGCGTTGTTTTTTCCTGTTTTGGATCGCGGTGTACGACCACTACAAGACGCGATGCACCGAGCGAATTGCACGGGCACCGAGAGGGGTATACAGTCTACGCATAGCAATCGACGGAATTAAAAACGGAGTCGCGAGTAGGGAGAAAACAGTACCTGTACAGGGCTCCGTGGATTCTGTTTTCCAAGTGACCGAACGTCAACCCCGTGTCCTGGTTGAGAGCAGCGGGTTGTCGAGGTCGACGAGGGGACTGGAACTAGACGAGGGTCGAGCAGGGCCGGGTGGACGCGAGGGAAGTGGCTTGATCGACGACGGCGCCGGAGTCGTGTCGTCGTCCGATCCGCGGATGGCTGAGCGGAGGCTGTCGAGTGGGACGGCCGAGCTGGAGTCGAGGGGGACAGGCGCTGCTGATCGGCTGTTCAGCCGCTGCGGGGGACGTCCAGACCGGAGCGGTCGGCGCCGGAGTCACAGTCGTGGGGGAAGCGGCTTGCCGAGATGGGAGGGAGTTGGGGCGGACTCGGGCAGATTCGCCGGAGTCGAACAGCGTGAAGCCTCGCGGTTGGAGTTCGGCGGGGTGCTGTTGCTGACAAGGAGATGACGGCGGGGTGTTTAGCTAGGGTTGCGGCTGGGCACGCATGCCAAGGAGGGGGGTTTTATACTGCTACAGTAAAAACTGGCGGCTGCTAGGGTTGCATGCGGGTTTCGGGTCAGGTTGGTTTGGTTCGGTCCAACTGGGTCTGGTTCACAATCCAAATGGATAAAGGTCCTCGATACATTGCTCCGGTGTCCAATAAATTCACCGAAAATGCCATGCGTCCGGTTTTCCATTATACACAATAAATTTCTATTTCCAGAATATTTTAACTCCATTTAGTCACACTTAAAATTATTTAACCCACAATCACCTTAGCTTTTAAATTCCAGAAGAACACCAAAATACGGGAAAAATTGTACTAAATTTTATTTCTGAAATTTAGGGTGTTTACAATATCCCAATCTCGAGTGCACACTCTTGCCGAGGCAAGGTGGCCGCACCTACACGAAAGCCAAACCAACAAAAGAAAAGCAAGCCAACTCTTATCTATATGAAGTCACTGGCAAAGCCATAAAGGACAAAAATCCAAGCATTAACGGCGCTCCCTATCAGCCCGGGTAGCGAGCCCCGCTGGAGGTCCCGCAATGCATCGTGACTAGCACGAATCAATATCTCCCTCCGGATCGATACGGTCCCAGTGCCTCGGGAAGCCGTTTCGAGAAAATGTCAAACCCTGTGTACACAGGTTGTCCGTGACATGCAGAAAGTAGGTATGACGAGAGGATCAAACATTCTCGCCCCACCAAGCGATCCTAGACTCGTTTCAACCAAATATCCAACTAAAGCATCCATAACCATTCTTCCAACATATCCAACCAAGGAGTCCAAATCTCGACCTCAATATATATATCCCAAGGCACCAAAATACTCATAAGCACAATCTCTCGAGTTGTGCCCAAGTTATGCCCATACTTCACATTGCCGCTTTCTAACACAGTGTTTCACATTGGGTGCAATACCCCACACTCTGAATAATCCCATGGCACAATGCCCCAACAGTGGCACAATACCCTCGCCGATGCAGTTGTTCGGTTTCGAACCACAACTGCTCGCTTTGCAAGACAAAGCGACCCAGTGATACTCGTGCACGGATGCACGCTCGCTCGTCCGAATTCTCGATATTTCCATTGTATCATTCCAACTTGTATAATTCCAACCGTCCAAGTATAATCCCAATTATCCAACCGACTGCCTCAAATGAATAATCCAACTATCGTACCAACTATCCAACGCGTAAATTATTTCAAGCCATAATCCTACCAAGCCAACGACGTACACTCTATGCACGCCTCAGTGTAGTGATTCCCAATGTTTCAGCCCAAGTGTTTAAGCCTTTTACATGTTTCCATATTATTAGGCATGAAGGAGTAGAGGAGAAGGGAAAGAGCCCACTCACAATGGTTGATCCCGTTAGGCATCCTGTCCTGCCGATACGGCCAATCCCTTGAACCCGTGGTCCGATGCATGCGCTATCTACTCAACTGGTATGACCGTGCGAGCAGGCCGTGCTCTCCAAATTATTCGACCGATCGGATTAAGGAAGACGGCATTATCGCTTCCATCCAGCTATTCAGTACTGTTCGGAACGAACACCTGATTTTTATCGAACCCGCTAGCCATCTGCACATTGAAACCAACTCGATTAATCCTTCTTCCCAAAATCTAACATTTCAAATGTAACCAGCATTTGATTCATTTGATCCGACTCAGCGTAACGCTCCGAGCGGTTGCGGGGCGTTACAGGAATGTGTGGTGAAGATGCTCCCATTTGAATGGGTGGCTCAGATTTGACATGGAGAATTCATTCATGTAAGGAGAGGGTTGGGTTGACTAGTCAATTATTAGGGCTTCTCCATTAGTTTGAACCAATGGGGTATTGACACCTAATGTAACATTTACAAATAAGCCCCCCTTAAATTTGGGTATTTGCACAGACACATAAAATAATGAATAATTGGTGGGCGATTTGATATTTTGTGTTTTGTAGGGTGAGGGGGTGTTGTGTGTTTGGTATGGGCTTAATTAATAGGGTACTTGGATTAAATTGAGATTAAACGGGATTAGTCAAAGTTGATATCCCCAATTTAATTAGAAATAAATGCAAGCGATGTTCTAAAATTAATTAGAAATACATGGGGCTAAAATTAGGTTGGGACTATCATTAGTAAAGAAGACTCAGAGCAAAATATTACCTTAATTTGGGTTGCACGAAAATGGGTCGAGATTGGCTCCAATTTCGATTGGAACACACAACGATACAAAGTCGGATTTTATTTAGAAATTAAATAAACGTCCGCGACGAATATTGTACGGCTAAAATGAAGCACAAGAGAACATAATTATGAGTTACAAAAAGGTCAAAATGGAAGGCGGGCACGTCTAGGACAAGGTTGTGAAATTTGTTGGAAGGCAAAAGCTAGGGTAGCGCTCCAAATATCGAAGCAACGGTAAGGCACAACAATTAAATAAAATTACAGTAATTAATTACAACCTCAACAATTAAATCCTAAATAATATAAATTAAATTCATAAACCTCTAATTCGGTCAGGTGTTCATCTAGTGGGCTTCTAGGTCAAGTCTACTAGCTCAAACATTAAGAACACAGTATATAATATATTTATAAATACACATCTCATGCAATTATTTAAATTAAATACACACAATATTAATAATATATAAAAAGTTGAAAATACTCCTGTTTTTAGAATGTGGTAGTGACATGCGGGGCAGCATCAAATTTGGCGATGGCTCCGTCGTGGACATCCAAGGCCGGGGCAGGGTGGTGTTCACCGGCCAAGGAAGAGGACATCGAGCCCTCACCAACGTCTACTACATTCCCCGGCTGCGTAGCAACATCGTCATCATCGGGCAATTGGACGAGACCGGCTGCTCCACGCTAATCGAGGATGGAATGCTCCGAATCCGTGACAAACAGCGCCTCCTCCTCACTAAGGTATCGCGCACTTCAAATCGTCTATATATTCTTCCATTATGGATCGCACAGCCGGTGTGCCTCGCGGCACAGTGCTCGGACATGGCGTGGCGCTAGCATGCGCCCTACGACCATCTACACTTCAACGCCCTTCGTCGTCTGAGCAGCGAAAATATGGTGGACGGACTTCCGCACATTGAACACGTCAATCAGTTGTGTGACAGCTGTTTGGCCGGGAAGCAGTGACGCACATTATTTCCCCGGCACGCCAACTATCGCGCCACCGACCCTCTCGACCTGGTGTACGCAGACTTGTGTGGTCCCATCTCACCGGCAACACCTGGCGGAAAGCGCTACTTCCTTCTCCTCGTTGACGACTACAGCAGGTTCATGTGGATCAAGCTGCTGAGTTCCAAGGATGAGGCAAGCGAGGCGATTAAACACATTCAGGTTGCGGTGGAGGTCGAGTCCAAGCGCAAGCTCCGTGTACTACACACAGACCGTGGCAGAGAGTTCACGTCGAACGATTTCAACGACTACTGCGAGCGCCACGGCATCAAGCGCCACCTCACTGCGCCTTACTCGCCTAAGCAAAACGATGTCGTTGAGCGCCGGAACCAGACTGTGGTAGCTATGGCCCGAAGCTTGCTCAAGGCGAAGAGCATGCCGACGGCATTCTGGGGCGAGGCGGTGACCACGACGGTGTACCTGTGAACATAGCGCCAACAGCCGCAGTGAAGGGAAAGACGCCATATGAGGCGTGGCATGAAAAGCGCCCTGATGTAAGTTTCTTGCGTACTTTCGGTTGCATTGCTCATGTGAAGATGGTGCAGCCAAATTTGAAGAAACTTGACGATCGGAGCAAGCCAATGGTGTTTGTTGGCTACGAGGTGGGGTCCAAGGCTTACAGGGCCTACGATCCAGTCGGTCGCAGTTTGTATGTCACCTGCGATATCATTTTTGACGAGGCGGAGAAGTGGGACTGGACGCACACCGACATCGACGCCAGCCTCGTCGGGATCGGCGAGGCATTCTCTGTTGAATTTTCCCACGAACTCATTCTCGGCACGTTCGATTCGGCCGAGAATGGAGGTCCATCGCCAGAGGCTGTGGGCGCAGCCACACCCGCATCGACGCGGACACTACCTCCACCTGAGCAGGCGGGAACCGGTCACGCGTCTCCACCACCGGCCGTGACGCCCGCTCGCACAACCGCGACATCAACCGCGACGACGCCAGCGGTTTCGACGCCTGAGATGATGTGTGCGGCTCTGATCCGATTCGTCTCACCGCGTCAGGAGCGACGTCCGATCTGCCAAATGAACCACCGCGCCGATACCGCTATCTGCAAGACATCTATGAAGTTGAGTCGGTGCACCACCACGACCCCGAGGACCTCCTCCTCGCCATGGATGATAAACCCTCTATTTTTTCAGAAGTGGAGCAACACGAGTGCTGGCGCCGAGCGATGCTGGATGAACTCGCATCCATTAAGGAGAACAACACCTGGCGGCTCATGAACCTGCCCGCTGGTCACCGCCCCATTGGACTCAAATGGGTCTACAAGGAGAAGAAGGATGAGCACGGCGTCGTCATCAAGCACAAGGCCCGGCTCATCGCAAAGGGGTATGTGCAGAGGCACGGGATCGACTACGATGAGGTTTTCGCGCCAGTAGCCAGACTTGAGTCCGTCAGGCTGCTACTGGCGCTTGCCGGTCATGTAGGTTGGGCTGTCCATCACATGGATGTGAAAACGGCATTCTTGAACGGGGAGCTCGACGAAGAGGTCTACGTCACGCAACCACCCGGTTTTGCAGCCGCTAGCGAGGAGCAGAAAGTTTTTTGCCTACATAAGGCACTCTACGGCCTGAAGCAAGCGTCGAGGGCCTGGAACGCGAAGCTGGACAAGTACATGTCTACATTCAGATTCAGTCGGAATCCCTCGGAGCACACCATTTACGTGCGCGGCCATGGCGAGGCAAGGCTGCTCGTGGGTGTCTACGTCGACGACCTCATCATCACGGGAAACAATGCGGACGAGATCGACAAGTTCAAGCGCGAGATGAGCAGCTCTTTTAAGATGAGCGATCTCGGCTTGCTTTCTTTCTACCTTGGTATCAATGTACAGCAGAACGCAGACGGTATCACTGTGAACCAGTCTGCGTACGTAACCAAGATTCTAGAGAAGAGTGGCATGGGCGACTGCAATCCTTGCCATGTGCCTATGGAGCCACGTCAGAAGCTCAGCAAAGATAGTGCTGCACCGCCGGCAGATGCCACAGAGTACCGGAGCATAGTGGCAAGCTTGCGTTACCTCGTGCACACCCGGCCGGACTTGTCATTCGCAGTCGTGTATGTGAGCCGCTTCATGGAGAAGCCGACGACTGAGCACCTAGCGACGGTCAAACACATATTCCGGTACGTTACTGGTACGCGGGATTACGGTTGCCGCTACAGACGAGGAGCAGAAGAGCCCCGGCTGGTCGGCTACTGCGACAGCAACATGGCCGGGGATGTTGACGACCGCAAGAGCACGACAGGCGTACTATTCTTCCTTGGCAACAGCGCCATCAGTTGGCAATCACAGAAGCAGAAGGTGGTGGCACTGTCATCCTGCGAAGCCGAGTATGTCGCAGCGACCACTGCCGCCTGCCAAGGCATCTGGCTCGCACAGCTGCTGGCGGACATGAAGGGCGACAATATCAAATGTGTAAAGCTGCGCATCGACAACAAATCAGCAATCTCCCTCAACAAAAATTCGGTGTTTCATGATCGCAACAAACACATCCAGATGAGGTACCACTTCATTCGTGACAGCATCAAGGACGGGAGAGCTGAGGTAGAGTATGTCCGAACAGAGGAGCAGCTCGCCGACATACTGACCAAGGCCCTGAGCCGGGTCAGGTTCCAGGAGCTTCGCTCCAAGATCGGGATGATCGTCATCAAGTAATCGCAAAAGTTTAGGAGGGATAAAGACTATATGCAACAGGATTAGGAGGTGAATTGTTAGACTTATTCCTGTGCATACCAAGTCCGTGAGATATGTGTGGTGATGCATGGTCCAAGGAGAAAATAGCTCCTGGATTTTAGATGAGGAGTTATGCATGTAAGCCTATAAGGCACACTACTCGTTTTAATAATATGACAGAACATTCCATCTTCTTGTTCTCTTTGTGTTCTATTTCCTCCACACACACACTTGCGTTCTCCATTCCAGGTGTTCAACGAGGTTTTGTTGGTGATGTTGTTATTAGTTCTTTGCCTCTAACCTGTAAACAACGGAAATGAAAATAGAAATATATTTAACCTAGCCTGATAAAATTGCACGAAGTGTTAAAACTGTTCAAGTAAATTAAACCTTGAAAAAAATAATCGCATGCAATGATGTGGGCATAAGTGAGCATAATCATTCATTCATCTTATTAAAACCTTACTTAATATACTGCTGACGGCTACGTTCATAATCCAAGTATAAATAGCCTCCAATCCCACTACTCCTATTGCATTCAAAGCAAATTATGTGAACAGACGTTTCGTTTCTCTCGTCCTCAATTTCTATCAATCCATTAGCCAACAAGAAGAAAATATCAAGCAAAATTTGTGAACCTGAATTAATTATATATTGATAATTATATGCGAATCTGTGACTGTGCCTATTGGCCATGCATTAAACTACGAATCTCACAGTATCCACTTAAAACTTTGATCATGCATGCTTAATTTCTTGTGAATCTCCAAAAGAAAATGGGAATTTTCAGCATTATAATATGATTAGGATGGTGGAGGCGTTTAGCTTAACTAATCAATTAATATCCCTTCATTGAAGGAATTTAGTCCACCAATGGCTGTACTTCGTAACTCCAAAATCCACATCTCCGTTAAATTCCTTTTTGCATGGGGCTGTTATTGTTCCATGCAATATCTACACGTTCCCATGCCATTCTCCCTTCCTCTCACATATATTTATCACCCCCACTTACATCACCACTCCACTGCTCTCAATATGGATAACCATCAATTAGAGAACTGGGTTGGTTATGATGGACTCGCTATAGGAGGAGAAGATGATCATTCAAGTTTTTTCAGGTAATCAATTTATATTTACATTTGTCAATGTTAAAATAGAATACATTGAGACTAATTTGATCTTCTGAGGACTTGCAGTGAATTTCCATATTGGCACTTTGATCAATATCCCATCATCGATGCGGATCCCCTTATGGTCAGATATCCGGAGGACACTGTATTTCCACAACAAGATCTTTTTCAAGGTACGGACGGTTATATATGTATATATTGATTGATGTCATTTGATTATGTAGAAGTATAATTTTTATTTAGTAGTAAAGGTTTTATATAATATGTGATATTAGAATTTGGATCTCCAAAGTGTCTGGTGTTAGTATATGACTGTTTATAAGCCTACGCGAACAGTGATTTTAAGACCTAAAATCTAATGTCTGACACTTTGGAGACACAAATTCTAATATCACATATTATATGAGACCCTATTACTAAATAATCCTGATTTTAATTGTTTTGACAGACGAATTTGATAGTATTCTTGATGGAGACTGTAGCGAGTTTTGGGATGTGATGAGAAGCATTCATGATGAGAGTGAAGTAGCAGAGAAGGATAATTTGATTGTGTGTGATATTGTTGATGATCAGAAGGAGGAGAGGGCGGTGGCGGTGGAAAGGAGCAGCGGCGGAAGAGAAGAGAAGGCGATAACGTTCGAGGAGGTTTCTCGGTACTTCTGCGTGCCGATAACTCAGGCGGCCAAGCAGCTCAATGTCGGGCTGACGCACCTGAAGAAGAGGTGCAGGGAGCTAGGGATACCCAGATGGCCGCATCGCAAGATGAAGAGCCTGCAGACCCTCATCAATAATGTTCAGGTAATGTGTTTCTCTTTACTGACCATTTCTACATAGTATGAAATGGCCATTAGTATTGCACTGCATTCAGTACAACTTGGTTGCTGGGTTAAGTTCTTACTATTGACAGCTTTACCAACTTGAGTTTTTCCAGCTAATCATCTGAATATCATCTTATCAGAATGAAATGATTGAGAACAATGAACAAAGTTACAATTTCACAAACATAATCAACATAGTTAAGTAATTCATATCTTAGTGTTAAGAGAGGGCGTCAAGAAATTAACACTCTCTTTATATATTATAGTCATCTTCAAGTGCGGTCTGCATGTACCGAAAAAAAATATATATATATATTTCAAATATGATATAAATTATTTTAATTAGAATTTGTTATAAATATGTTTTTATGATTAGATATGTATTTAGTTATATAATACAATATATTAGTTTAAATATTGAATATACTGTAAGATTTGTTGTTATATGTCCAGCAGTTCAAGTAGTTAAAAGAATTTTATGTTTTTTTTCCTAACTACCTAAGAAGATGACATATATCGTAGCTAAGAAAAAATAATTTTTATATATTCATAATTGAGAATATACATACGGTTTAGACAGCTAAAAAATGAGCCATTTGTATGCCTTATAATGATAGAGATGGAAGAAGATTGCCTACAATACCTTCTGTAAGCCTTATAATGATAGAGATATATGAAGAAGATTGCCTACAATACCTTCTGTAAGCCTTATAATGATAGAGATGAAGAAGATTGCCTACAATACCTTGTCCCCGACAGGTGGCACGAAAACTTTTTTTTTTGAGATGTCTCCAACATGTGGCACGACAACTTTTTTTTTTTGAGATGTCCAACGTAACGTTCGGTACTTTGTGCACGCTGCGTTGTATATTTTTTGGGTCCATTGTTTACATTTTTTACCAAATAAATGGAAGGAATAATACTCTCTTGTGACTCGATCCACCGATTTTTCGCCACCCAGTCGGGATCTTATAAGACATTTTTTCGATAACCACAAGGGTCACTCGAGTTTGGTGCCACCTTAAACAAGTATAGTGATGATTGATAAAGAATTGATCTAAATTCTAAATTCTTTTATTTAGTAAAAATAATGTCCGTTTGTTTGCTTGCTATGTGTGGCAAATTGGGTGATTAGCCTAACCATTTATTTTAAATACAAATAGATATATAATTTGAATTATACTTATGTATGTTACTTGAGGAAATAATTTAGTTTTTGTAGGAATTGGGAAGAGAGGAGGGGGAAGCCGGAGAGGCGCAGCTGAGAGCTGCTATAGAGATTTTGGAGCAAGAGAAGAAGTTGCTGGAGAAGGATCCAGGGATGCAACTGGAGGAGAAGACCAAGAGGCTGAGGCAAGCATGTTTCAAAGCCAACTACAAGAAAAGAAGGCTCATGGTGGTCCAGGAAGTACATAGTCCTAGTTACTTGTACAAGGACAAAGTTCAATTTTATTTTTAGTCGAGATTGGAAAAACTATAGAATGTCTTGATCCTAGAACCTCTAAGAACATTAACTATGTACAAGTCCAGTTCCTCCCCCCACTTGTTGTAAGAGTTGAGAATTCTCATTAACCTAGGTTAAATCTTCTTTTCCGTTATTTCTCTACAAATCTTTGCTTGCTAACTGTGTTTTTTATTGGTTTTTGAACCGATCGTTTATGAAAATTTCTGTTTAGTAATTTTTATGAGGCACAAATTTTAGTCGGCTTAAAAAAATTTTAAAATCGGTGTAACATAAATTTTGGGTGGCTTTATATATACACAAAATCGATGGATTTTAAACTATTTTATTATTTTATATTATTTATTCTTGTAAAAAAATTTTTTAATTGTTCGTTACCAAGCATAAATTTGATTGGTTTAAAAGTCGCTACTTAAAACTACTAAAAATTGGACCTCTCATAACTGTTCATAATCGGTACACTAAGAACACCTCATAATCGGTACTCTCAAAATTGCCAAGTAGATCCTTACGGAAGGCTTTTTAAAGTTCTCACACATTTTTAATGGAATAAATTATTGGAGTTATCGTTCATTTTTTTCATACATTGGAACACTCTGGTGACTTTTCAATATTCCTACGCATTAATCCACAAAGTAGCTCTGCATATCAAATGGAGCAAGAAATTTGATTTCTACTCATCTGCTTTTAGAACTGTTGACTCTTTATTTTTTATTTTTCAATCAAAAAATTGGATCACTCGTCAATGAAATTTGTAAAGAGGAGAGAACTTTGCAGCAATTCCAATCATGAATGTTGTTAGGTTTACCCCACATCACTTTTTGTATTCTTGGGCAATCTCTAACTAAACTACTCAAAGCCAACTTTACAACTGTTATTCCATGAATCTTGAGTGTAAAGTATAGACTTGTCGTTTACTTCTAAATAGTAAAACGTTGACCATTCATCATTTAACCCCTTGAGTGTTGGTGGTTTGCTATCATGCATGAGAGACTGATTATTAGCTGACGGTGAGTTCTGACGAATAGATTCTTGATAAATTCTTCATCTTTTTTCATGAAATCCTTAAAACATATAGTGTGTTGTCATAGGAGTAGGAGAGAAGAATCAAATCTCCCCTCCATGCCCGCCTCCATTCAAAACCCTTCTTCTCATCTCCTAAACCCCTCACACCACCACCACTACCTGTCCCGTCTCTTCCTCCACCAAAACCCATCTCCTACCTCCTCCTCCTCCCCACAAACCCAACAACTCCAATATAATCGCCCCCTTGATAAAGCAATGCTCCACCAAACCACAACTCCTCCATCTTAAAGTAAGAATCCTACAACTATACACACAATCCTACAGCTATACGCACAGTTGTTCTATTTTTTATTTCGATTAACACTGTTAGAAAAGTGAGTATTAAGTTGATGTCTATCAAAGTTGAGCATATTAAGTTGAACATTTGTAATAGTTGAGGGTATCAAGTTGTAATTTATTCATGTTTTATTGTATGATCCTCTCGTGCTGATAATTTTCTTGATTAGAAATTTAACACCAACGTAGCAGGTTGAGGTTATGTTGATATACGCCAGTCAAATTTTTTTTTGTCAAAGTTTATGCCCCATAGCTTACCCCATTATGCAGGGAAGCATATGATGTTGAGTCATCCCAGGAGGGCCAACTAAAATTGCAACTTAGGAAGTTTCGCTGCAGTAGCAACTTGGCTAATGAACTACAGAAAGCCCACGTCCTGTTTTGCTTCATCAACTCCATCCAAATCTTCAAATGCAGTTGGTGTGTCTGTTTCTCTCCAAAGTTGCAATGCCACTCTTGCCACCTTTTTTTCTCTCTCTTATTTTTTTCTCTTTGTTGTTGTATATTGCATGAGCCTTTATATAAACTCTTGCATGAATTAGGGTTTCCATATGAAAATCTATATATGGAAGCCAAAAATATTTATAGAAATCTAATTACATTCAATCATATATTTAATGGAAATCAAATCATAAATTCACTTGCCAAAAATTGGAAATCCAATTATATGGAAAGTTAATAAATAAAATATCCAATCATAAATATATAATTAAAGTCAAAGATGGAAATCAAATATAATATATGCTTACCATAAATGTTCCAATATATGGTGCTCGATGTACTTTTTGAGCTTTTTTGGCACACGGATGGCGCTCGTCGCACTCCGGATTATTCTCCACATAGGTTGGGAACCCCACACACTCCAACAAATTCTCCTTTCACAACTATGTGGAGGGGGTCGTCATCTCGACGATCCGCCTGTAGTACTCAAACTTTCTCCTTGGAAGAATATTTGTGAACATGTCTGCTCCATTGTCATCTGTATGAACCATAGTTGCCTAATTCGTCAATCCCCCTACGTCCCATGAATTGGGATGAACGACCCCGAACGGGGTACGTTCGTGACCCATTCGTCAAATTTAGCGACACGAATTTTGATGGCTTTGATTATAAACTTATGATATTTGGTTTAGTTATAAGAATATTGTCTATGCTTTCCTTTCCTTGGATTTTGATGGCTTTGGCTATGAACTTATGATATTTGTTGTATACTTCAATATAATTGTATATGGTACAAAAGACGACACAGATAAAAACGAACAACGACTCCAAATAGCGTACCGAATAAACCTACCCCCATAGCACCGTGTACCGACTGAGGTACCCTACCGCATACCCGTATCCGTACCACGTACCAAAGGGACCCACGATCCTGGTAACATTGGTATGAACCTTCTCAAGCGCCGCTTCATTCTTTTCCATAACATCTCGTATCCAATGATACCGGGTCTCACTCAATGTGCTTGGATCCGCTATGAAATGTCTGGTTCTTCATAAGGTGAGTAGCACTCTGACTATCGCAAAATAAAGGATAATGCTCTTGCTTTAGCCAAATTTTCTTCAACAGCTTCTTCATCCACAATAACTCCTTGCAAGCCTCCGTCACCGCAATGTATTCTGCCTTTGTCGTCGATAAGGCAACACACTTCTGCAACCATGACTGCTGTCACGCCCCGATTTCGGCTAATCGATAATCGTCCCCCGGGCGTGATGCCGTGCACGCGTAGGGCGCGCGTGCACAAGGCCTTAGGCATAAGGATATTCTTTAGAACAATGCAACAGAGTAGACATATAAGATAACACAAGGTTGAGGCATAGAAAAGTTTCTCTTTTATTCATAATGAACATCTTTTTACATCGCTTGACTCAAAAGTATAAAATGCCCCACGGGCTTACAAACTTGGACGCAAAATGAGATAGCCGATCCATACATTATGTCCCTTTACATAGATTCAAAAACACAAAACACCTTGGGTGCGAGTAAGCACCATCGCCTTAGCGATATTCAGCAACGGAGAGAGAGAGTGAAAGGCTTCTAGCTTGAGCCTCCAAAAGTCTTGGCCACGAACCGCCAAGGATCCCAAAATGTCCGGAGAGAACTTCAGCTCCTCGCCGCGTTGCCTTGCGCCGGGGAACCTGCTACAACGAGGGTCAGTACTTCGAAAAGTACTGGTGAAGGCTAGCTGCTCAACTTTACCAAGCTCATGAGATGAGATCTAATGAGTATGCTACAATTATGTTCTTAGGTGGGTTTCTATTCTTGCCTAGTTCAGATTTCATTTAGCAGGTATGCAAGAACAAAATAACATAACTTCACATGCCACCGTTCGGTGACTTTACCTGTACCGTCTGAACCACCTGTACAACTTACCATAGCCTTCCCTGTCACGAAGACATAGTTAGTCTGCACAGTTTAAATATACACAATATCTTTCTTTGTTGTCTACCAGCCATCATGGGTTTAGTCTGGGCTGGCGGCGACGCTTGCAGCGCGGGTAGCTAGCCCCGCTACAATTCCCCGCTCCCAGGACTAAGAAAGTAGATTCCGCCCGGGTCGAAATGGCCCGGTGCCCCGGTAACCGCTCGCAGGAACCTGGATCCCTTGTGCACAAGAATTCCCATGACCATTTCTATGAACTCTACTTCACAGATTTACTTACTAGCGATTTAAAGAACATCATGAACGAAACTGCTTTACTGTACTGTCACCATTAACCAACAGTTATATAAAATAACATGCAGCAGTTTATAGAAGAACACCTTGAACTTATAAAAGAGTACTTTGAACTATCAATAAATACCAACCCATTAAACATCCAACGACCATGCATGCATCAATGAATTTATGCAAGGTTTTATATGACAAGCAATGGGTGTTCCAAGCCTACTTCTTATCTTATCTTGTTATCCAACTTATTACTTAAGTGGTGTCGTTTGATTGAATGCACAACTGAGTCAATTTTATTATGAACGGAGCCCTTGGAAAGAAGGTGCTTATCGAAATAGAGCCACTCACAAGTTTGGTTGAATAGGAAGAAGAAGGAGAGACCCCTAAGACTCCGCTCGCGCGTCGTCTACACGATCACCTGCACGCACCAACGGATGATCAATACCTCCTGCTTCGGTCTCCAAGGCTTGATACGAAATGCGAAATCCTAAGAACGAAAGCAATGAAATCCATTGAAACCGTTCAAGAAAACGCAAGTCATAAAACCAACAAGAAAGCAACCAAGCGGCACGAAAACGGACAAGAAACCAACGCAACGGAAAGGCCCCTCTCGACTCTGCCGCCGAGTCCATCCTCGAGGCACAATCCATTGTATATGGGACCTGATTCCGAAGAAACCAATCCATAACGAGGAAAGGATCTTAATTCAATCTGTCCCGTTCGGACGGTCGTAAGTATTTCTTGGCCGCGCTCCCCGAATAGAGGGAACGGGGCATTACATCATAACCATCCAAAAGAAAGTTTTGTCCCGAAACTTAGGAATAGAACCTACCACTAAGGAATAATGAGGGGAACCTTTCCCTCATATCAGCTTCAAGTTCCCAGGTCGACTCCTCGACCGAGTGGTTCCGCCACAGGACGCGCACTAGCGAGACGGTTCGGTTTCGCAACTGCTTCTCTTTACGATCCAAAACTTGGACAGGCTCTGCCGCGTACGACAAGTCCGCTTGCAGATTCAACTGCCCCAAGTCGACTATGTGGTTCGGGTCGTGTACAAACTTTCTCAGCTGTGAAACGTGAAAAATATCGTGTACTTCTGATAGGGCAGGCGGCAAAGCAACTTGATAGGCGACCGGAGTAACCCGTTTGAGAATTTCAAACGGTCCAACAAATCTCGGACTTAGCTTTCCTTTTACTCCGAATCGCATAACTCCGCGCATAGGCAAGACTTTCAAGAACACATGGTCCCCTTCAAAGAATTCAAGGGGGCGACGTCGAGCATCGGCATAACTCTTTTGTCGGCTTTGTGCTGTCTTCAACCGTTCACGAATCAACCGAACCTTTTGGACGGTTTGTTCAACCAGCTCCGGCCCAAGGATTTGCCGTTCTTCGACTTCGTCCCAGCAGATTGGTGACCTACACTTCCGCCCATACAAAGCCTCGTACGGAGCCATCTCGATGCTGGACTGATAACTGTTGTTGTATGCAAATTCGGCCAGCGGCAGGTAGACGTCCCAACTTGACTTCGAATCGATCACGCAGAGGCGCAACATGTCTTCTAGTATCTGATTCACTCGTTCCGTCTGACCATCGGTTTGTGGATGATAGGCTGAGCTAAACTTCAACTTGGTCCCCATCGCCAGCTGAAGGCTCTCCCAGAAACGCGAGATGAATCGCCCGTCCCGATCTGATACTATAGAAACTGGCACTCCGTGCAGCCGGACTATCTCGTCAAGGTAGGTCTGGGCGAGGCGATCGGCGCTCCAAGTACTTTTGATGGCAATGAAGTGTGCAGACTTGGTTAACCGGTCGACGATAACCCAGATCGCGTCGTTCCCCCGTTGCGTCCTTGGCAGGCCAACAATAAAATCCATGCAGATGTGCTCCCACTTCCATTCCGGGATAGCAAGATTTTGCATCTCCCCGCCCGGCCTCTGATGCTCTGCTTTCACCCTTTGACAAGTTATGCATTGGGACACAAAGAGTGCGACATCTTTCTTCATGCCGTGCCACCAGAAGGTCGTTCGGAGGTTCTTATACATCTTCGTGCTCCCGGGATGGATCATATAGGCTGCGTAATGAGCTTCCGCAAGGATCTCCTTTCTAAGTTCTGAATCATCGGAGACGCATAGCCTTCCTCTCACCCGCAACGCTCCATTTTCATCTACTGCAAAGTCCTTCGCCTTCCCCGCTAGAATTTGCTCGTGCATCTTCCTTAGGAAAGGGTCGTCTTTCTGAGTAGATGTGACCCGCTCTATTAGGTTGGGTACGAATCGCATTTGAGCGACCCGCGCGCCACGATATCGAATTCGGAGTTCGATGCCCATTTCTTCTAAGTCCCTTCGTAACCTGCGATCGACTGACAGAGATCCAACGAAGATCCGACTCAAAGCATCCGCTACAACGTTCCCTTTTCCAGGCGTGTAGTCTATCGTCAAGTCGTAATCTTTTATCAATTCTAGCTAACGGCGCTGACGAAGGTTGAGGTCTGTCTGGGTGAATAGGTACTTTAAGCTCTTGTGATCAGTATAAATTCGGCAAGGCACTCCATAAAGGTAGTGTCGCCACAATTTCAGGCCAAAGACAATTGCCGCTAATTCCAGGTCGTGTGTAGGATAATTTTTCTCGTGCTTCTTTAGTTGCCTGGAGGCATAGGCTATCACTCGATCTTGCTGCATAAGTACACACCCCAAGCCTTGTCCGGACGCGTCGCTAAATATTTGGAATCCCGAGATCTCGTCTGGTAGTGCAAGTAACAGGGCAGAGGTGAGGCGATGCTTTAACTCTTTAAACGAAGCTTCGCAGTCGGCGGACCACTCAAATGCGACTCCCTTTTGTGTGAGGCGAGTCAGAGGTAGTGCAAGTTTGGAAAAATCCTTCACGAACCGTCTGTAGTAGCCCGCTAGCCCGAGGAAGCTTCGAATCTCGCTAACGGATGCAGGTCGCTTCCACTCGACGATGGCCTCCACCTTCTTCGGATCGACTGAGATGCCTCCCGCAGAAATGATGTGCCCGAGGAAAGATACACTACTTAGCCAGAATTCACACTTACTCAGCTTAGCATATAGCTGGTTGTCCCGAAGAGTTTGTAGCACGGTCCGCAAGTGCTCTGCATGTTCTTCCTCACTCTTCGAATACACCAAGATATCATCGATGAATACTACTACAAACTTATCGAGATAGGGCCGGAACACAAGGTTCATTAAACTCATAAAGGCAGCGGGTGCATTGGTTAGTCCGAACGGCATCACCAGGAACTCATAATGGCCATAGCGAGTTCGAAAAGCTGACTTTGGTACATCGTCTGGCTTGATCTTTAGTTGGTGATAGCCCGAACGGAGGTCGATTTTAGAGAATACCGTGGCAGCTTGCAACTGATCGAAAAGATCGTCTATTCTTGGAAGAGGATACTGGTTACGAATGGTTGCTTTATTCAATTCTCGATAGTCGATGCAGAGCCGCAACGAGCCATCCTTTTTCTTTACGAATAGTACAGGCGCACCCCACGGAGATACACTAGGCCGAATGTATCCTCGATCTAGCAAGTCTTGCAACTATACTTTAAGCTCCTTCAATTCTGCCGGGGCCATTCGATACGGCGTCTTGGAAATTGGTCGAGTTTCTGGGAACGTGTCTATAGTGAACTCTGTCTCTCGATCGGGCGGCATGCCTGGCAACTCGTCGGGGAACACATCAGGAAAATCCGCCACAACGGGAATAGACTCAACGTTTGCGCAATCTTGCCGAGTGTTTCGAACGGACGCTAAGTACCCTTCGCAGCCGGAGTGAATCATCCGTCGAGCAGACATTGCTGAGATCACCATGCAGGTATTCGACGCTTTCGACTCAGGACTGCACGTGAAGCAGAACTCGATCTCGCCGGACAAACGAAACACGACTTCCTTTTTCGCACAGTCGATTGTAGCTGAACAAGCGCCGAGCCAATCCATCCCCAGAATAAGATCGTAGTCCCTTATGTCTAGAACTATCGCATCTAATGACAATCTCCGTCCCCCGATGCAAATGTTACCTTCACGACAGACTAAGCGAGCCGATAAATCTACGCCCGAAGGAGTGCTAACACTTAGGTTTAAGCCTAGCGGTGTCATAGGGAATGTGTGTTCAGCGGCAAAATCTGCCGAAATGAAGCTATGTGTTGCACCAGAATCAAACAATACTCGAGCAGGTACATTATTAAAAAGTAATATACCTGACACCGTCGTGTTCGATACAAGTGCCTCGTCCCGAGTCAAAGCATAGACTCGGCCCTGAGCGTTTGCCGGTGCCTGGTTCGCTCGTTGAGTTTGCCCCTGACCCTGAGCTGAGTCATTATTCTGCTGCGGACGGTGTGAAGATGGATCGTTGGAACGGGTTGGACAATTACGAGCAATGTGGCCCACCTTGCCACACTTGAAACATCCTCCTTTGCCCGCACGACATTCGCTGATGTGGTGTCCTGGCTTGCGGCAGTAGGCACAATTTTGTCCTTGCCTTTTTCCTTGATTCGAGTCTTGGGAGCCGCCGTTATTGTTGTGGCGCTTATGCGCGTTGTTTCCTCCTGTGTTGGCAGGACGCTTGTGATTGTGATTTTGCACAGCGCCGGTGCTAACTGGAGGATACTGCGACTCTAGGGACAGTGCATGATTCAAGGACTCCCGCATGGTACGATATTGAGTCACTACGACGTGAGCACGGATAGAAGGTCGTAGTCCGAGCTCGAACTTTCTGGCACGACTTTCGGCATCGGCGAGCTGAGACTTGGCAAATTTTGCAAGTCGATTGAACTCTGAAGCGTATTGACGCACCGTCATGTCTCCCTGCTTCAGTAGTGCAAACTCGTCTTCTTTTTCGCGACGGACGGCGGGTGGAAGGTATTCCTCCACGAAGGCCTTGCGAAACACGGACCAGGAGATAGCCGTTGTGCCACCTTCACTCAAAATAGCTTGCTTGTGCACATTCCACCAATCATGTGCATTTTGTCGGAGCTGAAGCTGGGCACACGCCACTTTCTTGGTCTCGTCTAGGCACAGCGCTTCGAAGTGGTCCTCCAACTCGACCAGCCAGTCCATTGCTAAGGAAGGGTCCTCGGTGCCTTTAAACGTAGCACGGCACATCTTCTTAAATTCAGATATCGACACGATTGACCCATTCTCGCCTGAGGGTAAGGTACCCTGGGAATTCTGCGGTCCGGTGGCTTCAGCAACTATTGGCACGGTTGCGGGGGCGGATGCAGAATGATTGTTGGCGACCATATTCGTCACCATTGTTTGCAGACTATTCATCTGCTTCTGTTGTGTATCCGCCTGAAGTCGCTGCGCCACGAATTGAGCTTCAATCCGTGACTCAAACTGACTCTGCCGTAGTTCAGCTTGTTTCTGCTGCGTCTCCATCAAACGCATCATTCGCTCGAACGGATCGGCAGAGGGTGCGGCAGCTGGACTCCCAGAGCTGCCCGAGGTGCCTGAACTACTCGCTTGCACTTGCGCCACCATCTGCGCTTGTGCACCAGGCTCGGAAGTCGTTCCTTGAAAGGAAAGTAACTTGTATTAGTCTCAAGGTATATTATGGACTCACTGTATGGAACGTATCTCATTTTGGCCAAGCGATTTCAAGGGTCTACTCGGAAGGAACAAGGTCCTCTTTAGAAACTTTCTTTGTGAGATCAAAGGATCTGAAGCATGCTCTGATACCAATATGTCACGCCCCGATTTCGGCTAATCGATAATCGTCCCCCGGGCGTGATGCCGTGCACGCGTAGGGCGCGCGTGCACAAGGCCTTAGGCATAAGGATATTCTTTAGAACAATGCAACAGAGTAGACATATAAGATAACACAAGGTTGAGGCATAGAAAAGTTTCTCTTTTATTCATAATGAACATCTTTTTACATCGCTTGACTCAAAAGTATAAAATGCCCCACGGGCTTACAAACTTGGACGCAAAATGAGATAGCCGATCCATACATTATGTCCCTTTACATAGATTCAAAAACACAAAACACCTTGGGTGCGAGTAAGCACCATCGCCTTAGCGATATTCAGCAACGGAGAGAGAGAGTGAAAGGCTTCTAGCTTGAGCCTCCAAAAGTCTTGGCCACGGACCGCCAAGGATCCCAAAATGTCCGGAGAGAACTTCAGCTCCTCGCCGCGTTGCCTTGCGCCGGGGAACCTGCTACAACGAGGGTCAGTACTTCGAAAAGTACTGGTGAAGGCTAGCTGCTCAACTTTACCAAGCTCATGAGATGAGATCTAATGAGTATGCTACAATTATGTTCTTAGGTGGGTTTCTATTCTTGCCTAGTTCAGATTTCATTTAGCAGGTATGCAAAAACAAAATAACATAACTTCACATGCCACCGTTCGGTGACTTTACCTGTACCGTCTGAACCACCTGTACAACTTACCATAGCCTTCCCTGTCACGAAGACATAGTTAGTCTGCACAGTTTAAATATACACAATATCTTTCTTTGTTGTCTACCAGCCATCATGGGTTTAGTCTGGGCTGGCGGCGACGCTTGCAGCGCGGGTAGCTAGCCCCGCTACAATTCCCCGCTCCCAGGACTAAGAAAGTAGATTCCGCCCGGGTCGAAATGGCCCGGTGCCCCGGTAACCGCTCGCAGGAACCTGGATCCCTTGTGCACAAGAATTCCCATGACCATTTCTATGAACTCTACTTCACAGATTTACTTACTAGCGATTTAAAGAACATCATGAACGAAACTGCTTTACTGTACTGTCACCATTAACCAACAGTTATATAAAATAACATGCAGCAGTTTATAGAAGAACACCTTGAACTTATAAAAGAGCACTTTGAACTATCAATAAATACCAACCCATTAAACATCCAACGACCATGCATGCATCAATAAATTTATGCAAGGTTTTATATGACAAGCAATGGGTGTTCCAAGCCTACTTCTTATCTTATCTTGTTATCCAACTTATTACTTAAGTGGTGTCGTTTGATTGAATGCACAACTGAGTCAATTTTATTATGAACGGAGCCCTTGGAAAGAAGGTGCTTATCGAAATAGAGCCACTCACAAGTTTGGTTGAATAGGAAGAAGAAGGAGAGACCCCTAAGACTCCGCTCGCGCGTCGTCTACACGATCACCTGCACGCACCAACGGATGATCAATACCTCCTGCTTCGGTCTCCAAGGCTTGATACGAAATGCGAAATCCTAAGAACGAAAGCAATGAAATCTATTGAAACCGTTCAAGAAAATGCAAGTCATAAAATCAACAAGAAAGCAACCAAGCGGCACGAAAACGGACAAGAAACCAACGCAACGGAAAGGCCCCTCTCGACTCTGCCGCCGAGTCCATCCTCGAGGCACAATCTATTGTATATGGGACCTGATTCCGAAGAAACCAATCCATAACGAGGAAAGGATCTTAATTCAATCTGTCCCGTTCGGACGGTCGTAAGTATTTCTTGGCCGCGCTCCCCGAATAGGGGGAACGGGGCATTACAACTGCCACGATACTGCTCCACCAGTAAACATTATCACATAGCCCGAAGTTGATCGCCTTGTGTCAACATCTCCAACCAAATCAGCGTCGGTATACCCAACCAGCTTTGACTCATCACCACCAAAAGAAAGTCTCCAATCGGCAGTGCCCTAAAGATATCGTAGAATCCACTTGACCACACTCCAATGTACCCTTCCAAGATTGGAAGTATACCTGCTAACTATTCCAACTACGTGAGCGATGTCTGGTCTCGTACACATCATTGCATACATAAGACTCCCCAAAGCCGAGGCATATGGAACCCGCTCCATATCTTCCTTCTCATCCTCGGTAGATGGACGCTTCTCCTTAGTGAACTTAAAGTGAGCCGTGTAAACCCCCTGAATTTTCAAAATTTTAAAATCGGGATTTTTCACAATTTTCTGGAATTTTCTGAGATTTTTTTGTAATTTAAAAACAGGGTTTGAATTATTAAATGATTTTTATTTGATATTAAACAGTATTAAAATATTATGAAAATAATATTTTTGGGTGTAAAATGAAAAACCGGACTTAGGGTAATTTTCTGGGATTTTATTGGGCCTCAGACCTATTTTTTAAAAAGCCTAAAAACTAATTTTCTAAATTAATTAATTAAATAATTAATTACTGTTTTATTATTATTATTATTATTATTATTATTATTATTAGGTTTTGGGCCCGGCCCGGCCCAGTGGGCCGAGCCCAGTAGCAGCGAGCCCAGCCCAGCCCTCAAGACTTAGCGGGTCGGGCGGGTCCGCTCACCCGGAGCCCGCCGCCCGACCCGGACCCGCCGGTCACCCTGTCACCCAGTCCCTCTCCCACGACCGGAAATTCCGCCGCCCGCCGCGTTCTCCGGCGACGTGGCCGGAGAACCCCCACGTCGCCTCCCCCTCCGTTTTTCCCGCGGCCACGACGCCCCGGCCGAGCCCCTCGCAGCGCCCTATAAATCCCCTCGCCTCAGCCTCTTCCTCCCCCGCAAATCCAAAACCCTAGATCTACCCCGACTCCGGCAGCCCCGTCCGACGACCTCCACCTCCCTCAGCCACTGCGAAGACCTCCCCCAGGCGGAGCTCCTCCTCCTCCTCTCCCCTTCCTCCTCCTCCCCAGGCGCAGCAGACCCGACTCCTCCCCGCTGTTCGAGAGCCGCCGCTCGACGACTGCTCGAGCCGCCGGCCGACCCCTCGGCGCCGCCCAGACCGTCGACGACCACCCAGGACACGCGCCGCCTCCGCCTGAACCCTTGCCGAGACTCGGACACGGCAGCAGACCCGGACACACCGCGGACACAGGGAGCCCTAGCCGCGGACACGCAGTGGACACAGACAGGACACGAACACGCGTGTCGGACACGGTTCGAAGCCCCGATTTCTCGGTCCCCTTCAGGTATTCGTAACTTGCAACCCTGATCTCCGTTTTCGATTCTGTAAATTCCTACGCGTAGCCTGCATGACCCTCTCGGTGTCCGGATAAACTGTTCGGGACATCGCGGCCTGTGGCGATCGCACACCGTGATCCAAAAACAGGAAAAAAACAAGACCCTGTTTCACCCCGGAACTGAGTACGCCCCGCCAAACGGGACGACTTGGTCGCGCACGGTCTTCACAGATACGTGCGCCTCGTCGATACGGACGTGTGGGATTTCGCAGAAGCTGATTCGGGTGTGCGTGCACACCGGAATCAACGCGTATCCGCGGACATCGCCCCGTATCCGTACTTTCTGGAACGCGCCCTAACTTTGTGTACACACGTCGGATCGAGACGAAACTTGCACCATCGGACTCGTAGCAATACGCTGGTCCTGTGGGTCAAGTTTGGTTCGATTCTGAGAACGTTGACGAAATCGCGTGTCGTGGGCCCCACAGGCCCCGCTCGACGGGCGATTTTGTGATCGGCTCATCGGAATCCAATTCTGGAAGTTCTGTTGGGTTCGTATCAGCGTTCCTGACCTGTTGACACTAAGTTTGGTGAATTTGGAGACCTTTAACCCGGACGCGTTTTTCGGTGCAAAGCGGGCCCACATATGGACCCCGTTTTGACCCGAAACTGCCGTTTCTGCCCTTGTCTCCAAATTGGACCCAAGGACAGGCGTTTCTAGCTGATTGATATTTTCTGGATCTGATGGTGATGTTTGTTTCAGCAACCGGAGTACCGTCTGCAATTCCCGACGAAGTCAGAACCGCAAACATAGCCGGAACCACAGGCAAGTGTACCTCGCCGAAACTTGCAGCTTGCTACATATCTCCTGGACTTGGTTATACATCAGTGGGCAAGTAAAAGCCTGCCAATTCTCAGATAATTCTGGTTAAAGTATTTACTTGATTGCTTGTAGTTTCATAAGTAACTTGCTTAACTGCTCAACCCAGGACACCTGACACTATTCATGTGACGGAATTGCCTGAGATATACCTGGTGATTCCGTATAGGTTACATATTCATGTCATTACAGTTTACATGCCTAGATTCTAGCCTGACTCATTGCATTAGTTCAAACTTGCGTGACTTGTACCTGATATATTCTGGAACTGTGACGTGAGATTACATGGGGTGGGGAGAGTATTACCATATCAAGGCTGATTATAATGTAAATAATATTATCTGGAGGTGTCCTAGTCTCTGATACAGAGCTTTGGCACAAGTTCTGGCTCTTCTAGAAAATACTGCTATGGTTTCTTAGACACTGATCCTGTAGTAGTCTCAGCCTGAGTATGACTAAAACTCTCACTTGCATATCACTAGCTGGTTTACATATTTACCCTGCTGTTTATTTTATTACTGCACTGCATATATTTTGGCTTGTATTTTCTGTACCTTGTTATGTCCCCTGAGGACCTGGAATGGACTATGTCCCCAGGTACAGCTGAAGAAAACTACCCCGAGGTGTACGGTACTGGAGCACTCCTTGGAGCAGAACAAGGAACAGGGGACGAGATAGTGGCCGAAGACTTCTCTTGAGCACCAGCTTCGGTTATACAGTATTTCCATTTCCAGCATTTTAAATTCCTGTCTTTTCTTAAATGTAACAGACTAATTCTCGGATTTGTTCCCGAGATAGCTTATTTGAGATTTCAGTATTTATTTCCATTGCATAATTTCTGGCTTTTAATCTGTGACTTTCTGTGGATGAGATTAGAAATACCTGAGACTTGTACTTAGTATTGCTAGACTACAGCTTAAGCATGCCCTGATGGATCCATTAAATTGGGTTGTCCATCGGTGCGTGCTGCTGGCCATTGCTCACGTGCTCAGTCCCTCGTCATTTTGGGACTGGGGCGTGACAAGCCGCAAGGGGGTTACTCACTTTTTTCGACCTGTCCATCCCGAAATGCTGAAGTACCCGGTGAATGTACTTCTTTTGGGATAAATGTAGGATAGTCTTCGCTGCACCCAAATCCATCATAGAGACGGCCGCGCACAGTTGGCGCTTCAACTCCGCTATCCTAGTGGCATTCTGACCCACCAGTAGCATATCATTAACATAGAGCAGTAAAATGATAAAATCATCCTTGGCAAAGTACCTCACAAATACATAGTGGTCCAACGTCGTCCTTGCGTAACTATGCTCCCGCATAAATGACTTGAACTTCTTGTACCACTTCCTCGGAGCCGGCTTCAGACCATACAAGCTCTTCCTTAATTGGCAGACTAAATGTGACTTATCATTCTCACAGAATTCCTCTGGCTGCTCCATGTACAATCCTCCTCATATCAGCATGGAGGAATACCGTCTTCACGTCCAATTGCTCGACCTCCAAGTCGAAACTGGATGCCAATGCTAGCACCACCCGAATAGACGACTGCTTGACGACTGGCAAAAATATCTTATTATAATCTACGCCTTTTTGCTGACCGTAGCCTTTAATTACCCGCCTCGCTTTATATCGAGGGCGAGTAGCATTATCTGTCTGCTTCACTCTGAACATTCATCGATTCTTCAAAGCCTTCTTGCCCTTTGGCAACCGCACTAGATCATAAGTTGAGTAGGCCTCCAAGGAACTCATCTTCTCCTGTATGTCCTCCATCCACTCCTGCCTGTGTTTGTCTTCCATAGCCTCTGCAAAAATTTTGGATTCTCCACCGTTAGTCAGTAGCACTCACCCGGTGAGTATCTCGTAAATGGTCGACGCTCTCTGTCGCTCCTCCTCAATGGAACCACTGGTGCTGGATGTATATCAACAGCCTTCTCCTCAGAAACTGCCTCATCGGCATGTTCATCCTCCTAAAGATCACCCTGACCACCATCCACTACTAGAATAAGCGGGATTAGCGACGTATTTTAGCGACTCCTAGTAAAAACGTCGCTAAATTAGCGACTCGGTACAAATCGTCGCTAGGCGTCGCTAAATGGCGATATTTAACGACGTTTAGCGACTTTTATTAAGATTTTAAAAGAATAGTCGCTATAAGTTCAATTAAGGTCGCTAAACGTCGCTAATATATCTAATTTAGCGACGTTTAGCATCGTAATTAGCGACGTATCTATCAAAAATATATAGCAACGTATGTAACGACGTCTTTGGCGTCGCTAATTTTTATTTTAGCGACGTTGTTATTTGACGTCGCTAAACGTCGCTAAATTTTGGTTAATTAGGGCTCAGTTTTCTTTTCTCCATCTGTCGAAATTTTCGAAATCGTTTCGATTTCCCCCGCCCCCCCCTCCGTCGACCGGGTCTCCACGGCTGCGCCCCCCCTCTCCGGCGACCGGGTCTCCACGGCATCCCCCTCCTCCTCCTCGAGCTCTAGGTAATCTCTCTCTCTCTCTCATGTGACACAAGACACACACACAGACGCAGACACACATACGACACACACACGACACACACACACAGACGCAGACACACACACACAGACGCAGACACACACACGACACACATACAGACGCAGACACACACACAGACGCAGATTAGGGTTAGGGTTAGGGTTAGGGTTAGGGTTAGGATTAGGTTTAGGGTTAGGGTTAGGGTTAGGGTTTAGGGTTAGGTTTAGGGTTAGGGCTAGGGTTAGGGTTAGGGTTCTGGATAGTTGGCTCTCGGATGTCTTGTAGAAGAAGAACTTGTATCAGTTAGTCAAGTATAACTTTTTGGTGATGCCCACCTTTTTCTAGCTCTCTATCAATTGTTTTGGTTGATGCTATCGATTGGTTGCAGTGCTACTAAATTCAAGTCTTGCTTTTGTTTCAACAGCTGCTGATGTGCATTTTTTCTGTATATTGTAGTGCATTAGCTATAAGTGTCTTCTCTGTGTTTAATTATAATGTTTCAGTACCTGTGTCATCTGATACCTAAGTTCTACAATTACCTCAGTATATCCTGACTTTTGGGATACACCAGTTATGTGCATATATGTTCTACAATTACCTCAGTATATGTTTTCTCCACAACAAAGTTGCATTTATTTTTATATGTATAATTTGATTGCCAATATAAGAGTGACATTTCCAACAAAATAGTACTAGAGAATAGCCATTAATGTTCATAGCAAAATATTTACAGAACATTCATGACATGAGTGTGTAATTGGGATGTAAATTCATACTTGACAAACGTAGTATTTTTTGCTAGTGACAAAAATTAGGATACATAGTGCTTCAAAACGTTATAGAAGAACACAACTCAATAAATATCTGAAACTCATTCTTTATTTTGTCAAGAATGACAAATTTAACACCTGAATTAAGATATCATGTGGTAATGAATATAATTGTATAATATTGACTAATTGTTTATTTATTTAGTTCAGTATGCATAATTATTTTATTTCTGGGAAGAAGGAAAGAAGAGACCAATATCTGTCTTTCAGTATGCATAATTATTTTATGTCAATCAGCAGATAGATAATAACATCAACTGCGAGATTTTAAAGTGCACAAAACTATAGAGATTAGTGGGGTCACTGTGCTCAAGTACACCCCCCCTAAGTTTTGTTGCATTCTTCTTATCTCTCTGTACCCCTGACATTAATTACAGCTAATTCTTTGTGAGTCATCTAATTCTTCCGTTCCGGTCCAATAGCTAATTCTTTGCTAATTCTTTGTTTTCATCTATCTTACCAGATGGCACCTAAGAGAGCGACACCTCCTACTGTTAAGGAGGAAGTGATGCCTCCTACTGTTAAGGAGGAAGAGATACCACCTGCGGGGAGTTCCAGTCATCCAGCACCTATCGCGGCTGTATCTCAGACGGGGAGTTCCAGTCACCCAGCACCCATAGCGGAGCTTGATAACATAAACGCTGTTTATGCGCAGTATTTGAGGGACTGGTATCTGCCCCGTTTTGGAAATCCTCGAGATTGATACTATACTGTTTCATATACTTATATATTATGCATTTTGTGTTACTGTGATACTCTGATACTTATATATTATGTATTTTGTGATGTTGTTTATGCCCATTTTGTGTGACTGTGATATTGTGATACTTTTATGACTGTGATACTTATATTGTCTGTCTATAATATTTGTGTGTATTAATTGTATGCCTGTGATACTTTTATTCATATTAAATATTGTTAATCCGGTGTTGAGTGTTCCACCGAAGGGGTCGGCGAACCCATAGAATTCAACGGAGGGTTGCTCCGGGTCTATTTTTAATTAGAAATTTATAAATTGCAGGAATAATAGTTTGGAACAATTCAGTTTTTTTTTGTTTTTTTTTCAATTTAGCGACGTATTTAGCGACGTTTAGCGACGTCTAGCGACGTTTTTGTAAGTCGCTAAACAAGTCGCTAATTAGCGACGTGTCATTAGCCGTCGCTAACGACGTCGCTAAACGTCGCTAAACCAAGTCGCTGTACGTCGCAAATTGCTGACATGGCAGTATTGCCAGGTCATTAAAGACGTCGCTGTTACGTCGCTATATAAGTCGCTAATGAGCGACGTTTAGCGACTTTAAGAAACGTCGCTATTTCGTGACGCCGCGTCGCTAAACGTCGCTACATTTAGCGACTCAATAAAGTCGCTAAAAAATGTCGGCATAGCGACGTTTAGCGACGTTTTTCCATTCAGCGACTTGGTTTCTTCCGATTAAGTTAAAACATCGCTAATTACGTCGCTAAACGTGTTTAGCGACATTTTTTTGTCATTTGGCGACGTTTTTAGGCGTCGCTAATTTGACTTTTTTTGGTAGTGATCAGCAGGCTGATGATCATGGTTGGGAGCAACTTCATGTACTGGCTCCCCCAAAACTTGATCCTCTATGATGTCCTCTGAAAACTGCTCAAACCAAAATGACTCTAACTCAGGAAATACCTCAGCCTCAGAAGGTATCTCAAAATCCTGAGTATTGGCCATGGTCTGATCCTCGACAAATGCCACGTCCTTGCTTCTGTAGAGCTTTCTTCCCAGTGGGTAGTAGAGTATATAGCCAAACTCATCCTGACCATAACCGACAAAGACGCACCACCTTGTCTTCGGCTCAAGTTTGGATCTCTCGTCCTTCTGTACATGCATGAAGGCCTTGCAACCAAACACTCGCAGGTGATTGTATAACGGCTCTTTGCCATACCACACTTTGTCAGGCATATCACCCTGCAAAGGAGCACTAAGAGAAATTAATAATATAAGCAGCTGTGTAAAGAGCCTCACCCAAATAGCTACCCGACAAGTTTGCTTTTGACAGCAAACATCGTACCCTCTCCATCAGCGTCGTGTTCATCCGCTCTGCTACACCATTAAGCTGAGGTATCTTTGGCGGAGTCTTCTGGTGTCGTATCTCTTGCTCTCTGCAGTATGCATCAAAGGGACCAATATATTCGTCGTCATTGTCTGACCGAAGATATAGCAGCTTCTTGCCCGTTTTTCTTTCAACGGAGGCCTGAAACTCCTTAAAAGTGGGAAGCACATGATCCTTGGTCTTAAAGGCATAGAAAAAATCTTCATGGAACAATCATCAATAAAAGTTACAAAGTAAGAGGCACTACTAATAGATTTTACCTACATAGGACTGTGAACATCTGAGTGAATCAACTCGAGTAACACCGGCTTCCTTGAACTTGGGTGACTTTGGAAATATATCCTATTTTGCTTCTCAGCCAAACAATGCGTGCACCACTTCAATTTTGTAAACTTTAGCCCTGGAATCACCTTCATGTTCACCAAGTAGCTCATCCCCTTCTAGCTGATATGGCTGAGCCATCTGTGCCACAACTCGGTAGACGTATCAGTAGTTGTGTTAACCTCCTGTGCCCCCTATGCGCTTCCTTCCGTATAGTAGAGTCCGGACCTTTTGCTTCCTCTAGCAATCACCATCGAACCTCTGAAAAGTTTTCACTGACTGTGTCCGAAGAGATTGAAAAAACTCTCATCATCCAACCTTTCAACTGACACCAGGTTGAAACGGATATCAGGGACATGACGAACATCTTTCAGAACAAGAAGTGCACCTGTCTTTGTCCTCAAATGCACATCTCCAATGGCAACTGCCTTCGACACATCTCTATTTTCCATCTTCAATACTCTACAGTCATCTGTTGTGTAAGTAGCAAATAGTGTCATGTTGTGAGATACATGCGCTGAAGCACCTGAGTCCACCAGCCAAGAGTTGTCATCACATGCGAGATTCATAACTACCTCATTACCTACAATGATCAGATCGACTCCATGTATCGAGGACGTCGTTGTAGTGTTCTCACCCTGCTTCCCCTTGTCGCTCTTCTTCTCTCTCTCTTCCAAGTGAAACAGTTCCGCTTGATGTGGCCCTTCTTGCCACAATGGTAACACTCGGAGTCCTCGTACCGACCCTTGGACCTTCTCCTGCTTTTGTCTCTGCCACCGCATGGACCATTGCTTTTACCCTTTTTGCGGCTCTCTGAAACAAGCGCCTCTGAGTGGGATGTGGATGAAGTGGCCTAAGAACGTCTCCGTATCTATTCATTCAGTAACCCGCTCTTGCCAAACTCCAGACTGACCATGCCTTCCGGAGCAAAATCGATCATAGACACTCGTACGATCTCCTACGAGTCTGACAATGTACACAGCAGCCATAGTCCCTGAACCTCATCGTCAAATTTGACTCCCATCAAGGATAGTGGGTCAACCACGTCCTGGAACTCACTCAAATGATCCGTAATGGACGTCCCATCTTTGTACCACAGATCCATCATCATCCGGATCAGGAACAATTTATTTACCCCTGTCTTCTTCGCATACAAAGATTCCAGTTTATCCCACAGTGTCATCGTATGCTCAATACTGGCAACGTGGTTGTACATGTTCTCATCAATGAACTGCCTGATGTACCCACACACCTGTATATGCTCGAACTTCCAGTCCTCTTCGGATTTGTCACTGTGCCTCTCGAAAGCAAATTAATACCGGCAGATGCAGCTTCTTGACAAATAGCAGATCCTTCATCTTGCTCCTCCAATAGTGATAGTTGGTACCGTTCAGGTTTACCATGTGCATCGGCTTTGCGTTCATCTCTTCTCCCTGGTTTACTTGTTAACTCCCGACACTCTTCTGAAATTCCAGAACCTGGCTCTGATACCACACTGTTGGGAACGAAACACGGAAATCGTTTCCTAAACCAGAGAGTACCTACGAGAGAACCGTGCAAAACGCACAAACAAAAAAATATCAAACACAAATCGTAGACACAAAAATTTTTACAAGAAAAATCCAGATGGAAAAAACCACGAGATGATCGGGGTCCAACCCTGAAGAACCTCCACTAATGGAATAAGAGATTACATCCTCTACAAGCTCCTCACCGATCTAACATGGATCACCGCAACTCCTTGGAACAGAAAATATATTACAACAACGAAGAAAAAAGACAATGAGAAATATCCAAAATTGATCTCCTTCTCCGAAACGACCTCCAATCATTCTTTCTCCTCTCCAAAGTTGCAATGGCACTGTTGCCACCTTTTTTTCTCTCTTATTTTTTTCTTTGTTGTTGTATATTGTATGAGCCTTTATATAAACCCTTGCATGAATTAAGGCTTCCATATAGAAATCTATATATGGAAGCAAAAAATATTTATGGAAATCCAATTACATTCAATCATATATTTAATGGAAATCAAATCATAAATTGACTTACCATAAATTGAAAATCCAATTATATGAAAAGTTAATAAATGAAATATTCAATCATAAATATATAATTAAAATCAAAGATGAAAATTCAATATAATATTTGCTTACCATAAATGTTCCAATACACGATGCTCGATGCACTTTTGGATCTTTTTTGACGCAAAGATGTCGCTCGTCGCACTTCGAAGTATTCTTCACATAGGTTGAAAATTCCACCCACTCCAACAATTTTTTGATTGCACGGTTAGAGATGTTAGAAATGACGACAGAACCATTCTTGAACAGGTCAAGCTTTCTCAAATCTACTTCATTCAAATACTCAGTATGACATCCTTCTTGACACAGACTCTTCAAGGTTTCTGGTTCATCTCTTGCCGGCTGAACTAAAGACATTAAACAACCCTGCTGCTAGAAGGTCTTCACTTGAAGTACTGATTAGCTCCTTCTAGTGAGTGTGACATCTGAAGGAGGTCTCTGTCGGGTTTTTCACTAATGGGAAATTTATTATGGTTCTCTTTCGGTTTTGGGGATGTCTTGAGGATTGAATGTGAGGTGGTCTGTAGTAACAGAATGCGCAGGTGTCATTGCTCTTCTAATTTTCGAAAGATCTTCTTTGCATCTAAGATGTTCAAATGGATACAGGAGGATAGAAGAGCTTATGAAGGATTGAGAGATTTGCTATTCATGGCAGTTCACAATGACAACGGTTTTGGAGGAAATTATGCTGCTAGTTAATATAGTTATGCCGAGCTACATTGCAATGTAAGTCAAGTTCGTTCATCTATCTCATGTTAATTTTGAAAATTCGTGTAGCATATGATTTACTATTAATCTTTTCTTTTGTTGAGATCTTGTTCTCTAAGCACTAATACTATTGAATTAAACCAAAGGTGTGTTATTCTATTGTGCAATGATACTGAAGGAAAATAAGCTCTGCATACTCATCTTAACCATTGAGAGCTGAGGAACAATGATGTGCTATGCTATCCAGGTTTCAATCTGAAATTTAGACAGACCTGGGTGCTTGTTTGGTCCATGTTTGGTCCAGCCTGACTCACAATCAAGGTTTGACGTCTCTTATGAGTATCGGTATCGGTATCAGTATCAGTAGTATCATATTTTTGGTATCAGAAAATAAATAATAGTCATCCTTGTCGATTGGTTTATATACGAAAAATAAGGTACTCTTATTCATTTACATGATTTTACAACTTAACTATGGTTAATTTTTTCTACTGAATTGACAGGAAAAGAGATTTTCAATGTCGGTATCGGTCAGTATCGACCGTATTGTGTCATTATCTGTCTATACTGCAAACTATGCTCGTAACAGAGAAGAGTTTTGGAGCACGGATTAGAAATTTCAGATGTCATTTGCAAGAGCATTCAGTAGACTCTTAAGATAATCATGTGTATAACTATAAAATCCGGGAGATTTCTACAGTTGGCTATAGAGAAAAAAATAAAAATAAAAATAAAATAAAAAAAGAACCCTTGATCTGTCACTGGGACAGAATATTCAATTATGCTTGGTTCAGGTTTAGCTTGGAGTCGACGTATGGTATGCAATTGAGAATATCAGCTGGCTATAGATTAGCAGTGTTCAGATTAAGCCAATCACTGATTCCTTGATGGCTTGATGATATACGATCATCTTCCAGCCTATAGCAGACAGCAAGTCCAGATTTAATATGAGGCCAATGAAACGGTATTTCAGCCCAATTTTTTGATAATGTATCTAATGTATGTAAGTCAAATTTTAAAAAACAAACTCATTTTAACCCTTTTAGTCCACGAAAAATATTTTCTTTTTATAAAATATCTAAATGTCATATACTATAATACCAAAAAATAAGTCAGAAAAAAAAATTGTGCTGGTCAAATTCCTCCCCTTCAATCGTTTTAATAGTTTGACGGTCTCAATCTTCTCTACCCTTACGTCTTTGTCAATATTCTCTGTCGATCTCTCTTTTTGTTTCTTGAAGGCAATTGAACAAAGAACAAGTTATAGTTTTATTCTTAATCTTAATATATAGAACCGAGAATATATATATATATTCTTGAATTTAGATATCTAAGGGTTTTTGTTCTTTTTTATTTTTATCATTATGCATGAATTACCTCAAATTAACATTGTTTATCTTTTAATTTTATTTTATCTGAAACATCAATTTTAGTTTTCCGGTTTGGAACGTCTTCAATTTTGTTAGTATATCATTATGATATATATATATTGTTTTGAATATTATATTTTGTTTATTATTTTATTTTTTAATTTGTTTTGATAATACTATTGTACTGAACATTAAACTACCAGGGCATCTCTATATAGAATTCGTGTCAGTCTTAAAATCCAAAATTAGGCACTCAGACGGTCAGACACACACTGAAAAGTCTGCACCAAGAGCTTGTCAAACGGGTTAAGCTAATTTTTAAATCAATCTCAGTCCTGATCCAGAACTTTCCGACATAAGAAGGCTGAATCTGGTCGTTTCTCTCTTGGACTCACGTTCACACCTAATAAGAGCATGCATGTACGTACGTTACGTAGTTTGCCTTGTCAAGCAAACCATAACTGTTCCTGCTGTCATCCATCATCTTAACTAGCCCGAGACGTGTCAGGAACGCTGATGGTACTACTCAGCTGGGCCTGGGCGTGAAAACATATGTTATTTGATTGCATTTTGCTTACATTTCCCTCGGCTTGGACAGAGAATATGCCAACCGAAAATTCTCCGAACTTGTCTGCATAAGTAGGAGAGGCTCCAGTGAGCAATTCATTCATTGACAAGATGAAAGGCCATTTAGTGTGTCTTCTGTTCCTGTCGACCCTCTGCCTCGTCTTTGCCCAAGACTTCGACTTCTTTTACTTTGTCCAGCAGGTCGGTCACACACGTTTAACCCTCCCCTCTATTTTGTACGGTTACAGTACGTTTGATTATATAAACATGTTTTGTTTTTGGTTGTACGTACAGTGGCCGGGGTCTTTCTGTGACACCCAAGAGAGTTGTTGCTACCCGTCCTCTGGAAAGCCGGCCGCGGAGTTCGGCATCCATGGCCTCTGGCCGAACTACAACGACGGGACCTATCCCTCCAATTGTGATTCTAGCAATCCTTTCGTTTCATCCAAGGTTTAGGTTTACTTTCTTCTCTTCTTAACTCTTTGTTAATTTGCACTTGATCATTTGTACTCTAGCTCTTGGAATTAAGCATCTCCACACTCCTGTTGTGAGTTTGGAAAAAATAGTTGCCACGTATGAACCACTTCTTATTTCAAAACTTTTTCCTCCAATGCAAATATGAAATAAATTATAAAATTGACATGACAATGACATGTCAAAGATAATATGAAGTTGGTTGTCTAGATCTAGATAATGGAGTTCACAATACTTTACTTTCATATCATCAATTATGAATAAAAATATTTATAAAAAATAAAAGAAGTAAAAAAATTATCTTGAAAGTTGGAAAAAAAAGAGAGTAGTTTTTATTGTCTACTCAATACTTTTACATTGGTTAACACTTTTCTATATTATTGTCTTGTATGAATATAATTTTGCCATATAGGTAAGATATTTTTGTGTGCCTCATGTCATGTAAGAATCACAACACAAAACAAGACAATAGGGTTGGAGATGTTGTCCCAAAACGGGTGGGATAATCAAAGGTTTCACATTTAGAAGCATCATTGTTATATACTGTTTAGCAATAGAATCTTTGTTGAAACTTTAGGAATATGCTAAGACTATAACTAAATGCCTACAACCCTCTTACAACTGTCACGTGGCGTCCACGTGGCGGCCGTTCATTAGAGGAAAGGGGAGAGGTGGGACCCGGTGGCTGTCCGGATGGTTGCCACGTAGCCGGAACGCCACGTGGCGGTAGTTCATTAGGGGAGAGATGGTGCCGGGGGTGGCCTACATAGCAGGTGGGATGTGAGGGTTGTAAGAAGTTTGTAAGCATTTTGTGGTAAACTTAGCATTATTGGAAACCAATAATGCTATGTTTAACTACCAATGCTTTACAACATTCTTAACACACAACCACCCTTCCTCCCAATCGGGTCCCATCCGGCTCCACCTCTCTCCCAATAAGCGACCATCACGTGACGGCCAGCCGAACAGCCATCGGGTTCTATCTCTCCTCCCTTCTCCAATAGACGACTGTCACGTGGGCGCCACTTTATTCACGTGGACGCCACTTGATGGTTGGTCGTAGTCATATCATTACCGTTTAGTTTAGTATTGTAAAATATGCTTTCCTAACAGTCTAGCACTCACGGATACTCCAAAATAATTGTCTGTGTCTGTGCTGACACTTGTTGCACATGACTGACTCCAAAATATATTTGAACATATCAAACTGACATGAAACCAGAATCCAATGACGAAGAGAAAAGGTTTAAAATACTTAGTATTTCATTAAAAATGAAAATTTTAGTGCAAAATATCTTCAAGCTTACCTTATGAAGGTATACGAAAGTTAATTCTGCCACAAAGTTAATAGAGGAAAGACAGAATTGGGGAGACAGATTTCGGAACAGCAGATCCGAGCTCAAAAGTTAGGGAGAACTTCCCTCGTCAGGTTTGGGTAAGCCTGTGCTCCCAAATTGAAGGATATCCTACCTAACAAAAAGGATTACCACGTAACAAAAAAAAATATATATATATATATATATATATATATATATATATATATATATATATATGTAGAGAGAGAGAGAGAGAGAGAGAGAGAGAGAGAGAGTGTGAGTGATTTTATCATTGCTACAAAAGTTAGAAAACAAAGACACCAAACATCCATATTATGTCGCCTGGTGTAGGACATAAATATCTCACTCTAAAATATACACTGATACTGATACATCAAAACTGGTGTCGATTACATGGCATCGTTTTTTATTCGTGTCCATGCAACATACACCGAAAGTATCAACAACCTACAATCCCTCCATTTGAACTTTGGAACTTATTTACGTGCAGATCAGAGACTTGACTAGCAGTATGCAGACGAACTGGCCGTCTCTCTCCTGCCCGAGCAGCAATGGTCAGACGTTCTGGGCACACGAATGGACGAAACACGGGACCTGTGCCGAGTCCGTCTTTAGCCAACATGGCTATTTTCAAGCAGCGCTTGATCTTAAGAAACAAGCAGACCTCCTTCAGATCCTAACAAGTGCAGGTAAATTAATATGAACTTCCCTCCTTTTTCCTACACTTGTAAGTTCTTTCTCCAGTGCGGCTTTAGCTCAAGGTTCGCAGTATCGGTATGGAAATCAGGTATCGGAGCACTCCTATGAGTATTGGTATCAATGATATCAGCAGTATCGACGGTTTCAGAACGGATTATCGAAATTTTTGGTATATAAATTTTTATTATTATTAATAAATTATTAATAATTTAGAAAATATATTTTATATATTGAGACATAATTTTAAGTATTTTCAGTGTTGTTTCTTAGTAAATTTGAAATTGAATGAAAGAATAACCACCCTTCCCGATTGGTTTACATTACATGCTATAAATAAGTTTTCTTCTATTACATGCTTTTACAATCTTATTATGCTTTTACACCCTTGTTGATTGATCTTTTCGTTCAATTTTCTTTGTTAAATTGACCGAAAAAAAGTTTCTCAATATCGGAATCGGTCAGTTTTGGGTATCGGTCGGTATTGAATCGAGAAATGCTAAAATGTATTGGTATCGGCCGTATCGGATCGATATTGCTTTAGATGACTTAAAAGATATGTTCACTACTCATCAGGGATCCAACCAAACGAACAGTCCTACAGCTTAGCCAGCATCAGTCAGGCGATCGCTCAGGCGACAGGTTACACACCGGGAATAGAGTGCAACACGGACGAGTCGGGAAACACCCAGCTCTATCAGGTCTACCTTTGTGTCGACACTTCAGGGACAAATCTCATGGAGTGTCCTGTGTTGCCGAGCGGCAAGTGCTCCTCTGACGTTCAATTTCCCTCCTTCTAAGGAACCAAATATCAGGTCACGTAATTTGCTGTTTACTGTGTAACATTGAACATGTAACGATTGTGTTGCAAATATGTATGTCTGAACAACTTTATATAAATCGGAAACAACAGTCGTCTATCCGTCGCTAAGCTGAAAAATTTCCGTCGCTAAGCTGTTGTCTGGTACACAAATAATATCGAAAATAGTCGTCTATCCGTCCACAAATTCGTCATTGAACTAGCGACGGAGTATTCCAGTCGATAGGTCCGTCGCTATGCTGATGCTGCATCGACGAATCAGTGAAGTAATTTTGACAGCGACAAATGCTGTAGCGAAAAAAAAAATTGGCATTCCGTCGCAACAACAGTTTAGCGGCAGAAATCAGCTACTTAGCGACGGAAATTTCTGTCGATATTTTGCTGTATTTTTGTAGTGTATAGTATATTCCTGAATGTGGAAGCCAAGTTTTGGTCCTTGTCTTGAATATCCTGATCTCTAAATGGCCCATGCCCCTATGATTCAGGTTTATCAACCACATTCCCCTTCAATAGCAAACCAATTATGTTGCAAATCCTAAAATTTAATTGGTTGCAATTGACTTGGGACCTAAACAAGAATCTTGAGGAGAAATTTCAGATCCATCTTCTTATAATAGTATCTGTGAGAGGGTTCAGACAAAAAGATCCATTCTAACGGAATTATGAGGTAAGTCATCCGAAAGGAAATAAGACAAAGAAAAAGGTAAAGTCATCAAAAAGTATCCGATGAATGGATATGAAAGAAGGGAATGTCAAAAATCTCATGTATGCTTATTCAAGGAGCAAGACATACTTTGGAATGTCAAGACATGCTTATAGAAAATTTGATCAACTATTAATACCTAAATCAGACTACTTCCCCATGTAATATTTAGAATGATCATAAACAGTTTGAAGTTTTATTTTAATGTAGCAGTTAATCCTACCTATATTTTAAAGACATCTATATAACAAAGCATATACACTTAGGGATAACCAATACAACACTCACAGATCTAAACCACTAAGCACACTAATCATGTCTTCTATATATATATTGAATGAATGTCTCTTCTAGACAATCCTTACAACGGTGTTTCCAATGACCATAAATATAATATCCACTTTTCTGCCACTCGGTAATCGACTAAAATTAAACTATAACCATTCCACTTGAGTAATTTAAATCAGATCCATTCGTTTAAGTTTCGGCACACTTCCTTCAATATTCATAACTTACTATAGTACCTCTACTGATATCATATTAATCATCAAATATCCAATTTATCCATTCCAAGCATCTTGTTCTACAAAGTACTCAAACCATTTGATGTTGCTCTTTGAAGCCATCACTAATCAACAAAATACCCACATAAAAATATATATATATATATATATATATATATATATATATATATATATATATATATATACACTTTTTGTATGAAAATCTTAGCAGAATATCAAGGAGTGTCAATAGACTTTGATCACAGAAGCAACTTAGAGTTGAAGAAAATCAACTGAGGTTCCAAGAAAGTAAAGTCATGTATGATACTATTATGTCATTTTTCGGTTTTACAGAGCCGAAAGTCTTTGTTGGTCGTGTTGTCGAACAAGTCCAAATTGCACTTGTACAAGACAAAAACAACCACAGTCGATAAAATATATCAGAAACAAAGTCATTGTATGTCACGCCCCAGTCCCAAAATATCGAGGGACTGGACACGTGGCAACGGCCAGCAGTACGCACCGATGGACAACCCAATTTAATGGAGCCATCAGGGCGTACTTAAGCTGTAAATAAGGTCTACTACAACAAGTCACACTAATCTCATCCATAAAGATAAAGAAATAACTGCATAATGAAATGGAAATAAGTAGCAACAATAATCACAGCAAGTCAGTCGGAGAAACAATCCGACTTAAGTCTGAATAACTGGCTCTATAGGCCAGGAACAAAAGAGGTAAACATGAAATAGTACTGAGTACTGGAACAGGCACTCAGGAGAAGTCCTCGGCAGTCACCTCGTCTTCAGTGTTTGGTTCTATTCCAGCAATAGCTTCAGCTCCGGTCCCGTATACCTCAGGGTACTGCTCCTCTGCTAAACCTGGGGATATAATCCATTCCAGGTCCTCAGTGGACATAGCAAGGCACAAATAATACAAGCCAAATGAATAAGCAGTGCAATAAATAAATGAACAGCAGGGTAAACTAAGTAACCATCTATGTGATATGCAAATGAGAGCAACACTAGTACTCAGGCTGAGACTGCTACAAGCTCTGTGTCGGGGAGCCGGTAGCAGCAATAACACGTAAAGGGTCTAGCTCTGCTGGAGAGTCTACAACCTCACAATAATAGTAGATATATATATAGAACAGCCTGTAGCCTGTGTGTCTCTCCCCACCCAATGTAATCACGCAAGCCATGACCATAACGTCTCATGTCCATGTCAGCGGGATTATAACTAATGTAACAAGTCATACTGTCTACAAATAAATGTCTCTGTCAAGTCCTGTATCCTATACAGAATCACCACGAATATCTCAGGAAGATTCTGTCCATGATAGTGTCAAGTGTCCTGGGTTGTAGGGTACTTGATAGGTCAAGTACAAGAGTAAGGGGATCGTAAATCCATCTCTAAATGACGAACCCAACGCCGCGTACGGTGTCGGCACCCGACTATGATCGGACACTAGGTACGTCATACGTTCCCTAGGTTAAGAAGTTTAAATCAGTTTATATGAATTTACACAAGACATCCAGCAGAGTAATTTTACAGATAATATGAAAATAATGACTGCAAGTTTGGCAAGGTGCACTTGCCTGAGGTTTGAATTCCACTTAGGTCCTGGTTTCGGAAATTTTTAGAGATGTCTCCGAAAGCTGAAATAAACAGTACCATCACGCTCAGAAGGTGTCAAACAGCTAGGAACGCCTGTCCTTGGGTCCAATTTGGAGACAAGGGCAAAAACGGCAATTTCGGGCCAAAACGGGGTCCACCGGTGGGCCCGCTTTGCACCGAAAAATGTGTCAGGGTCAACGGTCTCCAAATTCACCAAACTTAGTGTCAACAGGTCAGGAACGCTGATACGAACTCAACGAAACTTTCAGATTTGAATTCCGATGAGCCGATCACAAAATCGCCCGTCGAGCGGGGCCTATGGGGCCCACGACACGCGATTTCGTCAACGTTCTCAGAATCGAACCAAACTTGACCCACAGGACCAGCGTATCGCTATGAGTCCGATGGCATAAGTTTCGTCTCGATCTGACGTGTGTGCACGAAGTTAGGGTGAATTGCAGAAAAGGCAGATACGGGGCGATGTCCGCGGATACGCGTTGATTCCGGTGTGCACGCTCACCCGAATCAGCTTCCGCGAAATCCCACACGTCCGTATCGACGAGGCGCAAGTATCTGTGAAGACCGCACACGACCAAATCGTCCCGTTTGGCGGGGCGCACTCAGTTTCGGGGTGAAACAGGGTCTGGTTTTTCCTGTTTTTGGATCGCGGTGTGCGATCACCACAGGACGCGATGCCCCGAGCGGTTTGTCCGGGCACCGAGAGGGTCATACAGGCTTCGCGTAAAAATTTACAGAATCAAAATCGGAGATACAGGATGCAAGATACGAGTACCTGAAGGGGACCCAAAAAATCGGGGTTCGAGCTGTGTCCGACACGTGTCGGACACCTAAATCGAAAGCTAGGGTTAGAGTTAGAACTCACTGGCCGGCGGCGGGGACGGCGGCTGGGAAGGCGTTGAGGCGGAGGGGGCCGAGGGCTCGGGCGGCTCTGGTCACGGCGGGGAGGTCGGCCGGAGAACGCGGCGGCGAGGCGTCTAGGGTTTGGGGGTTGAGGAGAATGGAGGAGGAGGAGAACGGGGGGGGGGGGGGAGAGGGGTTTTATAGGGGCCGGTAGCCGCTCGTGGCCGGGGGAGTCGGTGGGGTCGTGGGGGTGAGGCTGGGAGGTTCTCCGGCCACGTCGCCGGAGAACGCGGCTGGATTCCGCGGGGGTTCATGGGGTTGGGGGAGATGGGGGATCCGGGTCGGGTCGGGCGCGGATCCGGGTCTGGCCGACCCGCCCGACCCGCTAAGGCGACCGGGCTGGGTTGGGTGCTAACGGGCTCAGCCCACTGGGCCGGGCCGGGCCCAAAACCTAAAAACAGTAATAAATAATAATAATAATAATAATAATAATAATAATAATAACTAATAATTAATTAATTTAATTATAAAAATAGTTTTTAGGCTTTTAAAAATAGGTCTGAGGCCCAATAAAATCCCAGAAAATTACCCTAAGTCCGGTTTTCTATTTTACACCATAAAATCATATTTTCATTTCTTTTTAAGGTTAGTTATTAGCAATTAAAAATTACAAACTCACCATAGGACCTATGTAAATTCCTGAAAAATTTGCATATTAATTCCCAAAAATAATTTTTAAAAATATCTGAAAATTTAGGGTGTTTACAATCAACCCCCCTTAAGAGGATTGCGTCCTCGCAATAGAAGGGTAAACTATAAAGGCAAGATTTTACAGAATTTAAAGAATGCTTAGGTTTTACCTGCATCAGCAAATAAGTGTGGATAACGCTGGCGCATAACATCCTCTCGTTTCCAGGTCGATTCGCCAGGAGAGTGCTGTTTCCAAGCTACTCGAACCAGTCTGATTGTCTGCCCTCGCAGTGTCTTCTCGCTGGTGTCGAGTATACCCACTGGCTGCTCTTCGTATCTCAGGCTAGGTCCCACCGAAATCTCAGAATGGTCAACTATATGACCCAGGTCCGTCACATATCTCCTCAGTTGTGAGACGTGGAATACGTCATGCACTCCCTCTAAGGATGGAGGTAATGCAAGACAGTAAGCCACCTCACCAATGCGCTCCAAGATATCAAATGGCCCAATGTACCTTGGGCTTAACTTGCCTCTGCTGCCGAATCTGATAGTACCTCTAGTGGGCGAGATCCTCAAAAATACATGCTCTCCTTCCTTGAACTCCAGGGGTCGTCTGTGTACATCTGCCCAATGCTTCTGTCTATCCTGGGCTGCACGGAGATGGTTCTGAATCTGTTTTACTTTCTCCACTGTCTCCGTTACCAACTCTGGACCCAGTAATTGACGTTCGCCAACGTCACTCCAGCATATTGGCGATCTGCACTTCCTTCCGTACAATGCCTCGAAAGGTGCCATCTGAATGCTTGCCTGATAGCTGTTGTTGTAGGAGAACTCCACTAAGTGCAGATGATCTTCCCAAGATCCTCCAAAGTCCAGTATACATGATCGCAGCATATCTTCCAGGATCTGAATTGTGCGCTCTGATTGGCCATCTGTCTGGGGATGATAGGCAGTACTGAACTTGAGCCTGGTGCCGAGACTCTCTTGCATGCTTCGCCAGAAGTGAGATATAAATCTCGAGTCTCGATCTGATACAATACTAACCGGCACTCCATGTAATTTTACTATCTGTCGCATATACATGTCGGCTAGTACTTCTGTGGATTGTCCGACTCTGAAAGGCAAGAAGTGAGCCGACTTAGTGAGCCGATCCACGATGACCCATACTGCATCCTTTCCACTAGGGCTTCTTGAAAATCCAGTGACGAAGTCCATGGTAATATGCTCCCACTTCCATTCAGGGATGGGAAGTGGCTGCAACATACCTGCAGTCCTTAGGTGCTCGGCCTTCACCTGCTGGCAGACTAAGCATTTTGCCACAAATCGGGCAATCTTCCTTTTCATTCCATGCCACCAGTAATATTGTCTTAAGTCCCGGTACATCTTGGTCCCTCCTGGATGAACCGAGTATATGGAGCTATGTGCTTCTATCATCAACTCCTACCTTAATTCTCCATTCGGAACATATAGGCGATTTCCGCACCTTAATGTTCCGTCTTCGTGGATGCGAAGTCCCGTTTGCAAGTCTGCTTCGGTTCTCTCTTTCAGCCTTCGGAATCTGGTATCATTAGGCAAAGCTTCCTTGATTCTCTCCACCAGCGATGACTTCATTCGAGGTTAGCCAGCAAACCATTTTGTCCAGGTAGAATAACCTCTATCTGAAGATATTGCAAGTCTTGTAATAGCTGAGGCTGCTCCGTTAAGAAATAAGCCGAGGGTTTTCTGCTGAGGGCGTCGGCTACAACATTTGCTTTCCCCGGGTGGTACTGCAGATCGATGTCAAAGTCCACCATCAACTCAAGCCAACGCCTTTGCCTCATGTTGAGCTCCTTCTGTGTATAAACATACTTCAAGCTCTTATGATCAGTGAATATCTCGACCTTCTCTCCATACAGATAATGTCTCCAGATCTTCAATGCAAAAATCACTGCAGCTAGCTCCAGGTCGTGCGTTGGGTAATTCTTCTCGTGAACCTTCAGCTGCCTCGATGCATAAGCGATAACCTTGCCATGTTGCATCAAGACACAACCTAGTCCACTACCAGACACATCACTATAAACAACAAAACCTCCTGACCCTGAGGGAAGAGTCAAGACTGGTGCTGTTGTTAGACGCCTCTTCAATTCTTCAAAGGCATTCTGGCATTCTTCCGTCCATATGAACTCCTGATCCTTCCGTGGTAGCTTAGTCATAGGCTCTGCGATCCTTGAAAAATTTTCTACGAACCGCCGGTAATACCCAGCAAGTCCAAGAAAACTTCTCACTTCTGCAATAGAGGTAGGGGTAGGCCAGGTTTCTATAGCAGTGACCTTTTCTGGGTCCACAGACAGTCCTTCACCTGAGATAATATGCCCTAAGAATGGCACCCTGTTCATACAGAACTCACATTTGCTGAGTTTGGCATATAGCTTCTCCTTTCTCAAAGTTTCTAGCACAATTCTAAGGTGTTCCTCGTGCTCTTCGTGGTTCTTGGAGTAGACTAGGATATCATCAATGAATACCACCACGAACTTATCCAAGTACTGATGGAAGACCCCGTTCATCAAACTCATAAATACGACGGGTGCGTTGGTTAAACCAAACGGCATTACTAGGAACTCATAATGTCCATACTTAGTTCTGAAGGCCGTCTTTGGGATATCTTCCTTCTTCACCCTAATCTGGTGATAACCGGATCTAAGGTCAATCTTTGAGAATACCTTAGCACCACTTAATTGGTCAAACAAATCATCAATGCGTGGTAATGGGTACCGGTTCTTAATAGTTACAGCATTAAGGGCTCTGTAATCAATGCACAACCGTACAGATCCATCCTTCTTGGGTACAAAAAGTATAGGTGCTCCCCAAGGTGAAACACTGGGTCGGATAAATCCTTTCTCCAGAAGGTCGTCAACTTGTATTTTCAACTCCACTAACTCCTTAGGTGCTAGCCGATATACCGATGAAGTGATAGGTTCGGCTCCTGGAGTTAGGTCTATTGTGAATTCTATTTCCCGATCAGGTGGTAAACCTGGAAGATCGTCGGAAAATACATCCACAAATTCTGTTATGACTCTTGGGTAACCTGAATCTTCTTCTACAGTCAATACCCTAAGAGTTGGCTGGACCCCTTGTTCTACAGCTCCTCGAAGAAATTCAAACTCAGGAAGGCTAGGGGGTCTAAATATCACCTTTTCAAGCCGGCAATCCAGTGTCGTATGGTACTGACTTAACCAGTCCATACCAAGTACAACATCGTAATCAGGCATAAAAAAGATCAGGAATTGGGCTCGCATTTCTCGGCCACAGACTACTACCGAACATGATCTACAGGTATCACTAACCGGGATAATTCCACCTCCCGTTAGAATTCTCTTCATCTTCGAGAGAGGTGCGGTAGCTATTCTATGTGTGGCTACGAAGATAGCAGCAATAAATGAATGCGAGGCTCCAGAATCAAATAATGCTACAGCAGGAATTGAAGCTACTAATATGGTACCTGCTATCACTTCGCCTGCAGTAGATTCTTCTGTGACTGCTAGTGCATATGCCTGACCTCGTCCCTGAGCGGGACCCCTTTGCTGACGAGCTTGCTGGAACAATGCTGCCTGAGGTGGTAGAGGTGGCCTGACTCCTCCAGGCCCTGTCTGTGTTGCTCCCCCAGCTGGAAGAGCTGCAGGTGGAGCTGGTCGATTCGGAACTCCCTCTCGACGTTCCGAGCAGTCCTTTGAGAAGTGTTGTCCAGATCCGCAAACCAGGCAGAGCCCCAGCTTGCGTCTACATTCTTTTTCAATATGTCCTACCTTGCTGCAGTAATGGCAAGTAGGCAGGTTCTTAGTTGCTGCTCTTGGAGGCGGGCTCTTCTGGGGGCGTTTAGCAGATTCCCCTGGTGATGACTTGGATGGTGCGGAGGAGAAGGGACGTTTCAGGCTTGATTCCCTCCGAGTAACGCGCTCCAGCCGACGTGCTACAGCTAGGACGCCGGAGTAAGATGTGGGCGCGACCGATCCGATTAACTTCTGAAGCTCGAACCTGAGGCCATCAAAGAACTTCTCCGCCTTCTCTTCTTCAGTTGGAATTAGCGAAGGGGCGAAGCGGCTCAGGCGAATGAATTCGGCGTTATATTCCTCCACCGTCATGTTGCCCTGGATCAGGCGGTTGAATCTGTCTCGGAGTTCTGACCGAGCCACAGCAGGGATGTACATTTCCTGGAAGAGTCTGGAGAACTTCTCCCAGGTAACCTGATCATGTCCGAGCCTTCTTTCTTCGGACAGCCACCAATGGTGCACGTTGTCCGTCAGTTGCATCCTGACGACAGTCATTCATTTGTCCCTTGGTAGTTCAGCGGCCTCCAACTGATGCTGCGTGTTCGTAAGCCATTCATGCACTTCAGTTGGTCCTTCCTTGCCTGAGAAGGTACGGGGCTTGAGTTGGCGGAAATCCGTGATGGATCCCGTTGCTGGCCGCCTATTTGGTGGATTTGCATGCTCCAACGCGGCGACTAGGCTGTTCCTTAGGTTCTCGGCCTCTCGGCGTTGGGCCTCCTGCTGGGTCAGCTGTTGGGCCTGCATCATTGCGTAGAACATCTGGAACATTTGTTGGCCGTCCATTGCCTGTCCTGGGGGAAAGACAGGCATCGTAGGAGGGAACTGGGGAGGAGGCGGGATGTCATCACGCCTGAACCTGAAACTTGGCTGGCCAGTTTGATTGCTCTGAGAGGATTATCCTCTGGTATCTGGCGTCGTTCCAGCTTCACAGGTAAACCCCGCTTCAGGCGGTGTACCCAAGGGGGTCTCGTCACCACTTCTGGGATCCATAACTCTGCATCAAAAGGAAACAATGAGAACGCACAGAGGAATCAAAACAGGATGCAATTCAAGCAATTAAATGGATTTTGACATAGAGTTCAACAACGATTCAATCAATGGATGAGATCCTATAACCTATCCTATCTTGTTGCAGGCCTGTCCGGTCCCTAAGTTGAAACCGAACAATTTAGTTTGGACCTGCATGGGCCACCACAAAAACTATGTCACGCCCCAGTCCCAAAATATCGAGGGACTGGACACGTGGCAACGACCAGCAGTACGCACCGATGGACAACCCAATTTAATGGAGCCATCTGGGCGTACTTAAGCTGTAAATAAGGTCTACTACAATAAGTCACACTAATCTCATCCATAAAGATAAAGAAATAACTGCATAATGAAATGGAAATAAATAGCAACAATAATCACAGCAAGTCAGTCGGAGAAACAATCCGACTTAAGTCTGAATAACTGGCTCTATAGGCCAGGAACAAAAGAGGTAAACATGAAATAGTACTGAGTACTGGAACAGGCACTCAGGAGAAGTCATCGGCAGTCACCTCGTCTTCAGTGTTTGGTTCTATTCCAGCAATAGCTTCAGCTCCGGTCCCGTATACCTCGGGGTACTGCTCCTCTGCTAAACCTGGGGACATAATCCATTCCAGGTCCTCAGTGGACATAGCAAGGCACAAATAATACAAGCCAAATGAATAAGCAGTACAATAAATAAATGAACAGCAGGGTAAACTAAGTAACCATCTATGTGATATGCAAATGAGAGCAACACTAGTACTCAGGCTGAGACCGCTACAAGCTCTGTGTCGGGGAGCCGGGTAGCAGCAATAACACGTAAAGGGTCTAGCTCTGCTGGAGAGTCTACAACCTCACAATAATAGTAGATATATATATAGAACAGCCTGTAGCCTGTGTGTCTCTCCCCACCCAATGTAATCACGCAAGCCATGACCATAACGTCTCATGTCCATGTCAGCGGGATTATAACTAATGCAACAAGTCATACTGTCTATAAATAAATGTCTCTGTCAAGTCCTGTATCCTATACAGAATCACCACGAATATCTCAGGAAGATTCTGTCCATGATAGTGTCAAGTGTCCTGGGTTGTAGGGTACTTGATAGGTCAAGTACAAGAGTAAGGGGATCGTAAATCCATCTCTAAATGACGAACCCAACGCCGCGTACGTTGTCGGCACCCGACTATGATCGGACACTAGGTACGTCATACGTTCCCTAGGTTAAGCAGTTTAAATCAGTTTATATGAATTTACACAAGACATCCAGCAGAGTATTTTTACAGATAATATGAAAATAATGACTGCAAGTTTGGCAAGGTGCACTTGCCTGAGATTTGAATTCCACTTAGGTCCTGGTTTCGGAAATTTCCAGAGATGTCTTCGAAAGCTGAAATAAATACTACCATCACGCTCAGAAGGTATCAAACAGCTAGGAACGCCTGTCCTTGGGTCCAATTTGGAGACAAGGGAAAAAACGGTAATTTCGGGCCAAAACGGGGTCCACCGGTGGGCCCGCTTTGCACCGAAAAACGTGTTGGGGTCAATGGTCTCCAAATTCACCAAACTTAGTGTCAACAGGTCAGGAACGCTGATACGAACTCAACAGAACTTTCAGATTTGAATTCCGATGAGCCGATCACAAAATCGCCCGTCGAGCGGGGCCTATGGGGCCCACGACACGCGATTTCGTCAACGTTCTCAGAATCGAACCAAACTTGACCCACAGGACCAACGTATTGCTACGAGTCCAATAGCGCAAGTTTCGTCTCGATCTGACGTGTGTGCACGAAGTTAGGGTAAATTGCAGAAAAGGCGGATACGGGGCGATGTTCGCGTATACGCGTTGATTTCGGTGTGCACGCTCACCCGAATCAGCTTCCGCAAAATCCCACACGTCCGTATCGATGAGGCGCACGTATCTGTGAAGACCGCACGCGACCAAATCGTCCCGTTTGGCGGGGCGCACTCAGTTCCGGGGTGAAACATGGTCTGATTTTTCCTGTTTTTGGATCGCGGTGTGCGATCACCACAGGACGCGATGCCCCGAGCGGTTTGTCCGGGCACCGAGAGGGTCATACAGGCTTCGCGTAGGAATTTACAGAATCAAAATCGGAGATACAGGGTGCAAGATACGAGTACCTGAAGGGGACCCGAAAAACCGGGGTTCGAGCTGTGTCCGACACGTGTCGGACACCTAAATCGAAAGCTAGGGTTAGGGTTAGAGCTCACTGGCCGGCGGCGGAGACGGCGGCTGGGAAGGCGCTGAGGCGGAGGAGGCCGAGGGCTCGGGCAGCTCTGGCGACGTTGGCCGGAGGTGGAGGCGCTCGGCAGGCGGCCGGAGGCAGCGTCGGAGGGGGTCGCTTGCGGGAGGAGGAGGAAGAAGAGAAGGGGAGAGGGCAGCCGGCGGCTGGAGGAGCTGGGCGGCTCTGGAGGAGCTGGGTGGGAGGAGGTGGAGGCGAGGTCACGGCGGGGAAGTCGGCCGGAGAACGCGGCGGCGAGGCGTCTAGGGTTTGGGGGTTGAGGAGAATGGAGGAGGAGGAGAACGGGGGGGGGGGGGGGGAGAGGGGTTTTATAGGGGCCGGTAGCCGCTCGTGGCCGGGGGAGTCGGTGGGGTCGTGGGGGTGAGGCTGGGAGGTTCTCCGGCCACATCGCCGGAGAACGCGGCCGGATTCCGCGGGGGTTCGTGGGGTTGGGGGAGATGGGGGATCCGGGTCGGGTCGGGCGCGGATCCGGGTCTGGCCGACCCGCCCGACCCGCTAAGGCGACCGGGTTGGGTTGGGTGCTAACGGGCTCGGCCCACTGGGCCGAGCCGGGCCCAAAAACTAAAAACAGTAATAAATAATAATAATAATAAAAATAATAACTAATAATTAATTAATTTAATTATAAAAATAGTTTTTAGGCTTTTAAAAATAGGTCTGAGGCCCAATAAAATCCCAGAAAATTACCCTAAGTCCGGTTTTCTATTTTACACCATAAAATCATATTTTCATTTCTTTTTAAGGTTAGTTATTAGTAATTAAAAATTACAAACTCACCACAGGACCTATGTAAATTCCTGAAAAATTTGCATATTAATTCCCAAAAATGATTTTTAAAAATATCTGAAAATTTAGGGTGTTTACATTGTAACAGAAAATAAACAGAAACGTTGATAGACACAAGATATATGAAAAACGATTCTCTTTATTGATAATTTGTAGCGAAATTACAACAAATCTTAGGCCAACAAATCTTGTTACAATGAACGATGCCGTAAGGCTACAATCAGTGATGTTCTATAAATTATGTACAAAAGAATAACATCTCTAGCCAAACAGCTTCAAGTTGCCAAACGAGCTACATACGCCTCTGAACGTCTAAACGACTCCTCACAACTGTGGAGGAGGGGTCAGTACTTTTATTCACCCAAATCTTGTGAATATGGAAAAAATGGCATTGAAATGGATGGAGCATCTAGGTATTGGAGAATACATTGGTGAGTAGTCTTAACCCAACTCACATAAACCAACACAATAATCATCTTTGAACAGGTAAAATTATTATGGGGTCCTTCTATTTTTACCTTAGAATAATCAATTAACAATTCATAAGTAAATATAAAACATAAATATGTCACTTGACACATTAAATCTTACCAAGACTACCATCCGCCTCTACAAAAAATGTTATTATTGATAATATATGTGCATCATAAGTGTGTCCCTGAAACAATTGTTAGCCTTCATAAAATATAAATGTTTCATAATATTTCGTCCATGTAAACAATTCAAAAGACTTGCAAACAGATGACATTAGCATGCATCCTAACTATATGAAAGTCACCGGTAACACACCATCTTGAACTACTTCTTAGTAAGATGGTAAATTCTTTCAGTTTAGCGAACCTCACCAAAAGGTCTCAGATTATAAGAATTATGATGCGCCCTTATAGACCGATTAGCTAGCCCCACTGAAGATCCCGCAATACCCATGCGTGAATCACGTTCCACATAATTTTTTTCTACGCCGAGTCGATCTCGATACCATTCAAGAAAAGTCAATCCTTGTGTACAAGTTGTCGATGACCATGCAAATTCGTGAACAGTTTAAGTAAATAATGTATACATGGTAGAAAAACTAAAATAAAGCAATATAAATCTCTACTCGCACAATTGTTCATTCTCATGATAACCAAATACCCGTTCAATGTTCTAATTGGCAACCCTTTAGCCCCAAACATTCCGTGGTACCGCACCACATCTAAAATAGTTTCGTGGTACCACACCAAATTCATACCACTTTCAAATTTAGGGATTATACCTTAGTGAATCAACGGTCCCAAACTTTTCTCCATACTGCTATTTTCTTGCACCAACATTACAATATTTCACATGTCCACAATAATATTACAATATCCACATGATAACATAAATTATAACATCCCACATATCTATAACAACAGTACCATATATAATCCATATTTATATACAGTAAGTTAACAACAATAAAATTATTCTCTTTTATCTTGGTTCTTTTACTTAGCATGCAAAATCTTATGGAATAAGAAAAAAAAGACTAATAACAGTTTATTTTATTAGTGTAAAGGTAAAGAAGAGAATGATCAAAATCATCCACCATGAATAATAGTCTTATGTCCCGATCGAGCAAATACCGAACGATATCCTCAAAAAGATGATTAGATGTGATGTACGATCTTCTTAATTGGTATAACTATACAAGTGAGCCATGCTCCATAAACCATCCAATCCGACCAAAATACGTAAGTTTGTATTACCGCTCATATATATTTCATAATTTTTTGCACAGCTCAAATCCAACCCGCATATTCAATCCAAGAAGCCAACACAATGCTTCTGCTCGGAGCGAAGTATTACACCTATTACATTGATATCTAAAAAAAATTCTACATGAATCCAAGTCCAACCAGGTCCTTCAAGTTAAATAACCATCCCAATGCATCGCGTGAAGCGGGGCATTAATGATTGATCCTATAACATACATCAACCAGGTAAGCTCCCATCTGACCACCAATCCTTCTACATCTGTCATGTAATCACCGTAGTGTATTTTCTATCCACTAGTTCAGGGATCGAAGATCCCCTAATAACCCAATCTCAGTCGACGCTTGCACGCGCTTGGAGGCTGGTACGGACGCATATATTGATGACCAAGTTGAGGGAAGTCTTTGACTTCTCCTTCCCCTCCCCCCCCCCATTTGTAATCTTTCTAGCTAGAGATGTTGGCCTTACCAAATCTGTTGAGGGGGGGGACCCATCATCGATCTAACTTAAGGTTGCAACTTTGCCCCTTTTCGAGAGCACCCTTTCACTTCCAACTTTTCTTATTGCACCCTTACCTTAAATATGAACTACAGCTGCAGTCGGACCCTTCTTGTCCATCAGATTAACAGGGCCATATCTCAAAACAGGTAAGGATACAACCCCAAGCTTCGAATTTGTTACTCGAGCTTTATATAGCCATACTTCAATACAATCCCCTTCCTGTAATGGCTTGAGAGGGACCAATTAGATGGCCAAGAATGGATCATCAGCACTAGCAGACCCCTGCATAGAAGGGGGACATCATCGTCACCGTCATGAACCATATATATATATATATATATGGAATATGCTAACTCGTATTCAAAATTTAGCTTATTCCCAAACGTCTCTTGTAAATATGGCAACAAAAAGTTGGAGAAATTATTTAGTGGGCTGGTCTCACCACATGACATCAGTTGTAGTGCCCTGCTCCTAGCATTTCACTACGTGATTCTTGTGGCTAGATGACTAAGTCGAAACTGAGTATTGGGTAAACCTTTCGGCATAATTGATCACAGACAAAATGCAATAAACCTTTCCAACTCATGAATTGGCTTATGTTGGAATAAGTCTAAGAGTTTTCGACGAATAATTTCGTTGCTTGGTTTTGATGAATGCATTTTCGTATCGTTTTCGATGATTAATTTTCATTGTTCGCTTTCATCGAATTTTACATTCATTTTGAATCTTGAGAGAAGGAGATCGAGGTATGCTAATCAAATGTTGGTACAATTTTACGACGCATAGGCGAGACATGATTGTTGCATGAAGCTCCTCTTTCTCTCGAATAGATTCACTTTGGTGAGTGGCTTCGGCCCTTCGATGAATCATTTATCTTCACGCCTTAAAAAAAATCCCTTTTTTATTCTAATTGTTACGTCCCTATGATCAAATGATACCATAACAACAAAGATAAGATAAAAGAGATGAATTATATATTTGAAATATACACTACAAAAATATTGTTAAATAGCGACTGATATTAGCGACGAAAGCATATATGTCGCTGTCTTAGCAACAGACGAGCGACTAATTAGTGACGGATATGCTTACATGAAAAATATGCTATATTTTTGTCACTAGTTCGTCGCTAATGCGTTAGTATTTTGTAGCGACGAACTAGCGACGAGCCATTTCCGTCGCTACGAAACGTTTAAACTCCAGAACATACCGATTCTTCTCATTTTTCCCCCCAAAATTTCTTCTCCCCCTTCCTCTATCCTCTCAGGCGACCCCCTCGCGTTCTCTCCTCTCCGGCGCCCCCTCCCTCTCCCTCTCTCCTCTCCGTCGTCCCTCCTCTCCGGAGCCCCAAACTTTCCTTCGGCTCCCCCCTCCTCCTCCCTGACCCATCCTCCGGCTCCTCCCCTCCTTCTGCTTCAGGCACCGGATCAACACCTCCTCCGGCGACGACTCGAAGACGACCCCCTCCGTCAACGACTCTTCTCCTTCCTCTCCATCCTCATTGTGAGATTTCTCAACCCTAACACTATGCACATATTTTTTTTTGCAATTTAATGTGATATATATGAAATATCAAATACGGGTGTGTAGAAATTTTGAATTGGATTAAAATTAGAGTTAGGGGTGGGGGTTGCCTAGGTTTAGAGTTTCGAATTTTGAATTGGATTAAAGTTGTTAGGATTTTTTAGGTTTAGAATTTGACTGAAATTACCTCATTATTCTTAGATTTAATTTTATGTCGCTCAATCCGTCGATATAACGACGGATTAGCGATAAAATTTTAGTAACGACGTTAGGTATTCTGACAGAACTTTCTGTCGCTAATCCATAGCTAAAATCAAATAGCGACGAAAAAAATGCATTTTAGCGACGGATAATTCTGTCGCTAAAACATTGTATTTTTTTAGTGATAGAACTGTTGTTATACTTGTTCAGATGAACGTTTATATGTTCCTTTACTTATATGCTGCACAAAGAGAAGTATAGAGAAAACCTCATATGGTTTGTAATTGATCGATATAAAAAAAGGGTAGAGATAGAGAAGTTTACTTGTGGTTCAACTATTTGCATAGTAATATTTTATATAATAGAAGTTGCATACCATGCATCGGTCTTTGGACAACTTGTGCACAAGGACAATCTCACGACCGGTTCTGAGGTACCGGGATCGTTCGGCTTAGGGGGATTAGAGGAATAATATGAGGCAAAACACTCCTCGCGGTCAGGGGGTGTTCATGTTATTAGTGAGATGGGCATGTATGTCCCAACTGCTAATCATGGAAAGTCGGATGTGTTTATTACTTATCGTTGATAAGAAAAATCGTCCATGATGCATATGAACTTGGCTTACTTCTAAACCGTCAAAGTTTTGAGAGATTTTAGTTGTTGGATTATTATTTTTGGGACATATTTTCTTTATTGTGTTCGACTTTAGATGATTGTGATGATATGAACTTGATTTACTTCTAAATGGTAGAAGCCTATAATTATCATGTTACTTAATTTTATTATTTTTGGATTCTAGTTATATTCTTTATATAGGTATGATATTTGTAGCTATTATTTTTTGTTAAGATATTTTAACAAATTTTTAATTAAAAAATCATCAAATTAATCTAATTGTGTGTCATATGTAATAATGCATTTTGGTAAATATATTTTTATTAATCTTATCTATATTCAAAACCTCTAACTCAAGCAAAAGTTATTAAAGGCACCCCACATAACTTTACTTCAATCCAAACAAGATGATATGCAAGATGATATGTATTGACACCTCTAACTCTCACTTAACTTTTTTTTTTTACTTAATCTTAACTCTGTTTATTTTCCTGCCCAATCCAAACAGACCCTAGAGTGTTACTAATTCTGATAATAAAATATATATTATTTTCTAAGATTTATTACAGGACAACGAAACAAAAGAAAGTTGTTACCGGCCTCCGGGGAAGTCGTGCACGAAGCACTGCCCTAAGAGTTGATCCGAGGTCTATGTGCAGACGTTTCTCGGAAGCTCCTAGTGGTAAAACTTCCTGATTACCGGGTTCTCTTCGTTGCACACAACTCGGAGAGAGAGACCGAACTTAGCTCTGCCCAGAGCAAGGATGTAGAGAACAGAATGGTTTGAGAGAGAGAGAGAGAGAGAGAGAGAGAGAGAGAGAGGGGGGGGGGGGGGGTTCACCGTAGGAGAGTTTTCTGTAAAAAAAAAACGAAGAATGAAGAGACCACAGTATATAGGCAGTCCCAAGATACAGCCACGGGACAGGACAGTAAGACTCATAAACTGGTCATTAAGGAACAATTTCAAAAGGAAAGAAACGTGGAGAAAAGTTGTCAAAAGAGCTGTTACAGAAGCTGTCACTAGGTTCAATGAACCTGGACATATAGTCTCAACGTTCAAAATTTGAATGAGCCAAATGGGTTCAAAAAATAAAGAGTAGTAAAATTTTTTTTGGATCCCAGCCCGAAGAACAAATTGAATCGGCATTCAGCGCACGCAGGTGTGGGCACGCGTACCTGCACCCGTTACGGGCACCAAACCAAACCAAATAGAGTCGGACGACGGCGGCACGCATGTGTGGTCCAAGGGGTTCCCTACACAACATCTTTATGAAAGCAATAAAGATGAACTAATATATACATACAAGAAAAAATTTGTCCATCCGATGTGGGACTAAAAGAAAGAAAAAAAGTTGAACTTTAGATCAAACAAGACCAACATAGAGGTGATGTCAAAAGAACACCCTCGATGCAGCTCTTCTTGGAAGGTCAGTTGGCGATCAGATTAAGGAGAAGAGGTCCGAGAAATTCTAGTGCAATTGAACACGCTCGACAATGGAATCATATATAGTTACGTGAGTTTTGTGTCAAAATGTGAAGAATGTGAGAATCTTAGAATATTCCAAAATGATCATTATCACAATATTGGATTTTCCCTACGCAATATCCATCCGAGCAAGCTTTAATTTGTCTCGCAATTGCAATATGGTGGAAGCTTGCATTCGCAGAAAACAATTTTGTTGTTTGTCTCAACAATTTTGTCATCTGATATAAGTAGCTGATATAATAATTTTTAATCCAAAAAATTAATCAATAATTTTTTTAATATTAATATTAATATTAATATTAATATTAATATTAATATTAATTTTAATATTAATTCTAGTATTAATTTTAATTTAATGTTAAAATTTATCATGTCAGATGTAACATAATGAAAGATGACATCATCTAAAAATTTTGGATGACAAATAACATTTGTGTGCTGAAAATGGGCAGTGGTTTGACACAGAAATTTCATTTGAATAACAATTATGCTGTTTGTATTCCAAAATATTTTAGTGATGCTATCTTCCATTATGTGATATTTGACATGACAAGCTGACGTAGAAGTTGACATGACAAATTTTGACTCAAAAAATTAATTATTCAAATTTATTAATATTAATATTAATATTAATATTAATATTATTTTAATATTAATTTTAATTTTAATATTAAATTTTGTTATATCAGTAACCATATCTTACGTTACATAATAAGATGATATCACCAAAAAAAATTTAGAAAAGAAATAGTATTTTATTTTTTAATAAAATTAATTAGAGAGATTTTGGTATAATAGTGGCAGAAACTTCACTACCATATACCAAATGACCTATAGGATCAAAATCTCATCTCGTACACATCAGCCCATAAAAAAGACATCTTACCATTGATATATAATATTATTATAAATATGTAATCTTCGATCCTTCTAAGTTTTGTTGCACTCACACTTTACTTTACACTCGAACACATTCCGAAGAGTTGCGAGCCAAACTAGTACTACCAGCTCATCTATCTTTTATCTGTCTCCGATCTTATAATACAACTTGTAATTGACTTAAAATTCAGCCGTCAAAGTCGTAAACAAAATTTACGGAAGAGAAATCTTCTATGTTTATCTCTACTCAACCAATTAAATTTAAAAAAAATTACTTACAGAAGATAAATAAAACTTTAAACCAACTACATATTATCTGTCCAAACAGTTAATAAATACTAAACCAATTGAATTAACCAAAAAAAAATAAACGGAAGATTAAAAAAAAATCTAAAATCAATTTTCTCCTTATCATTCGTAATCCACTCTTTTTTTCATGTAATTAATAATTAAAAAATCCTACATACCCGTGTACGTATTTTTCTTACGTAGAAACATCTTAAAATAATTATAATTATCTAAACATATATTCAAATGTATATACAGATATATATAACAAATCCAAATAAAAAAATATTCAATATATATTTAAACTAATTTTTGGACGGAGGATTTTCTGGAGGAATTTAGGTTCTGCTGGTTTTCTTTTCTTTTCTGTCTCTGTACGATTTTTTTCGTTCCGAACAGAGAGCGAGAGAGAGAGAAAAAAATAAAACAGATTACTATTCTCAGATCTCAGAATCATGTCATGGATATATCTCTCACGTAACATTTTTCACTCTTTCCGTAATGGGATTACGTAAGAACAATTCCGCGGAAGACCAACAACTCACTAGACCAAACCAACGAAAATAAAAAATAAATTAAAATAAATTAGAAAATTACCTTTGTACCTATGTCCATTCCGTGGCGCGCAAGCGTGCTAAGTGCGCGACTAATAAACGCGTAAAAATGCGCATTAAATCGCGCACCCGCTCACGGGTTGAATGAGATCTAGTCCATCCCCTACAAAACTCACTTAACCACTAAGAGGGGTAAAGCAATATATGGAAAGGAGAATGACTTCTCATTTTCCATGTGGGACTAAAAAAGAGATGTCTTTATTGAATCACATGGGTTGCTTTCAAAGCAAAGCCAAAACAAATCTAACAATCCTCCACATGATTCAATAAGAGAACAAAAAAGGTATAGCACGATAGGACATATAGGAAGTAAAACAAGATATGGGTAATCAAACTGTGTATCAGAGGAAGATGTCTTCCGGACTTGAACCTCCCCTTAGTGCTATACATCTCATCTATACAGACCCAAAGTGACATAAGTCTCGAACTTAGGATCTTACTTTTACAGACTCAACATATACATAAACACATTGTAGGCATTTGATCATATCAACAGTTGTGCTCTTTTCAGCCATGTGCTATCTTGATTTCTTAAGAGCTCTAGAGAACAGCCCGGGTTCCCATAGAAAGCGGCCCCACTTTCACTCTTAAATAGGTGAATCTTTCTAGGTATTCTGTAATTTATATACCCTGCTTTACAAGCCACAGATTTATTAAGATTTTACAATCACCCTTTTATTTATTGCAGATCAACACTATACAGTAGAGAAATTGTTCTTTACAATTGCTATCATATAGTATTTTCAGTCACACATCAATTTTGTTGTTATCCATTGAACATTTTCTTGGTACTTCCAATCGAAGGTCGGGTTGTCTTTGAGGTGACTCAATCTATGGGCTTTAACACCATTCCTCTTGTCGTCTCCAACACTAGTCTCCTTGAGAGCCCTTTACTTAGAGGATCTGCTAGATTGTTCTTTGATCTGATGAAGTCAATTGCAATTACTCCACTGGATCACAATTGATTCACCCGATTGTAACTCAGACGTATATGTCTGGATTTTCTATTATAACTTGTCCTCTGAGCCTTTGATATTGTAACTTGGCTGTCACAGTGTACAGGGATAGCATGAACTGGTTTGCTCCACAGAGGAATATATGTTAGGAGATTCCTAAGCCAGTCTGCTTCCTCACTGGTGAGGTCAAAAGCTATGAATTATGCCTCCATAGTAGATCTAGAAATACAGGTCTACCTGGTAGAGTTCCAAGCAACAGCAGCTCCACCCAATGTGAATACATATCTGTAAACCCCCTTGACCAGATTTCAGTATTTTAGAATTATTTTTAGCCATTTAGGATTTATGGCAATATTTTAATTTATTTTGCCTACATATCCTGTTGACTTGTGCACCTGTCATTCACCGAATTATTTAGAGCTTTACCTTGACTGATATCCCCGAACAAAGTTCACATACCTGTTCTAGACATGTTAGACTATTTTTCTGAATTTTGTGCAAGTCCCAGATGCTTTATTTTGAGCCTCGTTTGAGACGCACAAATATCGTTACAAAAGTCCGTATTTATTTCCTATTTAATTTCCTGCTCTTTACCCACCTCTGTACCAATAGAGATTGAGGCCCAACCTGCACCTGTTTTGCCCAAACAAAAATACGATAATTTTCTACACTGAGTATACTCCATTTAGTGTATTGACACCGTAGAAAAATTATGACCCTAACTGCCTCTAAATAATTAGAGAACACCATGCGCAGTATTTATTAATTAATAAATACGATGACCCGTATCACCCAGAAACCAGGTCCAATCCCTGCCCAGACTCACCCCCATTCCCCCGGGACCCTCACATAGCTATTTCCCTCAATTCTATGAATTTTAGAATTTTCAGGAATCGAGTGTTTTTCCAGACAATTTCGTAATTGCGCAATTTCCCAAAATAGGGCCTTTACGCAATTTATAAAATTACCGGGACTTTTCTGCAAATTTCAGTGCGAGGTGCCACCCCCCCACTGGCCGGCGAACATGCACCGTCCATTTGGAGACGGGACCCACCCGAAAAGATCCCGGAAATAACCCGAAAATATCCCGAAAATATCCCAAAATATCCTAAAAATATCTATAGATATTTCTATTTTTTTAATAATAAAATCCTTAATAAAAGAAAAAGAAAAGAAAAGAAAAGAAAAACTAAAACTCACCCCCGACCCTGGCCGCAGCCGACCCCCCCCCCTGGCCGGCGGCGACCCCCCCCCCGGCCGGCGGCGCCCTCCCCTCCCCGCGGCGAGCTCCGTCCCCCCCCTGGCCCTCTCTCCTCTGCCCCCGCCCTCTCCCAGCTACCCAGAGCCCCCTCCCCCGACCGCCTGGGTGTTTCCCCGCGGCTCCGCCGGAGCAGATCCGCCCCCCCGCGGCGAGCCTCCGCCGGAGCGGCTCTGCCCCCCCCTCGTCGACCCTGCTCCGCCTCGCCCGGCGCCACCCGCTCCCCCTCAGGCCGCCGGCTGCTCCCCCTTCTTCTTCCCAGCGCCGACTCCTCTTCTCCTCCACCCCGCCCTCCGCCAGCGACTCCCGGCCACCCCAGCTCCTTCTCCTCGCCTAGGTGTTTCTCCCCTCTGCCTTCCTCTTCTCCCCCGTCAGTCACCACCGCCCGACCTCGGCTCCGCTGCCCAGCTCCGTCGAGCACCGCCCGACGGCCACTGAGCACCCCTGACGACCGGCTACGCACCCCGGCCTCCCTCCGGCCAGCCCCGAGCCGCCAAGCTCCGGCCAGCAGTCTGAGTCCCTAACCCTAGGCGACTCAGACACGGACACAGCACCCCGACACGTGTCGGACACGAAGAAACGCAGTTTCTGGAGCCCTGTTCAGGTAACGATATCTCTCTCCTCGTAATTCCGATTTCAATTCCGACAGTTGTGACACGTAGGCTATGTGACCCTCTCGGTGCCCGTGCAACCCGCACGGTGCATCGCGTCCTGTGGAGATCGCAAAACGCGATCCAAAAACAGGAAAAACAACGACCCGATTCACCCCGGAATTGGGTACGCCCCGCCAAACGGGACGACTTGGTCGCACGCGGTCTTTACCGAAACGTGCGCGACGTTGATACGGACGTGTAGGAATTCGGAGATGTTGATTTGGATGTGCGTGCACACCGGAATTAACGCGTATCCGCCGACACCGCCCCGTATCCGTCAGTTCTAAAACACGCTGCAACTTTGTGTACACACGTCAGATCGAGACGAAACTTGCGCCATCGGACTCATAGCGATACGCTGGTCCTGTGAGCCAAGTTTGGTTCGATTCTGAGAACGTTGACAAAATCGCGTATCGTGGGCCCCACCGGCTCCACTTGACGGGTGATTTTGTGACCGGCTCACCGGAATCCAATTCTGGAAGTTCCGTTGGGTTCGTATCGACGTTCTGGACTTGTGGACACTAAGTTTGGCAAATTTGGAAACCTTTGACCCTGACACGTTTTTCGGTGCAAAGTGGGCCCACATGTGGACCCCGCTTTGACCGGAAACTGTCATTTGTGCCCCTGTGTCCAAATTGGACTTAAGGACAGGCGTTTCTAGCTATTTGATATTTTCTGAGACTGTTAGTGATGTTTATTTCAGCATTCGGAGACATTTATTTTGAGGCCATAGTTTCTGGCACTTGGTATTTGACATCTGGACATTATATTTGCAGCTCTCCCGCCAGGCAAGTATACCTTGCCTTGTTGTACTGTTTAAATTCAGTTATTGTTAGTTACAGGTCTATTTATTTAATATTATATAAATGTGCGCGTCCGAGAAAACTCGGGTGCAGTCAACGATGGCGTTGACGTTAGGACTTGTGTCTGACCTAGTGTCTAGTAGACCCACCTAAAGTTGTGAAGTTATTGATATAACTTCTCAGGCCTTGACACGTATCATTACACATCATAGAGTGAGTACATATAGGGACGCGTGCCTCATGCGCGACTGGCCATCAGTGTGAGCAACACGTGTAGCGGTATTTAGCTCAGTTGTTTATTTTATTGAGACTTGCATCATAGTAGGAGGTGTCCACGTCGTTTTCACGACTTGTACATCTATATTGGGCGGGGAAGACAACTAGTAGGCGTATGGGACACCCCCTTCATTGAGTCTTTATCCTTCGATCCATGCTCCTCGGAGATGGACGATTGCAGAGTTCCCTGAGTCGGGGGCATATGACACATATACTAGCCAGTCCCGACGATTGGTGAATTACGTCAGCATATGTCTGGCCACACATTCCCATGCGTACTACAAGGTCTTTAAATTGCATTCACTTAGATGGTTAGTACACCCCATTTATTTATTCAGTATTTACATTATGGCATGTCATTTTTATGTATCTTGCTATGTCCCTCTGAGGACCTGGTTCCCTGCTAGGTGTATATATTCTTGAGTACTCGCAGGAGCACAGATCCGGACATGTTACGTATATCCCAAGGAGGTCTTCTCTTCGAGCCTCGTGATTGTCAGATGTGGTTCTTATATGGTGTGTATCTGGTTCATTTTCATATTCTATTTCGGCAGTAGATTTATTTTCCATCCGACTGTCATTTTTTAGATACTTATCATTGAGATCTAGCTACATGGTTATTGTTTATTCATATTTGATTCTGTGGATGAGATTTAGATATTACCCTGTAACTTGTGATTATTTATACCACTGGTGAACTAATGTTCATTATACAGCGTACGCACGTATATATGGTTTCCATATATTGGAGTTGCCATATATACGGGCGGTTGGCATAGTTACGTATCCTAGTCCTACGTATTTTGGGACTGGGGCGTGACAATGTTTTTAGTGGTGGCCCATGCAGGTCGAGAGCATATTGTCTCGGTTACGTTACTGTACCGAGCAAGCCTGCGTCTCAGAGCATATTGTCTCGGTTACGTCACTGTACCGAGCAAGCCTGCACTTAGGATTAGAATATAGAATCTCATCCAAATTGACTATGACTTATCTTTCGTCCAGTCTGTCCTACTTACATAATTGCATCCTGCTTGATTCAAGTGCTTCCCTGATAATTCTTTTAGTATTATCCCTGCTAGAATATAGGAACTCCGGTTAATAGGATGATAATTAAGGTAGCATTCCTAATAAGAATACTACTAGGGCTTTGACATATCCTTAAGTTCGGATTACTTAGTGAACCCTAGCCTTCCTGACTTCCTAAGTAAACCCTAGCGTCACTTACCTATAGATTAACTTACCCTTATCCCTTGACATATTTATGTATGACTTGAGTATAGTATAAACACTACTAGGATTAGTTAGAGATAGGATTATTAGAGATTTGACCCTAGTGTTGACCCTAGCCTTGAGGAACCTATAGAAATCTAAGATTGAATACTAGGACTGAAACCCTCATCCTAAGTTTGGATAAACCAGAGTGTTACGCCAGAAACTCCTTACCCTTGTTGGCGTAAAGCCAATTGACCGTAGTTAGCATAAAAGCCAAATGACTTTCCTGATGGCGTAAAAACCAAATTATGTAGAAGCTTGTCCCCTTTACGCCGCCCTTAGTCTTCCTTATCCTGCGTATGACGTATCATGCCAGCCACGTAGGTAACTGCCCTGCTTAAACCTGATGATTCATAGATAACCAGCGTAGAGTAACCTGTTTTAGGCGTAACATAAGAATATGATGTTGGCGTATTTGTTACAGCCTTAGCTTTCCCCAGACACGACCAAATCTTGCGCAGAGATACGCCTCGAGCCCTGTGCAAAAAGGAACAGCTTTTTGACGGGACATCTGGTTTTGTCTCACCTCGATAGTAAGATGACTTGTATCCAATCAGTCGCTAAACGACAACCTGGAATCTCCGTGCATATCCTTCATCATCAAACCGTCCACTCGATCGTTGTGCAAGTACTTTTGTCAGATGTCAGGATTCATTAATTTTGACTGACAAACCCATGAGTTACTCGTACAACTTTATGCTGCAACGAATGTTAGATTTTACGCAGGAGATATTTTTGCGCAGATTTTAGCGTAAAACTTTTACGCTCAGACTTTCACCCAGACTTTTACGCAGACTGTTACGCACAGACTTATTACGCGGACAGCTCTGAAGCTCTACCTTACACTTCTCTGTTTTACGCGAATAGTTCTGAAGCCATGCATCACGCCAAATTATTTTGTCTTGGCTTTACGCAGACAACCTCGAACCCCTACTTTACGCGGACTTTCTTGATATCTCTGTTTTAGACAGACAACCTATTATGTATATTAAGATTGTAGAACTTAGAAGGCCATACCTCTTTTAGGTCAACTAGCGACTTAGACAAGGAATTAGAGTAATAACTGTAGAGATTGTAGAGTCTTTGTCTTTTTGTGAATTTGAATTGTTTTGTAATTTCTCGTATCATAATCTAGCATACTTATATTTACTATACTACCTTGACTCATACTGCTATAATAGCCTAGTTTTGCAAGCTTATTCCTTATCGAGCTTATTCATGACACATGTGTTATTGGGGCCTGATCCACTCCACTAATACAATTGTCTATTCAGAATCAGTGTATTACGGTCTGATCAACCTTAGTGCATTTTGATTCGCCCTTCGCATAACTACTTTATATGGATTGAGATATATAGTGATTAGTAGACAGATGTACTTGCCCTCTAGATATGTCTGAGCATATCGTATCAGCTGCATGACTGTACTGATACGAGCATGTGAATAGGAATTATTAAAATAACATTTCAATCCACAACTGCCTTGACAATTCCCCTCGAATTCTTTAAACGCCTTGATCCCCACACTTCTAATCTATTACCTTCCCCTTGAACTCTTGATTACTGTTTTCCGTCTTCCCTTATTTCGGAAAGACGAAACCTCGTATTTAGTATAAATACGAAAGTGTATTGTTTTGTAGCCATTTCTGTTTGTTTCTTGGGTAATTACCAAACCCTATTATTAGATTAGATTGCAGTTAAACTGTGCTATTTTTTAGAATGATCTTCGCTACCTACCTACATTCCTGGTACGTGCGCCACTATGGCAGCATGAGATTTTTAAATTTTGCCTCGTAACTTGGGTCAAGTTCAGAACTCAAGTATTACGATAAAGAATATATCATTTTTGCTGTCAGGAGTCTAAATGGATTTCACCTGGATAAACAATTGATTGACTCCGGAATGGATAGCAGCACCTATGACTAGGTTGACTTATAAGAATTAAGAATTCCTATGGACCAACAAGTGTCAAGCCGCTTTCGAGGAGTTGAAGAAGCAACTGACCACAGCACCATATTGACTATTCCATCCGGATCAGGCGGTTGTGATCTACAGACGCATCCGAAAAAAATTTGGGATGCGTATTAATACAGGATGGCAAGGTAATGGCATATGCAACTAGACAATTATGAGTACATGAGAAGAATTTGGAACTTGCAACCGTCGTAATTACTCTGAAGATACGAAGACAGTACTTATATGAGGCAAATCGTAAGATTGCATGGCATACCAATCAGCATTGTACCAGACAAGGATACGCGTGACCAGAGTTGGTGGTCAACCCCGTAGAGACAGTTAAGTAATACAAGGACACTTGCGAGCAGTGCAAGACAAACAACAGTAGTAGACAGACCGTCATCATCGTCCCTTGGAATTCAAAAAGGACGATCATGTCTTCTTGAGAATATCACCTACTAGAGGCACCATTCGATTCGGAGGACGCAGCAAGTTGAGTCCAAGGTATGTTGGACCATTGACATGCTAGAAAGAGTGGAAGTAGTGGCAAATCAACTTGCGCTACTACCTTCACCTGAGAAAATACTTGATGTATTCCACGTGTCGCAACTTAAGCGATATGTGACAGACAGCAGTCATGTTTTTAACCATTTGGAAATTACCATGAGGCCAAGCTTGTCATATCAAGAGCAACCCGTGGGAATCCTTGATCATCGAAAAAAAAAGTATTGAGAAATCAGTCTATTCCCTTGGTCCGCGTGACATGGAAGCATGGCGCGCCAGGAGAATCTACTTGGAAGCATGTGGACGACATGCGTAAACGTTTTTCGAACCTATTCGTAACCCAAGATATAAATTACTTTGTGAAATTATATCTATTGCCATCTTTGACTTCTACCCCGGCTTAGTTTTAATTTCGAGGATGAAATTTTTATAAGTTGGGTAGATTATAAACCCCCTTGACCAGATTTCAGTATTTTAGAATTATTTTTAGCCATTTAGGATTTATGGCAATATTTTAATTTATTTTGCCTACATATCCTGTTGACTTGTGCACCTGTCATTCACCGAATTATTTGGAGCTTTACCTTGACTGATATCCCCGAACAAAGTTCACATACCTGTTCTAGACATGTTAGACTATTTTTCTGAATTTTGTGCAAGTCCCAGATGCTTTATTTTGAGCCTCGTTTGAGACGCACAAATATCGTTACAAAAGTCCGTATTTATTTCCTATTTAATTTCCTGCTCTTTACCCACCTCTGTACCAATAGAGATTGAGGCCCAACCTGCACCTATTTTGCCCAAACAAAAATACGATAATTTTCTACACTGAGTATACTCCATTTAGTGTATTGACACCGTAGAAAAATAATGACCCTAACTGCCTCTAAATAATTAGAGAACACCATGCGCAGTATTTATTAATTAATAAATACGATGACCCGTATCACCCAGAAACCAGGTCCAATCCCTGCCCAGACTCACCCCCATTCCCCCAGGACCCTCACATAGCTATTTCCCTCAATTCTGTGAATTTTAGAATTTTCAGAAATCGAGTGTTTTTCCAGACAATTTCGTAATTGCGCAATTTCCCAAAATAGGGCCTTTACGCAATTTATGAAATTACCGGGACTTTCCTGCAAATTTCAGTGTGAGGTGCCACCCCCTCACTGGCCGGCGAACCTGCACCGTCCATTTGGAGACGGGACCCACCCGAAAAGATCCCGGAAATACCCCAAAAATATCCCGAAAATATTCCAAAATATCCTAAAAATATCTATAGATATTTCTATTTTTTTAATAATAAAATCCTTAATAAAAGAAAAAGAAAAGAAAAGAAAAAAAAACTAAAACTCACCCCCGACCCTGGCCGCAGCCGACCCCCCCCCTGGCCGGCGGCGACCCCCCCCCCCCCGGCCGGTGGCGCCCTCCCCTCCCCGCGGCGAGCTCCGTCCCCCCTGGCCCTCTCTCCTCTGCCCCCGCCCTCTCCCAGCTACCCCGAGCCCCCTCCCCCGACCGCCTGGGTGTTTCCCCGCGGCTCCGCCGGAGCAGATCCGCCCCCCCGCGGCGAGCCTCCGCCGGAGCGGCTCTGCCCCCCCCTCGTCGACCCTGCTCCGCCTCGCCCGGCGCCACCCGCTCCCCCTCAGGCCGCCGGCTGCTCCCCCTTCTTCTTCCCAGCGCCGACTCCTCTTCTCCTCCACCCCGCCCTCCGCCAGCGACTCCCGGCCACCCCAGCTCCTCCTCCCCGCCTAGGTGTTTCTCCCCTCTGCCTTCCTCTTCTCCCCCGTCAGTCACCACCGCCCGACCTCGGCTCCGCTGCCCAGCTCCGTCGAGCACCGCCCGACGGCCACTGAGCACCCCCGACGACCGGCTACGCACCCCGGCCTCCCTCCGGCCAGCCCCGAGCCGCCAAGCTCCGGCCAGCAGTCTGAGTCCCTAACCCTAGGCGACTCAGACACGGACACAGCACCCCGACACGTGTCGGACACGGAGAAACGCAGTTTCTGGAGCCCTGTTCAGGTAACGATATCTCTCTCCTCGTAATTCCGATTTCAATTCCGACAGTTGTGACACGTAGGCTATGTGACCCTCTCCGTGCCCGTGCAACCCGCACGGTGCATCGCGTCCTGTGGAGATCGCAAAACGCGATCCAAAAACAGGAAAAACAACGACCCGATTCACCCCGGAACTGGGTACGCCCCGCCAAACGGGACGACTTGGTCGCACGCGGTCTTTACCGAAACGTGCGCGACGTTGATACGGACGTGTAGGAATTCGGAGATGTTGATTTGGATGTGCGTGCACACCGGAATCAACGCGTATCCGCCGACACCGCCCCGTATCCGTCAGTTCTGGAACACGCTGCAACTTTGTGTACACACGTCGGATCGAGACGAAACTTGTGCCATCGGACTCGTAGCGATACGCTGGTCCTGTGAGCCAAGTTTGGTTCAATTCTGAGAACGTTGACAAAATTGCGTATCGTGGGCCCCACCGGCTCCACTTGACGGGTGATTTTGTGACCGGCTCACCGGAATCCAATTCTGGAAGTTTCGTTGGGTTCGTATCGACGTTCTGGACTTGTGGACACTAAGTTTGGCGAATTTGGAAACCTTTGACCCTGACACATTTTTCGGTGCAAAGTGAGCCCACATGTGGACCCCGCTTTGACCGGAAACTGTCATTTGTGCCCCTGTGTCCAAATTGGACTTAAGGACAGGCGTTTCTAGCTATTTGATATTATCTGAGACTGTTAGTGATGTTTATTTCAGTATTCAGAGACATTTATTCTGAGGCCATAGTTTCTGGCACTTGGTATTTGACATCTGGACATTATATTTGCAGCTCTCCCGTCAGGCAAGTATACCTTGCCTTGTTGTACTGTTTAAATTCAGTTATTGTTAGTTACAGGTCTATTTATTTAATATTATATAAATGTGCGCGTCCGAGAAAACTCGGGTGCAGTCAACGATGGCGTTGACGTTAGGACTTGTGTCTGACCTAGTGTCTAGTAGACCCACCTAAAGTTGTGAAGTTATTGATATAACTTCTCAGGCCTTGACACGTATCATTACACGTCACAGAGTGAGTACATGTAGGGACGTGTGCCTCATGCGCGACTGGCCATCAGTGTGAGCAACACGTGTAGCGGTATTTAGCTCAGTTGTTTATTTTATTGAGACTTGCATCATAGTAGGAGGTGTCCACGTCATTTTCACGACTTGTACATCTATATTGGGCGGGGAAGACATCTAGTAGGCGTATGGGACACCCCCTTCATTGAGTCTTTATCCTTCGATCCATGCTCCTCGGAGATGGACGATTGCAGAGTTCCCTGAGTCGGGGGCATATGACACATATACTAGCCAGCCCCGACGATTGGTGAATTACGTCAGCATATGTCTAGCCACACATTCCCATGCGTACTACAAGGTCTTTAAATTGCATTCACTTAGATGGTTAGTACACCCCATTTATTTATTCAGTATTTACATTATGGCATATCATTTTTATGTATCTTGCTATGTCCCTCTGAGGACCTGGTTCCCTGCCAGGTGTATATGTTCTTGAGTACTCGCAGGAGCACAGATCCGGACATGTTACGTATATCCCAAGGAGGTCTTCTCTTCGAGCCTCGTGATTGTCAGATGTGGTTCTTATATGGTGTGTATCTGGTTCATTTTCATATTCTATTTCGGCAGTAGATTTATTTTCCATCCGACTGTCATTCTTTAGATACTTATCATTGAGATCTAGCTACATGGTTATTGTTTATTCATATTTGATTCTGTGGATGAGATTTAGATATTACCCTGTGACTTGTGATTATTTATACCACTGGTGAACTAATGTTCATTATACAGCGTACGCACGTATATATGGTTTCCATATATTGGAGTTGCCATATATACGGGCGGCTGGCATAGTTACGTATCCTAGTCCTACGTATTTTAGGACTGGGGCGTGACAATATCCACTTGTGGCTTTGGTCTCATCTGTATCAGAGATCCAGTTTACATCAGTATACCCTTCTAATACAGATGTGTATCCTCCATAGAATAATCCATAGAATATCGTGCCCTTTAGATATCTCATTACCCGTTCTAAGGCAGTCCAATGTGAACTATTCGGATTGCTAGTGTACCGACTAAGCTTTCCTACTGCGTAGAAAATATTAGATCTGATAAGATTAGCAATATAGTTCAGGCATCCGATTTACTGAGAATACTTCAACTAAGCCACAATGTCTCATTTATTCTTCTTCAACCTGATACTTGCATCATATGTAGTGCTTACAGGTTTAGAATCAAAATAGTTAAATCTTTTTAGAATATTTTCTATATAGTGAGATTGGGAGATACCAATTCCCTCAGAAGTGTGACTTAATTTAAGTCCTAAAATTATATCAGCAGGTCCTAAATCTTTCATATCAAAATTTTAAGATATGAATGATTTGATATCATAAATAATATCCATGTCAATACCAAAAATAAGAATGTCATCAACATACAGGCATAATATTACACAAGAGCTACCAACAGTTTTTCTATATACACATTTATCAGAATCATTAATAGCAAAACCATATGATAGAATTACCTTATCAAATTTATCATGTCATTGCTTTGGCGCTTGTTTTATCCCATAAAGAGATTTAATTAATTTTCATACCTTGCGTTCTAGCCCTGGAACAACAAACCCTTCAGGTTGTTCTATATAAATCTCTTCCTGTAAATCTCCATTCAAAAAAATAGTTTTTACATCCATTCGATGAATAAACAGTTTATGAACAGATGCAATAGCTATTAACATTCTAATTGTAGCAATTCTAGTAACATGAGAGTAAGTGTCAAAAAAGTCTACCCCTTCTCTTTGTTTGAACCATTTAGCCACTAACCTAGCTTTGAATTTCTCAATAGACCCATCAGGTCTTAACTTCTTTTTGAAGATCCATTTGCAACCTATTGGTTTGCAAACTACAGATAGGTTAACCAAATCCCAAGTTCTATTTGATATAATAGAATACATTTCACTATTTATGGTCTCTTTCCAAAATAAGAAATCAACTGAGGACATATACCCTTGATAAGGTATAGGGTCCTCTTCAACAAGGTAGGTAAAAAAACCTTCACCTAGGTCTGGTTCTAGTCTTGTTCTTCTACTTCTCCTAGTTTCTACTGGGGTAATTTTCTCTGGTTGTGAACTAGAGGTTAAATCATGAACTTGTGTAGAAATATAAGATCTCGAAATTCAATTTTTCAATAGAAAAATATTTTCAAAAAATATAGCATCCCTAGATTCCATGACTGTGTTAGCATCAATATCATTTACCTCACTCTTAATTACAAGAAATCTATAAACAATATTATTTTGGGCATATCCCAAAAATACACAATTTACAGTCTTGGGTCCCAATTTTTTTTCTTAGTAGGAGGGACAGAAACTTTAGCAAGGCACCCATATACTTTGAAATATTTCAAAGTTGGCTTTTTACCTTTCCAAAGTTCAAAAGGGGTCTTATCAGTCTTTTTGAAAAAACTTTATTTAAAATATGACATGCAGAAAGAAGGGCTCCCCTACCCCCCAAATTATCAGATAAACCAGAGCTACCTAACATAGCATTAATCATATCAAGAAATATTCTATTTTTTCTTTCTGCTACCTCATTTTGTTGAGGAGCATAAAGAGCAGTTACCTCATGTATAATGCCATGCAATTCATAAAAAGAGTCAAACTCAGCAGAGGTGTATTCATCCCCACGATCAGACCTAAGAATTTTAATTTTCTTTTCAAGCTGGTTTTCAACTTCAGCTTTAAAAGATACAAACTTACTGAAAGCTCCATCTTTATTCTAAGAAAGTAAACATGGCAGTATTTTGAATAATCATCTATAAAAGTAATAAAATATCGTTTACCACTACGAGTAAGAATATCGTTCAATTCACAATATCGTTGTGAATAAAGCTCCAATAGTTGAGAACTCCTTTCAACAGAATGAAAGAATTTTCTGGGATGTTTGGCTTATGTACATATCTCACATTTTTTATTCCTACCCATGTCAATCTTAGGAATCAATTGCAAATTAGACATTCTCTTTAAAGAGTTAAAATTAATATGTCCCAAACGACCATGCTAAATATCACAACTATCAGTATTATAAGAGAGAGCATATGAATCAGAAGTAGAAGTAGAGGCAATATTATTTAAACAGGAATTTAAAGTACTGCATAGCATGTCCACAGAAAGTTTAAACAGACTCCCACATACATAGCATTTTTCCAATAAAGTTATCGTTCAGGGAGATTACAACTCGATCAGACTCAAATACAAGTTTGTAACCATATTTATTTAGCAAATAACCAAAAATTAAGTTCTTGTTGACATTCGGTGTAACGACTCGTTCCACTCAAGCGGACTGCCGATTCAAATGGCAAAAGTGCTATAACCCGACCCGCTTTGCTCAGCGAGAATACTCGTTTGAGAAAAAAGAATTTTCAGACTTGGCCCTTCGGGAGTTCCGGCTTAGGCTTTCAGAGGCTTGCTCGGAGTATCGCTCGACCAAGGCGAATCATCGCTAAGGTGGGTGGCTACGATGAACTTATCTTTGCTTAGCCAACACACTTAAAATATGGACGATACATGCTAGTCGCTAGGTGAATCACCCTCTGCATGCTAATAAGAATACAACACACCTAACTAAGGGAATAATCCCAACTTGTATTACTTGTGTTAGAACATAGAAATAAAATATTGCTTATATACAGACCCTTGCATGCTACCTTTGCCTTGCGCAACTAGACCCCGCTATGCCTCGAGTAGAACGATATATGTATACTCTGTAGTACATTATTCACTTGCTACACTGCACGACCCTAGATTATGTCGCTCAGTAAGTCCCTTTGCGATTTTACTCCTCGGCTTACCTCTATGCCGAGCCAACGTAAATGCTTATGTTCAATATAAATGTATGCTTGCCTGCTTATATGTTAACTTGACTCGTTGCCTCGTTTTAATGTTTGTCACATAATCTATGCCACAGTCCAATAATACTATCCGTATCGTGCATGCATCTAGTTGGCCAGGAGACTATCAAATAGCTCTTCTATGTAATATGAACCTGCAAGTATCCGGGACCGTTAGGTCGCCAAGGCAATCCCCGAACCAGGAGAATGCGTCAAGTTGAACTCTGAACGAGAATCATGTCAAGTTTATATATGAACAAGAATCATGTCAAGTTTACATCTGGACAAGAATTATGTCAAGCAAATCAAGAATCACAGCTCGTGGAGCAAATGCTCGGTTCAGAACAAGAATAATGGATTATCATATCAAGTTATGAATTTAGAAGACCAAGACTTGCATGTCACGGACAACTTGTACTCGTGGAGCAAATTCTCGATTTAGAACAATATCCCGTTCCGCGGACGGCCCCCGTTGCGCTGGGGACGATCCGGTCTAGACGGAACAATAGGTAGTCGTTTGCGTCGAGCGGAATGTGTGTGCAATGCCCCCTGTTCTTGCTTGCACACCATTCCAACATGAGACTACAACCGTCCAACTATGGCGCCGTGCCAATGACCTCATGTTCATATAGATAAGTCATCCTCGCTTAGCGACAATCCGCGTGCGAGTCATTGCATCGCGATCAATAAAAGGAAACACTTGAGCATCCTCTGCAACACTTCTGGATAACCTGTATGCTCGTGCACCCAAAATATAATCTCGCACTAAAATACTTGTGTTTGCATATGCTATTGCCCCTAAACTTTATATATATACTCATGCTTGAATTAACTTTGTATGCCTTGGATAGGGAAGGACAAATGGTAAGTTGGAAAGTCTCGTCGTGTTTCCTCTTATATCGCACGATGCACTGCCACACGAGATAGGCTATTCAACATTGTCATAAAACTGATCCTAAGGCAAGAATAGAAAGATAACTTAATAGATGGTGCACGAAACCTATATAACGTGTTTGGATTTGTCGAGCGGGCGAGTAGCCTCCCCACCAGTGCATTCATGTACTGATAATCCACCAGATTGCTTGCAGGGTGCGGGAGAACTAAGGCACGGAGTTCACTCTGGAGCCTTGGAGCGTTGTGTCCGGAATTGAAGCACATATACAAGACATAATGTTGGAATATCGCCTATGTATCATTCCACAAATGTAGCCACTTAGCACGCTTTTACCGTTTCAGAGAGAGGCTTGAGTGACTTGTAATCTCGGCCTAGCGCCACCTGTAACACATGTTAAATATCAATAAAGAGTTTGTTTTACTTCTATAATTGTGTTATTCAATGCTTCCGTTATTGACGACTCAGTGAACTTGTTACCAATCGTCTATGCGTTTATTATTCTGCAGCACTCGGACATTCTGTGGGACTCTGTGGCTTAGACCTCTTAGCGCCTGTTCGGACCTTGGCCTTGCACGGGCGCGCCTCACGTTCGTGCGGCATCACGCCCAGATGGGTAAAGGGTTCGTCCCGTGGGAGCGCTGGCGCGGTGATTCGTGCCTAGCGGGGACGGCCGATTAGCCTACGGGATCGGGGCGTGACATCTGGTACGTGTTGCACATTATGCAAAGGAAGAATCTTGCCCGAAGACAACTTGAGGTTCACTCTTCCCTTTCCCTGCACTCTAGCAGCACTCGAGTTTTCCATAGCTAATGATTTGCCTTCCTCAACCTGTCTGTAGGAGAAAAAAAAATCAATATTAGGGCATACATGGATATTTGCCCCTGTATCACCCCACAAGTCAGTAGGCTGATACAAGGACTCAAAACTAGAACATACGGTTATAAACATCTGATCATCCGTACCGACATATTCGGTCTCGGCTATGATAACATGAGTATGTGGAACAACAAAAGCGTCTACAGAAGTTCAACGATCAGGATTCTAAAATCTCTGACCCTTCTTCCTGTGGCGGCATTGCCTAGCAAAGTGACCAGGTTTATCACAGTTGTAAAATTTTTGTTTAGGTCTGTTGCCTTTCCTAATCACAACTTTTGGCTTAAGAAACTTTTTCTTGGTTTTAGCAATGTGTAACTTTGCCTCAAATTCAGTACTCAGAGGTTCTTTATCTCTAGTTCTACCTTCTTCCTCAATGCGGAAGAATACAAACAGGTCGTCTAAGGGCATGGGTTCCTTATTATGTTTTAGTTTTAACCAAATTCTTTCCAGGATGGGGGAAGTTTATTAATGAAGGCAACAATTAGAAACTTATCAGCAAATGGCATGTCTTTTCTGAGATATCTTGTATATGATAGTCTGAAGGATATTAGTCTGTTCAACAACAAACTTCTCATCTACTATTTTAAACTCTAAAAATCAGTCTACAATGTAAATTTCAGAACCCGCTCCTTCATTGGAGTATTTTTTATCGAGAGTTTCCCAAAGCTCTCTGGACGTAGAAGTAGTGCAATATATATCATAGAGCGTGTCAAAAAGGCAATTGAGAATTTTACCGTGACAGATAAAATCAGTCTTATTGTAGGACTCTAATTCATAGGTCATGGCAGGATCATGTAAGTTAGGTAGAATTTTCGGTTCTTTGAGAACCTTAAACAGTTTTAAGCAAGTCAGCCAGTAGGTCATCCTACGCTACCATCTCTTAAAGTTTAGGCCATCAAACTTCTCCAGTTTGGAGGAGTTATGAATGTTGCCAGACAGTTCTTCTACGGTGGTGTTCATCATGCAGATAGGAATTTTCACAAACAAAAAGTAGACAGAAGCTACGAAATTCTATTCTAAGATTGTTGGAGAAATTCCTAAAGAATGCAAATTGGAAGATGTAAAATTAAAGACAGAAAATATGTAGAGGATTCGAGGCACGTTACACGCTGTCCATAGAATAGAATTTTGCCCCCACGAATAATTCAGCGGGTTCTTGGCGATCTATCCCCGAGATATAACAAATCCCTTCGATCCACTACACCGTGCACCCGGTGGCGAATCCCACAAACGATCACAGCCTTGTCCGAAGAAGAGAGATTGGACGGAGCAATTTTTGGAGGAATTTAGGTTCTAGTGGTTTTCTTTTCTTTTTCGTCTCTGTACGATTTTTTTTTGTTCCGAACAGAGAGTGAAAGAGAAAAAAATAAAATAAATTATTATTCTTAGATCTCAGGATAGTGCTATGGATATATCTCTCACGTAACATTTTTCACTCTTTCCGTAACGGGATTACGTGAGAACGGTTCTGCGGAATACAAACAACTCACCAGACCAAACCAACGAAAATAAAAATTAAAATTAAAATAAGTTGTGAAATTATCTTTGTACCTATGTCCGCTCCACGGCGCGCAAGCGTGCTAAGTGCGCGACTAAAAAACGCATAAAAATGCGTAATAAATCATGCACCCATTCGCGAGTTGGATGAGATCTAGCCCATCCCCTACAAAACCCACTGTCACGCCCCAGTCCAAAAATATCGAGGGACTAGACACGTGGCAATGGCCAGCATCACACACCAATGGGAAAATCCAATTTAATGGACCCATCAGGGTGTACTTAAGCTGTAATACAACAATAAGGATCTAATATACTAATCTCATCCAAAAAATAAATACAACAATATCAGAATATAAAGCAATATCAAATCTCAATAAAACATAACTCGGGGAACAATCCGATAATGAGTCTGATACAATAGTCAAGAATAAAGATAACAACAGCAAATACTGAGTATGTATAAAGAATATACTCAGAAGAAATCATCGACGATCACTCGTCTTCTGGTTCTGGTACTGCTCCAGTGCCTGCTCCTGTTCCATACACCTCGGGGTAGATCTCTTCGGCTAAACCTGGGGACATAATCCGGATCCAGGTCCTCAAGGGACATAGCAAGGTACAAGAATAACTCAAGCCATAATAAATGCAGTGCAATAATAAATGAATCAATAGGATAAACTATATAACCAGCTAAGTGATATGCAAGATGAGAGCATCACTAGAACTCAGGCTGAGACCACTACAAGCTCGGTGTCGGGGAGCCGGTAGTAGTGATATCATGTAGTTGTCTAGCTCGGAGAGAGACTACGACACCATCATAATATAATCAACCTGTATCCTGTGTGTCTCTTCCCACCCAATGTAATCACATGTCTCATGTCCACGACGTCTCATGTCCATGTCACACAAGATCATATATAATGCAGCAAGTCATAATGATAGCTAAGCATGTATAAAGTATATGTCATGAAACCTGTAACCTATACAGAATCACCATGAATATCTCAGGAAGATTCTGTCTCATGAATAGTGTCAGGTGTCATGTGGTATGACATACTTGATAATGCAAGCACGAGAATGTATAGGGTTTCGATATTCATCTCTAGGTGACGTTACACAACTCCGTGTACGGTGTTGACACCCGAATATTATTCGGACGCTAAGTAATGTCACACGGTCCTAGGTTGATCAGAGATAATACAGTAATAAATCAAGAGAATAGTATAAACAAATGCTGCAAGTATGGCAAGGTACACTTGCCTGGGGTTCTAGCTCTAACTGCTACTCTGGTATCGGCGGTATCTGCAGGTACTCCTCAGGTTGCTGAAATAAATATTACCATCAGGTTCAGAAGATATAAAATAGCTAGAATTGCCTGTCCATAAGTTCAATTTGGACACAAGGGCAAAAGTGACAGTTTCTGGTCAAAGCGGGGTCCACATGTAGCCCGCTTCGCACCGAAAAATTTGCCAGAGATAATGTTCTCCAAATTTGTCAAACTTAGTGTCTACAAGTCCAGAACGACGATACAAAACCAACAGAATGTCCAGAACTGGATTCCGATGAGCCGATCACAAAATCGCCCGTCAAGTGGAGCCGTGGGGCCCACGATACGCGATTTTGTCAACGTTTTCAGAATCGAACCAAACTTGGGTCACAGGACCAGCGTATTGCTACGAGTCTGATGGCACAAGTTTCTTTTAGATACGACGTGCGTACACGAAGTTACAACGAGTTCCAAAATAGGACCGATACGTGGTGTTGTCGATGGATACCCGTTGATTTCGGTATGCACGCACATCCAAATCAACTTTCGCGAAATCCTACACGTCCGTATTAATGGCGCGCACCTTTCGGTGAAGTCCGCACACAACTAAGTCGTCCCGTTTAGCGGGGCGCACCCAGTTTCGGGGAAAACAGGGTATTTATTTTCCTGATTTCACGTCGCAGCTTGCGATCGCCACAGGACGCGATATCCCGAACAAATTGTACGGGTATCGAGAGGGTCACACAGTCTACGCATCACAGTAGATGGAACGGAAAATGGGGCAGCGAGGAGAGAGAAACAGTCACCTGAACAGGGCTCCGAGGAAGACTGAAATCACGTTCTCGCGGGGTGGCGTGACACTCGGCCGACGGGGCTGCTAGGGTTTTTGGTCGTCGTGGAGTTGCCGGGGAGGAACGGCCAAGGCTCGACGGAGCTGGAGGCGGCTGGAGGAGCTCGTCGTGGCGGCGCTGTGCTCGGCGGAGGAGGCGTCGGGGTTTCAGCGAGGTTCGTCGAGGCACGACTGGTGGGGCTCGGGTCGAGCGGAGGGGAGTTGGTTTCAGAGGGCGGAGGGCGATATGGTGGTGAATGGTGGTGGAAGAGGAGGAAGGCGGTGGGGCGATCGGGGAGAGTGGTGGCCGTGGATGTGGTGGTGAAGGGTTGCTGTGGTAGGGTTTAAATAGGGAGCGGGGAGGAGTTGGGCCGCCGGCCGGTGGGGTTTAAGGAAGGTGAAAGGGAAGAGGCGGGCGAAGTTTACCGGAGTCGATGAGGCGTCGGGGAGGCGTACGGCTCGGGGCGGTTGGGCGGAGAGGAAGTCGGCGGGATCGGGGGTTACAACAGCTACAGTAGAGAGGTCACGGGTCGGGTCGAAGCGGGTCGGGTCGGCTAACAGGTCCGGATCCGACCCGCTAGGGGTTGGTTTGGGTCAGCATGGGTTAGGTTCGGTACACTTAGTTTAAACCGGTTGGTTCGTTTAATAAATAACTTCGTTTTTAGGTCTTTAAAAATGGTTCTGGGGTCCAATAAATTTCAAAAAAATTATCCTATGTCTAATATTTTATTTTACACCCAAAATATTATTTTTATAATATTTTAATATTTAAGAAAAATATTTAAAATTATTTAAAACCAGAATACGCTGATTTTAATTAGTTAAAAATTTCAGAAAATTTTTGAAAATTTGTTTTTAAAATCCTGAAAAATCTGGGGGTTTACAATCTACCCCCCTTAAGAGGATTGCGTCCTCGCAATCAAAGAATAATAAAACACAACCGGTTAGAAGAGATGACACGGTTTACAAAACAGGTTCGAAGCACGACACCATGAAAGAATCATGATCAAGGAGAATCAACGGATGAGGGTTAAGCAAGACACCTAGGGAAAAACATCATTTCCCTAATCAATGAAAGTTATGTAAATTCAAAAGTGAAGAAAATCTGATTAAAGCAAGGAAAACTACCGTTTTTAGAAAAACTAGGTTATTATCAACAACTTCAAAATTACTAGGTTATCAATTATTAATAAGTTCAAAATACTAGTTTTAAGGCTAAGGTCACGAACTAACAGGCACGAGATAAAGCAATGCATCTATGAATAACTTACGCGCATTTTCTACTCCACGAGTCTGCGCGTCCTCCAAGGTCATCGCAAAAGCTTGTCCGCGTCCTTGCGGTGGATTCCTCTGCTGCTGCTAAGCCTGCTGGAAGAGTACTGCCTGGGGTATCAAAGGTGGCCTCGGCTGATACCCTCCTGGAGGTGGTGGTATGACTCATTCAACTCTCGTTTGCGGTGCTCCCAATGCTGGATAGGCTGGCCTCGGTACTGGTAAAGCTTGTTGGTTTACCATTGGTGCTCCTTCTCGACGCTCAAGGCATTCCCTCACTAAATGCTGACTGGATCCGCAAGCTAAACATAATTCCATTTTGCGTCTGCACTCGTTCTTAATATGGCCTCGCTTGCCACAATATTGACAGATAGGTAGTGCCTGTGGAGATGCTCCTGGTGGCTGGTGCATGTGAGGTCTCTTTGCAGCTTCTTCCTGTGGTGCTATGGCTGGTGCTGATGTGGAAGGTCGTTTTAGGCTGGTCTCTCTCCTGGTGACGCGCTCCATGCGTCGGGCTGCAGCAAGGACGTCCGAGTAAGAAGTAGGTGCAACAGATCCGATCAGTCTCTGTAGCTCGAAGTTTTGTCCATCGAAGAACTTCTCAGCCTTCTCTTCTTCTGTCGGGATCAAGGTTGGGGCGAAGCGACTCAGACGAATGAACTCTGCATTGTACTCTTCCACTGTCATACTGTCTTGAGTGAGGCGATTGAACTTATCCCGAAGTTCTGATCGAGCAATGGTTGGAATGTACATCTCCTAAAAGAGTCTGGAAAACTCTTCCCAAGTGACTCGGTCTGGTCCGAGCCGTGTCTCCTTAGATAGCCACCAGTGATGTGCATTGCCCGCCAACTGCATTCTGACGGCAGTCATCCAACATTCCCTTAGAAGCTCAGCTGCTTCTAATTGATGTTGTGTTGGTGAGCCACTCTTGAACTTCAGTGGGCTCCTCCTTTCCTGAAAAGGTGCGGGGCTTCAGCTGGCGAAAATCGGTGATAGAGCCCGTCGTTGGCCGTCGTGCTGGTAGATTCGCCTGCTCCAGTGCGATTACTAGGCTGTGACTCAGAGCCTCTTGTTGAGCTTGCATCATTGCGTAGATCAATTGAAACATCTGCTGCCCGTCCATAGTCTGCCCTTGTGGGAATACGGGTATTGGTGGAGTAAACTACGGCGGAGGTGGGATGTCATCTTGCTGGATTCTCGAGGCATGATGATTTGCTTGACTACGTTGTTGAGCTGATTGACCTTCACCTACTGGTGTCTCTTCATCTTTGTTGGTTACTACAGCACCTCGTGGTGATCCTACAGGAGTCTCGTCGTTTGCTCGTTGATCCATTACTCTGCATCCAAAATAAACTATAAGAGGCGCACAGAGGAATCAAGGCAGGATGTTAGTCAAGAAATTCGAATCCGATATAGAGATCAAGAACGATTTAAGCAAGTGGATGAGATCCTATAACTTATCCTATCATTGTCGCAGGTTTGCTCGGTCCCTAAGTTAAAATCGAACAATTTATTCGTTGACCTGCATGAGCCACCACAAAAACTATGTCACACCCCAGTCCCATAATATCGAGGGACTAGACACGTGGCAATGGCCAGCAGCACACACCAATGGGCAAACCTAATTTAATGGACCCATCAGGGTGTACTTAAGCTGTAATACAACAATAAGGATCTAATATACTAATCTCATCCACAAAAATAAATACAACAATATCAAAATATAAAGCAATATCAAATCTCAATAAAATATAACTCGGGGAACAATCCGATAATGAGTCTGATACAATAGTCAAGAATAAAGATAACAACAGCAAATACTGAGTATGGATAAAGCATATACTCAGAAGAAATCCTCGGCGATCACTCGTCTTCTGGTTCTGGTACTGCTCTAGTGCCTGCTCCTGTTCGTCAAACTTAGTGTCTACAAGTCCAGAACGACGATACGAAACCAACGGAATGTCCAGAACTGGATTCCGATGAGCCGATCACAAAATCGCCCGTCAAGTGGAGCCGTGGGGCCCACGATACACGATTTTGTCAACGTTCTCAGAATCGAACCAAACTTGGGTCACAGGACTAGCGTATTGCTACAAGTCTAATGGCGCAAGTTTCTTTTAGATACGACGTACGTACACGAAGTTACAACGAGTTCCAGAACATGGCCGATACGTAGTGTTGTCGACGGATACCCGTTGATTTCGGTATGCACGCACATCCAAATCAACTTTCACGAAATCACATACGTCCGTATTAATGTCGCGCACCTTTCGGTCAATTCCGCACACAACCAAGTCGTCCCGTTTAGCGGGGCGCACCCAGTTCCAGGGAAAACAGGGTATTTATTTTCCTGATTTTGCGTCGCAGTTTGCGATCGCCACAGGTCGTGATACCCCGAACAAATTATACAGGTATCGAGAGGGTCACGCAGTCTACGCGTCACAACAGATGGAACAGAAAATGTGGCAGCGAGGAGAGAGAAACAGTCACCTGAACAGGGCTCCGAAGAAGACTGAAATCACGTTCTCGCGGGGTGGCGCGACACTCGGCCGGCGGGGCTGCTAGGGTTTTTGGTCGTCGTGGAGTTGCCGGGGAGGAACGGCCAAGGCTTGGCGGAGCTGGAGGCGGCCGGAGGAGCTCGTCGTGGCGGCGTTATGCTCGGCTGGAGGAGGCGCTAGGGTTTCAGCGAGGTTCGTCGATGCACGGCTGGTGGGGCTCGGGTCGAGCGGAGGGGAGTTGGTTTCCGGAGGGCGGAGGGCGATGTGGTGGTGAGTGGTGGTGGCAGAGGAGGAAGGCGGTGGGGCGATCGTGGAGAGTGGTGGCCGTGGCTGTGGTGGTGAAGGGTGGCTGTGGTAGGGTTTAAATAGGGAGCGGGGAGGAGTTGGGCCGCCGGCCGGTGGGGTTTAGGGAAGGTGAAGGGGAAGAGGCGGGCGGCGTTTACCGGAGTCAACGAGGCGTCGGGGAGGCGTACGGCTCGGGGCGGTTGGGCGGAGAGGAAGTCGGCGGGATCGGGGGTTACAGCAGCTACAGTAGAGAGGTCACGGGTCGGGTCGAAGCGGGTCGGGTAGGCTAACGGGTCCGGATCCGACCCGCTAGGGGTTGGTTTGGGTTGGCTTGGGTCAGCATGGGTTTGGTTCGGTTCACTTAGTTTAAACCGGTTGGTTCAATCCGGTTTAATAAATAACTTAGTTTTTAGGTCTTTAAAAATGGTTCTGGGGTCCAATAAATTCCAAAAAAATTATCCTTTGTCTAATATTTTATTTTACACCCAAAAATATTATTTTCATAATATTTTAATATTTAATAAAAATATTTAAAATTATTTAAAACCAGAATACCTTGATTTTAATTAGTTAAAAATTCCAAAAAACTCCAAAATTTTGTTTTTAAAATCCTGAAAAATCTGGGGGTTTACACCCACTTACCCACTAAGAGGGATAAAGCAATATATGGAAAGGAGAATGATTTCTCATTTTCCATGTGGGACTAAAAAAAAAGTTGCCTTTATTGAATCAAATGGGTTTCTTTCAAAGCAAAGCCAAAACAAATCTAACAATATATATATATATATATATATATATATATATATATATATATATATATATATATATATATTAATTTACAAATATTTAAATCATTTTTAACAATATTAGTAAAAAAAGATTTTATTTGCTAGTATATATAAAATAAATCATTTTGCTGTTTAAAAAGAAAAACTAGCATCTTATACAGCCAGAAAAATAATCTATTCAAGTGGTTTGTTATACATATATATATATATATAATTTGATGGTTATATATTCACATTTAGCATATGATATTGATCCACCGAACTCGAGTGACCCTTGTGGTTAACCAGAAGAGATATAAGATTCCGATTGTAAATTTTATATATATATATATATATATATATATATATATATATATATATATATAAATATTTAAACTATTTTTAACAATATTAGTAAAAAAGATTTTATTTACTAGTATATATAAAATTAATCATTTTGCTGTTTAAAAAGAAAAACTAGCATCTTATACAGCCAGAAAATGAATCTATTCAAGTGGTTCGTTTTATATATATATATATATATATATATATATATATATATATATTTATAATTTGATGGTTATATATTTACATTTAGCATATGATATTGATCCATCGAACTCGAGTGATCCTTGTGGTTACCGAGGAGAAATATAAGATTTTGATTGGGTGACTAAAGATCAGATTTATTAATGATGAATGTAAAAAATTTCGTATGAAATGTCGGACCTCATCAAAAAATAAAATAAAATTATCAGGTCCAGGCAAAAGACACGAGGTCTTTAAGTCCAAGCAAAATCTAGACTATTAATTGATTGTAACAAATGAAATTTGAAAAGATGTTACGTGCAGGCTGGAGCTAAATTTATATATGACCAAATCTCCAAACTTTGTATTTCTTTACTTCATTCTTAATTTGATCAAGCATGTTTTATAGATATTTGATCAATTTGCAAGGATGGAGCTAGTATTAAAATTCTGATGTACTATTACATATAAAAATTCTTAAATTTTTTATGTTAATTGAACTTCAATAAAATGTACTAAAACTCAAACAAAAGTGGGCAAAAAAAAGTTCATATTTTCAAATTGTTGCAAAAAGTGGAAGCAAAAAAACTATAAATTATTATTTTTTAAATATGTAAAATATTTTAGTTAAGATAGAGATGATATTTAAACTCGTAACATCTCAATTGGAAGTCCAAAATATGCCAATAGAACTAGCTTATTCGGACTAAAGTGATATATATTATAAAATTGTAAAAAAAAGTTTGGAAATGCTGTCGGCGTCGGAGATACAGAGAGAGTTTAGAAAAGTTTTTTTTTTTTTAGAGGTTATAAAGTTTTATGCATATAAAAGTTTGATATTAAGTTTGAGAGTATCAATTTGTAATTCAGCATAGAAAAATATATCTATTCTCCTAGTATTATAAAAGTTCCTTATCTCGTGCATATCAAGAAATCAATATAGTCCAACTCACTCAGTTAAGCATCAAAATTTTGTTACTAAGGAATGCCTAAGCTATCCATTCGAAGAACTGCACTCTCCAAAATGTGTTCAATGCATGGGTTGCATATATTGGAATCGCTCCTGCATGTGTTTTATATTCAGAAACTCCTTCACCTCCAGGTCTAGAAACAAATAATAATCTGGATCAACAAAATCTGCAGGCAGAAGCAGAAATATGTGATTGCTGGTAAGTGAGAATATACATCCATCTGAACCCCATCAGCATTTAAATTTTAAAGATCAGTGTGAATATATAGGAGCAGTGACTTGGACACTCGTGCATGCATGCCTAGAAATCAATATTTTTTCTCTCTGGGATATTCGAATTTAAAATGAATAATAATGGTCCTGCTCTAAATGTGGTTGCATGGTGCAAGGAACTGTCATGGGTTTTCTTCCTTATTTCCCCCCTCTCTACCTTCTCATTATTTTGATATGCCAACTCATATGCTACATATTAGCCCATCCCCAAACGTCACTTATATATATGGCAACCAAAAGCTGGGTAGAGGACTCTACAATATAAACAAGCCCTAGCTTAATTAGAAGAAAATAGTTCTTGGAAAATTCTCAAGAGCCATGAAGGCTACTACGTCTCCTTTGTTTCTGCTTGTTCTCCTTCCTTCGTTCTTGGCAATATCACTGTCAAGCGCACAAGACTTCGACTTCTTCTACTTTGTTCAGCAGGTAAGCTTATTTTTAGTCGATTGTTTTGTCAGAGATTGATAGTTTAAGTATAGAAACTGATCTTTGTACATGTTACGTATGTGCAGTGGCCAGGATCTTACTGTGACACAAAGAGGAGCTGTTGCTTTCCGTCGACTGGGAAGCCTGCGGCGGACTTCGGCATCCACGGGCTGTGGCCTAACTATAACGATGGTTCATATCCATCCAACTGTGATCCTAACAGCTCTTATGATGCTGACAAGGTATTCATTATTTTCTTATCGGAAATGATATTTGGACAGCGGTCTGGGACCACGGTCTTGTCCGACAGGCCACATAGCCGAATCCCAATGCCTTCCTCCCCCCACCCCCACCCCCATTTGCTCGGACCCGCCACCGATTGACCTGCCAATGAAACGGCAATACGTGGCATGCCGGCCAAGACCGCGGTCACAGACCGAGGTTCCTTTTTAGGTTAGACTATACTATAGGGGCCACATAATCTATGTTGCAAAAAACATGAATATGACACGACACGTTAAAAAGACATGACGCTATGCCGATTTTGGTGTGACCTAAAATGCTTTGGAGTCTTTGTGTTCTGCCAACACGATGTCCATTTTTGGAGGGTCCTAGGTGAATTGCTCTCTTTTGGCTCTATTTTGATAAAGAATAATGATATTCATCCCTCTAAAGTGTTCCTCCAAACTATTACTTCTTATGTTGCAGCTAACGTGGTGGTGGTTAGTGTGACAATTGACATGACAAAATTTACAAATTAATATTAATATTAAAATTGATATTAAATTCAAAATTAATATTAATATTAACATTTAAAAAATTGGGTGATTAATTTTTTGGATTAAATTTTTCATGTCAGTTGTCATGTTTGATGTCATATAATGATATTTAACATCTCAAGTCATCCTCCACATACCTCCACATAAGGAGGGATGGTTTGGAGGAACATTTTGGAGGAATGAATAGTTTGGAGTATTTTGGTGTGACCTAAACTATTTTGAAGTATGTGGGTTGTGTACCTTTGCAACATGTCCTACATAACGACCATTTTTGGAGTGTCCTAGTAAATTGTGGATCTATTTTGGTAAAAGCCTTTTGGTGTTCAAATTTAGAAAGTTACAATTAGAAATAGGTAATAATCATGAAAACGTTTTATTTTTTGCAAATAACCATGAATGCTAATAATGTACTTCTTAAATTGTGTTTTCATTGGTGTGTTATTAATTCTATCAGGAATTTATCCAAAATTTTCACATAAAAAATTGGAAATCTCAATTCTCACATTCATCATGTGATATAATAATCATAATTTTATGGAATATCTTTGATGAACATGAACGTATCTTTCGGACAATATTTGGTCAACATTAAATTCAAATCCCTGTAATAAAAATTGGTATAGTTTCAGGAATCTTAACATATTAGTATTTCTTTGGTAACCTCGATGACAAAATTTTCAAATCTTTGAGCAATGTGCTCGTGGAGGTTAACTGTGCTATGCTCTACATGCTGAAGCAGGTTATCAAAATTGATATGTTCTGGCATTATTTAGAAACATCAGAATACAAATATTTATCAATTTAGGAATTTATTCTTTGACATTCCTCATAGAATCATCTAATCTACGTACATAGCTCTTACATAGAGCACCGGATTCTATGTAAAATTTACAATTTACATATATCGGCCAAGTATATACTAGTATGACCAGGGGATAAAATCTCATACTAAATAACAATAACAAATATATATATATATATATATATATATATATATATATATATATATATATATAATAAGATAAATTATAGTACTCTCTGATGATATTTGATCTGAAATCATTTTATAATGTCTCCATCATTGAAGAAAGAAATAATTTTTTTTCTATTTTAATGGGATCAGTTGACCTCACTTGTTTTTTATTCTCTTTCTTATGCAGGTCAATGACCTAATAGGGAGCATGCAAGAAAACTGGCCTACGCTCGCTTGCCCCTCCAACGACGGTACCACATTCTGGACCCACGAGTGGGAGAAGCACGGGACCTGCGCCGAGTCGATCCTCGACCAGCACGGCTACTTCGAAGCCGCTCTCAACCTCAAGAAGCAGGCCAACCTCCTGCAAGCCCTGACCGGCGCCGGAATCCAACCCGACGGCAGCTTCTACACTCTGAACCAGATCAAGTCCGCGATCGAGACGGCAGTCGGGTTCGCTCCGTTCGTCGAGTGCAACGTGGACGAATCGCAAAACGTACAGCTCTATCAGATTTACCTCTGTGTGGATACTTCTGGGACCAAGTTTATCGAGTGCCCAGTGTATCCCAGGGGCAAGTGCTCAGACAGCATCGAGTTCCCTACTTTCTAAAGAGTTTCAGTTACTAGTTGCTTTACTTTTCCCCAGCCTTACAAAGGCTTTATGGTCAGTGTCAATTTAATAAAATTATATGAATTCTATATTTTGTTTTTTCGCTTGACCGGCCATCAATCTGATTATGAAAAAGAAGATAGTCAGTTGCAGATGTCCCACATTTTACTATGATGAGAATTGTACTTGTACATATATACGATGCATAATTACTTCTAATCTTTTTTTTAACTCATAATTACTTCTAATCACCATGCCTGTCTAGCCTAGCTAATTGACATGTGGGCCAGTTATGATACAGCTTGCACAATTACGCAAAGTATTTCTGTATATTCATTCTTTTAAGGAAAATGCGGTTGTGATTCCGGAACATGACAGCGAGACCACGTGACAGCAGCTCATTATCCTCTACCCCTTCCTCCTTTCCTTTTTTTGCTCGGATCCACCATGCCACGTGAAATGTATACACGTCTACAGTTACAGACCGCGGACCAAATAGTGATGTCCTTCTTTTAAACTTAAGTCATCAGATGCATAGATGTTTAGATGTTGACAAAAATTCAGGTTTCAGGGGTAAGTTTTCTTTAGTTATTAGGGTGTTATTGAGTTTCTGTGACGGTTGTTACTTATAAGATGTATTAAACTTAAGCAAGTTATCTGTTGCTTTGGCAGTATGCTCTCTGTTAGTCGTTCACATACACTATTCTGTATTCTCTTTTCCTTTCTTCGCAGGCAGGTCATTGACCTCTTTGTTGCTTGACCCACAGTACTAAGGAACTTAAAATTAAAAGTATTAAAAACTTCTGAATTTTTTTCTAATTGTATTGGAGAAGAGGGAAAACTTAATTTCTAGAAAGAATACTATTCGATCAACGATAGCTGGATTGAAAATGAAAAAAAAAAATCAAGACGGTTATAGATAATTACTATGTTGAGTTGCTAGACTTCAAGGTGTATATTGGGTCGGGCCGGGACGGCCCGAGGTTCGGGTTTGATCAGGTTCGGGTCGGATCGGGTCCAACCCGATGGAGAGAGTGGGCCGGGACGGTCGGTTTGAAAGCCGACCTAGTCCGGTCCCTTGATCTGGTTTGCAGTGAACCGAACCGAATCGGTCTGGGTCTGGGCCGGTTTACGGTAGGACCAAGCCGGCCCGGTTTATTTATTTATTTAATTTTTTTATGTTTTTTAATATATATTTTATATATAAGTTATATGATAAATAATAAGTTAATAAATTCAAGTTAAAATTTATAAGTTTTTTGTTACTAAGTTATTTTTTTATAATTTTAAATTTATAAGTTTTTTGTTAGTAATTATTTTTTGTATAATTTATGTAAACATTTATATAAACATTAAGTAAAAAAAATTATTTTATTTTTTTATATCGATATTTATACAACTTTAAGTATAAATTAAAACCTAAATATTTATAAGATGAAAAAAAAATTGAATTTTTTTAAATAACTTATAAAAAAATATAAAAAAAATTTTGAATTTTTTTTCTATAGATAATTATTTTTTGATATTTTCTTGTACAATCAAATTAATAATATGATAAGCACATCTAACATGAAAAAGTCTACCTTCTAATATAGGCAGAAATTGTGTTTTCAAAACATGAATAAGAGAAGTGTTATTTCTAGTATTATCAAAAGAAATCGAAAATATTTTATTCTGAATATCATATTCACGCACAAATTGTATTATAGCGCCACCGATTACCTCGTCGGTATGTGAAAATTCTAAAGACCTTAGACAAATGATGCAATTTGCAACATCCATCTTGAATCTATATAATGTGTCGTGATACAAATATAAGCATAATTTTGCTTAGTAATCCATATATCAGAAGTTATAGTTAATTTACTAACATGCATAAAACTTTATTTCAAAGCAGCTTTATCTTTTGAAAAAATTTCAAAGTCTTTGCTATAGCAGTAGATCAAGAAACTTTGATAAAACAAGAATTAAGGGTATTACTTGCATAATCATAATAGAAATCACTATTACATAATGTAAATGGTTGCTCATCACAAATAATATATTTTGATAACTCTGTCTTGTTACGAGCATCAGAATAAGTAAAGTTACCTATAGAAGATCCTTGACCATCGATAGTTGTGTTTGTTTAGCCTGCAGTGTGTCTTTGTCATAGCAACTTTCGTAGTATCTTTTTAAAAAAGTTGTGCCATCATTTTTTTTCATTTGTATACCTGCTTATATTTCTTACATTCCACAGCCTTAGGTATTGATTTTTGATCTTTTTGATCTAAAACCGGTGTTATTTCACTATCAATGACAAATATTTTTGTAAATAATTTCATAAAATAGATTTTTTTTTTCTATTGGCAACATTTGTAGCCGTAATCATACTTCTAACTTCAGGAGGTGACATTTGTGTTGGTGGCGCAGTATCATGAATATAATTATTTTCAAATAAATTATTATAATAATCATAATTTTTAAAAGGTTGGTTTGAACCTTGTCCATCCATATTTTAAAAATTAATTTTTCAAACAAATTTAGATCAAAATTAATTACTTCTCTACCAAAAGAGAGAAAGAGAGAGAGAAAGGAAAGAAAAATCCCAAATCAGGAAAAAAAATAAAAAACTATTATATAATATTATAGTTACTTGTATCGACTGCTAGAAGCTTCCAAAAAAATTACAAGAAACAGTTTTGAGAGGGAGAAAGTTGGACTTCACTAATTGATTTGCTTCTAAACTTTGTAATTGTCTTGCTTCTAAACTTTGTAAGAGAGAAAAAAAATTATAAGAGGAAAAAATTATGTTGTGTTTATTTTTCATGACCTATTTATAGGAATATTTTGGGGCCAAATGACCCCAAATACCCTAAAAAGAGTTGTTATAATGGATATTTTGGTCATTTTTTGGAAAATGACCAAAATACCTCTAAAATGGTCATATATATGCCACTAAATGGAGGTATTTTGAAAAAAATGCCCCCAATGGTTATATCCCAAAAAAAACTTATTTTTTTCGCCTAACCGAACTTGAACCGGGCTGGGCTAACCGAGCCAACCCGAATTGGATCTGGACCAAACGACGCAGGGAGCGGAGCGGGCCAAGCCGGACTTGCGGGTCGGTTCTCTGACCCAGCCCGGACCTAGGATAGGGTAGGCCGATTCGGACCGGTCCGTTGACCGGATCTGGGCCGACCCAGACCAACATTGACCAGGCAGAACCCGAACCAATTTTTGAGCCGTCCGGCCATTACACACCACGAGCTAGGCTGTGTAAGAGAGACTATAGGTGTAGATTGACACAAGATGCATGGGTGGAGCCAAGCATGGCTTGTTAGCAAAGCAAGGATTTCAGACATATATAACTTCTGCCAGTGGCTTACCTACATACAGGGACGGTCGCAAGAATTTAAAAGAGGGTCAAGCTCAAATGTAAATACAGGACATGTCAGTTTCGGGCGGCATCATATATCAACTTCGTCTCACGTGACAGCTGTTAGAAAATTTGTTGTTTTCTTATTGAAAACTTTGTGAATAAAAAATAAAAATGGACTGATGTTACCGACCTCTGGGGAAGTCGTGCACGAAGCACTACCCTAAGAGTTAATTCGGGATCTGTGTGCAGACGTTTCCCGAAGCTCATAGTGGTAAAACCCCCGCACTACCGGTATCTCGTCGCCGCACACGACTCGGAGAGAATGACCAGGACTTAGCTCTGCCCAGAGCTTGGAGACGAGTGAAACGACGAAGAATGGACTGAAAAATATGTTGGTAGCAAGTTTTTGGAGGAAACAATAACTGATTTCGTTTACAAAGAAAACCATTCATATATAATACTCCATCTAATATGTAACGGTCTGAATTAATTTTCTATTAATTCAGCCATTACACAGACACATGGAGAATGAACATGGACACATGTATTAACGGTTCAAAATTAAATAGTAACGGACGAAATTAATTTTTCAACGTTCAGAATATTAAACGAAAAAATGAAGAGCAAAAAGAATTTTAGGGTATCAGCCCGAACCTGAAAAGGAAATCGAATCGGCATTCGGCGCCTGCAGTTGTGGACGCATACCCGCACCCGTTACGTGCGTCGAACCGAACCTAGCCGAGCCGGGGCGGGCGACGGCGGCGGCGCACGCGTGTGGCCCAAGGGGTTCCCCACACAACAACTTTAAGAAAGCAAAGAAGAGGAACTAATATATGTACACAAGGAGGGGTTGGCCCATCCGATGTGGGACTAAAGAAAAGAAAGAAATTGAGATTTTGCTCAAGCACCCCCCAAAAGGTCAAGTTCCGAAACAAAGATAAGTGTGAAGTAAATAGATAGAGAGAGAGAGAGAGAGAGAGAGAGAGAGAGAGAGAGCATCTGGGCAGTAAAATACTATGCATAGATGAGATGGACTACAGCCTTGAATCTCACGTAGTGACTATTGCCTTAATCTGAAGAAGTGCTTGATGGACTATGCCTTGAATCAGACTTCTTGAACCAGATTTAGAAAAATAGCACACATAGTACGCTAGAGGTCCTTGGTCTATCGGGTGGCGCTTTTAAATGGTCATGCGCACTTTTCCACATTCATGAGAGTTGTCTGGGATCGTCCTGTCCCATAGTCGCGGCCTTCACGACCTCTCATATAGGTAAGTCCTTAATGGTTGGTGATATGAATCAACCCAGCATTACAGCTTGGACCTATTAAGAGTTTAACCTTATCCTAACCATATCACACAGGAACACTGTCACCATAGGGATGGGGAGTCCTTGTACACATGTACAGCCGCTTGGGCTTTATTTTAATGAGACTTTAATCTCAAGTCAGTGTTCCATAAAGTCACCTAAGTTCAGCTTGTTTCTACCCATTGAACCGGCTTCTTGGGATCTCCAGTCAGACTCGGTTGGGTTGCCACTGCTGGTGACTAACTTATGGGCTTAACCCCATCCCCCTCGATGATTCTAGGATCCATGTCCTAGACAGACCCTTCGTCAAGTGATCTGCAAGGTTCTTTTCTGACTTTATATAGTCAAGAACCACATATTTGCCTAGTAGGCTTTTTATTGACTTGAAGCGCAGCTGCAGGTGCCTGTTCATCTTAGCATTCACATAATCATGCTTTAGTAGTTCATTAACAGATTTATTATCACACTTTATAGAAATTGCAGGAACAGGACTAAGAGAAACAGGTATATGCATAATAAGATTTTTAAGCCATTCAGCTTTTGTGCAAGTTGTATCTAAAGATATCATTTCAGATTCCATTGTACTCCTAGCTATGATAGTTTGCTTACAAGAGCCCCAGGAGATTGCAGCTCCTCCTAGAGTAAATACATATATAGTAGTAGATTTTATATCATGTGAGTCAGTTACCCAGTTTGCATCTGAATAACCTTCTATGATATCATGGTGCCTAGTAAAATAAAGTTTGTAATCTAGGGTGCCCTTGAGATATCTAAATACCCTATCCAAGGTAGTCTAATGTGACTGATTTGGGTTACTGGTATATCTACTTAGTCTCCCAATAACAAATGCAATATCAGGTCTTGTCCTGTTTGTTATATACATAAGGGAGCCTATCATCTGTGAATATTTATGTTGTTCCAAAGGTGATCATTCATTCTTTTTTAGTATATTACTGCTGCCATAAGGAGTAAGGACAGGTTTCTTATCAAATAACTCAAACTCTTTTAGCATTTTTTCAATTGAATGTGCTAAAGATAGAGTATAACTATCTTTGCCTTTGGTTACTTGCATTCCTAAAATTAAGTTGGCTTCTCCTAGGTCTTTCATATCAAACTCGCTAGATAAATAGTTTTTTGTAATATTTATCAATTCCAGTGATGAACCTAGGATAAGGATGTCATCTACATACAAGCATAAAATGACACAACTTTTACATGTACCTTTAGAGTATATACATTTGTCATACTCATTTGACAAGAAACCATATTCACAAATTACTTTGTCAAATTTATTGTGCCATTGTTTGGGAGCTTGTTTCAAGCCATAGAGGGATTTTACTAGTCTGCAAACTGTCAACCCCCTGATTTTCAAGAATTTTTAAATTTAGATTTTTCACAATTTTCTGGAATTTTCTTAGATTTTTCTGAAATTAAGCTAAGGTGTTTTAATTATTAAATAATTTTTAAATATTATTAAATAATATTAAAATATTATAAAAATAATATTTTATGGTGTAAAATGAAAAACTAGACATAGGATAATTTTTTGGGAATTTATTGGACCCCGAAGTATTTTAAAAATCCTAAAAACTGATTAATTAATTAAACCAAAATAAACCGAGTTTATTTTAAATAATCCAAACCAATTTCTGAACCGGACCGGGTTCATTGAACCAAACCCAATCCTTAGCGGGTCGGATCCGGGTCTAACCCAGACCCGACCCACTAGCCCGACCCGACCCGTAATCCATTTTATTGGATCGGGCCGGATCCGCAGACCTGACCCGACCCGTCCGCCCGAACCCGCTAGCCCTCTCTTCTCCCCCAAACAACGCCCGACTCCTCAGCTTTCGGCTGCCGGGCGACCGTCCGGCTTCCTGCACCCGTCGCCGCCAGCCCCTCTTCTTCCTCTCCCCCTCACCGGACCCTCTTCCTCTCCCTCACCGGACCGCCCCACCAGCTTCTTCCTCATCCCTATAAAAGCCCTAGCCACTCACCTCCTTCCCCGCTCCCCTCGACTTCGCCGCCACCGGACCTCTGCCCTGCCGTCATATCCTTCGTGAACACTCCGCCTCCCGCCTCAGCCCCTCGCCGCAGACCAGAACCCGCAGCCGTCTCCCCTGGAGCAGAACCCGCTCAAACTCCCGCCGCCCGCTCGAACTCCGGCCGACCCGAGCATCTCCGCCTCCGGACCTCGCCGCCCGGCCGCCCTGGACCTCCCCGAGCCCTCGCCTACCTCCGCCTACCTGAACCCCCACTCCCAGCGACACAGAACCTGTGCCCTAGCTCGGACACGATTCGGACACGTGTCGGACACGAAGAATTCGCAGTTTCCCGGAGCCCTGTTCAGGTACCCATATCTCTCTCCTCGTAGCCCCGATTTCTATTTCGTCAGTTGTGACGCGTAGGCTGTGTGACCCCCTCGGTGCCCGTAAAAACTCCTTGGTGCATCACGACCTGTGGTGATCGTGAAACGCGATCCAAAAATAGGAAAACCAATGCCCTGTTTCACCCCGGAACCGAGTACGCCCCGCCAAAACGGGACGACTTGGTCGCGTGCGGTCTTCACCGATACGTGCGCGTCATTGATACGGACGTAAGAGATTTCGCAGAAGTTGATTCGGATGTGCGCGCACACCGAAATCAATGCGTATCCGCGGACACCGTCCCGTATCCGTCCTTTTTAGTTATCGCTGTAACTTAGTGTACACACGTCGGATCGAGACGAAACTTACGCCATCGGACTCGTAACAATACGCTGGTCCTGTGAGCCAAGTTTGGTTCGATTCTGAGAACGTTGACAAAATCGCGTGTCGTGGGCCCCACAGGCTCCACTTGACGAGCGATTTTGTGATCGGCTTATCAGAATCCAATTCTGGAAGTTCCGTTGGGTTCGTATCATCGTTCCTGACCTGTTGACACTAAGTTGGACGAATTTGGAGACCTCTGACCTTGACACATTTTTCGGTGCAAAGTGGGCCACATGTGGACCCCGCTTTGACCCGAAATGTCATTTTCGTCCATGTATTCAAATTGGACTCAAGGACAGGCATTTCTAGCTGATTAATATTTTTTGGATCTGATGGTGATATTAATTTCAGCAACCGGAGTACTGCCTGCAAATTCCGCTGAAGTCAGAGCCACAATTGGAACCGGAAACTCAGGCAAGTGTACCTTGCCAACTTGCAGTTCTGTTATTATTTACTTTGACTCAGTTATAATTGTTACATGTTTAAACCTAGGACAGTGTGACCTACTTAGCGTCCGATTAATAGTCGGGTGCCAACCCCGTACGCGAAGTTGTGTACGTCATCTAGAGATGGACTTCCGTGACCCTTCACATTCTCGTACTTACTTTATCAAGTACGTTATACCCAGGACACCTGACACGAATCATGAGACATAATCTTCCTGAAATATTCAAGGTGATTCTGTGTAGGTTGCAGGATTTATGACATAGACATTATATTTCTAGACATTATATTCATAGACATAGTATGACTTCTTGCATTAGATATGATTTTACGTGACATTGACATGAGGCATCGTGGACATGAGACGTATGATTACATTTGGGTGGGGAGAGACACACAGGCTACAGGCTGATTTATATATATGCCACAACATAGTAAAATACATAGCATATTATAACTGCTACCGGCTCCCCGACACAGAGCTTGTAGTGGTATCAGCCTAAGTTCTAGTAATGCTCTCAACTTGCATTTCACATAGATGGTTATATAGTTTACCCTATTATTTCATTTATTGCTGCACTGCATTTATTTTGGCTTGTATTATCTGTACCTTGCTATGTCCCCTGAGGACCTGGATCCGGATTATGTCCCCAGGATTAGCAAACGAGGTTTATCCAGAGGTATACGGAACAGGAGCCCTTCAAGGAACAGTACCAGTACCTAAGGACGAGGTGATCGCTGAGGACTTCTCCTGAACATCTGCTTCTCTATACTCAGTTATTATGGCAAATAGACTCTCTTTCCTGTTTAATTAAACAATTATAACAGACTTTATATCGGGTTGTTCCCCGAATTACTTTGCTGAGACTGGATGTTTGATTTACTTTCCTTATTGCTGTTGATCTTATTATCTTTTGTGTGGATGAGATTAGTTCTGACTTGTTATTATAGACCTAATATTACAGCTTAAGTATGCCTCGATGGATCCATTAAATTGGGTTTGTCCATCGGTACGTGCTGCTGGCCATTGCCGCGCATCCAGTCCCTCGATATTTTGGGACTGGGTTGTGACACAAACTTTCTTTTCTTGACCTTTAGCAATAAAACCTTCAGGTTGGTCCATATAAAGTTCTTCCTCTAGATCTCCATTCAAAAATATTGTCTTTACATCCATTTGATGGATTAGCATATCATGAATGGATGCTAAGGCCAAGAGAGTTCTAATGGATGTGATCCTAACTACAGGAGAGTAGGTATCAAAATAATCTAACCCTTTCATCTGGGTAAAACCCTTAGCAACTAATCTAGCTTTGTATTTCTCTATAGTACCATCGGCTCTGAGTTTCTTCTTGAAAATCCACTTACAACCTATTGGTTTATTGCCTAAAGGTAGATCTGTTAGAAACCAAGTGTTATTCTCCATGATAGAGTTGTATTCACTGTTAATGGCTTCTTTCCAGAAGGGAGCATCAGGAGACGATATTGCTTCTTCATAAGTTGAGGGATCACCCTCTATCAAAAAGGTAAAGAATCCTTCTCCTAATTTTTTTCAATCATATTGCTTTTACTCCGTCTAGGTTCTAAGTCTTGTTCAGATTGTGAGCTTGGTATTTGGACATGAGAACTAGTAGAGGGTATGGAGGAAGAAATTGAACTTCTATCCTTAAAAGGAAATATGTTTTCAAAGTAAACTGAATCTCTTGCTTCTATAATGGTATTGTTAGATATTTCATTTACTTCTTAGTAAGTCACTAGAAATCTATTGGCATAGCTGTCTAAGGCATATCCTATGAAAATAGCATCTACAGTCTTGGGACCAATCTTTCTCTTTTTAGGTTCAGGAATTCTGACTTTAGCAAGGCATCCCCAAACTCTAAGGTAATTAATCCTAGGAGCTCTACCTTTCCAAAGCTCATAGGGAGTCTTATCTTTTGTCTTACTAGAAATCCTATTAAGAATGTAACAGACAGTTAAAATGGCTTCTCCCCACAAGTTATCAGGAGCACCAGAGCTGAGAAGCATGGCATTCACCATATCTAACAGTGTGTGGTTCTTGCGTTCAGCAACTCCGTTAGACTAAGGTGAATATGGAGCAGTTACCTCATGAATTATTCCATGTTCTTCACAGAAGTTAATTATTTCGTTTGAGGTATATTCTCCACCACGATCAGATCTAAGGATCTTAATCTTCCTTTCTAATTGATTCTCAGCTTCAGATTTGTAGACCTTAAATTTATCTAGAACTTCATATTTGGTTTTGAGAAGGTAGATATAACAATACTTTGAATAATCATCTATAAACGTAATAAAGTATTTTCTACCGCCTCTAGTCAAAATCCTATTTGAGTCACATACATCACTATGGATAAGTTCTAGAAGGTCAAAATTTCTTTCCACAGATTTGAATGGTAATTTAGTGTGTTTGGCTTGAACATAAATCTCACATTTGTGTTTGTCATCTATTGGAGTCTTGGAAATAAGATCTAAAGTCATCATTCTTTTAACAGAACCTAGGTTCACATGACCTAGTATGCCATGCCAAACATTTGAAGATTCTATATTAGAGACAATGAGAGAACAATCAGAAGTTTTATTCATTGTGCTTAAAATGAAAAGATCGTCTTTTACAAAGCCTTTTCCTATAAAGGAGTCATGCTTAGAAAATACTACTTTATTTGCCTCTATTACAATTTTGTATCCTGAGGCTACAAGAAGGGATCCACTAACTAGGTTTCTCCTGACAGACGGCGCATGAAGAACATCATGAAGAGTTAAGATTTTTTCTGATGTCATCTTCAGGTCAACTTTTTCTCTTCCAATAATTTGTGCCGTTGAGCCATCTCCTAGGGTCACACCTCCTCCACTTGATTCCTGATAGTTTGAAAAACATGAGCGATCAAACGAAACATGAACATTAGCTCCAGAATCCAACCACCAATCATCAGAATGGTAAGAGAGGTTAATAAAGGGTTGAAAGCTTACAGACCTGAAGGAACTCGAAGAACCTTTGTGAAGCATGTTCACTTTTGCTCTAACTGATTTCTTTCCTTTGTAGGAGGTCTGGACAGCTTCCTTCTTCCTATGGTAGCAGTTGGTGGCCATATGGTTTGTTTTACCACACACAAAATAAAATCTCTTTTGATCCTGAGTCTAACTAAAGTTTCTAGGTTTATGGTTTTGGTGATGATGGTTTTGATGGTTAGGCTGAAAGTTTTTCTTCTTCTTGAAGAAATTCTTTCTGGATTTATAATAAAAATTAGATTTGGGTTTTCTTTGGCCTTCTACAAGGTTTATCTTAGCTTTAGATTCAGTCTTAGGCTTAGATCTCAATCTAATTTGTTCTTCGGTTCTAATTTTCTTTAGGACTTGATTGTAGGTAAGATCTCCTTGTGTATGGATAAGTTCTTTAGTAATATCAGACTAAGAGGGAGGTAGCTTGTCTATTAGGCATGCTATTTTATGCTCATTGGAAAAAGATGTGCCTTTGGCTTGAATATGCCTAAGGTATTCTTGGAATTCATGGAGTTGGTCATTCATTGGCTTGTTATCTACCATAAAATACCTATTAAAGGTTGAAGAATTAAATCTTTCTATTCCGGTATCATCACAGCCGTATTCATCTTCCAAGGCTTTCCAAAGTTCTTTAGCGCTCTTGTATTCAAAAAATATATCATGCAAGGATTCAGATAATGCGCTTAGAATTCTATGAAAGCAGTGGAAGTATATTTCTTTAGGGATTTTTGGTTTCGAGGAGGTGGACACTTCTATGTCAGACTCAGTTTCATCAGAATCATTTGTGATGGGTGTGGACCCATCAATGGCTGAAATAAGTCCTAAGGTCGTGAGCCAAAATTTTATTTGGCTCTGCCATCTTTTAAAGTATGAGCCATCAAACTTAACAGGTTTTGCAGTAGAGGATTCCTCCTTACCAGTCATGTTTGCAGTCTAAAAAAATATAAATTTATTTAATAACAATGTCTAAGATAATAGTTTAGGTGGTCTTTGCTAATCAATCTTAAAATCTTTAGTTTTTCAAGTGTTGATCAACTCAGGTTAGCTGTAGGGGCCGGTTTCCAGCTAGCGGTGGTCCGAAGATTCTTAAGTACCGTGTCGCTTAAGGCTATTTACACCCGGTTGACAGAAGGACCCTTTCGGCTTGTGTCCGAGTTTGCCTCTACTTTAAAACTTTAGATTTGAATATTTTATTTGCAATTTCCTTTTTTACTAAACTATTTTTTTTTGGTCCTAGATTGCTTTCAAAAAACTAAGTGATTGTTTATGTTACAATTGAAAGGAATTTTGTGATAAAAAATATTGCAATTGACAAAATTATCAATGTGCTAACAATTTTTTAAATCACTTTAAGCAAATTTGTAATTTGACAGTATAGTAAGCAACTTGATAAGTAAACAAATAAATCAATTGAGGAAATGAAACAAATTGCTAACAACTGTTTTGAGTTAACGATTATGGTCAAAAAGTAAATATTAAATATGGTTATTTGCTATGGTAAATATTAAGCAAATTGAATTTTCTGGAATAAAAATTAAACTACTGCAACTTAATAATATTGGCTACAGTAATAATAATTTTTCTACAAGTTAAAGCTTGTTATAGTCAAAAAATTTTAAATTTTCAATTGATAAATTATCAACTATGCTACAGTAACTATCAACTTTTAATTTATTAATCAACTTTGTTCCAGAAAATTTTATGTTACTATGCCAATAATATGTTGCTACAATATTATGAATTAAACAATGCCCAAACATAAAATTCGGTTATGTAGCAAGAATAGGCAACAAATATTAACCTAATTGATGAGAAATATATATATAATAAACGGTTAATTTTTTATTATTTTTCTTTAGCAGAGAATAAATAATGGTATATTAACAATATTTCAAAACTTTTATAGCAAGATTTAGATGAACAATTCTAACATAGAATCAACTCTTAGATTGTTAGAAAAGTTATCGTTTTCTTATTGAAAACTTTGTGAATAAAAAATAAAAATAGACTGATGTTACCGGCCTCTGGAAAAGTCGTGTACGAAGCACTGCCCTAAGAGTTGATTCGGGATCTATATGCAGACGTTTCCCGAAGCTCCTAGTGGTAAAACTCCCGTACTACCGGTATCTCGTCGCCGCACACGACTCGGAGAGAATGACCAGGACTTAGCTCTGCCCAGAGCTTGGAGACGAGTGAAACGACGAAGAATGGACTGAAAAATATGTTGGTAGCAAGTTTTTGGAGGAAATAATAACTGATTTTGTTTACAAAGAAAATTATTCATATATATAATACTACATCCAATATGTAACGGTCTGAATTAATTTTCTATTAATTCAGCCGTTACACAGACACATGGAGAATGAACCTGGACACAAAATGTATTAACGGTTCAAAATTAAATAGTAACGGACGAAATTAATTTTCCAACGTTCAGAATATTAAACGAAAAAATGAAGAGGAGCAAAAAGAATTTTAGGGTCTCAGCCCGAACCCTTTGAGAAAATCGATTCGGCATTCGGCGCCCGCAGATGTGGGCGCGTACCAGCGCCCGTTACGTGCGTCGAACCGAACCGAGCCGAGCCGAGCCGAGCCGCGCGGCGACGGCGGCGCACGCGTGTGGCCCAAGGGGTTCCCCACACAACAACTTTAAGAAAGCAAAGAAGAGGAACTAATATATGTACACAAGGAGGGGTTGGCCCATCCGATGTGGGACTAAAGAAAAGAAGAAAATTGAGCTTTTGCTCAAGCAAAGCTAACAACAGCACGTCGAAAACTCGAGCTAGCTAGCGAGCAATGTGCTCAGTGCAGTCTTGCAACACTCTTTGAGGGAGGGCTCAGTGCTGTGCTGGACTCGACGACTATGACAAGAGAGGTTGGAGGCGTTGGCGTTGAGCGTCGAATGTAAACCTCAAATATAAATACAGGGCATACCAGTTCCATGCAGCAGCGTATACTAGCATCGTCTCGCGTGACAGCATGCCGAAAACTCATGCTTGCTAGCGAGCAGCATGATCAGCGCAGTCCTGTAGCACTCTTTGAGGGAGGGTTCGGGGCTGTGTTGATCTCGACGGCTATAGCGTGGGAGGTTAGTGGCGTTGACGTCGAGCTTGGAGAGGATTCAGAGATGTTGCCTCTGTCGTGCTGTTTCTAATTGTGCGGCGACATTGGGATCTCTATGGAAAAGTCCAACGGTAGAGGGTCACACGACGTCTGGCACTCTTGAGAAGATATGGCGAGATGAGGTGTGGCTCGACGTTGGTGATGCTAGGGTGTGGTGTAGATGCAAGGGTTATCATAGAGAGAAGTGTGAGATGGAAATGAATTTGGTGCTTGTGAGAATTTAATAAGAAAGGGGATGGTGAAGAAGATGATGTGGTGCTGTGAATAAGAAAAAATTACAAGAAAGGTGAACAAGAGTATGATCGGTTACAACAGGATGACATTGTGGACAGTCGTTGGTGTGCAGGTGAGGGAATATATTTAGTCGTTTATGACTTGGGACTTGAAAAAAATAAAAAAATCAATGGGAGTTGATCCAACTTATCCTTTATTATGTCCGTCCCTGCCTACGAGGACTTGGAGTATATATGTCCTTAAATTGGAATGGCTCAAAGTCACCTCTTTATTTCCAATCATAAATTTTGTGGATCTTTTCATCGGTGTCTTTTCTACAGCAAATAATTTCAAGCGTACAATGTCTGTCCGAAGAACTTGGATGCAATACGATGGGTGAGGTCTGGAACAGTTTTTTTTTTCTTTTTTTCTAAGGAACTTCATTCATAAACTGGAAGAACCGATATTGGCCTATTTAGAAGTACATTACTTTGAACACTTTAACTTGTTTGATAATTGAACTTTGTATAGCTGTAGGATATGATTGTGTTGTATCTGCCTTCTAAATCTAGGAGGAGATTAAGCTGCATGGGATATGTGTTCGTCATTAATGTAAGTTTAAAAAAAAATTATTTAACAACCAACAAAAAGTACAAAAAAAAAATTAGACAGAAAATCTAATTATAATATTTTTGATCTGGAAAACGTGACGATGAAGATTGAATACTGCAGCGATTCCTTTATTCCGTTGACGGTCCGACGAGAGAATAAGAATCATTTCTTTTCTTTACTCTATCTTAAGCTTGTGTGCACGTACGTGGAGGGGGGGGGGGGGGGGTGAAGTTCCGGAATTTTGGAATGTCCAAGTTCCTCCTATTTATAGCCATCATGCTGATCGGCTATAGGTGCCACATATGCCTCTGTTTGGTGGCCGCATGGGGCTCCTTCAACAAAATGTGGTTGCAACTGTATCCGCATACTATAGGCAGACTGTCACGCGGCTTCGGTTGGAATATGTTGTTGATAAGATTTCGGGGTTGTTTTCAACTCCAAAGTATGCGTGACTCGGTCAGCTAAACACGCACTAACTGTGTGAAGATCTTCTCGGTTGCAACGGACAGATCTTTCAAGCTGAAAGCCATTGCATCTTGGCCGCATAACGTCTTGGCCGCATATGTGCTCTCTTTTGGCCTCGATCTTATGGACACTTCGGCCGCATGGCATTGTGGCTGCATGCAAACTCTCATCTGGCCTTGGTCGAATGGACACTTTGACGGCATGATGACGAGGCCTCATATGGCCGTAGCCGCATAAGAGTGGACATGTGGCATGGCACATCTGACGAAGTTATTAATGCACTGATGTGACTTTTCGTCTTTTTATGAGTTGCTGCCTCTCTCACGCTTCTAGAGGCGCTCAGAACTTCTGACAGGCATTGAATGTAGTGTCAGGGAATCTCATGCGACCCCTTACTTCGTGGTTGTTTAGGCCACATAGGGTCTTCTTATGCGGCCACCAATTCCTTGGTTGTTTGGGCCGCATGGATGCTTTACAAGCTGGGCGAGCCCCTTGGTCGTATGTGCTTTAAAGGCTGGGCGAGCCCTTCGGCCACATGTGCTTTCTGTGGCAACTCTGCGATCTGTTTTCATTTTGAGTATGCATGGACTTTATGCGGCCTGCATGATATTTATGCTTCTACAAGAACCTCTTCAAAGTTTCAATAATGACAAGTTTGGAATACTTTAAACTAGAAGCATGGTCGAGCACTTTTGGCCGCATATGAGTGACATGCCGCATAGACATGTTGCCGCATAGTGAGCTCTGCCAGGCGATCAGATCATTAAATTCCGAGATTTGGCTCAATCTTCGAGGAGATTTCTGGAGATTTGTGCCGTCTTTTTGGTTCAGACTCCGAGATGACATTTCAGAGAAGATAAAGCAGCTCAACAAACAAGGAGTCACCATTATCTCTTGCCGCTACGTGGATCGAGGCGGTTCGAGATTCAAACAACTGCCATCATTATCCCAAGCCACATATCTTGGCCTATATAAGGGGGTCTGAGGAGAGAGAGAAGTATTTTACAAACCCTAAAGTCTTTCAAACTTTCTTCTCTTTTTCTTCCTTGCTACCATGGCTCTCAAAGCTTCCTCCTCCGTCGCGGCTGGCAAGAAGGCCCCGAAGGACAAGGGCAAGACCAAAGGGAAGGGCCGGACTGCCGAGACTAGCCCTCATCTGTTTTTCGACGACATTCAGCCGTCGATTAAGGGTAGGTCATTTGGGGAAGACGAAGTGGAGTTCTGAACACAGAGACACATATGCACGACTGGACGCATAAATGAGTCTATGTGCCAACTTCTCACTACCGCATGGGTAGCCCAGCCGCATAAACAACCCTGCCGCATGGGTTGTCTCGGCCGCATGAGTAACCATGACGCATGGGTGACTCGACCGTATGGATTGACTCAGCCGCATGAGTGACCATGCCGCATAAACAACCTGCAGCATGTTTTTGGATCTGTCGCACGAGCAAACCAGCCGCATGAGTATATCACTTTGGAACATTGATACTCCTCTCAATAATTCTGACCGAGTTTCTTTGTGGTTTCGCGGTGACTTTGTCCACCGCACCCTCTGGCCACATGTAAACCCCCTCACCCAAAATTAGGGCTATGTGGCTTAGATAGTGAAATTAGGGCTAGTTTGAACCTAATTAGAATTAGAACGCGGGATTTATTTAATTGTGCAATAATTAAATCGCGTAGCACACATTACTGTTGCTTCTATAATTGGAGCACCTCACTAGCCATTGCCTTCCAACAAATTTCACAACCTCAAACCTAGGCATGCCCGTCTACTATTCTGACCCTTGTACAACTTATAATATTGCTCTCTGATGCTACATTTTAGTCGCAAGATAAATGTCGCGGACGTTAATTCTTAATTCGAAATAAATTCCAATTTTGTACCCTTGTGCGCCCCAATCGAAATTGGAGACACCATCTTGACCGTTTTGTACAACCCGAATTTTATTAACATTCTGCACTGCACCCTCTACGCTCCTGACACTTGTGGCCAGCCTAAATTTAATCCATGTACTCCTAATTAATTCTAGAATATCGTGCGCGGTTCAATTTAATTAATTAAATTTAATTTTTGCCTTTGTGCAATTTTTCAATTGTTGGGGGGGCTATTATGCAAAAACGCATTAAGGTGTCCCCATCATTGGATAATTTATGAAGAAACTTAATTTTTTCATTCATATAATTTTTCACATAATTTTTCGGGATGTGCAACGTGCGCACATCGTCCTATATATTAAATCTATCTCTTGCATTTAATTAATGCAATTTGTAGGCTTCCCAAACATCCTCATGCAAGCCCAAGGCCCATCACAATGAGATATTGACCAAAGTCAAACTCACCTAGGTCAGACCCTAAAACTCACATGTGTATAAATATAATTTTTCTTCCTTTCCATTGGAAAACCAAAACCAATGCAATTTACCCAGCCGACTTCTTCCTCCCTATTCTTCATCTTCCACATCCCCTTGGCCGGAGATCCACCATGAACATCGCTGGAGCGGATCCTCCTCGAGCCCTACTGCTCACCCCTACCATCAACACCACCCTACGCCATCCAGGCCAACACCACCGGCATCATCTCCTCCTCCTCTCCCTGTTCTTCTTCTCATCGAGCCCGGAGTAGTCTGCCGGAGCCCACATCCCGCAGAACTCCGCCGGAGCCTCGCCGGACATCACCCGAGCTCCACCTCCTTTCGTTCTCTCCTGTGCCCCATCCTCATTTCTTCTCGTTGACGAGACGATTGCAAACCCCACTGATCCGACGTTGAACTATCGGCCGATCGGCGCGAGCATGGATGCCGATGCCGACTCGGCAGGCCTGCAGCCACCAAGACCCGCGGCCCCCACCTCATCCTCTTGGGCGGTGCCACCGCCATCGAGTGTGGCACCTCTGGAATCAATAACTCTCCTCAATTTATTTTCTTCATCTGACAAGAAAAGACAAAACAGGAGTGATTTTGTTTGTTGATTGGGGGTTTTAGGGCTGGCGGGAGTGACTAATTCGGTGCATTCTTACGACGTCCATAGCAAGAAGTGGTCTAGATATCTGTATACTGGAAGCTGCTACTACCGAGCAAGAGTTTAGATAGCACTACATGAGGAGGATTCGCGACGGGAGGGGCTAACTAGGATGCAGTTCTTTCTTATTTTCCTTCTTGCGAGCTTTATGTACTATGCTCTGCCAGGCTACCTATTCCCCATCCTGACATTTTTCTCATGGATTTCTTGGGCCTGGCCTCACAACATCACAACGCAACAAGTAGGATCTGGGTACCATGGACTGGGTTGGTGCTTTTCACTATAGATTGGGCCGGGATATCAGCCTATCATGGAAGTCCCTTAGTTACCCCATGGGTCTCCATACTCAACATAACTGTTGGTTTCATCATGTTCATCTACATAATAGTCCCCTTGTGTTACTGGAAATATGCCCACAGGTTTGTATCGGAGCCAAAAGTAAAAACAGTCGAAACTTATTGCTTGTAAGGATATTGGGTTGTTCTGCACGATTTCTGGAGCAGGTTATTGGTACATTGCAGCTTCCTTGCCAGGCAAGTATACCTTGCCATTGTACTGTTATTTTTATTCCATATGTTGCATGCATCTTTATTTTCTGTCTTTTTATATATTTTAACTGTTATATAAAATGCGCACGACGGTGTCGTCGCGGTATGTTTTTATTTATGTATTTGCATTGACCCTGTTTAAGAGACCACCCCATCATCATGTAGCATCTTTAGGTTCATTGACCGTGACACAGTTGTTACACGAGTTGTGAGTCTCATGTAGATCACGGACTTGCGTGCAGGTTGGCCTCCTGTACGTGTGGGCCGTGCGTTAGGAATAACTGCTATTAGAAACTTTGCATGCTAGTAGACTTAGCAGTTATTAGAGGTATTATCGTGTCATGGATGTAACATGCTTAGAGCATGGGGTGGGGAGAACAACAAGTAAGGCGTGTGGGCTCCGTTGCACTTTTCTTGTGTAACCCGTACGCTCCGCCGGAGATGCGCGGTCATGATGACCCCTATATATACTACTTGGCGGGACTCCGATGTTCGAAAGACGCCGTGCCTTTGTAGGCCCCTGGATCTCCAAGAGAACTATGTCAATCCCATTTTAGCCAGATAGACCACGCGTTGGGAAAGTTGTTCTTAAACTACATTCACTTTAGACGGTTAGGCGACCCATTGGATATTTATTTCAGTACTTTATTGGCATGTATTTAAGTATCTTGTTATGTCCCTCTGAGGACCTGGTCCGCTGCCAGGTGTACCTGTTCTTGAGTATTTGTAGGAGCGCGGATTTGGATGGTTGGGTATGCTTCGTGGATGTCTTCTCTTCGAGCCGTGATTGATAGCTGGTACTTATATTGTTTGAGTGAGTGGTACTTATATTGTATTTACTTTTCCCATTTGAGTTGGTAGTGGATTTGTTTCCATCCAACTATCATCCTTAGATACTTCTTATTGAGATCTAGTTTCATAGATACTGTTTATTTATTTCTATATGATTTTCATGGATGAGATCTAGATTATACCCTGTGACTTGTGACATATGTTTATACCACTTGTGGATTGATATTCATATTACAGCATACGTGTGGATTTGGTTTCCATATATTGGAGTTGCCATATCCATGCGGCTGGCATGCTTACGTGTTCTAGTCCTACGTATTTTTGGGACTGGGGCGTGACACCACCTGATCCTCGGTCACGGTCTGATTCTGTTGAACATGAACCTTGGGGACCTAATTGCGGCCATTAAGACCCAGACTGACAAGGATCTTCCGCCTGAACGTCAATAGAAGATCGCTGAGCAGACACCTTCCTTCTTGTTGAGCAAGATAAACTCGGAGGTGATCCCTACTAAAGATGGGAAGCACTTTTTTAATAAGTCATACTTCCTGTTTGGAGATGCACTGGAGTCTTCACAGTCCAAAATTGGGACGACCAGGGAGAGCTGGTCTTTTACTTTTCCCTAGACGGAGATGATATTTTCTTCTTTTGAACGTCACCTGCCTCTGTCGGACCTGAATGTGATGGTGTGTCCACAGCGGATGGACTGAAACTTAACCCCTAAGCCACATGGTGCTCTCCTTGGCAATCTCCGGAACAGGACCAAAAAGAACAAAGGAGAGTTTTATTGTGCGAATGAGTCACCCTTGTACTCATTGCTTGGATTGAAGTCTGGTCTTGTCGGAAGTGAACTGGGAGCGAACTGTAGCATATATGCGGCGGGCACCTTCCTTCATCAAGTTGCCAAGAAGGGGACCTATCCCACGGGACAGCTGTGGGCTCTTAGTTGGGCCATTATATCCCTCCTGGTGTTGTTTGACTCTATGAATTCTGAAGAAGTACGAGCGGGAACTCATGGCCGTCGACTTATTTTTTGCCGTAAGGGGTACATGTCATGGTTTGGAGATAAACTGCCCCCTCTTCGTAGCCCTGGTAGAATTGTACAACCTTCGTACGGGGACTTTCTTTATACCTACTTTGAGATGGGACTGGCCTTGCATGAGATGCATACCGTCTCTAGACTCCCTTGGGGTGAAGAACCCTACGAATAGTATACCCCCATAAATAAAAAAAACTCAGAGAATTAGAAGCCAAGAACCCGGAGATCCTGACGGTGTACCAGGAATTGCTATGCCATCACAGCATTTGTCAGCGGATTTCAAGGAAGAAGGAGAAGTCCCCTGAGGGGTCTTCTCCTCATATCACAACTTGGACCCTCTACCTCTTTTCGGAGTCGAAGTAGTCCACCAGAGTTAATGTTCGGGCACCGCGATCCGAGCAGGAAGTAGCTCATTCAATTCAGATGTTGAAGGGACTAGCTGCCGTCGAGGGTAAAGATGTTAAGGGTTCATTGGAGGAAGGGGACAAACCAGTTGACGAGCTGGGTGACCTCGAAGAGGAACTTAGTTATTTCTATATGGACACCCATAGGTTATCTACTAAGGTCGTGCAGGCGGGATACCTGATTCTCTGGTTGCGCAACTACGTAGTCCTGGGCGGGTCTGGGACAATAGAGAGCATCAGCCGCACCCTCATCCTTCCGGCCGTAAAGTTAGCTTTTGGCCATAAGCTGGCCCTTCTACCGGCCATGGTATGTTGCATCCATCGGGGTCTCCGTAACCTTTCTGAGAAGGTGGAGGACCATCCTGGTAAGGGGCATTTCTACAGAGTCGAGCTCCCTTACCATTATCTGATGGGTTGGCTTCTCCTGCATCACGGGTCTCTGATGAGCCCTGGGACTGATGAGAACATAGTGGCTATCGATGCCCTGATCCGCAGGTATCGGGACATGAAATAGAAATGCAACACAGTCCCTGCTAGTAGGAGAGAGCTCTCCTTCATGACTGGCTGAAGTTTCTTCACGTCCGAGCTGGAGTTCATGGATGAGGAGAGGAATTTTGTTCATCAGGATAGTGGGGAGCGGGTGGGGGGAGTGCCTCAAAATGTTGTTCCACTTAGTGTACCAGAACAGAGCTACTATTTTTGTAGAGCCTTATCTGCCCAGTCAGTTCGCTCGTTAGTTTGGCTACACTCAACTTCTGTTGGGTCATCCGAGTGCATTTCTCGAATACAACGGCAGCTTACTCGATGGGTCCCGAGCATACAGTTACTATAGTGCAACTGTCACTCAATCTCGGTTTCAGTTGTCACCAGCCGAAGTTGTGCCCAGAATGTTGTACACAACGACGAATTATTATTGCACGGCTAATGCCCCTCCGGCTAACTTTTACCTGGAGAGGAGTTATATCGAAGGAACTATATTGATGCCTCCGAAAGCAAGGGTGTATAGGATGCCTAAGAAAGGTAAGGGAGTTGCTAGACCTCTGATCATGGTGATAGACCCGTCAACCGGGGGAACGTCTCCTTCCGATGATCCTCCACCTGCTAAGTGAAAATCAAAGGTCGAGACACATCATGCTCGCTATTCCAAGAAGGCGAGGACTAAGGTGGTCCTATAGACAGGACCTGCGGCAAAGTCGAAGTCCCTTGCGAAGGGGACCGTGAGCGAGGGGTAGGTTCAGATCCCCCTTTAGATGCAATGGCGGTAACCGTAGAACCCCTCAGTTTGATTCTTCCTGGTCCTTTCTATAAATACCTATCTTTTGGTCTGTTTGATAATGTGCAGAACCATCGAAGAGGGACCGTCCTCGGCGGGCATATGTCTCGGTGGTCTCTTACCCCGAGAAGGAAGAGCAGGCCAACCCTCCTGAGTCTGATGCTGAACTTGCACCTGAGGCTTCGAAAGCTCTAGGTTTGGATGCGACCTCAGTGGAGTCTTATACCCCTTTGGAGCACATATCTGTGGATGACCTAGATCCCATGGGAAAGGCTCTGATGATGCTGAACGAGCCACAACCTACACCATCTCCCTCTGGTATGTCATTTTGTAATTTCATAAGAGATTAGATTTTTTGGCTTCAGCTCTCAATCCTCCGGATAAAATTAATTACTGATTGTTCTGGCTCTGCAGACCCCGCCTCTCCCTTGAGAACGGTGGACGTGGCTGCTAAGAAAGGTGTAGAGGAATAAGGAGACGGTGGGCTCATTCAGAATAGGTCTAAGTCTCTCCCTCACTCCTCTGGGGTGGAGAACGACTTGCGGGTCCTACTGCGAATTCCTCTGGTATAGTAGTTCCTCCATCGACGGTTGCTGCTGGGCATTCTGCCATTGTGGGTTCTTTGGATGCTGGAGCGAGTCATTCCGAGGAGGCTGCCTCCGATGTTCATGAAATTGTGGCTACCGGGTCGTCCTCCGAGGTTGTCGTAATACAATCTGATGTTGGCATAGAGGTGAGTGTACACGCCATGGGATACCCAGGTACCCCTGTTCCTGGTCGCGGTGCTACTCAGCTGTCTGTTGTCGAGTTGTCGGGTGTGCAGACACTCCGTACGGCCCTGAAAGACTTCATAGCAAGCAGGACCGTCGGTCATTCTTCCGCTACTCTTTCTGTCATGCCACCTTTGACCCCGGCCATGCTGGAGGAGATCGATGAAACCGTCAGGCACTCTCTATAGAGCTTTTATATGTTTTTGAAGTAGGGGGGTCCAGAGCGTGTTGGAGCAGAACAGATTCTTCACCTGGGCTAGGCACTCTGCTGAGGATCAAGTCAAATCTCCGAGGGCCCTCTCCAGTTTTGAGAAAATGGCCGACCTCCTGGATCACAAGATTATTGAAGTGGAACAATGCCTGGCAGAGTTGAAGAAGTACCAACAGACGGATATGGGAAGACTGACATCCCATGAGTATGGCGAGTTTTCGAAGTATAATGAGGAGGAGAAGGCATTATATGCTTTATCCAAGGAGGGTTTGCAGCGTGACCTCCAGGGTTTGCAGGAGAGGCATGACAAGCTGGGTGATCTCCGAGAGGGTTGCCTCTCGAGGCAGAAGGGCTTGACCTAGGAAGTGACTGAGGTGACTTGTAAAACCCCTAATTCTAAAACCGTATTAATTATTTTAATTAATTATTTAATTGAATTAAAGTATTTATTAGCTCATTAGTATAAATATACTTTTTTAATTTTTATTTTTAGGTGTTTGTGCAATAGAGGATTTATAGAGCAACCGTAATTTTTTCTTAATTTATTCCATGTAGGAGACCCTGTGGACGGTTGATAGATTAATTGTATGCTCTAAAATATAATTTCTAGAATTTTCTCTCTCTCTCTCTCTCTCTCTCTCTATATATATATATATATATATATATATATATATATATATATATATATATATATATAGTTTATTATAAAAGAAAATAGAAAAGAAATAAGGAAAATAGAAATGAAAAGGATAAAGAATAAAGAATAAAAGAAAAAGAAAGAAAAAGGAATTCTTAATGGACTCTAAACCCTAAACCCATACCTACCCTAAACCCGCACCCTTAGAAAAAGAAAAAAAAAAGCAGCGGCAGCTTCTCAAACCCGTGTAGAAGCCGACCCCCCCCCCCCCCGCGCGTATATGTCTATATATAATCTCCATCTCATAAACCCTAAACCCTAACCCTAAATCACTAATCTACTCACCCGCCGTCGACCACCAACCTTGACCGCCGCTGTTCACCGCAAACCGTCGGAGTTCCCCCGCACGGCCGACCGCTTCAACCGCGCACTGCGACAGCATTTTGAACAACAGTGAAGCCCCGTTCACGCTTCATTTTTCGCGCCCTCGCTTAACCAAACTCGACCCCGTCTTCACCGGTACGTTTATGATATATCCTCCTTCCATATCTGTGCATTAGTTTACCTCGAACAACATATAACCCTAGGCGAAAACAACAACCAAGTTGGCAAAAAACGATAACTTTTGGATCGCAGAAAACTGCGGTAACTACCCATATTCACGGACTCGTATCTCCCACCACAGCGATCCGAATCTAGTTTTTCTTTTTGATATGCGAAGACCACCTAATCGAGATTGATTTCTGTCAGATACAATATTTTATTTGATGCTGTATTTAAAATTAAACTAAGTTAAAAATCCAAAAAATATACTTTTTCTAACTTTCAGAAATTGCGATACTAAGCGCGTCCCGCCAAACGGGACAGCCCCGTGGTGTACCAAGTGCACCGAAAGACGCGCACGGGATACCCAGACGTATGAGCTTTCGCGGAAACTGATTCGGACGCGTGTGCGCATCGGAATCAGCCCGTATCCGCAAAAATTCCTTGTATCGTAACTTTTGCAAAACCTGCGCCATTTAGTGCACGCTCGTCAGAATATGACAAAACTTATACCACTGTACTCGTGGTATCGCGCTGGTCCTGTGACCCAATTTTTATACAATTCTGAGAGAGTTGACCAAGTCGCCTATTGGCGGGCCCTACGGTTGACTTTTTGGGCAAAATTGTGTTCGACTCACCGGAATCCACAATTGGATATACCGTTGAGTTCGTACTGACATTTAGAGTTTGTTTGACCTATTATTTGTCCTATTTAGAGACTGTTATCCTTGGTACGCTTTTCGATGTAAAGTGGGCCACATGTGGACCCCACTTTGACCCAAAATTACTGTTTTACCCCTGTGTCCAAATTGGACAAAAGGGTAGTGATTTCTAGCTATTTTATTGATTTTGGAAACGTTGACGATGTCTATTTCAGCATCCGGAGACGTTTGTTTGGAGGCCTTAGTTCCTGATCTCGTGTCCTTGACAGTTGGACGCTTACACTATACAGATTTCTTACGAGACAAGTATATCTTGTCTTGTTGTACTATTTAAATTTAGTTATTATTTTATTTGCATGTTTATTTTTTTAGATTATATAACTGTGCGCGTCCGAGAGAGACTCGGGTGCAGTCAAGGAAGGCGTTGACGTTGGGGCTTGTGTTTGACTTAGAGTCTAGTAGACCCACCTAAAGTTGTGGAGTTATCGGTATGACTCCTCCGGCCTTGACACATATCATTGCACGTCACAGAGTGAGTTCATGTAGAGACGCGTGCCTCATACTCAACTGGCCATCGGGGTGAGCAACACGTGTGACGGTATTTAGCTTAGTTGTTTATTTCTATAGAGACTTGCATTATAGTATGAGATGTCCATGTCGTGTTCGCGACTTGTACATTTGCATTAGGCGAAGAGGACGACTAGTAGGCGTATGGGACACCTACTTCCTTTACACTGCTGCCACACTCGATGGAGTGATATGGACGATATATACTATACTGCTGCACGTTCTTCGGAGCGATATGGACGATATATACTATACTGCTGCCACGTTCTTCGGAGCGATGTGGACGATATAGTATACTGCTGCCATGCTCTTCAGAGATGGACGTTATTATATTACAGTGCCCTTGTATGGGGGCATATGTGGTATATACTAGCCAGTCATGATGATTTGTGAATTACGTCAGCATATGTCTAGCCTACACTTTCCCATACACTCAAAGTTGTCTTCAAATTGTATTCACTTAGATGGTTAGCGCACCCCTTTTATTTATTCAGTATTTACTTTATGGAATGCTTCTATGTATCTTGTTATGTCCCTCTGAGGACCTGGTCCCTTTCCAGGTGTAGATGTTCATGAGTATTCACAGGAGCGCAGATCCGGACTGGCCATTTATATATTTCGAGGAGGTCTTCGCTTCGAGCCTCGTGATTGTTAGAGGTTGTACTTATATTATATTTATCTTGTTTATTCTATATTCTAGTTCGGTAGTGGATTTGTTTCCATCTGATTGCCATCTTTTGGTACTTTATAGTGAGATCTAGTTTCATAGATATTGGTTATTTACTTATATATAATTTTCGTGGATGAGATTTAGATTATACCCTGTGACTTGAGATTTAGTTATACTACTTGTGAATTATTATTCATATTACAGCGTACGTGTGTATCATGGTATCCGTATATTGGAGTTTCCATGTACATACGGCTGGCATGCTTACGTGTCCTAGTCCTACGTATTTTGAGACTGGGACGTGACATGACTGAAGAAATCAGAAAACTCCAGGTCAAGCTCGACATGCTGGAGAATATTCTCTGAGAGGCCCAATGAGAGGAGGAGGCCATACGAGCCGAAGCGAGCACAGTGGCAAAGAACACGGCTGGTGTTGAGGTCATGATGCAGAAGCTGGAGGACAAGTATGAGTCATATGCCCGCTATGATGATCCTGAAGCCTTTGCTTTAGAAGTTGAGCATCGGATCAAGGCGCGTTTAGATAACCATATTGCCCGACTTCGTGGGCTGATAGAAGAGTTGTGCTCAGACTAGGAGCACTAGTAGTATTTGTTTCATTTTTCCAAAACTACTTTTTTCTCTATTTTTTTCTTTCTGTGTTGATTTTGTGGTTGGGTCATTAGTAGTCCCTTGAATGTAGTTTACTACTTCCTGTTAAGGATGAAGAAAATGTGCCAGCCAGCTGGCGTGCTGTCGTAGGCACCCAAAAATAAAACCTTTACTCTTGAAATAATATGTAGTAGTGAGAGTAAGGATCGTTCCCACGAAGAGTAATTAGTTTGATCTTTAGGCTATGTGAAATAAGATGGGGGGAGAGTTTTGGATCAAAGTAAATTAAAAAGAGCTAAAAATAATTAAAGTATTAAAACAATCAAAGGAAAAAAAATGTTGGTCTCAGTCAACATCCACCATTGGAATCTTAAAACTGATCATCGATGCAAGTATATATTAATTCATACTTTAAATATTCATCGTTGGAATTATTTTTCTATCTCCTTTAGCTATAATTAATTAAAAACAAGCGATCTAATTAACCTTAACTACTAAAAAACCCCAGACAAGCGCTAAAGGTTTAATCTAGTAGCGTATTAAACTCGATGAGATCGATGAAGCAAAATAACACAAGCACAAGCGGTTGCATTTAATTTTGTCAAAAAATTTTATCCTAAGATCTAATAAAACAAAGCAGTTCATTAAATCTTGGTTGCTTCACAAATTAGAGGGATCGAATAATTATGGATTCGATATCTAATTTAGCATTAGATTGTCAGGAATAATAAACTAGTATGCATCCTAGTCATTAAACAAGATAATCATAAAAATATGCATAAGAAAACATTCGATACTCAAAGCACAAATCAAAAATATAAACACAAATTAGATCTCACAAGTTTTTATTCATTCCGAGGCTTCCGTTTCCTTCGACCAACAAGACTTTTAGCTCCGCATATTCAAGAAAACTTCAAAAGAATATTGAAGAAGAGGAAGAAGAGTTGTGTGTTATTCTCTAAATCTCTACCTCTTTTATACACTCTAAATTAGTTGTTTGAAGATCATAATATCTTTCCACAAATCCTCTAAGAGTTACAACAACCCAAACAATAAAATAAAATCTTTGAACAAGTTGGGAAATGGTTAATTCAGCTCCACTTTTCGTGCACAGCATAGTTGACTCAACTTCAAGCCTGATTTGGTCCATGATGCAGCCAGACTCTCAGAAAATTCAAAACAGCAAAATTGTACCTCTATCACTTAGCTTTCCGAATCAATTTGGATCAGCTCAATTTGACTTCGGATGAGCAAGTTATGACCATTTTGCTACAAGGTATCAAAACTGTCCAGAATTGATAATTAGCTCTATTTTGCATTTAGTGACTCTAATTGCATCCTAGATCAAAATATAAAAATAATGAGTATCTTTAGACATTAAATGAGCATAAAGGAGTATACATTAAGGAATAAAAATATGATATTTTATGTTCTCATCACCAGCCTATCGTATGCACCTAACAGTTGCAACTGCATTCGGTTGAAGGAGCCCCATACGACCACCAAACAGAAGGACATGCGGCACCTATAGCCCATCAATATGATGGCTATAAATAGGAGCAACTTGGATGCTCCAAGGGGCGGGCGGCTAAATTTTTTTTCTGCTTCAGAGAGACTAGACCCTCCCAGACGAGCTATGTACATGCACATAAGCTCAAGAGAGAGAGAGAGAAGAGAAGAGATCATCCCTCATTCACTTGTCGGACCGTCAATGGTGTAAAAGAGTCGCTGCAGTACTCGATTTCCATCGTCACACTACCTAGATTAAATATTTTACTTAGATTTTCTGTTTAGGATCTCTTTGTACTTTTTTTTGTTATTAAATAAAAGTTTTTCCAAACTCACTTCAATGGCAAACAAGCTGACGACTCTGCTGGGGACCTCCTTCTCCTCTGATGAGAAGGTCATAACGCAGTCTGACGCATCGAAACTTGGTTCGACCTAGAGGATGCTGGTTGTACGCTTCGACCAACAAGCCATCAAGAAAATGATCTCTGAGGGAAATGCTTCTGTAAGGCTGGCAAAGCCTAAGAAGACCCGCAGGACATGGGTTACAAATATCGTTGAGCCCCACCCAACTGCGAAGCATGCGCTCCCCGTCTCTCTCTTCCGCAGGACCGCACATTATGCGTCCACGCGAGCTGACGTCTTTCATATGGCAGCCTCTTCTGACAAGCTTTTTAAGTCCCGCAGAACATGGGTTACAAATTCCACTGTACCTCACCCATCTGCGAAGCATGTGCTCCCCGTCTCTCTCTCTCTGCCACAGGGACCGCATATTATGCGCCCATGTGAGCTGACGCCTCTTGTACTGCAGCCTCTTCGGACAAGGAAAGTTCTTAACACTTGATCTCTGGCAGAGAAAAATACTACGATATAAGGAGTTCGAGCGCTATGACACGTTCCATGCGGCCATGTCAAAATTCGCATAAAGAGGGCCATACGGTAGTGATCGGCAGCCGCAGGAAGATGGCCGCATGTGGCCAGGACAGCAACAGAAGTTTTGTCTTCGACCGAATCTAACGCAGCACTGACTCCATGCGCCTTGCTGAGAATAGCAAAGATGTGAACTTGGACTCTTCTTATTACGCATTGTCGATTGTTGGGACGAAGAAGTCTAGGACAATGCGAGCTTTCCAAGCTCTAGAAATTGCTCTTCGACCGACCGTCAGCAGGCGCCGCTAACTATAATGCGTGCCCCTGACAAAAAGTTATACAAAATTGACCCATGCGTCCAGACCACAGAGGCAATTGAACAGGGTCAGTCTATAGAGTCTTCCAAAAGCAACCTGGGGCAAATTCTTGTACGAACCCCAGGTCAGGAAGCAAAGTCCACACCTACGCACCCATGTGCTCGGTCAACCCAGGATTATAAGAATGGTGAAAAGGTGAATCATCCCTCGCTTGACTTACGAAACGTGATCAACCAAAAGCGTAAAGCGATATGAAGTGTCCTACCCAAGGCATCATTGTGCCTACATTATCATCAACTGATGCTGTAACAAAGTAGCAATACCAACACTCGATATTCCAGCGACTTCAACCAAAGGAACCCACCCAGTGGCAACCTGGAGTACAGGTGCAAGCACTAGAGGTAGACGAGATTCCCTTTGCCTTGTGCTATTCTGCTCAAAAGACCCCCTCCATGAGGGGAGGTCGAAAGTTCGGCACCTCCAGTCCGTCGCTCTCGTCCAGCGAGTCAAGATTACGGGCCCAAGGATAACAGGCAGCGAAACCCGCGAAAGGTATTTTCCTGGGCACCTGCTATAAGAAAAATCTGTCAACCACTGGGGTAGTTCTTCCGCAGGAACTCACATATCTACGCAAGGTGGGGGTAGTAATCCTCCAGACCTCTATGACAATCAAGCATTCCGAGAAGACGGTGATTCCCAAGGAACAAATGATGAGATCCTTGGGGGTGGTTGCCTTTGCCAAGAAGACACAGCTTTCTATGCTCGGGATAGTGTTCCCTCTAAATACGAAGAAGATGCGGCACTACCTACTTTTCCCGATGACTATTCACGGCAAAAGTTTGAGGCAAAAAGTGCGACGTCCACCGTCCCATCCATTTCTCCCCATGTGAGAACATCATACATGGAGGGGGATAATCACGAGGGCCCAGTGATCGACATCGTCTCAAAACCCTCGAGGCCATGATGCAAAATATGAGCACGTCAATGCAAGCCTTGACCCAGACAATGTTGGAGATCAAGACAAATATAGCCTCACAACCAGAAAGGGACTCTGGCTAAGCAAGCCTGGACCCCAGGACCAAAGATAATTTAAATGCAACCGCTACACCCGCTGGCGGTAATCATCCCCTGTCTGTATCATCTTCTCCTTTCGCATTCGATGAAGCTCGAAAAGCAATACGGGAGGTACGACAACTCCGAGCCCGCCTAGACTCAATAGGAAATCAGAACTCTTTACGCGAGCTCGAAATTTGACAATCATATCCACTCGAGTGGAGAGACGTACCATATCCACCCAAGTACAAACCCTTTAACTTGACTCCGTTTGACAGAAAGATATCTCTCCATCAATTCGTGAATTACTTCGAGACGGCAATAGGGCATCTACCTCACAACGATGTCCTCTTAACCAAGCTTTTTATTAGGGCATTGTCTGGAATATCCTTTGATTGGTTCTGCAGCCTCCAGGACAACTATATCTCATCGTTCGACGATCTCAAAGGTCTTTTTCTTGCTCGGTTCTACGATGAAAGAAATGACATAACGATGTCCTCTTTAATGGACATCACGCAAAGGAAGAAAGAGTCTGTACGGGAATACATCCAAAGGTACAGGCAAGCGGCACTAAAGTTACCCCCGGTAATCCTGAGTCCACACTGATGGACACCTGCCAGAGGAATCTCCTTTCAACAGTCAGACTCTGGATGGACGACTCTCAGATTAAAGACTGGACGATATTCATCATAAATGTTGTTGGTGTTGAGAAAAAAGTAAAAGATTCCCACCTCTTAGGAATACAGATATTCGTCACTGATGAAAGTGGAAAATGTCCTTATAATAGCAATAACAACAACAGCAATAGCGTCCGGGATGGCAAAAGAAATAAGGCTCTTGTGGCCAATATAACCAAAAAGCCCAAGCAAAAGTCTGCAGAGGCTCCGAAACCGGAGAAAACTTATTCCTTCAAAGATGATGATGTCATGGCAATCTTTAACGTGCTAATGAAAGAAAATAAGCTTCGGTTCTACGACGTCAAGCGCCTTGTTGAGGTAGTCGATGTGAATAATCCAAAGTACTACCACTATCATCGATACATCCACCATGCGACGCAAAATTGCTACACATTAAAGTGGTACATCCAGCGTCTGATCGAAACCAAGGCCCTAACCTTGGACTTTGATGACAAAACAGTTGCCGCTAACAAGGTATATCTCCAGTTCGGCAACTTTCCGGCAACAGAAGCCCAAGACGGAGTGATCCCGGTCCTAGGGCAACAATAGAGGTTGTCAATCTCTCGCCAGCTCATAAAAAAATGGTCGAGTTAATACCACTCACCACATAACGGGGTGAGGTCATGTGGGTTCATCCGAATCTTGCTCAAAACTTGATGTAGCAGGCAACACCCTCCGCCACCAAGTCCAAGGGCAAGAAATCCAAGTCTTGCTACACAATTTTTCTCCCTTCCGAAGAAGCTATAGTGGGAACAACAAAGTTTGGCCTGACGTACCAACACGAGTACAACACCCCTGACGATGGTTCGCTCCCAATTACCAATGCCATCTGATCCAGGCCCATCCCAGCCTCCAGTAGCGGACAAGTCCAAGCAAAAAAGAAACTTGCTTCGATAAACTGCTACGCAAAGATACGGCTCAGGGGCTGGAGAAGCCCTACAACTTCGATATTTTTGCACAACTGGCCAATACTCCAGCAAATTTGTCAATATTCGAGCTTCTCCGCCTCTCCAAAGATACTTGGGTCACTCTGAGTGAGGCATTGTAGAATATCGACACTAACCTGGTGCAGGTCAAGCTGTCAGCTGAGAATCCTTCGGCATGCCCCCACTACAATAATGTGGTCGAGGTGGTACCCAACATCATGTTCTAGCAACAGGACATGTTGCTAAAGAAAAATCGGCACGATTGTCCTTTATATTATACAGGGTACATTGGCACCATCAAAGTGGACGGGATGCACATCGACCCCAGTTCGTCAATCAGCATCATCCCGTGAAGTCTGATTTAGACCTTGGGCATCCCGATGCATCGCTTGGCATCAACCAATACTTCCATCTTCAATGCAGGAAGAAGCTACCCCCTGGGTAAGGTTCGCCTGAAGTGTCAGATCGACGACTTGAAGACAGAGGTCACCTGCTATGTCATAGATGTAGACATATCCTACAACATCATATTGGGACGTCCATGGATACATCAATACATGATCGTACCATCAACCTTGCACAAGTGATTGAAGTACGTGGACGATCACGGCGTCGTCAAGACTGAATTTGTTGAAGTTAATCCATTCAAAGGGGTCGAGTCCTATTTCTCTGACTCGATCATATACAAGCAAGTCTACCAAGATGAAGGTGGCAATGACGCCGACGATGAGGCAGAGACTTGGACAACATCGGATGAGCCTTTGAGAGTCCATCTCAAAGCACGCGCTCTCGATACAGTCTCGTCCCTCAGGGTAAAAATGCACAAGGAAGCACTCGAACCTCTAGTCGTTCGCCTTCGTAGACCGAGTCGACCGCTGAAGGAAGATCTGACACCTACTATGACTTTCGAAACCCTAGTGGTAAGGCTGCGCAGGAGACCTTCGAAGCCGTCGCTCGCACTTGGGGTAGATCTCAGGTAGGACGACCTGGAGGAGTACGTAGCCGCTCATGCTAACGTTCCTTATCTTAACAATGTAATTCCTGAGAATAATATACCTTATTTTATGAATAAAGGGTTATCTTTGAACTACTTTAATGTTGCACATATATGCACATTGTATTCTATTGAGCACAGTCTAGGCCTGCACCTGCATATACAGGTGATTACCACCTATGCAGTGAACCGAGTTCTTCCCAGTCAAAATTCCTACTTCATAGTTCCAGCAAGGAAAAGGAGAGAAAAACTCATCATCTTCGGTAGAGTAGAAAGTCCCCAATCATCCATCCTAGAGGAATTGGAGCCAGAACTCGATATCGACAAAATATCGCTTCATCGGTACAATTCTCAAACCATGTACCTCATCCAGAAGATGGGATACATCTGAAAGCCGTAAGAGGCTTGAACTATGGCAAAGGTCGACGGCAGCCTCTGCATCTGCGAGCTCCTGTAGGCAAGTCCGAGGATTACTACCATAAGACCAAGCATGGCTTAGGATATGTCACGCCTCCCACAACCCCCGAAGGCTCGAGTGAAGAAGATGAGTTACATTCTCACTGTTCAGAATCTTCCCTTGGGACTTCAACGTCAGTATCGGAGATATGCTCAAACAAACATTATCTGCCAATATGGTGCTAGATGACCCTGAGGAAGACGAAGACGATCCACTTGAACTCTTTGAAGTATAACCGTAGGTCGAACGCCTAAACGCACAATGGGAGATGCGGTTCGAACAATGAGAACCTCCCATTGAGGGCGAAGTTGTACAAATCGATCTGGGAGATAAATCCTCCCCTAAACCTATCTTCATCAACAAAAGTCTATCCAATAAGGATCGAAAATCCCTGCTACATCTCGTCAGGAAGTACATCGATATCTTTGCCTGTAGAACGCTTAGCCGGTCAAGCAACACCACCGACGGTTTCGGCCGGATATCATGAATGCCAACAAAACTGAAGTCAACAAACTGATTGCTAGAGGCTTCATTCGCTAGGAACAACATCCGGATTGGGTGGCCAATATCGTACCCATCGTCAAAAAGAACAAAAAGATCCGGATATGTATTAACTTTCATGATCTAAATACGACATACCCTAAGAACGAGTTTCCCCTTCCGATCACATATATAATGATCGACAATACTTATGGCTTTGAGCACATGTCCTTTATGGATGGATTCTCAGTCTACAATCAAATCAGAATATTTTCTGACGGAGAGAAGCATACATCATTACGAATGCCGATAAGAGTATACTGCTATACAGCCATGCCCTTCGGTCTAAAGAACGCAAGTGCTACATACCAGCGAGCTATGAGCACCATCTTCCGAGAACATCTACGCAAGATAGTAGAGTGTTACGTTGATGACATCGCTGTCAAGAGCCATTCTAAAGATGATCACCTTGGAGACTTGAAGACTGTATTCGACCTGATGTGTGTGCACCAGCTCAAGATGAATTCTACCAAATCCTTCCTCGGAGTCTCCAACGATAAATTCTTGGATTTTGTCATAACTTCGAAGGGTATCCACGTAGACCCTGACAAAACTAAAGCGATTCTAGAAATTCACCCAACGAAGAACCTCAGAGAACTTTGTGGCCTTCAAGGAAGGCTGGCATACATCAGGAGTTTCATAACAAACCTCTTTGGACATTGTCAGTCGTTCACTCATCTCATGAAGAAGGGAGTCTCCTTTTTCTGGAACAAAGAATGCCAACGCGCCTTCGACGATATCAAGGAGTATCTCATGAATCTCGGAGTACTGGTGACCCCCATTGTGGGAAGACCCTTATTGCTATATGTGCGGGCACTGGATCACTCCTTTGGAGCTCTAATAGCCCAAAAAAGTGATGCAGGTCACGAATAAGCTATCTACTATCTCAGCAGGATAATGGCCGGCGCAGAGCACAGGTACATCCCCATTGAGAATGAGTGCCTCGCTCGGGTCTTCTCCATTCAGAAGACCCGACATTACGTAGTAGGACAAACCATCTATGTGATCTCACGATTTAATCCTCTCAGGGTCCTCATGATTAAACCCGGAGTGCTCAACTCTCGCCTAGCCATATGGGCAATACTGTTGTCACCATACGACATGGTATTTGTCCCACAAAAGGCATTCAAAGGCCAAGCATTGGCAAATTTTCTGGTAGCCTATCAAGTACCAGAAACCTCAAAAAACTTCGAGGAGATCCCAAACGAAGTAACAGACTCAAACCTGACCACGAGCGCAGAAGCCGTTTGGCGAATGTTCTTCGACGGTGCTTCAAGAACAGGGCTGAAAGGCGATATTGTAGCTGGCATCGGGATAGTACTAATTTTTTTATACGATCTGGTCATCAACCGCAATTACTCTCTCATAGAGCCATGCTCCAATAATGTTACAGAGTACAAAGCCCTCATCATTCGGCTCCAACTCGCTAAACAAGTGGGATTAGACTACCTGGAAGCCTATGGCGATTCAAAGCTGATAGTCAGTCAGGTCCTAGACGAATACGAGGTCCAGCATGAGGACTTGATTCCCTACCACGAAGCTGCACTTGGAATAATATCCATCTTCGAGGGGTTCTTTATAGAGTATGTCCCTCGACTCCAGAATATCGAGGCTGACGTCCTGGCCGGTATCGCTACCTCTCTGTTCATACCGGGCAAGACCCATGAGCTGATTATGGTAGTCGGTCAGGAGCTAGTCTGCCCAAAAAATAATATCTGTCGGTGCCTGAGCTACTAAATAGAGACAAACATCGACTCCCAAGACTGGAGACTCTCATTTAATGACTATGCAGTCTATAAAATTTTCTACAAGAACCCAAAGGAAGCCACTTTCATCAGAAGACGTTTCCTTCAGTTCTATTACGATACGGTCACCAAAATATTTTATCGTCGTTCCTACCCCGATCTTCTGCTATGATGTCTATCGAATGCAGAAGTGAAGCAGGCTCTGCGCAAGACTAACGACGGGGTTTGCGGAGTCCATCAGCCCGGACCCAAGCTATAGACCATCTCAGAAGAATTGGTTACTATTGGTTGACAATGATAGCAGAGGCTGTTGATTATGTGAGGAAGTACCAAGTATGCCAAATCTATGTAGACTTTATCCACCAGCCCTCAGAATTCCTATACCCAAAGGTATCATCTTGGTCTTTTGAAATATGGAGAATGAAGACTATCGGACCAATTATTCAACCTTTTTCTTAGGGATACCAGTTCATCTTGGCTATCACTGACTACTTCTCCAAATGGGCGGAAGTTGTTCCACTCGCTGAAGTCAAGACCTCAAACGTGATCATCTTTGTCAAGCATCACATTATATACCGCTTTGGCTTGCCACAGAATATCATCCACGACAATGCTCCACAGTTTGTAAGTCATACTTTTTACCAGTTTTATGACAAAGATTGAATCGAGAATGTAGCCTTGACGGCCTAAAGTCCAGCAGCAAATGGTCTGGCAGAAGCATTCAACAAGACCATCATAAAGCTAATCAAAAAGTTTGTGTCATCCAACAAACGCGACTAGAATGAGAAGCTGGATGAATGTCTTTGGGCCTACCGTATAACGGTCCGGACACCCACTGGAAACACGACATTCTTCTTGATTTACAGAAGTGAAGCGGTCCTCCCACTTGAGATCAAAATTTTGTCACTCTGAGTGTCCCTCTCCAACCAATTGACCGTTAACGACAATCGTCGTCGACGTCTACAAGAGTAAGAAGCGCTCGACGAGAAGCAGCTCTTAGCTTAACAATGCATTAAGCTGTATCAAGCACGCCTCTCAGGAGCCTTCAACAAAAGGGTCAAGAAGAAGATTTACCAAGTGGGTGATCTCGTCTTGACAATAAGAAGACCGATGGTCATGACCCATAAGACGACCGACAAATTATAACCCAAATGGGAGGGCTCGTTCATGGTAGAGTCTGTGTTCTCCAACGGCGCCTACTGGCTCACAAAACCCAATGGAGACTTGCTTATGATGCCTACCAACGACAAGTTCTTCAAAAAGTACTATGTCTAAGCCAGACTGGTACTCTCCTTCTATCATCCCTACTAAGTCTATAATCATAATATACACTTCTTGGATGAAAGCCATTGTCTGTATTCAGGAATCCTGAATACGCAATAGACAGTGGATCCTCAAAAAGTTCCCTAATGGAGTAATTCTCAAGTCTATCTCCACTCTCGGGTAGACCACTCTCAATCGGTTCTCTTTAGACATCAGTTCATGTCCACATCACCTCTGAACTATTGTCCTAATAGTTCTTCCTAGCTAGGTTTGCCATGTCTATATTACCTCTGAGCAAATCTCTTTGTATGACTATCGATCATCACATCCACAATACCTCTTATATCGATTGTCATTTAAACTTAGCACTCGTACTTAACTTTAAGTACGCCAGCGGTGTTAGGTCCACAAAATCGATCACATCCATATCACATCTAGCAGGGCTTGTCTCGAACTTGTTACTTGCACTCAGGTGCGCAAGAAATAATTAGTCCACAAAATCTATTACGTCCATATCACCTCTAATAGGGTTTCGTTTCGAACTTACTACTTGCACTCTAGTGCGCAAGAGGTAATAGGTCTCCTAAAGATCCCCCAGTGGGATGTCCTCAATAGAAGCAAATAGTTCACGTCTATATTATCTTTGAACTATAAGTTGACCATGTTCCCCATCCAAAGAAAATAGCCATGTCCATATTACCTCTGGCTCATTTTTTTTCTTCCATAAAAATATCGGGATCGTACCAAATCTCTCGGTATGACTATCGATTAGCTCACGTCCACGTTACCTCTGAGCTATCGATTCTCACATTCTCCTAAGTAGAGTTTACCATATCCTTCTTACCTCTGAGCAAAACCTCTCTACTTGACTATCGATTATCACGTCCATATTATCTCTGAAATCGATCAAAATCTAAAATTATCACTCGTACTTAACTCTAAGTACGCCAGTGGTGTTAAGTCCACAAAACCTACTACGTCTATATCACCTCTGGCATGACTTATTTTGAACTTATTACTTGCACTCCAGTGTGCAACGAAGTAATAGGTCCACCAAAGATCCCCCAGTGGAATGTCCTTGGCAACTACGGTGTTGGACTACGTCCATATTACCTCTAGTACGATACCCATAAGTCCACGACATATAATATGACAAAACAAGTACAAAGAGAAGTTCTGGAAAAACATAAACTTTTTATTAATATTCAAGATTATGGGTACATACGATGGAAATCCAGTACATTTAAGAATTTTTATTAATATTCAAGATCATGAGTACATTTGATGAAAATTTCTACAATAAGAACTTTCTCCGTCCAGGCGCCCCTCCGTGTTGTCGTTGCAACTGACACAAGTTGAGCCTGTAGCAGAACTCAATGCTTTCTGGATCATCTCTCCACAGAGCAAACCTCCGTATATGGATAAAAATCCATACTGATGGATAGCGAGGGAGGAGCAGGAGCAGGCTTTCTTCTAACATGCGAAAAGACCGAAGGCAGGAATGACAATTAATCAAAATCCTTCATCGACGCCGCAGTCCCCCGGCAGGTAGCAAGCCTTATAAAGGGGAGAAACGTAGCTAGCACGCTGCATGAACAGGGAAATCTGTGCAAGATGCAAGATGTTCATCCTCGTCTCCTGGATCAGTTCTTGGTGAACCGTCCTCGTCTCCTGGATCAATTCTTGGCGAACCGTCGCATAAGTTTGGCATTCTCTTCGAACAACGGGTTCTATGATATCCTTCCATGCTCCATCATGGGTACCACGAAGGGTGGTAGAACCTGTATAAAGAGAACATATATCAGTCTCAACGAAGATTGCAAAAGTGTGCAGCAGCCGCATGCCGCTTCCAAGTCACAGCACGCGCAGGAGGGGACATCTTGAGATATCCAAGTTCGCAAGCATGAGAAAGAAAAATTCTCATCCATGCGGCCAAGCCACAGATGGACCGATTCCTCATCCATGCGGCCAAGCCATAGACAGGCTCTACGTTCATATTGCAGATGACTGCACAACTATACGGTAGAACTCTATAGGGGTGGGGCCTGTGCGTGTTCTAGATAATTTTTCATCCACGCAGCGAGGCCGTATACTTGTGTCTATCTGTCCCTTACCTCCAAAGTGAACACCAGCATCAGGAGGCCACATATCGACATCGCTCCTGACAAACTCCATGGATAGATAAGCAGTAGCCCTCGGAATATTCTTTCGCAAAGAAAGGGGGGAAGCCGAGAGACAAGAGTTCTCTCTCCTCCTTCCTCCGCCTATTTATAGGCTCCTAGGGCGCCTGAAAAGATCGAGGCTATGAACCAGGCAGTTATGAGGATGATCCTGATGTCATTATTTGCGTAATCCACGGTTATCTCCACAAAATGGCCGTTGACTCCGAGTCTCAAGAAATCCACTCGAGGATTGAATCAAATCATGCATTAAATATAGATTTGACAGTCTGACAAAGACTCGTCCATGCGTGTCACTACCACTTTTTTGGAGATTGGTATTTTTTTTCTTTTTCCTATTTTTGTTAATATTGTAAATATTGGTATTTCAAAAAAAACTATTGTTGAATGATATTTATTTTATAAAAACTAGTGTTGATGTTTTTGGACTTTATTTATTTCCAATATTTGGTATAGTTATATATGTTATATATATTGTATATAGTTAATGGTTAGTTATTAGCCCTTAGTCTAATTAGTTGTTAGTGAACCTATTTAGACCCAACTAGACTTGTCATGGACCAACTTTAAGTTAGAGACACTTGAGCCCAATAGTTGGTTATTTTTATTAAGTTAAGTGATTTAATTCACCAACCATTACGAGTAGAAGCTTCCTCCTTAATGACTTTCTTCATGACAAGCCCCAAGGGGTATTTGAGATATTTTCTATTGCTTGTAGGCCAAGCATAAGGGGGTCGTCCATATAAGGAGAACACTCTCTCTTCTCTTTCCTCTTTTCATTCCAAAATTCTATATCTAAGTGTTCTTCCCCAAATTTCTGTATTCCTCCACCAAATTCCTACCAAATTTCTTTCAAATACATCCCTAATTCACCATTAGAGACTCTAGAAGCAAGGATAAGACAAGGATCTAGAAGGAGAAGGAGATTACACAAGTTGAGGCATCTTTGAGTCCAATTGGAGACTTGCATTAGAAATTCATATTCCAATAGGTACAATTTAGTTTTTCTCATCTAATTAGACTCTAAATCTATAATTAAATTATTAGGAACCCACATATGGACTAGAAATACTTATAGGAAGAAGTTTGGACTATTAGGGACCCCTATGGTGATAGTTACCATGTGTTTTGTATCAATTTTGGAGAAAATCCGAGATTGACACACCAAGTATTTGTCATTAGGCTAGATAGATATTATTGTGTTTGCTTTAGTGTTGTGAGTTTAGTGTCGTATTCACAATTGGATACGTGTAGGCTGTATCATGGCAATTTGATGATACGGGTTAATTTGGGATTTTTTCCTTCGACACGGGGGTTCGAGGATGCCATATTTTGACACGGACACGTAGTTGAGTAGCTAGAATATTGTATTGCTTAGAATAATGATTTTAGACTTGCTCATATCCTTTATGATACGTTTGGATCAATTATTGATGGCGTATCGAAGGCATATCGTAGATTTGGTGTGATATGGTGCAATGCACGCCAAGTATTTATATTTTGGCCTTGTTAGCTCCATGTACTCTAATTAGCATCTTCATATCTATTATGTATTAGTTAGGAATATAATCAAGGTATATATATATATATATATAAGTGTTATACTTATGAATATCTATATACTTATAGGCTTGTATACATGAGGGGTTTCTTAGATCAGTTGGACTGTTCGGGGGTCTATTCTCAGACCAAATGGAGAAACATAGTGCAAATGTGGACTATGATAGGGGTGGTTCCCTGTCATATATTATGGTGTTGCTTTTGCAACTTTGGATGAGGGTTCTCTAATTGCTCTCAACTGATGATGAGGATCTTCATATTAGAAGTGGACTGTGCAAGAGGGGAAAGGACTGTCTTTGTATATTGAAGTGAAGAGCCATGTACCCATGTAGGGCTGTGTGTAATGGGAAGCTAATATGCTAAAGTCGGTCACACAGGTTCATTTACTCGGCACAGGGTCATCTGCCTAATTACTAAGTTAGCTCACGAGGTCATAGGTACATGTTCAAGCACTCGAGTCATCGCGAAAATTTATCACACGATGCTCGCCCTAATTCCTAGGGTCAAACCATTGTTCATTTGCACGGGATATTCTACCCAAGCTTGTTTCACTCAAATTTCTAAACATCGAGCACATATTTTCCTACTCTCAATAATACGTTCGTTGCACAGGGGTTCAAGTCTGTTCATTAAAATCCAAGATATATCTCCAAGTTGCAGGATAAGCCTAGTAATTTGCATAGTCTATCTCTTCAAACACGTTTTGATAGAATCCCAATCCATTCCAAGTCTCGACCACCAAGCCAAGATTCAGTTCTAAACCTTTTTGTTTAACTCCAAGTCGTCCAACCTAATTCATGTATCCGTTTATAAAACCATCAAGCGTGATTTATTCCAGGTTCCAGGCTAACTTATCCTCAAAACATTTCCAATCACTTATATTTCCAAATTCGTTTTATCTTGTCGAACCAAAAGTCAAGACGATCCATTAGTTGTCACGCTCTGGTCTCTCGCAAGTTTGATCACCCTCGTTGGATATGAGATCACCACGCCAACGCTCCCACTAGATAATCGTCCTAATCCGAACTTGATGCATGTACGAGCATAGAGTTACGCTCGCACAAGACAAGAACGTTTGTATGTTATGGTTTACTTCAGCACGATCGAGACACCTTACATTTTTACTTTGCTCCATCCAAGTTATATATCCATTGAGTCTAGTTCGTTCATGCAGTGATTATAATTCATCTAGCAAAATCATCCAACTCCAATGTTACCATTCGGAATTCCATAGTCTACCTATAGCATTCCTCAAGCAACTAGTTTCAATTATTCAAACCCAAGTCTACTCTATTTTGATATGTTCCATTCATTGATTTTGTTTAGAATAATCACTGAACATGTTTCTGTGAGTTCGATCATCCCCGTCGTACGTGAAATTACCACGCTGACGCTCTCGCATGATAATCGTTCTCGTTGGGACTGATTTCGAATGTTATCATTTTGGACTTGATTTCAAGATCGTTCTTCTAAACTCCAAGCTAAATCCATTATCGCTTATCTCTTTCATCGAACAAAGATATTTATTTTGGGCTAACTTCTATTCAAGCGATATTTTGTATTCAAGTTCAATCCGTTTGTTTTAATCCAAAATCGCTCGTACGATCCTCCAAATTTCCAACAAGTTTGCTTAACCATGATATCGATTTCCATTTCCGTGAATCCTAATTTGATATAAGCCTTATCATTTATTTAAGATATTATAAAATCGTTCAATCCAACTATCGCACGAGACCTATGAATCCATTTGGACATTTCTAAATGATCCATACACCACTCAAAATTGAGTCATCCAATTAAATCCTCAATCGTTTTGTATCTTCCGACACGAAATACCGTTCGAGCTATTTCTCAAAATTCAAGCACGGTTCTCTATATTCGCCTAAGCGATAAATTCGAGAATGTTCTATCAGTTGCATTCTAAGTCTGACTTGTTTCTCATTCCTGAACGATATCCCAATCTCGTTGCAACTTAGCTTGCACCAAAGGGTCTTGGCACGCGATACTCTACACAAATTAGCCGAAAGGCTGTGTGCAAAGCTAACCGTTCGGGACAATTTTTGATTTTGCACTAACCAGTTAGACAAACATGTATAGGCATTTCAGGTTTGCACATAAGCCGCGATTCTAGCACGAGTCTAATCCCGAAGGGTCTAGCACAAGTCGGCACAAAGGCCTTTGCAACACAATTTCGTACAAGCAATCATATCATTTACATGCACTTTTTTGAAAGTATTTAGACTCATTGTTAGAGTATTCTGTTTGGAACATTGTGTAAATCCCCTGATTTTTTAATATTTTTAAAACTAGATTTTTCAGAATTTTTTGGGAATTTTTGGGAATTTTTACTAATTAAAAACCAGGGTATTTTGGCATTAAATAAAATTAAATATTTTTAAAATATATTAAAATATTATGAAAATAATATTTTTGGGTGTAAAATAAAATACTGGACTTAGGGTAATTTTTCGAGAATTTATTGGACCCCGAAAACATTTTTAAAAGCCTAAAACTATTTTTAAAATTAAAAAAATAATAAACCGGGCTGAACCGGGTTCAAACCGGGCTGAACCAGCCTGAACCCGGTCCAGCTGAACCCGACCGGACCGACCGCTCCTAGCGGGTCGGGCCGGGTCTGCCAGACCCGCACCCGCCTCCGACCCGACCCGCATCCCCTTCCCACGACTCAGCCGCCCGCGTCCCCCGCTCCGCCCGCGCTTCTCGGCCAACCACCTCCCCGCCCGCACACTTCGGCCCACGACTGCCCCGCGACCTCCGCCCCCTCTACCACGTCGGCCCTCACCTCCGCCTATCTCGGCCTCCCCCGCTCGACCACAGCCTTTATAAACCCCCTTTTTCCTCCTTCCTCCCCCTAGACTCGCCGTCGGAGCCCCAGCCCCCGCCCGCTCCGGCGCGGCCCCGCCTCCGGCCGCCCGAGCCTACGCCGCCTCTGGCCGCCCTCGCCAGTGCCACCCCCAGCCAGCTCCAGCCGCCGCACAGCAGAAACCCTAACCCTAGGTGAACGACCGGACACTTCGTGTCGACGCGGACACGGAGGAAATTTGGTTTCCGGAGCCCTGTTCAGGTACCTGTTTCTCTCTGCTTGTTTACCAGTTTTTGATTCCGTCTGTTGCATAGCGAACCCTGCATGACCCTCTCGGTGCCCGTGTAACCCGCTCGGTACATCGCGTCCTGTGGCGATCGTGAACCGCGATCCAAAAACAGAAAAATAACGCCAGGTTTTACCCCGGAACCGAGTACGCCCCGCCAAACGGGATGACTTGGTCGCGTGCGGTCTTCATCGATACGTGCGCGTCGTTGATACGGACGTGCGAGATTTTGCAGAAGTTGATTTGGATGTGCGTGCACACCGGAATCAACGCGTATCCGCGGACACCGTCCCGTATCCGTCAGTTCTAGAATGTGTCGTAACTTTGTGTACACACGTCAGATCAAAACAAAACTTACGCCATCGGACTCGTAGCGATACGCTGGTCCTGTGACCCACGTTTGGTTCGATTCTGAGAACGTTGACAAAATCGCGTATCGTGTGCCCCCAGGCTCCACTTGACAGGCGATTTTGTGATCGGCTTATTGGAATCCAATTCTGGAAGTTTCGTTGGGTTCGTATCATCGTTCTGGACCTATTGACACTAAGTTTGATGAATTTGGAGAACTTTGTTCCTGACACATTTTTTGGTGCGAAGCGGGCCACATGTGGACCCCGCTTTGACCCAAAATTGTCATTTTTGCCCTTGTCTCCAAATTGGACTCAAGGACAGGCGTTTCTAGCTATTAGATATTTTTTGAATCTGATGGTAATGTTTATTTCAGCATCCGGAGACGTTTTAGGAGATTTCACGAATACCAGAGCTACAGTTGGAGCCAGAACCTCAGGCAAGTGTACCTTGCCAATTCGCAGTGATTCCTGTTATAGTACTTTGCTTGAGTTCTTGTATATACATATATAATCTTGATATAATGCTCAACCTAGGACCGAGTGATTTTACTTAGCGTCCAATTAATAGTCGGGTGCCAACCCCGTACGCGGAGTTGTGTAACGTCACATAGACATGGATACCGAGTCCCGACATTTCTTGTACTTGTCTTATCAAGTACATCATAACCCCAGGACACCTGACATTATTCATGAGACAGAGTCTTCCTGAGACATTCATGGTAATTCTGTATAGGATACAGGTTCATGACATATTCTTTACATATATGCTTAGAGCTTATTATGACTTGCTGCATTAGACTTGATCCTGCGTGGCATGGACATGAGACGTTGTGGACATGAGACGTATGATTACATTGGGTGGGGAGAGACACACAGGCTACAGGTTGATTATATTATTCCGGCATCGTAGTCTCCCTTTGAGCTAGACAACCACATGATATCACTGCTACCCGGCTCCCCGACACAGAGCTTGTGGTAGTTTCAGCCTGAATTCTAGTGCTGCTCTCAACTTGCATTATCACTTAGCTGGTTACATAGTTTACCCTATTGTCTATTTATTGTTGCACTGCTTTATTTATTTTGGCATGAGTTATCTTGTACCTTGCTATGTCCCCTGAGGACCTGGATCTGGATTATGTTCCCTGGTATAGCCGAAGAGATCCATCCCGAGATATATGGTACAGGAGCACTTCCAGGAGCTGTACCAGAACCTGAGGACGAGATCGTGCCAGAGGACTTCTCCTGAGTATTGGTTTTATATATAGTCAGTTATTTCTGTTTCTATTTCCAGTTCCTTTATTTCTTGTCTATTGCATTGATGTATCAGACTTGTTCTCGGATTGTTCACCGAGACACTTTTATTTGAGATTTGTTAGTTTATTCTATTTGCATTATTCTGGCTTCTGATCTGTGATTATATTATGTGGATGAGATTAGTATAGAATGTGACTTGTACCATTTGATCTATTTATTATTGTACTACAGCTTAAGTACGCCCTGATGGATCCATTAAATTGGGTTGTCCATCGGTGCGTGCTGCTGGCCATTTTCACGTATCCAGTCCCTCGATATTTTGGGACTGGGGCGTGTCACATTGAGAGAGAGTTTACACAAAACCCATGAATGAGCTTTCAAAATTGAGAAAATTGAAACGATGTCAAAAGGCATATAGCCAAGCCCTGACACCAAACTGTCATGCCCCGATTTCCTGCAGAAAAATTGACCGTCCCCGCTAGGCGAGAATCACCGTGCCAGCGCTCCCGTAGGACGATCGCTTGACCCATCTGGGCGTGATGTCGTACGAGCGTGGAGTCACGCCCGTGCAAGGCCGTAGTTTATTGGCTGGAGGTAAGAGGTCTAAGCCACAGAGTCGCACAAATTATTCAAGTGCAGCAGAATTATAAACGCATAGACGATTGGTAACAAGTTCACTGAGTAGACAATAGCGGAAGCATTGAACAACAAAAGTTAAAGTAAAACAAAATCTTTATTGATATTGAACAGGAGGAAATGGCATATAGCCAAGATTACAAGCCGCTCAAGCCTCTCTCTCTCTTAACAGTAAAAGCGTGCTAAGTGGCTACATTTGTGAAATGATATACATGAGATGTTCCAATATTTTGTCTTGTATATGTGCTTCAGTTCTGGAAGCAACGCTCCAAGGCTCCAGAGTGGACTCCACGCCTTAGCACGCACGAAGGAGGCATCTGTACCGAACGATATTCTCCCGCACCCTGCAAGCAATCTGGTGGATTATCAGTACATGAAGGCACTGGTGGGGAGGCTACTCGCCCGCTCGACAAATCCAAACACGTAATATAGGTTCCGTACACCAACTATTTTATTGTCTTTCTAATTGCCTTAGGATCAGTTTTATGGCAAAGATTGAATAGCCTAACTCGTGTAGCAGTGCGTCGTGCGACATAAGAGAAAATATGATGAGACTTACCAACTTACCATTTGTCCTTTCCTGTCCAAGGCAAACCAAGTTAATTCATGCACGAGCATATATTCAATGAATCAGGGCATTAGCATATGCAAACAAGTATTTCAGTACGAGATTATGTTTCGGTGCACGAGCATACAACTTATCCAGAAGTGTTGCAGCTGATGCTCAAGTATTCAATTATGTACAAGTATCTTATACTCAAGATCGTCCAGTTGATTCCGATATTCTTGATGCGATACAATGACTTGCACGCGGATAGCCGCTAAGCGAGGATGACTTATCTATGTGAACGATTATCGCTGGCATAGCCATAAAGGACGAGTTATAATCACGGGATAAAAATGGAATACAAAGCAGGTGGCAATCCCCGCTGCATGCCATTTCCTCCTTTACATAGTGACTATTCCATACTTTTCGTCCAGATCGGATCGGTCCCAGTGCCCCGACAACCGTCCGTGGAACCATTTCATACCCCTGTGCACAGGTTGTCCGTGACATGCACGTCTCTAAGACCATTTCCAGATTCATAACGATAATCCTTGATTCTTTTCTAAACGAGCATTGCTCCACGAGCTGTTGATTCATTTCTTTACTTAACACGATTCTCGTTCAGTGTTCCACTTGACTAGATGCAATCTAAGGCAATACGAGTATGAGATAATCACATAGCACGATCTTTCTTTGCATAGTCTCCCTGAGTCGTTAGATTGAGTACAAGATGAGTATCACTTTTCTGAGGTATTGCGATATTATCTTGCTTAATTGTCCCTTGATGTAGTCCCCTAGTCGAAAAATGCCTTGACGACCAAACGGTCCTGAATACTTTCAATATTCTATACTTGGCTCCGAACGACTATTAGATAGCCTTCCGGTGGTTTGGATGAAAACAAGGCAAGATAGCATTTACTTGATATTGGCATGCAAACATATGACAAGCATTGAATCGAGGCAACTAATATAAGTTAACATATAGCAGACAAGCATGCATTTGTGTAAACATAAGCATTCACATTGGCTCAGGCCCGAAGGTAAGTCGAGAAGTAAAACCTGAAAAAATATACCGAGTGACATAATCTAGGGTCGTACAGTGTAGGAAGTGAATAGTGTACTACTGAGTTTACATATATCGTTCTTACTCGAGGCATAACAGGGTCTAGTTGTACAAGGCAAAGGTAGTATGCGAGGATCTGATTATAAGCAATGATTCATTTTCATGTTCTAACACAAGCAATACAATTTGGAATTATTTTCTTAGCTAGGTGCGTTGTATTCTTTTTAGCATGCAGGGGGTGATTCACCTAGCGACTAGCATGAAACATCCATATTTTAAGTGTGCTGGCTAAGCAAAGAGAAGTTCATCGTAGCCACCCACCTTAGCGATGATTCGCCTCGGTCGAGTGATACTCCGAGCGAGCCTCTGAAAGCCTAAGTCGGAACTCCTAAAGAACTAAGTCTGGGAATCCTCTTGCCCAAACGAGTATTCTAGCTTAAGCCAAGCGGGTCGGGATGTTGCACTTTTGCCATTTGAATCGGCGGTCCACTTAAGCAGAACGGGTCATTACAACAGTAGCCTTCAACTCTCAGATGTCCAGAACTTCTGAACCATAACCCATTTCCTGGACTTCGTTTAATATACCTGAGAATTCTGTGAACTGCCTCCATATGCTGCTCTCTGGGATCATGCATATATCTACTCACCACACTCACGACATAAGTAATATCAAGTCTCGTATGACATAGATATATGAGCCGGCCAACTAATATTTGATATTGCTCCTTAATCACCAGATCACCACTCTCAGCACACAACTTATGATTTTGCTCGATAGTAGTAGAAGCAACCCTACAACCCAGCATTCCTGTCTCTGAAAGAAAGTCCAGAGCTGTAAACCCCCTAATTTTTAAATATTAAATTTTAATTTTATTATTTTAATTATTGTAATTAAGAGAGATTTTTTATTATTTTTTAGATAATTAAAATATATTATATTCATGGATTGATATTTATGTGTAATTAATTAGTTACTAATATTGCACAAAAAATATATTTTTGGGTGTACAACTAATATTAGAGTATTATAGAATTTTTTTTAAATTATTTGGGGTTCAAACATATTTTTGAGTGGATATATATATATAAATATATGGGTAATAAAAATTAATATTAAACCTAAACCCGTAAACCCTAAACCCGGTAACCCACTTACACCCGAACCCGCACTCAAAACCCGAAACCTACTGCTATAGTACCCGAACCCCCCCCCAGTTACTGTAGTCCCGCTACAGTAAACCCCAACCACGACTCCTCATTTACCCTCCCTATAACCGCTGAACCCCCTCTCTTCCTCTCCCTGAAACCCCCTTCACACCCTATATATAACCCAACACTAGAGTAGACCACCACCACCATCATCTCCCCGACCACCCCGACCATCGTCGACGTAGTCAACCGCCGCACGCCACCGCAAGCAGAGCCAGAAATCTCGAGCAACAGAGCTACGCGAGGTACCCATCTTCCCTTTCCTATTTCTTCCTGCACAGTAATCTAAACAGTAAATTGTTGAATCCTATGTGAAGACCACATGACCCCCGTGAACCCTGTATAATTAGTTTATCTTATCGTGTCCTGTGTCGATCGCAAATCGTGACACAAAACAGGAAAAATGACTTAATTTTAGGAGCAGAAACTGTTCCAACCTCCCATCTTCGTGTCAATTTTCTTCCAACCTATTTAATATTTTAAAATTCAACTTGAACAGTAATTTAGATAGCATAACCTAATTATAATCTCTTTAATTAGTTTATTTTATTGTTAATTTATCTGTTGATTTATCTGCTGATTATTCAGCGTTGAAATTTGTCTAAAACTTAATTTCTTAAACCTGAATTTTCTCGATACGGGGTGCATCCCGTTAAACGAGATGACTTTGTCGTATGCGAATTATACCAAAAGGTGCATATCGTCAATGCGGATGTATGAGATTTTTCAGAACTTGATTTGGATGTGCGTGCACACCGAAATCAATGTGTATCCGTCAAAAAGTACCGTATCTACCTGATTTGTCACTTGTCATAACTTCGTGTGTACTTATCATTTCGTAACAAATGTATACCATCGTATTCATAGCATTACGCTGGTCATGTGACCCAAGTTTGGTTCGCTTCTGAGAACGTTGATAAAATACTATTTCGTGGGCCCCATAGTTCCATTTGACGGATGATTTCGTGATCGGCTCATCGGAATCAAGTTCTGGATGTTCTGTTGGGTTCGTATCATCGTTTTAGACTCATAGACACTAAGTTTGACGAATTTAAAGAACTTTATCTTTGATATATTTTTTGGTGCGAAGTGGGTCACATGTAGACCCCACTTTAACCAGAAATTATCAATTTTGCCCTTGTGTCCAAATTAGACTTATGGGTAGTCAATCTTAGCTATTTCAACTATTCTGAGAATAATGGTGATGTTTGTTTCAGCATTCGGAGGCGTATTTGGAGATTCTAATTTTACAGGAGTAATTGACGGAGTTCAAAGCCCAGGCAAGTGTACCTTACCAACTTGCAGTAGATCCTGTAAAATTATTTGCTTGTATTCTTTCTATATATATACTTCTATGATTTATATGTTCAACCTAGGACCGTAAGACGTTGCTTAGCGTCCGAACAAGATTCGGGTGTCGACGTCGTACGCGGAGTCGTGTAACGTCATTTAGAGAATTGATTCCACGATCCTATATTTTTACGTGCTTGCTTTACCAAGTATGTCATACCATATGACACTTGACACTATTTTATGTGACAAAATGAGTAATTTATGGTGATTTTGTATAGGCTTGTAGGATTCATGATATCAGACTTGCATATATAGAGATATCATTATGACTCATTGTACTAGCTAAAGGTCATGATCTTGCGGTTATGGACATGAGATATGAGGTTACATTAGGTGGGGAGAGACACACAGGCTACATGATGATTAAATATATATATACTATACTACTGGAGTTCCTTTAGTCTCTGTATCAGACCTTGGCACATTACGTGATACTACTTGCTGTTATGGGCTCCCCGACACAGAGCCTGTAGTGGTCTCAGCCTGAGTACTAGTGATGCTCTCATTTGTATTTTACTTAGCTGGTTACATAGCTTGTCCTGAGGATATATTTTATATTTACTGTAATTTATTTAGCTTGAGAGTTTATTGTACCTTTCTATGTCCCCTGATGACCTGGATCCGGATTATGTCCCCATGTACAGCAGATGAGGATTATCCCGAGGTATACGGTACATGAGACGTTGGAGCAGTACTAGCACCAGAGGACGAGGTTGTGCCAGAAGATTTCTCCTGAGTATCCAGTTACATACTCAGTTGTTTATGCTTATTGTTATTTTATATCTGACTTATGGACATATGTATTAGTGTTATTCTCTTTTCTTATTTTGTCGGGTTATTCTCCGAGACACTACTGATTTGGATTTGTTGATGGATTATTTTTTTATCTATTATCTTGGCTGGTCTATCATATTGAATTGTGTTTACTTTCTGTTGATGAGATTAGAATTATACTGTGATAGATGGGACAAACTTGTATTTTTTACAGCTTAAGTGCACTCTAACGGGTCCATTAAATTAGGTTTACCCATTGGAGTTGTGTTGCTGGCCATTGTCACGTAGCTAGTCCCTCGGTATTTTGGGACTAGGGTGTGACAAGAGTGTACTTTCGATAAGAAAGTAATATACCCTTTCGTGATCTTGCAATTTCAATTCCGATGAAGTATTTCAACTGCCCCAGATCCTTAACTTCAAATTTCTCTCCAAGCATTTTCTTCAACCGTAGGATCTCCTTAGTATAATCTCCAGTAATAACAATATCATCAACATAGACTGCAAGAACAGTGATACGAGTCTTGGAATGCCAGTAAAATATATTATGATCTCCATTGCACTGCCTATACCCCATACCACATATTGCAAGCCTGAATCTATCAAACCATGCTCTCGGAGACTGCTTTAGCCGATACAAAGACTTCTTCAGTTTGCATATATTTTTCGTTGCTTGTGAATTAGCAAAGACTGGTGGAATCTCCATATACACCTTCTCTTGGAGATTCTCGTGCAAAATTACGTTCTTGACATCTAGCTGATGTAGTTATCAATTAAACTTGGCAGCACATGACACCAATACTAGCACAGTGCTCATCTTTGCGACTGAAACAAAGGTCTCATTATAGTCGATATTATAAGTTTGGCTATAGCCTTTAGCAACCAATCTAGCCTTGCACATGTCAATCTTACCCTCTGGAGTCTGATTAATAGTATAAACATATTTACATCCAAAATCACGCTTCCCAGCTGGCAGTGGTACCATCTCCCATGTGCCGTTCTTCTTCAATGCCTGAAGTTCCTCCTGCATAGCACTCAACCACCTACGATTTTGCTTACCTACTTACTAGTTGTTAAGTACAATCACTGAATCTAATGATGCAAGGAAGGACTTATATGTAGGTGGAGTAGATGTATATAAAATATAATGTGCAATGTCAGTATCCCAACTGCCAAACTTAGCAGGAGGTTTTCCATCATTGACTCTAGAAGTTCTATGAAGCAAGATAGGAGGATTAGAAGTATCAGGGGAGGAATTATTACCAGGTGACTCAGATGGAAGGGTCGAAGAAGGTCCTAGAGAAAAGGGACTTGGGACATCAGCATTTGTGGATACTAGCATAGGGACATCAAGAGGAAGCTCATGTTACTTATGATGCTCATGTTGCTCCTATTACTGCTGCTCATACTGCTCTTGTTGTTGCTGCTCATGCTCCCTATATACTCTCAGCTCCCCCTGACTGTCAGCTCCCCTTAAGACACAATCACTCATCGGTGAGTCAAAAGGACATGGAATCATACCAACCACGATGCCATTCCCATTCTTCCCATCTCTACTAGCATCAGTAGAGCCATCCTCGAATAAGGAACTTAACTCCGTCTTCTCCCCATAAAATGGTTCAAACTTCCGGAAGGTCACGTCCATACTGACAAACAACCTTCTTTAAGTGGGACACCAACATTTGTATATTTTCTGACTTGGTGAGTAGCCCACAAAGATATATTTAATTGCTTGTGGATCCAGCTTGCTCACCATTATTCTGTAATATGTACAGCCAAACACTCTGGAGGAACAATAAAAATATTAGAGCCCAAGAGCATCTCACATGGTATCTTCATTACTAATACTCTTGGCGGCATCATATTGATTAGATAAGCTGCTGTTATAACAACCTCTCTCCACAAGAATTTTGTCACATTCATTCTCAACATAAAAGAACGTGCAACTTCTAGTAGATGTCTGTTCTTGCGTTCAGCCACCCTATTCTGAGCAGGAGTGTCTGGGCAAGTGGTTCGATGAAGAATTTTTTGACTAGAAATGAAATTAGCAAAGTCCTTGTTGGTGCACTCGGTCCCATTATCTGTTCGAAGAATCTTTACATGTACTCCAAACTGGGTCTTCACATATGTTGAGAAGTCTTAAAAATATTTGTACACCTCAGATTTCTGCTTCATCATATAGATCCAGGTCATACGTGAGTAACAAAAAATGGAGATAACAAACCATCTGAATCCACTGATAGAAGTAGTATGACACGGTCCCCAAATATCAGAATAAACAAGTGCAAATGGCTCAAAATTTCGAAGACCAACCATTTTATAAGTAGAACGTGTATGCTTTCCAAGTTCACAAGCATTACAAAATAACGTTTTTTGTCTACTTTATTCATTATCTCAAGTTCTAACTTATTCAAACTATCAAAAGATAAATGTCACAATCTGCAGTGTTGGAGCATTGCTTCTGTCTCTGGACCTCCATTAGTAGTAGCAGCAAGCATTGCAGCCTCCCGGTCCAGGTACTAAAGACCATCATGCCTGATGCCAGTCCCAAGCCTCTTTCCATGGCCTTCTCCTGAAAAGAACACATATCCCGATGAAAAAGAACAGTACAATTCAATTGATCAATGAGAGAGCTAACAGAAAGTAAGTTGACCGAAAATGAAGGAACATGCAATACAAATGACAGGGTAACAGATGAAGTACAATGGATCGAGCCAGTACCCATGATAGGCTGGGATGTCCCATCAGCAGTTTGAACTATTTCGAAATGCATATGCTTAGTCGGATAATATAATGCAAACACACTAGATGTATCTGTGATATGCCTAGATGCACCTGAGTCTATGATCAAACCAGTATGAGATTTAGTGGATACAAGTATCTGAACCGGAATATCTTTGCCCATATGAGCAGCGTAACCAGTAAAGTTACCATGGTAGGTAGTGTTATCCAGATCCTGAGTGGCTAGTCCCTTGCCCTTAGAACTCTCAACCTGAAGCTTGAACTGACGTAGTTCCTCCAGCTCTTTCATCTCAGCTCTAGTCATTTCGGTAGTGGCCTCCTCCATCATATCTAGGTGAACAACTCTCCGGCTTTCGCATCCCCTGCCTCTTTGACCTGCACGTCCATCTCTCTGTCATCTGCCTCCTCGGCCACGACCAGAATTATAAGGTTGAGGGCAGTTATAGCTGAGGTGTCCTTTTTTCCCGTAATTGTAGCACTCTCTATCATTGATGATGGGAGCACTAGGAACCACCAATACAGAACAAATAACTAGTGAGGTCATGCCTTTCATCACCTTCGGTCGGATCTTCTCTTGCTCCATCGATGCAACAGCCTCATATAGGGACAAAAAAGATGGCAGATGACACATTGCTGCCCTCTTAGCCTCAAACTGCGGGTTCAGACCTTTGAGAAAATAAGCCACATGCCTACGCTCAAGGTACTGTTTTCCAAGGAGAACATCTGCCGAATTTTCTAATGATAGCGAATCATAGTAGTTCAAGTTCGCCAATAAGCGACGTAGCTCCGCTACATACTGGAGTACTGTCTTCCCCCTATGTGGCAGCATCAATCTTCTCCTCAACTTTCATCATCATCATGACACTCCCAGCTCCAGAGTACATCACAGCCAATATCGTCCAGACATCAGCTGCACTACAGATCGACTCCACCATCCCAACTATGGATGGAGATACAGAAGTCAGCAGACAAGAAACCACCAGAGAATTAAGATGACTCAATGTTCTCCACTCAGCACTCGTCTTATCCTTTGGCTCAGTGCACTCTCCATTCACATATTTTTCAAGTCCCTTGGTCCGAAGGTTCAGCAGCGCCCTCCTAGACCAACTTAGGTAGTTTCTCGTTCTCTCAAGTTTGATGTCATTGGGCAGCGAATCTATCTTCTTTATCACCTGCGACGGTTCAGGTGTGGGCACGACTGCCCTACTGGATGAGGTCTCATCTAATTTGGCCGAAAATACCCTGACCACCCCTCCAGTATCTCTTTCAACTCCTGACTAGTCATAGGTGTTCCCATCTCCACAGTTGCACACAGGGACGAGGTCAAACGCAACTCAAACACGTGTCGTACGCCTACATGTGATCATGACTTTCTTCATCTATTTGTGCACCCCCAAACTCATGCGGCATGGAAAATGCACGATGGATAGAATTTGCCGGAACAAAGGCTAGAAATAGAGACTTGTGCAAAACTTTTCAGGAAGTATGCTCTCTAATCTTAGAACCCACGTTGAGATCGAAATCAGAGGATCACACAAGGGTTCCTCTCTGATTATCCACGATCCAACGACGGGTTTGCCGACACCAACAGGCAAATCCGTAGGGAACGTCGACGACATCCGAGGGTGGGAGGGACTTCCACGCACAGAGGAAGAGAGGGGGGGGGGGGACTTCCACCCTGGTAGAGGAATGCGGGAGGGGGGGATCGGGTGAGAGAGAATTCTCCTTATTTTTTTTAATTTTTTTTTATCATTTTTGGAAAAAGAATTCAGAACTTTGGTTCAGATACCATATAGAGAGAAAATAATTGATTGATTTACTTCTAAGAGAAAAAATACATATATATATATATATATATATATATATATATATATATATATATAGGAAAAGATTAGCTTATTTCTTATTTTCTATCTAATGTGAAAATAAGTCATCCTCAACAGTACATTTGCAATTTTAAATCGAAGTTTGGATCCATTTTCGATTTTGAACCGCCGATGAGTATGTTCCCCAAAGAAAAGCAATTTTCAAGTCTAAAACTAGTTATTTGTGTGCCAGTCATATATGTTATGGTTCGTCGTCAAAGAAAGGGAATCATTCTTTTATGGCCAAGAGGTCACCTGTAGATAATGACACATCAGATGAATTTCTGGAGTCATTTGTATGTCTCTATTGTTTGAAAAGCAAGTGCCATGTCTCTATTATAGCATTGATGGTGTAACTAGTTTACTTGCCACGAATGATGACAACTAGCCATGATGGTGGATTTGGAGATATGTCAAATCGTCATCATTTCTTTGATCAGTGATTAATGTGTTGATTGTTCTTGAGCCAGTCCACCACATGTGAACTCACTATGATGCACGCCTAGCTAGGTCTCGGCTTGTTTCTGGCCCACATGTCTGTTATGGTGTGTGTAAAACCTTTTTTTTTTTGGAAAGGGAATGAGAAATTTGAGAGGAAAGCAAATGAAAGAAAATCTTTTTTTTCAAAAGGAAATGAGAAATTTGAGAGGAGGAAATTTTTTTTTTTTTTTTCGGAAAGAAAATAAGAAAATGAAGAAGAGTAAAATAAAGGTGAAGTTAATTTTTTTTTGTTTTTGTTTGGATGATTAAAAAATAGAGAAAGAAAGAGTGAAAAAAAAATAAAAACCTAGATTTTTTTTTTTTAAAAATGGACGAATTATAGCATAATTGCGAAAAAGGGGAGAAGTTTTAAAATTTTGCAACGAGAGGGACAACTCGCCAACTGAGTTAGCGGGGTCAAACGCAACCCAGAGAACGAGAAGAACTCGCCAACTCAGTTGGCGGACCACACGAAAATAACTGCTGCATCGAAGACCCCCCCCCCCTCTCCCTCGAAGACACCCCCCCCCCCCCCCACCAAATAAAAACCTCCCACTCCCTCTATAAATCAGCCTCCAACTCCTCCTCCTCACCGCACTCTCACAATTCTCTCCTCTCCTGAAATCACTCTCATCTCCCCCACTTCCCTGTCTGCAAGCAGCAAGATCAACTGGAAAAAAATAACCCAAAAATCTAATGTAAGTAAACATATTATTTGTGTCATTTTTTAAATCGTTGACATGATTATTATATATTAGTCGTAAATGATCCAAGTTAGTTTTTTTTTTAGATGGCTAACCAAAATGACGGTCGTATTCCTGGTGGACCGACTACCGACCTTATTATTAAGCAACGTGAAGACCACATATCTAGTCGAATATTTACTAGAGAGGTAATATTTTAAATTATAAGTTTGCAAGTTAAGTAATTTGCACATAAAATATAATGCATATATTTTTTATAGTTATACGATCATGATCTTGGTTTACGAACCCGGATCCATATACATTGGCAGACCTAAAGAAACTATCGTACGTGGGAGCTAAATTCTGTCAAAAAGGCTTTGGTGGAATCATTTGGATTCCACTATATAGATCGGGTTAGATATTTAATCAACGATCTTCATCTAGTTGTAAGTCTTGCGGAGCGTTGGTGGCCTGAACGCAAAACTTTCCAACTCACATTTGGTGAGATGACGATCACCCTATTTGATGTGGCAAATATATTAGGGTTACCTATTAAAGTTGACGCTATATATTTTGATGGCACTTAAAGGAATATAATCTGATCAGGAGGTATCTCGGTATTACTCCTCCATCTGGTACAAAAGATGGCAATTTTATGAAGTTTACATGGATTCGTAGCAACTTCATGGACCTACATCACACTATTGACGGGGTGGTTGATGTAAATAAAATACAGGTATATATTTTAATTAGTAAGATTTGTTTATGACTTAATTTAGTGTTTATATAACACTTAATATTTTTAGGTCATTCGTTGCACTAGAGCGTATTTGCTCTGTTTATGTGGTGCAATTCTATTTTTCGATGCATCAGAAAATATGATAAATGTGCAGCTTCTACCATTCTTGGATGATTTGACAAAACCTACACAACATGCATGAGGAGCTGCTACTCTAGCGTTTTTATAGCAAAATTTGACAGAATTTGTGAGATCCAGTCGCAAGAGTATTTGTGGATGTATTTCACTGATTTAGGTATGAATGAAAGATCTAAATTAGTTAGATTAGAATACAAATTTGTTTGTACTAATATCATATTTTTGTTTTATAGTTCTGGTCCTACGAGCACTTCTATATTGGTAGGCATGTTATTAGCATTCTCAGTGATGTTGGAGACTTTCTGGTTGCTATGCGATGACCCACAGATATAGTGGATTATCAACACTACCAATACATGAGTGTATCACTTTATCGTAGCAAATTTGATACACTGCAGTATCATGAGGTAATTATTTAAATAACTGATAAATATCTTTAAATTATTACAGTTATGATCGTAGAGAAACATCATATCTATTTGATACAATGTTATTAAATAGGTTACATGGTTACCATGTGAAGATGATGCTCTAGAAATCAAGATGACATCATATTCGTTTAGTTTACACAGATCTTATATTTTATATGATCGATTCACCATGTACCATCCGGCAGACAGTGTTCTTCGACAATTCGGGATGAGTCAAATAATTTCTAATGATCCACCGACTGTCGATTATGAGCCAGCAAATGCAATACAACGAATCATTGGTCTCGTTGCTGATTGGAATAATCGGTTCGAGAATTATAGTGTGAGGGACATGTCTTTCGGACTAATCTGCTGAGGAATGTAAGTTCTAAGTTACTCATTATTCGTATTGATTTATTGTAAATAGTTTGCTCAAATTTTGTTTACATTATGCAGACATTGATAACTTGGATTATAGGCAATGGTGGGGATGCCCTCTTATGAGCAACCGAGTATACAAATATGAGGAGCAAAGGTTCAAGAGTAGATCCGTGGATGATTCTACTTTGCGTGATTTTGTCGATGGCATGCATAATTTGGTATGACTTCATTACACTTTCAAAATTATATATACATAGATATGATAAAAAAAATTAATTTACATCTTACATATTTCAGAGTGGTGTATACCAACAATATTTGCAACCACCTAAGATAAATCTTCCCCCATAAAGTAGATTTCTTATAGAGGAACTTGTGACTCGTGTTGATCATCTCGGTATTGGACGGAAACCTGAAATGCCTCCAGTACAAACACGTCTTCCACCAGACTATCCGACCGACTTTGTACGACAGAGACACTCTCGTCGTCGTAGGAGAGATGGTACAGAGGGACCTATTCACCACTATGTTGGAGACATTCCCCAATATTATGCTGGAGCGAGCCCTATTCACTAATATGCTGGAGATATTTCCCAATAGTATGCTGGAGCTGGCCCTAGTCACCAGTATGCTGGAGCGGGCCCTAGTCACGAGTCTGCTGGAGCGGACATTAGTCACCAGGACGTTGGAGATGAACGCTATTAGATATTTACACAGTTTTTTCGACTCCATCAGCACCGCTGCCTACCTAGACTCAGCAAGAGGAGGATGAGGATGAGTAGATGAATGTTTAGAAGTATGATTTGTAACAATGTTTGATTGCAATATTTGTCAACTTTCATTATCAGACTCACTATTACAATATTTCTAAGTTTGTATTGAACAATTCTATTTTACTCTCTCGGTTGACTAGTACATCTTCTTCGGTTGTGTCCCATCGCACCATAATTACTGCAACGAAGATCTCTCGTCGATGATTCCGGAGTTTTATGCGGTTCTTCTTTGGTCTTCCGTCTTTGCGTCTTACATCCGGTACTCCAATTTCTCCTCTAACCAAAGGAGCTTGGATCTTGTAGAAAACTGGAATTGGCTCTATTTTTGGTGCGTATACACTTCTCAAGGTCTCCGTCGAAAATATTGCAGGATAAAAACTATCAATACTAATATTGCAATATCTAAAAACAAAATATGTAAGTATACATGGTATATAAGTATGGTACCATCTAAAACATGTACAAGATCTGTCGATTATATTAACAATATATGTTCTACTTGTTGCACGGTCTATTATTTCAAACTTATAACTATCAATAGCTAATATTTCTAGGTGATTCTTCTCTTTGATAATACAAGCCATAGTCTTTAACATCTTCGGACAATAATCTGTGTCTATATTTTCAGTATTTTTTCTACGATTGTCATCAAGTGTAATAATCTTGGCTCTAATACCATCGAGAAGTATTGTTATTGGCTTATCTCGTAATTTCTTAATCCAGCTATTGAAACATTTAGCAAGATTAGAAGTGTTAATATATAATCTAGGACAAGGAGCATACGCTGTTATCCAATGTTCAAATCGACGACTTTTATCATTTACACCAATAAGCCAATCGTACAACATTATGTTCTCGGCTTTAATTATATCAAACACACTCTCTGCATCCGTTTTATTATATGATCTAGCAAGCAAGTCTAACAAGTGTTGAAATGTTGGTTCTTTCGTAACTTTTTTTCATGTTTTGTTTAAAATACTGAATACAAAAAATGAGGAGATGCAGAAAAATTAGCACAAATAGCATTTATTAATCCTTTTTGCTTATCAGATATAAATAAAATTGTACTCCAATCATTAAAAAAAACTTTTAAAATATATTTTAAGAGAGTTTAAAAACCAAGACCAAGAATCACTATTCTCACCTTCAGCAACAGCATAAGCAATAGGATATAATTAATAGTTAGGATCGTGAGCACAAGCAATAAATAAGATACATTGATATTTAGACGAAAGAAATGTAGCATCAGTACTAATAACCGGTAAACAGCCCGTTAAAAATCCGTCAATACATGACTTAAAATAAATAAAAATTCGTTGAAAGCTATTATTATTTGCAGTTTTAATAAAACATGTACTATCTGGATTCGTCATCATAATTCTATAACAATACTCCCCAAGACTAGCGTATGCCTCATCATAACTACTATTAATTTCAGTTAATCCCGTCTCTCGGACTTTCCAGGCTTTGGAATAACTAACTTGTATACGGTGCTCCCTATATATATCTTTAACAATTTGTGATGGAATATATGACTGGTTATCTCTAATAATGTCAATTATCATGGTCTTAATCCATGCAGCGGTAGCTAGTCGATGACGTCCTGTACTAAGTCTTCCTAAACAAGAATGACGATTTTCTAATGTACTAACTTTAACTATATCGCCATTTTCAATGGATTTGACATATACTCTCCAATTATAATTCGGTTGAACACAACTATATATAATTCCACGAGCATTATTCGTAACACTAGCTGAACAACTAAAATTATATTTAATTTCTAAATTACTTATAAAGCTTCTAAAGTGAGAATGGCTAGGAAATGATTGTCCCTCAAATACTTCATCAGTGACAGCTTTTACAACATCATCATCTACCGTATAATCTATATTTTTAACTAAATCATCAATATTTTCATCGTCGTTGCACTATCATCATCATGGTTAGATTCATCTAATGAATGACATTCTTGAAAAAATAAAATAATTTGTTGAGAAGGACTAGCACCCGAACTAACATGCTGGTATTCAGAAAAATATTCACTATTTCTATCATCTAATGTTGTTGCTACTCTAATAACATATATTTTTATATACCGTGATTGTGAATTAATCTCAAGAATATAATTCCATTCATCTTCACTATCTATCAAAAAATAATTAGAACCAAAAATAGACTTCAAAATAAAATCGTAATGAATAGAACAACGTTCAATAATATGATTACGTATATTTTCAAAACTAATATTCGGATAAGTTAAAAAAAAATTGGCTCTCCTGCTTCATAATTTAACCCATTTACTTTACCGCCGTGCGAGCATACAATTCTTACGCTACGATCCATGACGGTTGAGAACTTTTGCTACAAGAAACTCAGATGAACTTTGGTTGCAGGCAAAATTTTTTTTTTTTAGTGTTGGAAGCTTTGCTAGAGGCAGAGAGACAGAGGGAGTGCTGGAGGCTTTGCTAGAGGGAAGAGAGTGAGAGTGAGAGTGCTAGATGATTTGGATGAGACAGAAAAATATATAGAAGTTTGTATTAGCTGTTGTGCAACGGCTATAATTCCTCCCCCTAACCCCCCACAAAAGCCAACGGCTATAATTCTTCCCCGCCCCCCATCCTGAGAAGCCAACGGCCGAAATTTTCTTCCCCCCCTCACTTGCCAACTGAGTTGGCGAGCGCTGTCCCCAATACCCCGAGCTCGCCAACTGAGTTGACGAGCCCTTTGACCCCACCAACTAAGTTGGCGAGCGTGCCCAGTTGCGTTTGACCCCGCCAACTAAGTTGGCGAGTTGTCCTACTCGTTGCAAAACATCTCCATTTTTTTTTCGCAATTATGCTATAATTCCTCCCTTTTTTTGAAAAAATCCGATAAAATTTTTTTTTGCTTGTGAAATAAAATTATAATTACTATGTAGTTCTTGATTTATTTAAATCATAATTTATGTTTAGTTTTTTGAAGGATAGTTGGGTAAATTTTCAAAATTGCTCTCATTTCTCTTTATTTTTCTTCTATTTTTTTGAAAAATTTATTTAGTGGGATTCACATTTTTTTCTTCTCAAATTTGTTTTCTCCATTTTTTTCTACCTCTTCCCAAACAACATTATTTTTTTATTTTTCTCCTATTTTTTTCAAATTTTTTCTTTATTTTTTTTCCTTTCCAAACAATATGTTAATATGCTATGGAAGTTTCAAAAGCTTGTTGTGATAGGGTTTTCTTTTAATGTGTATATAGATATAAACAAAAAGTCACCCAAAAAAATTTAGATGTTCAACGTAACGTTCGGAACTTTGTACATGATGCGTTGCATGTCTTTTGGGTCCACTGTTTTTAACTTTCACTATTTAAAATAGAAGAAATAATACGTCTCCGTGATTCGATCCACTAATCTTTTATCTCTCAGCCAGGATCTTATATCTTTCTTCGGTAACCACAATAATCACTAATCTGCCGTTTAAGTTATTTTCTTGAAAATATAGAAAATTTTGCAAATGAAATCTCGTTTGGTTTTGTCATTTGTCATTTTTTATTTCAGATATGGTAACCAAACTAGTTAGGCGAGTATGTTTTGCCCAGGTTTTTTAAATCAAACTTAATCCCACCCAGCAAAGCACAAGACCGAGTGAATTGCACTATATAATTTTGAAACTCGTCCATGCCAGTTGCTTGATCAAGTGACATGTAGGAATTTTTGATTTTGAATCCTAGAAAATAATTACACATTTATGTGTCAACTCAAAGCGTGTATATTAATATAAATTTTTTTGTTAACTTATGCAAATAGAGAAAGTGGTATTCCATGCGGTTAGATTGGTTGAATATTTTTTCGAGAGGAGAAGGATCAAGATATTCCAAAAATATTTATACTTTTGTCATTTATTTTTTTGGAATTTCTTTAAAAGCTAGGTCCTGAAGGTGACTCGAAATCTGATAAGGACGTGGACGAATGACGCAAAGTGATATTTTGATGACACACTTTACACTTCACACGGATGCAGTGCGAGTGCTAAATTTTCGCACAGAGGAGGCTGTTTCAGCAAAAATTATCACGTGTGCGAGGGTTACACGGAGCGTTCTAGAAAATATATTGCTACGATAGGAGAGTTGACAACAGTCAAAACAGATCCTTGAAGTGATGTCCGTTTGACAACATCCAGTTCGAGATCTACAGCAAGAGTGACAATGGAGCGTTCTGGAAGTTCTATTCTACGAGCTTGCTGGTTTCTGGAAGCTGATCGACGAAGATTGTCGAATCTTATCTTGAACAACGGTAATATTCATCACCCCAACAAGAAGTTCTTTTCTGTCGTGCATCTTGTTTTTGAGTTTCTGTTTCCGTTCTGATTGTAACAATTGTATTACAAAATTTTTAATATTTTTCTGCTTAAACAACTTGTTGTTGCAGTATTTATATTTCATGAATCAGTTTATAATCTGGTGACAAAAGACCAACAAATTGTATTATTTCGGATTACATACTTTGTGCGAAATTTGTAATCCGACAATAACACAACCAATAAGTCGAGGTCTTCACAAAAAACCGGTTTGGTTTGTGGTTTCCCGATCGGTTCTCAGTTATTGAGAGTTTAGCTACTTGATTAGTCACTAACCAAGCTCATAAAGCTCAGGTGGTTGGAGTAAAATGAGCCCACCGGGATGTTCGATCCAGACCCAAACTATGAAAGAATGCAGATGATGTGCGTGTGTGGCTCTCCCCCTTTCCAAAAGTATCTACCAATCAACCAAGCCGCCAAATATTCATAATTTACTTCATCACCAGGATCTCCGGGCCAGTGAAACAATGCCAGCTGGGAAACGCAGTATTATTTTTAGGGTTATTTTATTAAATTATTTCCCTAATCCAATCCGAGTCAAGAATTACGGAGTAAACCAATCTTCTAGATCCTTCCACAGACGTCTCTCCCTCCATTTTAAATGCCCTAAATTTTCCCCTTTTCCTCCTCCTCCCATCCTTAAATTATTTCAATCTTCTTCTCGATCCTTCTTTGCTTCTAATGGCGGCGACAGAGAGCGAGGTGATGTCGTTGGGACGCCTCTTTCCGGTCTTGGTCGGCATAGGGGCGTCCGGCTCGGACCCGGCCGCCCTCCCGGACCGGATCGTGCTGCTGAACCCGGTGACCCGGCGGGTGGCGGTGCTCTACGGGGACTCGGCGGCGATATCGGAGATGCTCTCCGACGTCGCCGCCGCCGGCGGCGGCGTCGGCGGAGGAGGGGGGGTCCCTCCGGCCTCGAAGAGGTCGATCGAGGCGATGGTGGCGGTGGAGGTCGGGGATGACGACGACGCGCAGGAGTGTCCGGTGTGCCTGGACGAGCTAAAGAAGGAGGAGGTGGTGGTGAAGGAGATGCCGTGTCGGCACCGTTTCCATGGGGACTGTATCGAGAAGTGGTTGGGGATGCACGGGTCGTGTCCGGTGTGCCGGTACCGGATGCCGGAAGAGGAGGAGGAGGGGGAAGAGTCCAAGGAGGCTGTGGCGGCGGAGGAGGAGGAGAGGAGGAGGGAAGTTCAGGTTACTATTGTTATCCGGAGGCCGGCGTCGTCGGCGGAGACGGCGGCGGCGGATGATCTGGACTAGTTTAGGCTTAGATTTTAATTTTTTTTTTCCTTATTTTTTTTTATTCGCAGTTTTTAGTTGTGTTTCTTGGTTGTGGAAGTGAATTTGTACAGACAGTTTGGGGGTGATGTGAAAATGAATGAAATTAATGGACTTTTCGTCTGCAAGAAAAGTAAGAATATAGAAGAAGAAACGAAGACGATCAACTTGTCTCGTGATTGTAATTGATTTTTACCATTACGAGGACTTCTGGAGAGCAGCCTTCTACCCCCATCTTATAAACTTTTATAAGAGCATTATGCTAATGTCTATAACCTTTTTAACAATTACAATTGTTATGAAAAGGACTTAGAATTATTAATTAGTGTTTGATTCCTTGTTTGATTACAACTTTTGCGCGTGGAGGTCAAAATCATACGAGCATTATTGTTATATGACACGAGCATTATTGTTATATGACACGTCGGGATGAGTTGGAAAATTAACATATAATTGTTTATTGGCTTAAAATCCTAAAAAAAAAGAGTCTTATGTCAGTTCCATGTCATTGGTGATAATATCAACTAAAAAAGAAAGAAAGATAATAAATAGAATTTTTGCTCAAATTTATAACAGCATTCAGCACACAGACTGGATGTATCCTCGCTGAAGGGGTTTCAGGTAGGCTAGAGATGGACAAAAATTAGCCCCCTGTTAGTGGCCATATTGGTTTATTTTTGTATCAGCTATTGTAGTTAGAATTGTATTTATTTTTGTAGAAGCTGTTGTGCTTATTATTATGATTATTATTTGCAAAAGCTGTTAAAGTTAAAGTTGAAATTGTATTTATTTTTGCTGCAACAAATGTCGGAAAATTTGATACAATTTACTGTAAGTAAAGATAATTTTGTTGCAGTGTTTATAGTAAACGAAATGTTAAATTGATAGAAGTGCTGAAACAAAAGCTTCAACAACACCGTATATAAACAACCACCAAACACCTTTTATAGAGTTTATTTTAATGTTAAATTACAATTTGATATCTTCAACTATTTATGTTTTATTAATTTAATATCCTAAATTTTAACAAGAGATAACTTGATATATATCTCAACTTTAATTTTTTAACTTAATATGCTGGTGTTAAAAAAAACAAAAACAAATACATGCCTAACAAATAGGAGCTTGGAGTTTTATTCACCACTCCTAAATTTAGTGAGGTACTGGGTAACCGAGACCCTGAGATAATTAATCTTGCTCTGGTCACCAAGTTAACTTGGAGATTTCCTACCAACCCCATGGGCTAATCTTCTCAAGAATAAATACATGCCTAGCAAAATCTTTTACTGTACCAGCCAAACCTGCTAATTCCAATATTTGGTCAAGTATGTTTCGGTGCAGAGATCAACTAACAGGGAACATATACTGGTCGGTAGAGAACGGTGCTAATATTTGTTAGTCTCGGGACTTAATCAAAAGATGAATAAACAAGGCAAACATAATTTCTGATAAACTTTACAGTCTATCCTCTGTTGATCCAAAAGTTGCGGTCGAGTTTCAGAAGCTTCAGCAAACAAGTTTGTTTTCCAAAATCTCGATTCCAACGAATCACTATATAGAAATTTCTGATTACAACTTGCATCGAAGAAAACAAAAGAATCAGAAAAAATAAACTTCTTGTTATTCCTTGCAATCGCAGTTGTAGACGGACAGAACAGATTTACAATGAAGAGAAGAGACAAAGAGGAAGAAACAGCTTTTGCTGGGGTGATGAAGATCATCGTTGCTCAAAGCAAGATTCGTTCCACACGATCTGCTCTCAGGAACTAGCAAGTTCTAGAAGAACTTTCGTAACGCTCGCGTCACCTCTTCCAACTCGCGAACTCCCTGTACTCCTCTTGGCAGCGTAGCAACCTCTCTTCAACTCTCTCTCTTTCGCGAAAATCTCTCAAAATTAATCACCCTTTAATGAGGGCTAAGAAGAGAGTATTTATAAAGAAGCCTAACCACCTAAGTAGGTTACAAAAAGATAATGACGAATTTAATTCAGATCCCACAAAATCATATCTGAATTAAAGACTCAATATTTCCATAACCGAATCCGAACCGACTTGCTTCTGCTTTTAGCACATCAGCATAGCAGCGAAGCGGCGCATCGGCCCAGCGGTGCATGCGCGCAGCAGTACAACAACACATGCGCATATAGCCCGCTCAGCACCCTGCTCTGCTCCCTGCTCATGCGCCCGTGCATGCAACAACGCATGCAACTCGCGCATAAAATGGTCGCACGAGCGCAACTAATGCGCACAAGCGCCATGCGCCGATGATGACGTGCTAAGTGCAAAATGTGTCAACAAAGTTCCACTTTGCACCCTTTAGTCTTAGTCCGAGTCTGAGTCGCTAACCCCCTTTGGGGCTTAGCTCCTATGGAATAAATTTCAAGAGCATGACAAAAAGTTTAAAAGCTTTCCTTGAGTAGTTAATCATTTTTCATCCTAATAAAATATCCCCAAATGGCACCCATTTACCCCACCACACCCTATGTGCATACCTCAACATAAAGTAAAGCATTATATTGAGATACCCACTTGGAGGTGTAGCCAATTTGGGATTATCTTTCATAGTCCAAAGGCAAAAATACCAAAAATTCTCACATATCTCAATATATGGGTTGAGCGTTCCCCATAGTGACTGTCCATCATGCATTAAGATTGATGTCGCTTTGACTTGAATCTTCCCGCGTAGGTCAAATATAGCCACCTCATTTCAGGACAAAGGTATTTTTGGGTAATTTGCTACAAATTTTAAATTTTGAAGTTGTGTGTGTGTGTGTGTGTGTGTGTGTATATATATATATATATATATATATATATATATATATATATATATATATATATATATATATATAAAATATGTGACTAATAGCTAATTCATTAAGTTTAGAGTAGACTAGTTGAGCCACTAGTTAGTCATGACCAATTTATGACCATTAGACCCAATTAGACTCAAGGGTAGAATATTCCTTCTTTAGAATTAATGGATTCCCTTCATGAGAAAGTAGAGAAGGGCATTCAAGTCCATTTAAACCACCCTAACCTAACCCTAATTCCATGGAGAGTGGCCGGACCCCTTTATAGCATATATAAACCTCTTTTGGTTCATTATTAGTCTCCTTTATTCTATAATAGTTCATCCCAAGTATTCCCCTAATTTTAGAAGAAGCCCTAATTCCATTCATTCCCAAATCAATCCTCATTCCTCCCAATTTCTATTTTAAGAGAGTCTAGGAGCTTGGATTGCAAGGAGCACTTAAGGAGGAGGAGAATTGCTAGAGGCTTGTGTCCATTTTGTGTCCACTTGAAGAATTCATTGGGAATCCATCTCACAATATGTATAATTATGATTTTCTCCTTCAATTTAGACTATAATTCATGCATTTGACAATTAGGAACCTTTCCTTGGCTTAGGACTACCCATAGGAAGAAAGGACTATGTCCTAGTAAGTCACATTGTGATAGTTACATTGACTTAATTTTGTGGCCAAATTGAGAAAATTCTGAGTTTGGACCATTATGTGTTCGTAGGAATGTTACTATAGTAATTTTGGAGTATGATACATGATTTGAGAGGGTGCACGTGTCCATAATTGGATATGAAGAGCCGTATCATGGTACTTCATGATACGGGGGCGTAGAATTGATGTTTTTCTTTGTATTGGGCCTTTTAGAGGCTAATTTTCTGTTATTAGTGTTAATTTCAGTTACTATAATTATTATGTATAATAATTTATATACATTTATTTGATATTAGGGGGTTGTGGCATCATAGTGTAAAATTTAGACGGTGTATCATAGAGTATCCTAGTGTGATACTAGGATACACACTATGTGTTTGTTATATTGTTCATTATGTATTGGTTAGTGTGTGTGTGTATAAGAGAGTGGGGGTGTATAGAAGTTGAGTTGATGAAGGGGTGCAGTCCCATCGACTTGCTGTTGTGGGCAACAAGGGTCGGGTATTGGTGTTAGTGTATCCATGGGAGAGTGGTGTTTAGGTTAGTATCATATAGGCATGTTGTATATATCATAGTATGTGTTAATAGTTGTTAGTATCTTGTGTGTATTAGTTAGTGTGTTGTGTGTGAGTGTGGAGATAGAGGGAAGATTGATGTGCATGCAAGTGCCAACTGCAGTGTAGGACTGAAGTAAGTGATAGTGAGCTTTCAGCTCAGTGTTGCTCATATGGGGGAAAGTATTATGGAGACCTGCTGTGCAGCAAGGTGGTTAACTGCACCAGGGAGTGCAAGTCAGTAAGAGGCCAGTTCAGTGAGCAGCAGTAGTGGTACACCTCTGTACACTAGGTGGGGAAGGTTTGGTGCAGTTCCTATATAGTGTCAGTAGTATTTGGGGGTATCTAAGTTTAGGTGATGGAAGAGTTTTGAGTATGCCTGCAATTGGATACAGGATGTGGGGCTTAAAAGCAATAACAACAGTGATTTGGGGAGCATTTGAGTGTTGCATGGATTAGAGGGAGGACTCGAGTGCATATAGCAGTGAGGGGGTAGTAGAAGCAATTACAGTCAGATATGTTGACAATGTTGCAGTCAATAGAGAGATAGGTGTGTTCCTGAGATGTTCTGCAGGCTTGAGGTAGCTGCAGGAGTGTTGGAGTTGTTGTAGGGTATGGGTATCCTAAATTGGCAAGGTAAGTTGGGGGTTAGAGTTTAGGTATTAATGTATGTGAGTATATTATAGAATACAAGTGTGGACATATAGGTATTCAATAGGTAAGTTGAGTATACATGTATCAATGAGGCATGTGTATCTATATGTAAGAAGGAGGAGTGTCCAGGGTGCAATATAAGGGGTTTTAGTTCAGCACAGATGCTTGCAGGTGGACTGCAAGGCCAGTGCATACCTGGGATCAATTGAGGATGTGAGTTGTGTATCAGTGGAGAACTTTCCATATACATGGGGTATGTAAGATAGGGGCAGTAAGTAGTGTTCCTTAGTACTATAAGTGAGTGACCTAAGTATTGTGTATCATGGCTGTGAGTTGAAGTATTTGCGTGTACAAGCGTGTGTGTATTAGAGGTACTTAGTTATCTGTGTGTGGGTGCGAGGATTAATGAGTATCAGTTGAAATTGGTGAGTGTTTAAGTTAGGATATTAAGTTAAGGTAATAGGTAAAGGCTAGGGTATTATAAGACAATTATATATAGGATTAGATAGTTATATAGTATATAGTATCTAGAATATCTATATCTTTAAGGTATGAGTTCAGATATTAGCTAATAGTTAAGGTACTAGTGAGATGTATTAAAATAGGCTACGATATTATAATATATGGCTATTTATGAGTCTATTAGTATATATATGACATCTAGTATATCCCTTTATTCCCATCTCTGAACTAAAACTTTCCCCCACATAAATTGCTACTAGCCTACCTATCCTTCCCAAAACCTGTCAGTATCTTCACCATCTGCATACTAGAACATCTACAACTAACTGATACTCTTGCTAAAGTTTGAACATGACTCCCCCTCTACGGATACATTCCTCTAACCTTAACATCTGATACCCAAGGGCAGTTCAAACATGAAGATGTCAATCTTAACCCTGTGCTCGAGTGATACACCCATGCATCACCTATATCACCTGTGTTGTTGCTGACTAATGCAACAGCTTCCTGCTACTGTTGCAGTTGCTCTATCCTGTTGCACAAACACACACACAGGAATCCGAGCCTAAACAGTGCACTTGTGCAATGATACTCCTCTGGCAACTAATGTTGCTGCTGCTAATCCTAAAGCAAATCCCTTCGAGTTCAGTTCATTACTAACATCTAATCCCCTGCCTACTTGCCACTCCTACATCAACACACCCATCTGATAAAATTAAACACTCCCACCTTGTATCGGTGTGCAGCACAACCACACATTACTAACACAAGAACACAGTCACATTATGTTCAGTCCATGGTTGCACATCAAATTTCCTAAATTCCATATCCAGATACACCCTCATACATAAGAATATTTATAGATGTATTTATACTCATATGAATCAAGATAATAATATATATATAACACACACACACACACACTAGAGGCATTAAACCAAGCACTTGGCATGCATTGATACGATACTCTATGATACGCACTTGAAACACATACCAAAACTTCCAATTCTCCACTAATACTAATAATACACATATATAACACTAATATAACTAGTTACAATAGGAATTGAAGAGTAATTACACTAATATGCATATTTTTCCCAAAATGAGTCCCCGTATCACAACGTATCCTAAAATACCATGATACGGCCTACTCGTATCTAATTGTGGACACGTATCTAGTCACATCCTATCAATATAAGTCTAAATAGATCTAATTGGTCTCATGACACATACTTGATCTGTCAATCTCGAAATTCTCCAAAATTAAGCACAAAAACCTATGTAGAAACACAATAAAAGTCATATAAACCTAGTTCTTATTCCTATGGATAGATATAAGTCTAGGGAGTTTTCATAATGGTCAAATACATGAATTATAGTCTAATTATGGAGAAAATTCAGAATTTACCAATTGGGAGATAGATTTCCAATGAATCACTCAAATGTACACGATCCAGACACAAGTTCCTTGTCAATTCCTTCTTCTCCAAGTGCTCCTTGCAAATTCAAGCTCCAATGCTTCTTAATTGATGAAAATAGAAGAAAATGAGAGTGAATTTGATTGAATTTGGTAGAGGGAATTCAATTTGGGGAATAAGTAAATTGGGAATCTAAATTTGGAATAAACTAATGAGAAGAGAGAGAGCCCCCCTTCATATGGCCGACCCCCTCTAACCTCTCCTCCAAGTAATATGTAATGTCCAATGTGCCCCTACTAGTTAGTTAAGAAAAATAATTAGGAGGGCTATATTAGAAAGCTTCTAATTCTTCCTGAACTAATCTAATCTCCTTAATTTAATTAAGAGAAATGTCTAATTGGGCCTAGTCCAATGTTGGGTTCAATGGGTCATGGTAAACTAATGGGTCCACTAATGACATGTCTAAACAGCAATAACCTAGTCCACTAACAAATAAGTAATTAGCACATCATAATATAATTAATTACTAGTATAATATATAATATTAAATTACTAACTGATAAATATGCTAACGACCAAAATATTCTCATCCAGAAACATGGTAGTTACAGTACTCGTTCCATCCTGACTGGATATATTTTTCAGACGAATATTTGGAGGACTTGTGTCCAACTCACTATAGACCGTACGAGGTAGCAGTGGCAGCCATGGACCTTATAGTTCAGGAGTGATTACTGGGAGGTCTAGCCGATGATACTAGCTATCTTAGTATCTCTAACTAGTATTTTGGTACCGAATTTATTTTTCGCTTTACTTAGACTTTGGGGTGTATTAATGATACTACTTTTCGTTGTTGTTGTTTAGACTCTTGATGGAGTTGATAGTTGTTTGTAGTATTCTAGTTGTGACTTGGAGTTATCTTTTTCTTATTTGTTATCATGCCATTATCTTCTTATAGTTTTATTGTGATTGAGTATTGATTATCATTAGATATTGTCATATTGTTCTCCTTTCAGAGTTGTGATATCATTGACATGTTATGATATGTTATTATGTGAGATAGATAGATAATGTTGTTGACCTAGACAACGTTCTACCGTTGATGTTGCAGCATAGGCTGGACGTACCCACCTACTCATGTCCTTACATCGGGTGAGGGTCGTGACATGAAATAACAGTATGATACAAGAATGGACTTAGCCTTGAATTTTGTACCATAGTTGCAATTATTTTCACTAACACAATGACATCTGTTGTGCTTTTGGTTACACATTAAATTAGGCCATGTGCACGACTGGTTTCGGTGTATGTATCTTGGGTGTCTATAAACTAACCCTCAAGAGACGGCCTATATCTCTTTCCATACATTCTAGGTGAGTTCTTTTAAAGAGTCTTTGGCATGAAGCCTTGTGTTTCCTTACGGTGCTACCCTACTATGACATGGCCCAAAGCCGAGGTCCCACCTCATCGTGGTGTTATCCACTATTGCATGAGGTCTCAGCCTCTTTTATAGTGCCAAACTATCCAGCATGAAGTCTTGCACTTTCTTGCGATGTTACGCCGTCGTGACATGGCTCGCTAAGCCGAGGCTTTACCCTCTCTTGGTACCTCTTGGTGGCGTCATACCACTGTAACATGAGGGCATCATCCTATTTGTATTGCTGCCTACCACTCTTCAGACTTACAGTATTAGGCCACTTGTTTATGTGTGGTGCTACGCCGTTGTGACATAGCTCGCGAAGACGAGGCATTACCCTATCGAGGTACCTCATCGTGGTGCCACCCCACTATAGCATGGTGTCCATTTTCCTTTGTAGTGTTGTGCTACCGTGCTTCCTGTAAAGTACACCGGTCATTCCAAATGCCCCAGAACTCATTAAGGCATCTAATCCATCCTCCCACATGATTTGTTCTACTCTGAGAACAAATAGTAGACAACAGTGGTTCTGGGTCCGTAACCCCTTAATGTCTCAAAGGACTACCTACTTTTCTTGATATTTTTCTAGTCAATGATCCTTATTTGAACCAGAATATAGATGCCTAGTAGATTTTTTTTTGAACTAATAGCATAAAACTTTTATGGTAGAATTACAAAGACAGAACATAAAAATGTCTTCAAGCCCATTTTAATTGCTGTCTCCTCAACCAGCTGGCGCTTGAGACCTTTGGTGAACGGATCGGCCAAGTTCTCCTAGCTCTGAACACCAATCACGACAATGATCCCAGTCTTAATTAGATGTTCACAGACCTGTGCCTTAGCCACACGGTCCTCTTTTTACCATTGAATAGGTCATTTGATGCCACTGCTGCAGTCGCCTAGTTGTCGCTGTATATCGGTACCACCAAAATTTGTGCACCAACCAATAAAAGATCATACATGAGCTTCAAAAGCTATTATGCTTCATCTGCTGCAACCGCCAGTACATAGAACTCGGATTCCATTGAGCAATGAGAGTGCATTATCTGCTTTTTTGACTTCCATAATATAGCAGCTCCACCCATGGAGAAGACGTATACACTTGTGGACCTTTCGCTCTCTAATTTTGAATACTATCTTGCATCACTGAAGCCTTCCACCATTGTCGGATAGCCATTGTAGTATTGTGCAAACTTATGAGTTCTCTTAAGATATCTCATCACTCTCTTCAAAGCTTTTGAGTGTTCCACACATGGGTTGCTCGTGAATCAACTCAGCATCCCCACGGTGAAAGCTATTTCATGTCTTGTGATAGTTGTTGCATAGATCAAACTCCCGATGACGCTTGAATACTCCAGCTATCTGACATTTTCTCTAGGATTCGGCTTCAGCTTCTTATCACACCTGTACGGAGTATCGATCCCTGGAAGGTCTTGATATCCATAGCATATGAGCATTTTCTCAATATAATGAGATTGTGAAAGTGCCACTCCAGTGTCTGTCTGGATAATCTTTATCCCCAAGGTAATATCATCTTCCCTTAAGTCCTTCATACTTAACTTGGATGAGAGAAACTTCTTTGCCTCAGTGACTCATGCTAGATCTGTGCCTAGGATCAACATGTCGTCTACGTAAACTCAAACAATAATTCCTCTCCCGTCAGCAAACTTTGTCTAAACACACTTGTCTGTCTCGCTGACCCTGTAAACGTTTGATCTTTTGACTTTATCAAACTGATCATGCCATATTTTGGGAGCCTGCTTTATACCGTATAATAATTTTACCAACTTGCAAACTTTGTCTTCGAGGCCCTTGACAATGAATCCTTCTGCTTGTTGCATGTAAATCTCTTCGGTCAAGTCTCCATTTAGAAATGTTGTCTTAACATCCATCTGATGTATAACTAGCTTGTGAATTTCACTCAGAGCAATTAACATCCTGATGGTTGTCATTCGCGCTACTGGAGCATATATGTCGAACTAGTCAATCCCCTACTTTTGAGAAAATTCTTTGGCTACCAGCCTTGCCTTGAACTTGTCAACAGTTCCATCGGCCTTCATCTTCTTCTTGAAGATCCATTTGCATCTGACTGGTTTAGATTTTGAGAAAATTCTTTAGCTACCAGCCTTACCAGACTTTGTCTTCGAGGCCCTGAGCAATTAACGTCTCTGGTCTTCATTGCCTCATTATAGGTAAACGAATTTGCTTCCATGTGATAGGTAACGAAGTCATCTCCGAAGTCCTTCGGTCTCCTCAACCGCTTAGTTCTTGCTACTGTGAGTTCTGGTTCAAATGTTGTCTCTAAAATAACAACTTTTGCTTGGACTACATCTTTATTGGAAGCGTTAGCCTCCTGTGCACTCACATTATCCCTGAGCAATTAACGTCTCTGGTCTTCATTGCCTCATTATAGGTAAACGAATTTGCTTCCATGTGATAGGTAACGAAGTCATCTCCGAAGTCCTTCGGTCTCCTCAACTGCTTAGTTCTTGCTACTGTGAGTTCTGGTTCAAATGTTGTCTCTAAAATAACAACTTTTGCTTGGACTACATCTTTATTGGAAGCGTTAGCCTCCTGTGCACTCACATTATTCTCCGAAATGTCCGTGATAACAACGTTCCTGTGCCTTATAAATTTTTTTTCAAAGAATTCTGCATCGTGAGATTCGATGATATGATTTGACTCTATATCAAGAAACATCTGAGCATCACTCTTCTCAGCATAACCCAGGAAGATAATCTTCATAGTCCTCGTATCCAGCTTCCGAATCATCAAGTTCGAAAGTTTCACATAAGTCAGACACCCCTACACTCGAATGACATTCAAGTTGGGTCTAACTTTGAACCAGAGTTCATGAGTGACATCAGATGTTATGTACGACACTTTTTTTAGGATGAACATAGTCGTTAGAGCAACTTCTCCCCAAAAGTAGTTTGGAAGACCCGCAGTCAACATCATAGAATTCATCATTTTCTGTCAATGTTCTGTTCTTCCTTTCTGCTATTCTTTTTTATTGAGGAGAATACAGAGAGTAGTCTCATTGAAAATTTTATGTTCTTTGCAGAATAATGCGAATTCAATAGACCTATACTCTCCACCTCGATCACTTCTGCGTCTCTTGAGTAGTTACCCTGTTTGACGTTCAGCCTCAGCCCTAAACTCTTTGAACTTCTCGAATGCTTCGTCCTTCGACTTAAGCAGATAGATGAATGCGTACTTCAATTAATCATCAATGAATGTAATGAAATACTTCATCCTGGCTTTTGTGGAGAATTGTTTGAAGTCACAGATGTCTGAGTGCACCAATTCCAGAAGATCTGTGCTTCGGTTCACCCATTTGAATGGTTTTTTGTGATCTTTGTCTGCGTACAGACCTCACACTTCTCCATCTCCTTACCCCCATATTTGAAGATAAGCCCTACACTAGACATTTTGTTTATTCTTTTATAATTAACATGTCCTAGTCTATTATGCCATAACCCAAGAGAATAACCAGAAGAAGAGACTATATTTATAATTTCATGCGGAGTTACAAGTTGAAGTTTAAATTAACATCCCTGCGGTATAGAAAGCTTTTCCAAAGTATGTTCCTTTATAGGACATTATAGAAGCATAAAAAATTCAGATCCATGCGTCCAAAAAATATGCGCCCCAAGTTTGACTCAGAAGAAATTAAGTCAAAGAGGAAACAATATAGCAGAATTCATACGGCCTGAACAGCCATGAAGTAAAGGCCGTATGAGATCCCTTGACATGACATTCAATGCCTGTCAGAAGTTATGACACACCACTCATCACCTAGAGTGCTTCGAGAATCTTGAGAGAAGCGACAGCTCATAAAAAGACGAAAGTCAAATCAGTACATTAATGACTTCGTCAGACGTGTCATGCGACGTGTTCTCTCATATGCGGCTACGGTCCTATGTGGCCTCGTCATCATGCAGCCAAAGTGTTCATTTGACCAAGGCTAGACGAGAGTTTGCATGCAGCCACAATACCATGCGACCAAAGAGTCCATAAGACCAAGGCCAAAGGAGAGCACATTTGCGGCCAAGAAGTTATGCGGCCAAGTTTTTATGCGGCTTTCAGCTTTCAAGATCTTTCTGTTGCAACCAAAAAGATCTTCATATTGTTAGTGCTGATTACGTGTCCAGCTGACCGAGTCATGCATACGAGGGAGTTAAAAATAACCCCGAGATCTTATAAAACAACAAATCCTAACCGAAGCCATGTGGCATCCTGCCCATAGTATGTGGCTACAGTTGTAACCGCATTCTATTGAAGGAGCCCTATGCGGCCACTAAACAGAAGCATATGTGACACATATAGCCCATCAGCATGATCGCTATAAATAAGAAAAACTTGGACGTTCCAAAGGGCTGGTTTTTCTGTTTCAAAAACCATACTCCCCCAGGCGAGCTACGTACATGCACACAAGCTCAAGACAGAGAAAAGAGAAGAGAGCATCCCTATTCTCTCGTCGGACCATCAACGGAGTAAAGGAGTAGCTGAAGTACTCGATCTCAATCGTCACATTCTCCTGATAAAAAATATTGTACTTAGATTTTCTGTCTAGAATTTTTTGTACTTTTTGTTGGTTGTTGAGCAAAAGTTTCCCAAACTTCCTTTAATGGCGAACATACATCACCATCTGCCCAATATTGATGTCCATCCTCAAGCCCGCATGGCAGAGCAAACTTCCTGAGACCAGATTCTTGGCTATCATTGGTACGTGCTTCATATCTTGAAGCATCAGTACCACCATTCCGGTCCCAAGTACTTCAGCTTGCGCTTGATTCTCTACCGTAACCGTCTCAAATATCGGTTTATAGGTGGTATACATCTCCCTCTTTGAGCAAACATGGTATGATGCACCAATGTCCACCCACCATTCAGGGTCGACACCAGCCGAGATAACCTACGCAATCATAGCAACCTTGTTAGGCTCACCTTACTCTTTCTGTTTGGGCTTTGATTTGTAGTCTCTACTAAAGTGGCCTTTCTTTCCGCAGTTGAAAAAAGTTCCATCGTTCTTAGTTTTTGGTTTGAATGATGCCGACTTCACCCTCAGATGGTTAAAGTCCTTATTCTTGTTATGAGAAGCCTTCTGCTTCCCTTTGGGGTCACCAGAATGCACCAAGTTGGCCTTTGCCAACTGTTTGGATAGCGTGTCCAATTTTTTTTGAGCCATCAACTCATATTCAATATGCATGTTGTGCAGTAGTTGATCAAGGCTGGTCTCCATCTTCTTTTGGTGCACGTCTGAGATAAATTTGCTCCAACTAGGCGGGAGCTTGGCAACAATTCCTGCGACGACGAAAGAGTCGACCATGGGCTTGACATCATCCTCAAGTTTTTGACACAACTTGAGAAAATTCTTGACTTGAGGCAACATCATCTCGTCGTCCTCAAATCATATCTTTTAAACTTTTTTCGTCATATGTATCTTGTTGCGGTTCTCATCCTCCTTGTAATATTTCTCCAGAGCCTCCCAGACGACCTTAGCATGGTCCGCCTTGCTGTATGACTCTGCCAGAGTATCCTCCATGGTGTTCAGGATCAGTAACTTGCAGAGGTTGTTGTCTCTGCTCCACTTGTTCTGCTTAGTAGTTTTAGAAGCAATTAACTGAATATTAACATTATCATCCTCTGGAATAATAGGTTTAGGATCTGTCAACACGTAGTCCACATTTATGAGTTGAAGATTCAGGCTGACTTTTCTTTTTCAGACGTTATAATGTTCCCCGTTAAACTTCTCAAGTTTGTTAAAACTGTGTCGAGAAGGTTTGAGCGGTTCTTCTCCATCTTTTCTTCGGATCTTGCTTTGAGATTGTTAATCTCGGGACTTAATCAAAAGATGAATGAACAAGGCCAATATAGCATCTGATAAACTTTGCAGTCTACCCTCTGTTGATCCAAAAGTTGTAGTCAAGTTTCAGAAGCTTCAGCAAACAAGTTTGTCTTCCAAAACCTCGATTCCAACGAATCACTATATATAATTTTCTGATTACAACTTGCACCAAAGAAAAAAAAGAATCAGAAAAAATAAACTTCTTGATCTTCCTTGCAATCGGAGTTGCAGACGGACAAAACATATTTACAATGAAGAGAAGAGACAAAGAGGAAGAAACAACTCTTACTGGGGTGATAAAGATCACTGTTGCTCAAAAAAAGATTTGCCCTACACGATCTGCTCCAGGAACCAACAAGTTCTCGAAGAACTTCTGGAACACTCGTGTCACCTCTTCCTACTCCCGAACTCCCTGGACTCCACTTGGCAGCATAGCAGCCTCTCTTCAACTTTATCTCTTTCGTGGAAATCTCTCGAAATTAACCACCCTTTAATGAGGGCTGAGAAGAGAGTATTTATAGAGAAGACTAGCCACTTAATTTGGTTTCAAAGAGATAATGACAAATTTAATTCAGATCTATAACCGAATCTGAACCGACTTGCTTCTTCTTTCAGCACATCAACACTTCAGCATAGCAACGCAGCGGTGCATGCGCGCATAGCCATGCTCATGCACCCGCGTAACTAATGCGCACAAGCACTATGGGTCAATGCTGACGTGCTAAGTGCGCCAACAAAGCACCACTTTGCGCTCTTGAGTCTGATTCCGAGTCCGAGTCGCTTTGGGACATAGCTCCTATGGAATAAATTACAAGATAATGACAAAAATCTTAAAAATTTCCTTGAGGATTTAATCCTTTTTCAACCTAATAAAACATCGCCACATGGCACTCATGTGTCCCAACACACCCCATGTGCACACCTCAACACAAGCAAAACATTATATTGAGATACCCACTTGGTGGTATAGTCAATGTGGGACTATCGTTCATAGTCCAAAGGCAAAAACACCAACAATATTGACATTTGGAAGGACCCTTGGGTGGTTGGAAAACCTAATTACATGGTAACAGGCAACCCCAGTGCTCACCTTCATGCTAAAATGGTTTGCGACTTGATCCAAAAATAGACCAATATTTGGTAGAAGGAGATTATCACTCGCATTTTCCCCCCTAATGAGGCTACCGCAATCCTCCTTTTGCCCCTATACCCCCTCAGTATAGCTGACAAATTGGTATGGATACACACAAATAATGGCATCCTTACTACCAAATCTGTCTACCGCTTGATTGCGGATGGAAGACAGAGCAATCTCAACCAAATGCCATAAGCCATGTCCAATCATTGGAAGCTCTTTTGGAAGTTGAATACATTTATGTCCCCGAGTAGCTATCTTTATCTGGAGGGTGATTCACAACTGTCTAGCTTCAGGGGAAAACATACACAAGAGATTATTGCACAACTCTAATCCATTATGCCAGTTATGTCAGGTACATCTTGAATCCTCGGATTATCTTTTTATTCACTGTTCTATTACAGGTCAGACTCGGAGGGACATGCCATTAATTCGCCAATGTATCCAACCACATATTTCCATCCAGTACCTGCTACAAAAGATATTCAGCATTGGGCAGCAAGATATCATCACCTTTACATGCTACATCATGTGAGAGACCTGGAAAACAAGAAATGCACACATCTTCTACAAAGTTCAGTTCTATCCCAACATTGTATGAGGAATGCAGCCAGACACAAAGATTTATATGATTTGGGGAACTCTGAAAGCTCAATCAACCAATACAGGATATTTATCTTCATATGCTCTGGATGCATGGGCTCCCCCTCCTGCTAACTGTTAGATTTTAGTCCCGAGACAGATCAAAGATGGTTGAACGAGGGCCATAGCAGAGCTGCTAGCGAGGCCCAATGTCCGCTCTCTACTGAAATCCAAGTTATCGTCAAGATCAGAGATTTACACAAGAGTTCCTCATCTGATATTTTTCGATTCCAACGTAGCACGAACCAAGAACATGTTACAAACTCGCTCCGAAGAAATTGAAGATTACAACAAACAACTAGTAAAACGTTCTTCTCTTTATGTTCGCAGACGCTTCAATGAGAAAGAACGAAGCAAAGGAAAAAAATGAAGAGAAGCTTCTTGCTAGGGTAGTCAAAACCACCGTTGCTTAAAGCAAGATTCGCCGTATAGACGATCTGCCCCCAGGAACCAGCAAGTTCACAAAAGAACTTCTAGAACGCTCAAAGTCACCTTCAAAAACACTCAGAAACACCATGTGAGAGGAAGACACTCTAGACCGCATATGATCTGGTGTTCTCTCTATCTCTCTCAAATGAAAGAGGAGGTCCTCTATATAAATAGAAGAAAACAACACCAATACGGCCTGAGAAAACTCCAGTCCGCATAAGAGCTGACAGGCCAGATCCCTCAAATTCGGGTGTCAGAGCCGTCGGCGCAATAAGTCACGTTGTATTGCACGAGGTGTAATGTCCCGCTCCGCGTTGGCACTATGTATCAAGATGAGTGGGCAGAACTTCGTCCTCTGATTCTTGTACACCTTAATAATGAATCTGAGTTTTTGAATGCTTGTTTGCTTAAAGAGAATGATAGAACCTGCCTTGCATGTTTAAATAGAGAACTCACATAGCTTGTCATTGAAACAAATCTGCTTGCCTGCTTGCCTAACTAGAGAACTTGAAATGCTTGTCTAAAGAGAAAGAGATAGAACCATTGCTATGCTAATAAGAGATAAAAATGTGCATGCTTAGCTACACGGACACCGCTATCGATCGAACTACTGCCATGATAATAAACGAGAGTAATAGATGTTCATATATTTTCTTCGTATATGCTAAAAAAAAAAGAGTAGAACTGCATGCTTAGTTAAAGAGATAGAACTGTTTATATGCTTGCTTGCTTAAATAGAGATTGTTATATATTTCTATAGAAGTTATCAAATGCTTGAACGGTATCAGAGAATGTGGCGGCCAGTCTGCATAAGAGAAAGAAATGGCGGCCTGAGCGCACAGAGACAGAGACAGAGATAGAGACAGAGAAAGAGTAGAGATTAAATATTTGCTTATTATAGAACTGTTGCATCCATATAGAGTTTATCTGATAGAGCTGCATTCATGCATTGGTCTTAGACAACTTGTGCACAAGAAAAGCTCCTACGAACAATTTTTTGGGGCGGTGGGGACCGTTCGCCCTTGGGGGGATTAGAGGAATACCTGAGGCAAAGAAGTCCTCATGATCAGGGGGTACTCATGTCTATTAGATAGCTGGTTTACGTATCAAAGCAGCTATATATAATGAGCGAGTATACATAGTGCAGTGCTGGGCCGTGATAACGCTGCTGCAAATCTTAAGGAAGGAGACTCAAGGACCATCATATAGTTATGACGTATGCTAGGCTAGCCTTCTTGCATACCTAACTGTTTGATGCAGAGACGGACAGGGAAAGGGAGCCTTATTCTTATATATGCATATATTTCTAACTCGTATGTCTGCTGCAGGGATAACCGCTCGACGAAAGGGTAAGAATTACTGAATAAGTGATATGCATGCCATCGAATATGCTTTTCCTCTATTAAATGCTTTTATAGAGAAGTCTTGTATTTTGTATATGCCTTGATCTCATTCATATGATAAGATGTTGCAAATAAGAGAAAGATAGAGATGCTATGAGAGAGATGCTAAGATGATAGTCCACTAGATGCTTGCTTAGAGTCTTTAAAGAAATGTATATGATTCACAAGACATGTCGCGCACCAGAGATAGTAAATGAATCTGATTTTCGTATATGAACTGCTTGTCTTGCCTGCTTGCTTATGTCGAATATGAACTCAGTTTTCAAAGATATTTCCAAAAAAAGAAGTAATATGACTCTGTTCTTGTGCTGCATGTAACGAACAAAGGTAAAACTAGAAATATCACTAGTAATGAAATATTTTATAACATGATTACCTAGTGTGGGTTTCAGGGGGTGAAGCTTATGTTCAGTTGTTTTAGACTCATCAGTACTTTCTCCAAAGTACTGACCCACCAACAGTTTGCTTATTCACAGGTGCTGGATCATCCGAGGAAGCGATAGGCGTGCCTCATCCCAGGGACCCAGAAATCTAGAGTCGATGCCTTAAGATGTATCGAGACTGCTTGAGATACTTTTGTATAAAGGGACATGTAAACCCCCTGAATTTTTAAAATTTTAAAAATTGGATTTTTCAAAATTTTCTGGAATTTTCTGGGAATTTTCTGTAATTTAAAAACAGGGTTTTAATTTTTAAATGATTTTTAATTGATATTAAACAATATTAAAATATTATGAAAATAATATTTTTGGATGTAAAATGAAAAACTGGACTTAGGGCAATTTTTCTGGAATTTATCGGACCCCGGACCTATTTTTAAATGCCTAAAAAAAAACTATTTTATTTAATTAATTAATTATTTAATAATTAATTTACTGTTTTAATTAATTGTATTTATTATTATTATTAGTATTATTATTTAAAGCCCAGCCCAGCCCGCAAACCCGGCCCATCCCAACAGCCCTTAGGCTAACGGGTCGGGTCGGCCAGACCCGAACCCGCAGCCCCCAAACCCGCTCAGCTTGTCGGGTCGGGTCGGGCCCGCCCGACCGAACCCGACCCGAACCCGCCCCGTTTCCCCATCACCCACGAACCCGCTGGCCCGCGTTTTCTGCCGCCCCGCTCGGCCGCGCTCTGCCCCGCTCGGCCACGCGTCCCCGCCCGCGTCGCCACGTCTCCACTCCGCGCGGCCCCACGACCCACGACCTCCGCCCCGCTCGGCCGCGCGTCCCCGCCCGCTGCCCTATATATATCCCCGCTCCTCTCCCCTCCGGTCCCCCACCGTGCCACCACCCTCCACCGCCTCGACCCCCCCTAGCCCCGCCGAGAGCCACCACTGCCACCGCCACCACGACGAGCCGCCGCGCCTCCCTCTCTCTCCTCGTCGACCGACGACAGCAGCGGCGAGCAGCAGCGAGCAGCCCCCGCGCCGCCCCCAGCTCCGCCGCGAGCACCAGCGCCGCCTCGCCGCGCCGTCCTCGGCCCCCAACCGCCGCAGCCCGGCCGCACAGCGCCGCCCCTCGCCGGATCCCCAAAGCCCAGCACAGTAAACCCTAGGTCGGACACGTGTGTCGGACACGTGTTGGACACGGTTCGACCCCGGTTTCCGGGTCCCCTTCAGGTGCGTGTAACTTTTTGCTCGTAGCTCCGTTTTCAATTCCGCAAATTGCGTTGCGAAGCCTGTATGACCCTCTCGGTGTCCGGACAAACTGTTCGGGGCATCGCGTCCTGTGGTGATCGCACACCGCGATCCAAAAACAGGAAAAACCCAGACCCCGATTCACCCCGGAACTGAGTACGTCCCGCCAAACGGGACGACTTGGTCGCGTGCGGTCTTCACAGATACGTGCGCCTCGTCGATACGGACGTGTGGGATTTCGCGAAAGCTGATTTGGGTGTGCGTGCACACCGAAATCAACGCATATCCGCGGACATCACCCCGTATCCGTCTTTTCTGCAATTTGACCTAACTTTGTGTACACACGTCAGATTGAAACAAAACTTGCGCCATCGGACTCGTAGCGATACGCTGGTCCTGTGGGTCAAGTTTGGTTCAATTCTGAGAACGTTGACGAAATCGCGTGTCGTGGGCCCACAGGCCCCGCTCGACGAGCGATTTTGTGAACGGCTCATCGGAATTCAATTCTGAAAGTTCCGTTGGGTTCGTATCAGCGTTTCTGACCTGTTGACACTAAGTTTGGTGAATTTGGAGACCATTGACCCTGACGCGTTTTTCGGTGCAAAGCGGGCCCACCGGTGGACCCCGTTTTGGCCCGAAACTGCCGTTTCTGCCCTTGTCTCCAAATTGGACCCAAGGACAGGCGTTTCTAGCTGATTGATATTTTCTGGATCTGATGGTGATGTTTGTTTCAGCAACCGGACTACCGCCTGCAATTCCTGCCGAGGTCAGAACTGCAACCCGAACCGGAACCACAGGCAAGTGTACCTTGCCAAACCCTGTAGCTTGGTAATTATTTTCTGGATTTAATTATGCAATAATGGACATGTAAAGCTTGCCAAACCTCAGTAATTCTTGACATAGTATTTTAATGGATTTCTTGTGGTATTAATTATAAACATGTTTTAACTGCTTAACCTAAGAAACGAGTGACGTGCTTAGTGTCCGATCATAGTCGGGTGCCAACTCCGTACGCGGACTTGTGTAACGTCACATAGACATGGATAACGAGACCCGATAATTCTCGTACTTGTCCTATCAAGTACACCAGAACCCAGGACACTTGACACTATTTCATGAGACAGAGTCTTCCTGAGACATTCAAGGTGATTCTGTATAGGATGCATGTTTTATGACATAGACTTTACATTCTTAGACATTTGATTCATAGATATCAGACTTGCTGCATTAGTTATAATCGTGCGTGACATGGACATGAGGCATCGTGGACATGAGACGTGGGATTACATTGGGTGGGGAGAGACACACAGGCTACAGGCTGATATTATATATAAAACATAGTATATAACATAGTGTAGTTCATAGTTATTGCCGCTACCGGCTCCCCGACACAGAGCTTGTAGTGGCGTCAGCCTGAGTTCTAGTGCTGCTCTCATATTGCATATCACTTAGCTGGATATTTAGTTTACCCTGTTGTTTCATTCATTGTTGCTTTGCATATATGTTTGGCTCGTATTCTTCTGTACCTTGTTACGTCCCGCTGAGGACCTGGTTTTGTTCACCAGATATAGCAGAAGAGAACTACCCCGAGGTGTACGGTACCGTAGCACTCCTTGGAGCAGAACAGGGAACAGAGGACGAGATAGTGGCCGAAGATTTCTCCTGAGCCCGGCTTCAGCTATACAGTATTTCCATTTCCAGCATTTCATTTCCTGTCTATTTATCCTTAAATGTAACAGAATAATTCTCGGATTTGTTCCCGAGATAACTTTATTTGATATTGCATACTTATTTCTATTGCATTTATTTCCTGGCAATTAATCTGTGTTATTTCTGTGGATGAGATTAGAATAACCTGAGACTTGTAACAAATGCCCTAACTCCTGTTAGACTACAGCTTAAGCATGCCCTGATGGATCCATTAAATTGGGTTGTCCATCGGTGCGTGCTGCTGGCCATTGCTCACGTGCTCAGTCCCTCGTCATTTTGGGACTGGGGCGTGACAGGACATAATGTATGGAACGGTGTCATTGTAATCAAAAGAATGAGAGAGCTTGAGCGAACTATAACATCGGCCAAGCGTCGCTTGTAACACTCTTGAATATCAATAAAGAGTTTATTTTCATATGCCATTGTGTTCTTTACTTTTCTACAATATATGTACCGCTGCTCCTGTCTTGAATATCTTACTTGTTATTGTTCAAAGCTTTAGCCTTGTGCAAGCGCATTTTAGGCTTACACGACATCATGTCTGTGCGAGGACGATCGGTTCCGTAGGGACCAAGCAAGGACGATCGGACCCCTGCGGGATCAGGGTGTGACATAATGGTATCAGAGTGATTCGATTCTTTTTCCAATCTGTTGCTGCGACTCTGAGATGTGGTCGATGTTATATTGCAATAGAGCATTCCATACAATAAGTCCATAGAAATTCTCAAAGTTGTTAAAAAGTTTTCTGGATTTGATTGTTGCTTGAGAGTTGTGCTTTCGTGCTTGTGATTGCTAGAGTTTTCGATTGAGGACGGCGAGGGATGAGGACTATCGCTGCTTGGGATATCGATAAGTTTATCCTTGAAGTTTCGAGGACGAAACTTTTTATTGCTAGATAAGTATGTAGTGCCCCGCTCCGCGTCGACACTATGTATCAAGGTGATTGGACAGAACTTCGTTCTCTGATTCTTGCACGCCTTAATAATGAATATGAGTTTTTGAATGCTTGTTTGCTTAAAGAGAATAATAGAACCTGCCTTGCATGCTTAAATAAAGAACTCACATAGCTTGTCATTGAAACGAATCTGCTTGCCTGCTTACCTAACTAGAGAACTTGAAATGCTTGTCTAAAGAGAAATAGATAGAACTATTGTTATGCTAATAAGAGATAGAAATGTGTATGCTTAGCTATACGGTCACTGCTATCGATCGAACCGCTGTCATACTAATAAACAAGAGTAATATATGTTCATATATTTTCTTCGTATATGCTAAAAGAAAGAGTAGAACTGTATGCTTAGTTAAAAAGATAGAGAACTGTTTACATGCTTGCTTGCTTAAATAGAGATTGTTATATGTTTCTATATAAGTTATCGAAATGCTTGAACAGTATCTGAGAATGTGGCGGCCAGTCTGCATAAGAGATAGAAATGACGGTATGACCGCACAGAGATAGAGACAGAGACAGAGACAGAGAAAGAGTAGATATTGAATATGTTCTTGTTATAGAACTGCTACATCCATATAGAGTTTATCTGATAGAGCTGCATTCATGCATTGGTCTTAGACAACTCGTGCACAAGGGAAGATCCCACGAACGGTTTTCTGGGGCGCTGGGGACCGTTCGCCCTAGGGGGGATTAGAGGAATACCTGAGGCAAAGAAGTTCTCACGATCAGAGAGTATTTATGTCTATTAGATAGCTGGTTCACGTATCAAAGAAACTATATATTATGAGGGAGTATATATAGTGCAGTGCTGGACCGTGATAACACCGCTGCTAATCTTGAGGAAGGAGACTCTGGGATCATTATATAGTTAGGATGCATGCTAGGCTAGCGTTCTTGCATACCTAACTATTTGATGCAGAGACGGACAGAGAAAGGGAGCCTTATTCTTATATATACATATGTTTCTAACTCGTATGTCTGCTACAGGGATAACTGCTCGACGAAAGGGTAAGAACCACTAAATAAGTGATATTCATGCTTTCAAATATGCTTTTCCTGTATTAAATGCTTGTACAGAGAAGTTTTATATTTCGTATATGCCTCGATCTCGTTCATACGATAAGATATTGCAAATAAGAGAAAGATAGAGATATTAAGTGAGAGATGCTAAGATGATAGTCCACTAGATGCTTGCTTAAAGTCTTTAAAAAAATACATATGATTCACGAGACACGCCGCACACCAGAGATAGTAAATGAATATGCTTTTCGTATATGAACTTCTTGTCTTTCCTGCTTGCTTATGTCGAATATGAACTCTATTTTCAAAGATGTTTCCAAAAAGAGAAGTAATATGACTCCGTTCTTGTGCTGCATATAACGAACATAGGTAAAACTAGAAAGATCACGTACTAGTAATGAAATATTTTATAATATGATTACTTAGTGTGGATTTCAGGGGGTGAAGCTTCTGTTCAGTTATTTTAGACTCACCAGTACTTTCTTCAAAGTGCTGACCCACCAACAGATTGCTTGTTCGCAGGTGCTGGATCGTCCGATGAAGCGATATGCGTGCCTCATCACAGGGATCCAGAAATCTAGAGTCGATGCCTTGAGATGTATCGAGATTGCTTGAGATACTTTTGTTTAGAGGGACATAATATATGAAACAATCTCATTATAATCGAAAGAAAGAGAGGGCTTGAGCGAACAGTAACCACGACCAAGCACCGCTTGTGACACTCTTGAATATCAATAAAGAGTTTATTTTCCTATGCCGTTGTGTTCTTTACTTTTCTGTAATATATGTGTCGCTGCTCCTGTCTTGAATAGCTTACTTATCCTTATTCAAAGTTTTGGCCTTATGCAAGCGCATTTTAGGCTTGCACGGTATCATGCCCGTGCGAGGACGATCGGTTCCGTAGGGACCAAGCGAGGACGATCGGACCCCTGCAAGACCGGGGCATGACATAATGGTATCAGAATGATTCGATTCTTTGCCCAATTCATTGCTGTGACTCTGAGATATGCTCGATATTGTATTACAATAGAGCATTCCATACAATAAGTTCATAGATATTCTCAAAATTGTGCAAAAAGTTTTCTGGATTTGATTGTTGCTTGAGAGTTGTGCTTTCGTGCTTGTGATTGCTAGAGTTTTCGATTGAGGATGACGAGGGATGAGAACTATCGCTGCTCGCGATATCGAGAAGTTTATCCTTGAAGTTTCGAGGACAAAACTTTTTGTTGGTGGGTAAGTATGTAGTGCCCCGCTCCACGTCGGCACTATGTATCAAGGTGAGTGGGTAGAACTTCGTTCTCTGATTCTTACACGCCTTAATAATGAATCTGAGTTTTTGAATGCTTGTTTGCTCAAAAAGAATGATAGAACCTGCCTTGCATGCTTAAATAGAGAACTCACATAGCTTGTCATTGAAATGAATCTTCTTGCCTACTTGCCTAACTAGAGAACTTGAAATGCTTGTCTAAAGAGAAAAAAGGTCGAACCATTCCTATGCTAATAAGAGATAGAAATGTGCATGCTTAGCTACACGGATACAGCTATCGATCGAACTGCTGCCATGCTAATAAACGAGAGTAATAGATGTTCATATATTTCCTTCGTATATGCTAAAAGAAAGAGTAGAACTGCAAGCTTATTTAAAGAGATAGAGAAATATTTACATGCTTGCTTTCTTAAATAGAGATTGTTATATGTTTCTATAGAAGTTATCGAAATGCTTAAACGGTATCAGAGAATGTGGCGGCCAGTCTGCATAAGAGATAGAAATGGCGGTCTGACCGCACAGAGACAGAGACAGAGGCAGAAAAAGAGTGAAGATTGAATATATGCTTGTTATAGAACTGTTGCATCCATATAGATTTTATCTGATAGAGCTGCATTCATGCATTGGTCTTAGACAACTCGTGCACAAGGAAAGATCCTACGAACGATTTTCTGGGGCGCTGGAGACCGTTCTCCCTGGAGGGGATTAGAGGAATACCCGAGACAAAGAAGTCCTCGCGATCAGAGGGTATTCATGTCTATTAGATAACTGGTTCACGTGTCAAAGCATCTATATATTATGAGCGAGTATACATAGTGCAGTGCTGGGCCGTGATAACACCGCTGCTAATCTTGAGGAAGGAAACTCAGGTACCATCATATAGTTAGGACCCATGATAGGCTAGCCTTCTAGCATACCTAACTGTTTGATACAAAGACGGACAGGGAAAGGGAGCCTTATTCTTATATATGCATATGTTTCTAACTCGTATATCTACTGCAGGGATAACCGCTCGACGAAAGGGTAAGAATCACTGAATAAGTGATATGCATGCTATCGAATTTGCTTTTCCTATATTAAATGCTTGTATAGAGGTCTTGTATTTTGTATATGCCTCGATCTCGTTCATACAATAAGATGTTGCAAAATAAGAGAAAGATAGAGATGCTAAAAGAGAGATACTAAGATGATAGTCCATTAGATGCTTGCTTAGAGTCTTTAAAGAAATGCATATGATTTACGAGATACGCCGCACACCAGAGATAGTAAATGAATCTGCTTTTCATATATGAACTGCTTGTCTTGCCTGTTTGCTTATGTCGAATATGAACTCTGTTTTCAAAGATATTTCCAAAAAGATAAGTAATATGACTCCATTCTTGTGCTGCATGTAACGAACATAGGAAAACTAGAAAGATCACTAGTAATGAAATATTTTATAACATGATTACTTAGTGTGGGTTTCAGGGGGTGAAGCTTCTATTCAGTTGTTTTAGACTCACCAATACTTTCTCCAAAGTGCTGACCCACTAACAGTTTGCTTGTTTGCAGGTGCTGGATCGTCCGAGAAAGCGATAGGCATGTCTCATCCTAGGGACCCAAAAATCTAGAGTCGATACCTTGAGACGTATCGAGATTGCTTGAGATACTTTTGTATAGAGGGACATAATGTATGGAACGATATTATTGCAATCGAGAGAAAGAGAGAGCTTGTACGAACTGTAACCTCGGCCAAGCGCCGCTTGTAACACTCTTGAATATCAATAAAGAGTTTGTTTCTATATGCTGTTGTGTTCTTTACTTTTCTACAATATATGTGTCGCTGCTCCAGTCTTGAATAGCTTACTTGTCCTTGTTCAAAGCTTTAGCCTTATGCAAGCATATTTTTGGCTTGCACGACATCACGCCTGTACGAGAATGATCAGTTTCGTAGGGACCAAGCGAGGACTATCGGACGCCTGCGGGACCGGGGCGTGACACAAGGCAGACAGCGCCGCCAAACGCCGAAAGCAGCCGCTCGTGCCTTCTGACACGCTGTACTGCACGAGGTAGACAATGCCGCCAAACGCCGAAATTTGGCCTTGTCCCCTCCACGTCAGACACTCCACATGTCGCATGGGCACCGAGCCGTATGCGCTCCTGGCCGCATGGGCAACCGACCGCATGGCAACCGAACGCATGGCAACCGGCCGTATAGGAACCGAGCCGCATACGCACCGAGCTGTATGTGCACATGGTTGTATGAGCTCCAGGCCACATGTGCTCCACGAAGCATGCGCTTGAGCAAGCAACCGTGCATGTAACTCACGCATAAGAGGAGCGCACGAGCACCATGCGATGATGCTGATGTGCGCAAAGTACGCCAACAAAGCGTCACTTTGCGCCCTTGAGCCCATACCGAGTCCGAGTTGCTAAGCCCTTGCGGGACTTAGCTCCTAAGGTAAACTTCCTAAAGGTGGTGATAAAACAAAGATTGTCATAATGGATTTTATACTTAAACTCTCTAAGAAAAGTCAGCCCACATGGGCCTCTACCCCATATGCATATACCAATACTAAGCATAACTTTATATTGATATATACACATTGGTGGTTTTCCAATGTGTGACTAAAACTCCCAAAGCCAAGTAGAAAACACCAATAATCCCCCACATATATCACAATATATGGTTACGCATTCCTTACAGTGACTTTCATCATGCATTAGGATAGATGTCACCGACGACTTGAATCTTCCCGCATGGGTCAAACCACAGTACGATACAAGAATGGACTAGGTCTTGAATTCTGTACCATTGCTGCTATTCTCCCTACTTACACAATGACGTTAGTTATGCCATCAAGTCACACGTTTAAGGCCCTGAGCTGACCTAGTCTTAGTGTATATATCCTGGACGTCTACAAGCTTTCCCTCAAGGGATGACCTATATCTCTATCCATACACTTATATGAGTTCTTTCACTATAGAGAGTTTATTATCCGGCATGAAGCATTACGCTTCTGTGCAGTGCTATGCTGCATGACATGGCCGTCCAAGGCCGAGGATCTCCCTCTTGTGGTGTCATACCACTTTAGCATAAGGACATAGGTCTCTAAGTAGTGTCGTTACTACACATAATATGAAGCCTTGCACTCATATGTGGTGCTACATTGCCATGACATAAATTAAAGTCGAGGTTCACTCCCTTATGTGGTGTCACCCTCTGTAGCATGAGGTCATATGCCTTTTAGTAGTGTTGTACTACCTCCCAGCATGAAGCTTTGTGCTTCCGTGCGGTGCTATGTCGCTGTGATATGGCTAGAAGCCAAGGTTCACTCACTCATGTGGTGTCACCCACTGTAGCATGAGGTCACAGGCCTCTTTGTAGTATTGTACTACCACTCTCTATTTTCTTTCAACATTAGGTTACCTGTCTATGTGCGTTGTAACTGCCGTTGTTGTAGCGCCCCGTTCTCCCGGTGCGGAGAGCGCGGCTAAGAAACACAAGACGGTATCGTTCAATCGGGATAGATTGAATTAAGAACTCGTCCTCGTTATGGATTTGTTTCTTCGGAATCGATTCCCATATTCAGTGGACTGCGCCCCAAGGATCGACTTAGCGGCAGAGTCAGGAGGGACCTCTCCGCAGCTATCTTTTATTGCCTCAGTTTTCGATGTCGCTTGTTGCTTTCGTGCTTTGAGTTAGTTTTAGGATTTGCTCATTTTCCTTGAACGGTTTCGATGGTCTTCATTGTTTTCGTTCATTGACTTGCACTTCTATTTCGAGATTGGAAAGAGAGGAAGAAGTATTAATCGAGCTGTTCGTGTGCAGGTGAACGAGCTGTAGGCGGCTTGCGAGCGGAGTCGTGAAGCGCCTCTTTCCTTCTTCCTTCCAAAATCTAAGTGAGTGGCTACCAACCCGATTAGCTAGCCCTGCTTCCAAGCTTCACATCTAATAAATCTGTAATCTTCTTTGCCCCGATCAAACGATACCAAGTAATAATAAAAGAAACCAAGATAAAAAGAAAATAGACTTGGTTATTATGCTTGTCAATCAAACCTGTGAACTGTTGCCTTATCGTATGCTTGTTCGTGCAAATATTCTATGAATTATGTTAAGTATGACACACACCTTGTATTGTGCATAATTATTCAGGGAGGCTATGCTAAATAAATCATGCATTACTACTTGTCATGCACTCGTGTTCTTGCACTCGTGTTCTTGCATTCGTGTTGCCTCAACTGCATAAATTGATAACTTGTTAATCGTGTTCGATCATGGACAACTTGTGCACAAGGTATAGTTCTGCGGACGGTCGCTGGGGCACTGGCACCGATCCGATCCGGACGGAACTCGTGTAATAGTCATCGTGTACGGGACAAGATGGCTTGCAATGCCTCATGTACTATCGTTGCATGCTATCCTTGTCTCGGACTAGTCCATTATGGCAATCATGCCAGTGATCATCGTGTATATTTAAACCTGTTGCAAACTAACTTGTGTCTTCATGGCAGGTAAAATCCATCGAACGGTGGCACATTCATTTCAGTATCATATATATATACTGTTACTTGAAAATGAACTAAGGCAAGATAGAAACCCACAAATATGCATGCTTCATTAAAATAACGTGTTGATTGGTATAGTTCGGCTAGCTCGCCTTCACCAGCATATTTCGATATGCTGACCCTCGTTGAAACATGTTCTCCGCACTAAGGCAAACCGAGCGAGGAGCCGAAGTCGTCTTCCCGATCCAGTCCAGCTGTTGGCGCATCTTCACCGCGCCCCTTGAAGCATTTTGGAGTCAGGAGCCTGTAACTCTTCATACACAAATGCAGCTCCGTGGCAAAGCCGTCCTCCAGCCTGGAGGTCTTTATCATTTTGGGTTTATAAAGGGATATATTGTACATGACTGCTATCTCATTTTGAGTCAACACTTTTGTAAGCCGTTCGGCATATTAGCTGACTCGTTCAGGAGTTTGTAATAGATGTTCATTATCAATAAAGAGAACTTTTCCATGTTTCAAATCTGTGTTTCAATTTATCTGCATACTCTGATATGTGTTTGCTATGCAAATCATTAAAGTCTTGTGCGGGCGCAACCCCAGGCCCGCACGGCGGTCACGGTTCGGAGGACGCCTCGGGTCGTGACATAGTGGTATTAGAGCACAGATTCAAAGTTCCTTAGACTTCGTACTGGAAAAGTTCCTTTAACGATCAAATTCCTATGCGAACTCTCAAACTCGCTAGGCCAAAATGAGATACGTTCATGCAATAAATCCATAATACATTATGATTCTAATATAATTTACCTTCTTTTGAAGGAATGGCTCCAGCGCAATCTGCAGCGCAAACACCGGACGAAATACAAGGCCAAGGAAGTAGTTTGGGCACTTCGAAAAGTTCAGAGAGCTAGCGAGCCATGCCAAGCATCGATCCTGTCCAACGAATGTTGCAGATGTTGGAGGCAAACCAACAAAGGGACGAGGCTCGCTATGAACGGGCCGAGAAGCGGACGGAAGAGAGTCAGCTCAAGTTTCAAGACAATATAGAAGCACGATTCTCAGTCCAACAGAAGCAGGTAGATACCCTGTAGCAGATCGTTCAGACTTTGGCATCCAACCAGTCCATGGTAACGTCAGCGACTCCGGTGGAACAACCCGTGCTTGAAGTAGAGATGCCGCAAATTCCAAGGACGAGGGACGTGACTGCCTTCGACTTTGGCCACTTCAAGAAAGTCTGCAACACCCCATTCAACGGGACTGAGGACCCGGTCGTAGCTCTAGATTGGTTGGCCAAACTTGAAGATCACTTCGCTCTGCTAGAGGTCCCCGAAGAGAAGCGCGTCGTCTGCGCGCAACTACAGCTCCGACTCAACGCGCACGATTGGTGGGACGTGCATCGATGATCTCTCCAATTTGATCACGGAGAGGAGGCGATCTCGTGGACGACTTTTCGTGCTGCGTTCGAAGAGGAGTTTGTACCCCCTCCAGTACAACGTCAAATGGAAAACGAGTTTGTGCAGCTGCGGCAAGGCAGCATGACAGTTAAGGAGTACTCCGCCGAATTCAACCGACTCTCCAAATTCGCTAGGGCCTATTTACCTGATGTAGCGAGTCGAGCTAGAAGGTTTGAAGGTGGACTACGCCCTGTCATCCATTCGTACGTAGCCGTTCATCAGTATCGTACAATGCGTGAAGTCATGAATCACGTCCTATCGCTTGAACCACACTATCCTCACGTTCCTGCCGGCGCTGTACATACCTACAATCACAAACGCCAAAGAAACGAGAGAGAAAATACTGCTGCAAAGTGCCCTAACAATGGAGGGCACCAAAGAGGGAACCTAGGGCCATCGTATAATTTCTGTAAAAAGCGTGGGCACACAGCCAACAATTGTCGCTTGAGACTTGGGTTATGCCTAGCGTGTGGACAATCAAGCCATGCCATTAATTCCTGCCCGAACCTTCCTGATCGTCGTCCCCAACAAAATGCTCCCTAACGGTAGGTCATATTCTTAAGTTTCGGGATAAAACTTCCAATTAGTTGGGTAGGATGTAGCACCCCATTCTCCCGGTGTGGAGAGCGCGGCTAAGAAACACAAGACGGTATCGTTCGATCGGGATAAATTGAATTAAGAACTCGCCCTCGTTATGGATTTGTTTCTTCGGAATCGATTTTCATATTCAGTGGACTGCGCCCCAAGGATCGAATTAACGGCAGAGTCAGGAGGGACCTCTCCGCTGCTATCTTTTATTGCCTCAGTTTTCGATGTCGTTTGTTGCTTTCGTTGTCACGCCCCAGTCCCAATAATACATAGGACTAGGACACGTAAGCATGCCAGCCGTATGGATATGGCAACTCCAATATATGGAAACCAAATCCATACGTACGCTGTAATATGAATATAAAATCCACAAGTGGTATAAAATGTAATACAAGTCACAGGTTATAATCTAAATCTCATCCACCAAAATCATATAGAAAGAAATAACCAGTATTTATGAAACTAGATCTCAAATAAGAAGTATCTAAAGATGATAGTTGGATGGAAACAAATCCACTACCAACTCAAATGGAAAAGTAAATACAATATAGATACAACTCACTCAAACAATAAGTACCAGCTACCAATCACGGCTCGAAGAGAAGACATCCACGAAGCATCTATATCCTTCCAAATCTGTGCTCCTGCAAACACTCAAGAACAGGTACACCTGGCAGCGGACCAGGTCCTCAGAGGGACATAACAAGTATACTTAAACACATGCCAATAGAGTACTGAAATAAATATCCAATGGTCGCCTAACCGTCTAAGTGAATGCAGTTAAGAACAACTTTCCCCACAAGTGAGCTATCTGGCTGAAAACTGGGATTTGGCATGGTTCTCTTTTGAAGAGCCAGGGGCCCAAAGGCACGTCGTCTTTTGAACGGCGGAGGCCCGCCAATGTATATATAAGGGTCATCATCACCCGTTTCTCCAGCAGAGAATCCGGGCTTCACAGAAAAAGTGTAAAGGAGCTCAAATGCGGTACTTGTTGTTCTCCCCACCCCATGCTCTAAGCATGTCACATCCATGACACGATTTGGTCCATAGTCTATTCTTAGTACCCTAGCCCAATCCTGCAACCAAACAAGGACAAGGATGGGACCACCGTACTACAATAAGCTATGTCCCTGGACCTCTAATAACTGCCAAGTCTACTAGCATGCAAAGTTTCTAACAGCAGTTATTCCTATCGCACGGCCCACACGTACAGGAGGCCAAACCCTGCACGCAAGTCCGTGATCTACATGATACTCACAACTCGTGTATCAACTGTGTCACGGCCAATGAACCTAATGATGCTACATGATAATGGGGTCGTCTCATGAACAAGGTCAATGCAATACATAAATAAAATATATCGCGACGATACCGTCGCGCACATTTATATACAGTTAAAATATATGAACCAAAGACAGAAAATAAAGATGCATGCAATCATATGGAATAAGAATAACAGTAAAATGGCAAGGTATACTTGCCTGGCCAGAGAGCTGCGATGTACCAATAACCTGCTCCAGAAGTTGCGCAGAACAAATCCAATATCCCAGCGTTGAAGAATGGCTTCTTAATGTGTTTCAAAAGCTTCCTTGCATGATCTCGAACCTTGTTCTCCATGGAGCAGAGTGCAAAGGTCCATCCTACAGTTTCATTGATATTGCACAACAAGGCATCAATCCATTCACTTTTTGCCAGAGTTGGGAACACCTGTGATTACAGTTAGCTCTCCAGGCACAACATTATACAAGCTATTCAAAGCTCTCCAGCCAATAGAAACACCTTGCTCATTCCCACTTCTTTTTACATGAGCACCTCATTTGCATCTTTGTAAAGTTCAGTATCAGATTTATTTGGCCAATTGACTCTCCAGCATCTTTCTTTACCAAGGCGCCTTGCAATTTCTTCAGCTAAAGTTTGGCCAGGAGCATCAGTGTCTGTTGCTTATCCATATACTCTTTGCAATTCCATAAATACTTCTCTTCTTCTGGTAAAACTTCAGAAACTTTTGAAGGAGCTCCACCTGGAACACTAACACAATTAGGGTAGCCAGCCTCTTCCATGGAGAGCTTATCCATCTCACCCCCAACTATGATAATGTCGCTGGCATACTTTATGTCATCGAGCCCATAAAATACTCTTTCCGTCTCATGTTCCTGCCAAAACTTTTTGGGGATGCCTCTGTACTTGCAGCTGACAAGGACTCCATCTCGTCTATATGTAAAAGCGATGACAGTCTGATCCAGGTATCTACGCTGCATGACAGCGTTTCTTCGAAGCATTTCAGCTGAGATGCCTCTCTCTTTGAGGTATCCACGAATCTCCTCACAAAGAGGTTCAAGTTGAAGCTCCTTCTCTGTTATTACTCTGATTTGCTTATTTTTGACATGCTGGTTAGGTACCTTGCCATCATGTACACCACCAGTCCAACCACATTTTGCTCTGTGGCATTTCCACGCTGCAACTTTTCCATCTTCACGGATAAAAAGAGAGAAACTTCTCTCCTGTTCTATTCCTCCTTGACACGTGGGACACATCATAGCTGAGAACTGCCTGGCGACACTAACCCACTCGATCCCTACTTCCTTCAGCTTCACTTCCAATATCTCGAATCGCTTGGAAACACTTATCTCATCGCCGAGTGATGCTATATGAATGTCTCTTCCGATGGGAAGGATACCACGGCCACGACGCGAGCGGGACCCAGAGGAGCTGAGGGCGGCGAAGATTACAGTTGTTCTAAAGGGGGTTCTCTGCAAGCTTACGAAGAGGAAGCGGCGCTGGTGAGGCCCGGCGGCGAAGATCTTGATCGACGACGATGGCAGGAGGACCGGCAGGGGCTTGGGGTTCCTGTGAATCCACCGCCGGCTGGAAATGGAAGGAGGAGGAAATGGCGGGAAGGTCTTGAAGTAGAGAGAGATTCCCGCCATAGGCGACGTGCGGCTGAACGCCGGTGATCCGGCAGAGAGGAAGGAGGGGGTGGTTCAGTCGCTCCGGTCGGGGTGTCATTGACGCGAGGAGTTGAGTCGAGGGAGATGACTCGGGACGAAGACGAGGGTGGAGGCGATTCGTGTGCAGCCGGGGTGGAGAGGCCGAGACGAACGGGAAGATGAACGGAGGTGCGGGGTCGGGGAAGAAGATGCAGGCCGAGGGCGTGGGTTGACCGTACTGAGCGGCTGGGGTGGCTCTCCGGCGAGGGAAAGCCTGCTCAGGGGTCTCCGCTCGGGAAGATGGGATGGAGGAGATTAACATGAAGGAGAAGAAGAATAAGTCGGCTGGGAATTGGTTTGGAAAAATAGGAAAAAATAAAGAAAGGGGAAAAGAATTATTTATATACTCATGTAAAACTTGGTTTGGGTTGACCTAGGGCAATGTGGGCTTGGTCAACTCTTCTTGGAGTGGGCCTTGGGCTTGCCATGGGGTGTTGGGAGGGCTATAATTACATTGTTTAAAATGCAAGGATGGGGGATTAAAATAAATGGGGCGAGGTGTGCGTTGCACATCCCGACAAATTACAGAAAAATCCACGAGAAGGGAAAAATAGGTTTCCTCATGAATTGTCCATTGGTGGGGACACCCCAGTGCATTTTTGCATAAAAGTCCCCCAACAATTAGAAAATTGCACAAAGACGAAAATTAGATTTAATTAATTAAATTGAACCGCACACGATATTCTAGAATTAATTAGGAGTACATGGGATTAAATCAGGCGGCCATAATTGTCAGGGGCATAGAGGGGACAGTGTAGAATATTAATGAAATTTGGGTTGCACAAAACGGTCCAGATTGTGTCCCCAATTTCAGTTGGGACGCACAAGGGTACAAAATTGGGAATTTATTTATAATTAATAAATAACGTCTGCGACGTTTGTTGTGCGGCTAAAATATAGTATCAGAGAGCAATGTTATAAGTTGCACAAGAGTCAGAATAGTAGACGGACATGTCTAGGATGAGGTTGTGAAGTTGTTGGAAGGCAACGGCTAGTGAGGTGCTCCAATTATCGAGCAACGGTAAGGTGCGTACGTGTCATAATTATTTTGTAATTAAATTAAATGCCGTGTTCTAATTCTAATTGGTTCAAATTAGCCCTAATTTCACTATCTAAGCCAAGTAACCCTAATTTTGGGTGAGGGGGTTTACAATCTACCCAACTTAAAATAATTTCGTCCTCGAAATTAAAACTAGGGTAGGGTTTCTCTATCTAACCTCACTTGATTACAGTATAAAGAATTCTCCTTAAGTTAACATTGCAGTTTCTACCCAACTTAGAATTCACCCACCTATCCTCTAAGGTTGTACATCTATGAAAGCTATGACCCAAATTATTGAATCATGTTATTTAATCCTCAAGTCTTTAACACCAAACATATCGTCGATGATGTTCCCTTAATCATTTATGAAAGAGGGTCACCAAGCAAAGCGACTGGCCTGTGGGGTATATCTAGTACTATCAAACTTATACCAAGCAAGATGTTTCGTCTTTCTGAAATAAGGAAAGACGTAGATCAATAATAAAGAGTTCAAGGGAGAGGTAATAGAATGCAAGTATAGGGATCAAGGCGTTTCAAGGAATCCAATAGGAATTGTCAAGGCAGTTGTGGACTAAAATTCTATTTGGTAAATCCATATTCGCTTGCTTGTATTAGTACAGTTATGTAGCCTATACGATACGCTTAGACATGTCTAGGGCAAGTATATTCGTCTACTAATCACTACATATCTCAATCCACATAAAGTAGTAGTACAAAGAGCGAACCAAGTGCACTACGGTTGATCAGACCATAATACACCGATTCTGATTTAGACAATGTATCATTGTGTGCACCCAATAATACATATGCCATGAGCAAGCTCGATAAAGAATATGCTTGCAAAACTAGGCTATAATAGCAGCATAAGTCAAGGTAGTACAGCAAATATGAATACGCTAGATTATGATGAAAGAAGGTTCATAACAATTCAAGTTCACAAAAACAAAAGCAAAATAAGCAATAATAATGAAAGGCTACACAATCTCTACAGTTGTCATACTAATTCCTTGTCTAAGTTGATAGTCGACCAATAGGGACATGGCCTCTAAATTCTATTGTCGGAATAAACACTGTCGTCTAATGCTAGCATACAATTAATGTCGTTCAGTTACACTACCTCGATGGGTCAAGTGGACTATGTGATACTAGGTTGTGAGGCATACTACCCAACTTAGAAGAATTAAACTAATACGGTGACAGTCTTAAGAGGGTCCTACAAAATAATCTTGCACATGTAAATAAAACAGGAACTCTTATTTGGGTATATGAGGAAAGATCTTGGTACTTATTAGGGTCTCCTATTTATGTAGGTAATGGTCATCCTAAGTCTTAATCATGGTGCTCATAGAACATATGTCAATAGTAAGAATGGAAGGTTACTAGTCTCAAGGGAAAAAGGGAATACAACTCGTAATGAGGTGGGGTACATGCTACGCAATTTAAAACTAAGGGATACCCATAAAATTATGATCTAGATGAATACTCAACTATCAAGTTCTAACTACAAGGCACGCAATTCAAAATTCAAGATTACAACTATGACTATAGCAAACTATATATCCTATCGTAGAATACAATCACTTGGTCTTATAATTAGAGGCGTCAGGTGGCACGAATTGAGAGATGGAGAAAAGAAGAACATAGCTTAGTCGTCGCGTGATTAGCGAACGTTAAGGCCACAGGGGAACTATATATGAAATTAAATGGAGGGCTCTAGATAGCATCATGGTTTTCTAAGGGGATGGTATGCTAGTTGCTATGTTCGAGGTATGATCAAGAAAAAAAGTGTTGATTATATTCCTCTAGGTTTCCCAAGGTGTTGTCTACTAATAATAAGACAATGATCTAAGTTTATAGTTCCAATATTATCTAACTATGAAGGTTAGGTTCAGTCCAAATATTAAGTTTTGGTTTTCTATTGGTTCCTCAATGCTAGGGGCCAACATTATGGTAACCTTCTAACTAACTCTAGTAGTGTCTATACTACTCTCAAGTCCTCATAATACATCCGGGGTAATGGTAAACCAATTATAGGGATAAGGAATTCTAGGGTTCGCTAGATATTCTAAACTTAGTGGTGTATCTATAATCTCGTTGTATTCTAAATAAGTGTGCTACCATAATTATCATCTAACAACAGGAACTTCTATATTCTAGGAGAAGGCTATACTTAAAGAACTATTAGGGAAGCATAGGAATCAAGCAGGATGCATTTGTTCAAAATAGAGCAGAGAGGAGGAAGATGAATCATAGTCAATTGTGGATGAGATCCTATATTCTAGTCCTAGGTGCAGGCTTGTTCGGTACAGTAACGTAACCGAGACAATATGCTCTCGACCTGCATGGGCCACCACAAAAACATGTCACGCCCCAGTCCCAATAATACATAGGACTAGGACACGTAAGCATGCCAGCCGTATGGATATGGCAACTCCAATATATGGAAACCAAATCCATACGTACGCTGTAATATGAATATAAAATCCACAAGTGGTATAAAATATAATACAAGTCACAGGTTATAATCTAAATCTCATCCACCAAAATCATATAGAAAGAAATAACCAGTATTTATGAAACTAGATCTCAAATAAGAAGTATCTAAAGATGATAGTTGGATGGAAACAAATCCACTACCAACTCAAATGGAAAAGTAAATACAATATAGATATAACTCACTCAAACAATAAGTACCAGCTACCAATCACGGCTCGAAGAGAAGACATCCACGAAGCATCTATATCCTTCCAAATCTGTGCTCCTGCAAACACTCAAGAACAGGTACACCTGGCAGCGGACCAGGTCCTCAGAGGGACATAACAAGTATACTTAAACACATGCCAATAGAGTACTGAAATAAATATCCAATGGTCGCCTAACCGTCTAAGTGAATGCAGTTAAGAACAACTTTCCCCACAAGTGAGCTATCTGGCTGAAAACTGGGATTTGGCATGGTTCTCTTTTGAAGAGCCAGGGGCCCAAAGGCACGTCGTCTTTTGAACGGCGGAGGCCCGCCAATGTATATATAAGGGTCATCATCACCCGTTTCTCCAGCGGAGAATCCGGGCTTCACAAAAAAAGTGTAAAGGAGCTCAAATGCGGTACTTGTTGTTCTCCCCACCCCATGCTCTAAGCATGTCACATCCATGACACGATTTGGTCCATAGTCTATTCTTAGTACCCTAGCCCAATCCTGCAACCAAACAAGGACAAGGATGGGACCACCGTACTACAATAAGCTATGTCCCTGGACCTCTAATAACTGCCAAGTCTACTAGCATGCAAAGTTTCTAACAGCAGTTATTCCTATCGCACGGCCCATACGTACAGGAGGCCAAACCCTGCACGCAAGTCCGTGATCTACATGATACTCACAACTCGTGTATCAACTGTGTCACGGCCAATGAACCTAATGATGCTACATGATAATGGGGTCGTCTCATGAACAAGGTCAATGCAATACATAAATAAAATATATCGCGACGATACCGTCGCGCACATTTATATACAGTTAAAATATATGAACCAAAGACAGAAAATAAAGATGCATGCAATCATATGGAATAAGAATAACAGTAAAATGGCAAGGTATACTTGCCTGGCCAGAGAGCTGCGATGTACCAATAACCTGCTCCAGAAGTTGCGCAGAACAAATCCAATATCCCAGCGTTGAAGAATGGCTTCTTAATGTGTTTCAAAAGCTTCCTTGCATGATCTCGAACCTTGTTCTCCATGGAGCAGAGTGCAAAGGTCCATCCTACAGTTTCATTGATATTGCACAACAAGGCATCAATCCATTCACTTTTTGCCAGAGTTGGGAACACCTGTGATTACAGTTAGCTCTCCAGGCACAACATTATACAAGCTATTCAAAGCTCTCCAGCCAATAGAAACACCTTGCTCATTCCCACTTCTTTTTACATGAGCACCTCATTTGCATCTTTGTAAAGTTCAGTATCAGATTTATTTGGCCAATTGACTCTCCAGCATCTTTCTTTACCAAGGCGCCTTGCAATTTCTTCAGCTAAAGTTTGGCCAGGAGCATCAGTGTCTGTTGCTTATCCATATACTCTTTGCAATTCCATAAATACTTCTCTTCTTCTGGTAAAACTTCAGAAACTTTTGAAGGAGCTCCACCTGGAACACTAACACAATTAGGGTAGCCAGCCTCTTCCATGGAGAGCTTATCCATCTCACCCCCAACTATGATAATGTCGCTGGCATACTTTATGTCATCGAGCCCATAAAATACTCTTTCCGTCTCATGTTCCTGCCAAAACTTTTTGGGGATGCCTCTGTACTTGCAGCTGACAAGGACTCCATCTCGTCTATATGTAAAAGCGATGACAGTCTGATCCAGGTATCTACGCTGCATGACAGCGTTTCTTCGAAGCATTTCAGCTGAGATGCCTCTCTCTTTGAGGTATCCATGAATCTCCTCACAAAGAGGTTCAAGTTGAAGCTCCTTCTCTGTTATTACTCTGATTTGCTTATTTTTGACATGCTGGTTAGGTACCTTGCCATCATGTACACCACCAGTCCAACCACATTTTGCTCTGTGGCATTTCCACGCTGCAACTTTTCCATCTTCACGGATAAAAAGAGAGAAACTTCTCTCCTGTTCTATTCCTCCTTGACACGTGGGACACATCATAGCTGAGAACTGCCTGGCGACACTAACCCACTCGATCCCTACTTCCTTCAGCTTCACTTCCAATATCTCGAATCACTTGGGAACACTTATCTCATCGCCGAGTGATGCTATATGAATGTCTCTTCCGATGGGAAGGATACCACGGCCACGACGCGAGCGGGACCCAGAGGAGCTGAGGGCGGCGAAGATTACAGTTGTTCTAAAGGGGGTTCTCTGCAAGCTTACGAAGAGGAAGCGGCGCTGGTGAGGCCCGGCGGCGAAGATCTTGATCGACGACGATGGCAGGAGGACCGGCAGGGGCTTGGGGTTCCTGTGAATCCACCGCCGGCTGGAAATGGAAGGAGGAGGAAATGGCGGGAAGGTCTTGAAGTAGAGAGAGATTCCCGCCATAGGCGACGTGCGGCTGAACGCCGGTGATCCGGCAGAGAGGAAGGAGGGGGTGGTTCAGTCGCTCCGGTCGGGGTGTCATTGACGCGAGGAGTTGAGTCGAGGGAGATGACTCGGGACAAAGACGAGGGTGGAGGCGATTCGTGTGCAGCCGGGGTGGAGAGGCCGAGACGAACGGGAAGATGAACGGAGGTGCGGGGTCGGGGAAGAAGATGCAGGCCGAGGGCGTGGGTTGACCGGACTGAGCGGCTGGGGTGGCTCTCCGGCGAGGGAAAGCCTGCTCAGGGGTCTCCGCTCGGGAAGATGGGATGGAGGAGATTAACATGAAGGAGAAGAAGAATAAGTCGGCTGGGAATTGGTTTGGAAAAATAGGAAAAAATAAAGAAAGGGGAAAAGAATTATTTATATACTCATGTAAAACTTGGTTTGGGTTGACCTAGGGCAATGTGGGCTTGGTCAACTCTTCTTGGAGTGGGCCTTGGGCTTGCCATGGGGTGTTGGGAGGGCTATAATTACATTGTTTAAAATGCAAGGATGGGGGATTAAAATAAATGGGGCGAGGTGTGCGTTGCACATCCCGACAAATTACAGAAAAATCCACGAGAAGGGAAAAATAGGTTTCCTCATGAATTGTCCATTGGTGGGGACACCCAGTGCATTTTTGCATAAAAGTCCCCCAACAATTAGAAAATTGCACAAAGACGGAAATTATATTTAATTAATTAAATTGAACCGCGCACGATATTCTAGAATTAATTAGGAGTACATGGGATTAAATCAGGCGGCCATAATTGTCAGGGGCGTAGAGGGGACAGTGTAGAATATTAATGAAATTTGGGTTGCACAAAACGGTCCAGATTGTGTCCCCAATTTCAGTTGGGACGCACAAGGGTACAAAATTGGGAATTTATTTATAATTAATAAATAACGTCTGCGACGTTTGTTGTGCGGCTAAAATATAGTATCAGAGAGCAATGTTATAAGTTGCACAAGAGTCAGAATAGTAGGCGGACATGTCTAGGATGAGGTTGTGAAGTTGTTGGAAGGCAACGGCTAGTGAGGTGCTCCAATTATCGAGCAACGGTAAGGTGCGTACGTGTCATAATTATTTTGTAATTAAATTAAATGCCGTGTTCTAATTCTAATTGGTTCAAATTAGCCCTAATTTTACTATCTAAGCCAAGTAACCCTAATTTTGGGTGAGGGGGTTTACATTCGTGCTTTGAGTTGGTTTTGGGATTTGCTCGTTTTCTTTGAACGGTTTCGATGGTCTTCATTGTTTTCGTTCATTGACTTGCACTTCTATTCCGAGATTGGAAAGAGAGGAAGAAGTATTAATCGAGCTGTTCGTGTGCAGGTGAACGAGCTGTAGGCGGCTTGCGAGCGGAGTCGTGAAGCCCCTCTTTCCTTCTCCCTTCCAAAATCTAAGTGAGTGGCTACCAACCCGATTAGCTAGCCCTGCTTCCAAGCTTCACATCTAATAAATCTGCAATCTTCTTTGCCCCGATCAAACGATACCAAGTAATAATAAAAGAAACCAAGATAAAAAGGAAATAGACTTGGTTATTATGCTTGTCAATCAAACCTGTGAACTGTTGCCTTATCGTATGCTTGTTCGTGCAAATGTTCTATGAATTATGCTAAGTATGACATATACCTTGTATTGTGCATAATTATTCAGGAAGGCTATGCTAAATAAATCATGCATTACTACTTGTCGTGCACTCGTGTTCTTGCATTCGTGTTGCCTCAACTGCATAAATTGATAACTTGTTAATCGTGTTCGATCATGGACAACTTGTGCACAAGGTATAGTTCTGCGGACGGTCGCTGGGGCACTGGCACCGATCCGATCCGGGAGGAACTCGTGTAATAGTCATCTTGTACGGGACAAGATGGCTTGCAGCGCCTCGTGTACTATCGTTGCATGCTATCCGTGTCTCAGACTAGTCCATTATGGCAATCATGCCAGTGATCATCGTGTATATTTAAATCTGTTGCAAACTAATTTGTGTCTTTGTGGCAGATAAAATCCACCGAACGGTGGCACGTTCATTTCAGTATCATATATATATACTGTTACTTGAAAATGAACTAAGGCAAGATAGAAACCCACAAATATGCATGCTTCATTAAAACAATGTGTTGATTGGTATAGTTCGGCTAGCTCGCCTTCACCAGCATGTTTCGATATGCTGACCCTCGTTAAAACAGGTTCTCCGCACTAAGGCGAACCGAGCGAGGAGCCGAAGTCATCTTCCTGATCCAGTCCAGCTGTTGGCACATCTTCACCGCGCCCCTTGAAGCATTTTGGAGTCAGGAGCCTGTAACTCTTCATACACAAATGCAGCTCCGTGGCAAAGCCGTCCTCCAGCCTGGAGGTCTTTATCATTTTGGGTTTATAAAGGGATATAATGTACAGGACTGCTATCTCATTTTGAGTCAACACTTTTGTAAGCCGTTCGGCATATTAGCTGACTCGTTCAGGAGTTTGTAATAGATGTTCATTATCAATAAAGAGAACTTTTCCATGTTTCAAATCTATGTTTCAATTTATCTGCGTACTCTGAATATGTGCTTGCTATGCAAATCATTAAAGCCTTGTGCGGGCGCAACCCCAGGCCCGTACGGCGGTCACGATTCGGGGGACGCCTCAAACGATTCTACGGAATCGGGTCGTGACAGTTGTGACATGGCCCAAAGTCAAGGTTCACTCTCTCATGTGGTGTTATGCCATTGTAGCATGGGATAAAAGTTTCGTGTAGTGCTAAAACAACTCATGCTTCCTGTAACGCATGTCGGACATTCATTCTGTCCGAGAACTCATTAAGGCGTTAAAGCCATCCTCCCACAGAAAATATTCTGATGAAGAAAAAATAGTAGACTACAGTGGTTCTGGGTACGTATCCCACAATGTCCCTGAGGACTACCTACTGTACCTGATATTTTCCTGGTCAATGGTCCTCCCTTGAACCAATAACTAGATGCCTGGTAGATTTATCTTTCAACCAATAGCATAAAACTAAATGGTATAATTGCAGAGACGCAATACCAGAGGTCCTCCAAGCCCATATCTGCTGTATCCTTGACTATGTGCGGTGTTACTGTCGCTGTGACATGGCCTATAGCTGAGGCTTTACCCTATCGAGGTACCTCATTGTGGTGTCACCCTACAGTAACATGGAGTACTATGCTCCTTTATGGTACTTGAATCTAACTATATGCGGTGCTACTATCATTGTGACATGACCCGAAGCTGAGGCTTTACCCTGTCGAGGTACCTCATGGTGGTGTCACCACATGGTAGCATGGAATACAATGCTCTTTTATAGTGTAATGACCAATTTCGTTCAAGCGGACTGCCGATTCAAATGACAAAAGTGCAACGTCCCAACCCGCTTTACTTCAGTGAGAATACTCGTTCGAGGCAAAGGTTTTCCAGACTTGGTTCTACAGGAGTTCCAGCTTAGGCTTTCAGAGGCTCGCTCGGAGTATCTCTCGACCGAGATGAATCATCTCTAAGGTGGGTGGCTACGATAAACTTGTCTTTGCTTAGCCAGCACACTTAAAATATAGAACGATACATGCTAGTCGCTAGGTGAATCACCCCCTGCATGCTAATAAGAATACAACACACCTAGCTAAGAAAATAATCCCAACTTGTATTTCTTGTGTTAATGGAAATAAAATATTGTTAATATTCAAACCCTCGCATGCTACCTTTGACTTGTGCAATAAGACCCCGCTATGCCTCGAGTAGAATGATATACATATATTCTGTAGTATACTATTCACTTCCTACACTGCACAACCCCAGATTATGTCGCTCGGAAAGTCCCTTTACGGTTTTACTTCTCGGCTTACCTTCGGGCCCGATCCAAACGTGAATGCTTAAGTTTTCTTATGAATGCAAATGTTTGCTTGCTTACATGTTAACTTATATTGTTGCCTCGCTTCAATGCTTGTCGCATAAACTATGCCTCAATTATGTAACATTGTGCATGTCATGTATTCATATAGTTCTCCTCGGAAGACTATCTAATAGTTGTTCCATGCAAGTATGAACCTGAACATATCCAGGATCGTTAGGTCACCAAGGCAGTCCCCGAACCAGGGGAATACATCAAAGCAAATTGAATACTGAACGAGAATCATGTCAAGTAAATCAAAAAATACGGCTCGTGGAGCAATACTCGTTAAGAGCAAGAATCAAGATTTAAATATCTCTTGTACCTCCTATATCTCGTGCATCTCGTAAATTTGGATGACCAATAATTGTATATCGCGGATAACTTATTTTAACAAGGTACAATTCCATAGACGGTCACCGGGGCACTGGGGCCGATCTGATCCAGATGGAACTTTCTATATAGTCCACTGTACTGGTCAAGATGGCTTATAATGCACCATATTCTTTTGTTGCATACCATTCTCGCCAGTGACTAGTATCCTTACGGCTATGCCAGCGACTGATGTCATATAGATAAGTCATCATCGCTTAGCGGCTATCCGCGAGTCATTATATTGCATCGAGAATAAATGAACACTTGAACGATCGCGACACACTTGTACATATGAAGCACTTGAACATATTATACAATACACCTGATCATCCGAGTAACTCGTGCACCCGAAACATAGGCTCGCTCATAACACTTGTGTTTGCATATGCTATGGCCCCTAAATTTATTATATATGCTGCATGTGCTTGAATTTACTTTGTTTGCCTTAGACAGGGAAGGACAATGGTAAGTTGGTAAGTCTCGTCGTGTTTCCTCTTATGTCGTACGGCCCACTGCCACATGAGATAGGCTATTCAATCTTTGCCATAAAACTGATCCTAAAGCAACTAGTAAGACAACATAATAGTTGGTGTACGAGACCTATATTACATGTTTGGATTTGTCGAGCGGGCAAGTAGCCTCCCCACCAGTGCATTCATGTACTGATAATCTACCAAATTGTTTGTAGGGTACTGGAGAACCTCGTTCGGTGCGGATGCCTCCTTCGTGCGTGCTAAGACGTGAAGTTTACTCTGGAGCCTTGGAGCGTTGTATCCGAAACTAAAGCATATATACAAGACATAATGTTGGAACATCGCTTATACCTCATTTCACAAATGTAGCTACTTGGCACGCTTTTACTGTTTCAGAGAGAAAGGCTTGAGCGACTTGTAATATCGGCTTAGCATCGCCTGTAATACTTGTTCAATAACAATAAAGTTTTTTTACTTCTACTTGTGTTATTCAATGCTTTCGCTATTGATGACTCAGTAAACTTATTAACAATCGCTTATGCGCTTATAATTCTACGATACTTGGACAATCTGTACGACTCTGTGGCTTAGACCTCTTACCGTCAGCCAATGAACCATGGCCTTACACGGGTGCGGCTCACGCTCGTGCGGTATCACACCCAGATGGGTCAAGCGATCGTCCCACGGGAGCGTTGGCACGATAATTCTCACCTAGCGGGGATGGCCGATTATCCTGCGGGAGATCGAGGCGTGACATATAGTACTTACGATCAGTTGGCGCTTGAGGCCTATTAAGAATAGATCTTCCAGATTCACCTGACTCTGATCTTTTAGCCATTGTAATGATCTATGCTATCTACGCTCATTCAGTGTTCGGTGTTGGCCTATTATGAACAGATTCGTCAAAATCACCTGGCTCCGAATATTAACCACTGTAATGATCCATGTGTAACACCCCATTCCGCTCTAGCGGACTGCCGTTTCAAACGGTAATAGTACAACTGTCCCGACCCGCTTTGCCTCAAATAAAAAGCAAAGGATATCCAGACTTGCCCCTACAGGAATCAACTTCGGCTTTCAGAGCTCGCTTGACGTATCGCTCTACCGAGGCGAATCATCGCTAAGGTGGGTGGCTACGGTGAACTTGTCTTTGCTTAGCCAGCACACATAAAATTTGGAATATTCATGCTAGTCGCTAGGTGATTCACCCCCTGCATGCTAATAAATCCAACACACCTAGCTAAGGGAATAATCCCAACTTGTATTGCTATGTTAGAACATGGAAATTGAAATACTGCTTGTATTCAGACCCTCGCATGCTAAGTCCCTAACGGTTTCATCTCTCGGCTTACCTTCGGGCCCGAGCAAACGTGTTGCTTATGTTCCTTAGAAAATGCATGCTTGTCTGCTTGTATGTTGCCTCGACTCAATGCTTGTAACATAGGCTATGCCAACACCCTGTTATACAGGATATTGTTCAGAACGACTATGAGAATGGAAATCAGGCAATGCATCTTGTCTTGTACTATTGTAGCCTCAACAGCTTGCCTCTTGTCTTATACTCTTGTCTTGTACTCTTGTCTTGTACGCTTGTTGCCCCAACCATGTAAATGGATAACTTACCCGAGACGTCATTCGATCACGGACAACTTGTGCACAGGGATGGTCTAGCGGGCGATGCTGGGGCACTGGCATCGTCCCGGTCCGGGTGAGACCAATTGTCTTAGTCTCTTGTTCTTGGCGGAATGGTTTGTAGCGCCTCTTGTACTTTTGTTGCATACCATTCTCGTCAAAGACTATACCGTCCAATATGGCATACGCCAGTGATCGCCTTGTACTTAACTTGTTGCATGCTTGCTGGTAAAAATAAAAGATAACAAGTCATCCTCGCTTAGCGGCTATCCGCGTGCGAGATACTGTATCGCATGAAACAAATTAACTAAACACCTGAACGATCTTGAAATAAATACTCGTGTTTGCATATGCTATGCCTCCTGAATATTTATACACGCCCCTGCTTGAAATAACAATATTTGTCTTGGACAGGGAAGGACAAATGGTAAGTTGGTAAGCCTCGCCGTGTTTCCTCTCATATCGCACGGTGCACTGCCCGACACGTTAGGCTATTCAATACTTGCATGAAACTGATCCTAAGGCAACTAGAAAGACAACTTAATAGTTGATGCACAGAACTTATATTACGTGTTTGGATTTGTCGAGCGGGCGAGTAGCTTTCCCACCAGTGCATTCAATGTACTGATAATCCACCAGTTTGTATGCAGGGTGCGGGAGAACCTCATTCGGTGCAGATGCCTCTCTCGTGCGTGCTAAGGTGTGAAGATCACTCCGAAGCAATGGTGCGTCCGGAACAGAAGCACATATACAAGACACAATATTGTGAACATAACCCAAACTCGCCTGAACATCGCCTGTACTATCATTCCACAAATTGTAGCCACTTGGCACGCTTTTACTGTTTCAGAGAGAAAGGCTTGAGCAACTTATAATCTCGGCTATATGCCGCATGTAATACATGTTTATATTAATAAAAGAGCTTGCTTTACTTCAACTTGTGTTTCCATGCTTCCGCTATATTGTCGACTCAGTGAACCTGTTATCAAATCACCTATGCGTTTATGACTCCGCTGCACTCGGACAATCTGTGCGACTCTGTGGCTTAGAACTCTTGCCACCAGCCAATGAACCATGGCCTTGCACGGGCGTGGATCACGCTCGTGCGACATCACGCCCGGATGGGTCAAGCGATCGTTCCACAGGAGCGCTGGCGAGGGTGATTCCCGCCTAGCGGGGACGGCCGATTTGCCTGCGGGAGATCGGGGCGTGACATAATGGTATCTGAGCCTGGCTTCTACGCCTTTGGAACTTCTATTCGATATCTCTGTTTCGAAAGCTCGTTCGTGGATTATGTGCATGCTCTCTCTCAATGCCTCGATGGGATGTTCCAACAATAAGTCTAAATACTTTCAAAATGCGTTTTGAATGATATAATTGCTTGTATGCTGCTATGCTGCGAGTGGCCTTTGTGCCAACCTGTGCGAACCCTTGAGAGTATCGCTAGTAGCTTGTTCGATTTTACTAACTCTAAGTTTGGTTGAATACATCTATTCGAGGGACGCCTTGAACTAGTGCACCATCCAAGACTTAAGAAAAGGTGAACTCGAGTGCTAAGAGTTCGCTATCACTAAGCTGGTTGACGTGTTCACGCTAGAGGGGCCCTTCGAAAGTGCGCACGATCCAGTCTAAGCAATATGCTAATTTCGAAGCTTGTGCAAGTGAATATCCAAATGAACAAGTACAACGACTTGTCTAGGATTGCCTCAACCCTAGATTACTGCTTGTCCTCAGTAAGTCTCGAGGACGAGACTTTTTCTGAGTTGGGTAGGATGTAACACCACGTTCCGCTCTAGCGGACTGCCGTTTCAAACGGCAATAGTGCAACTGTCCCGACCCACTTTGCCTCAAATGAAAAGCAAAGGATATCCAGACTTGCCCCTACAGGAATCAACTTCGACTTTCAGAGCTCGCATGACGTATCGCTCTACCGAGGTGAATCATCGCTAAGGAGGGTGGCTATAGTGAACTTGTCTTTGCTTAGCCAGCACACATAAAATCTGGAATGTTCATGCTAGTCGCTAGGTGATTCACCCCCTGCATGCCAATAAATCCAACGCACCTAGCTAAGGAAATAATCCCAACTTGTATTGCTATGCTAGAACATGAAAATTGAAATACTGCTTGTATTCAGACCCTCGCATGCTAAGTCCCTAACGGTTTCATCTCTCGGCTTACCTTCGGGCCCGAGCAAACGTGCTGCTTATGTTCCTTAGAAAATGCATGCTTGTCTGCTTGTACGTTGCCTCGACTCAATGCTTGTAACATAGGCTATGCCAACACCCTGTTATACAGGATATTGTTCAGAACGACTATGAGAATGGAAATCAGGCAATGCATCTTGTCTTGTACTATTGTAGCCTCAATAGCTTGCCTCTTGTCTTGTACTCTTGTCTTGTACTCTTGTCTTGTACGCTTGTTGCCCCAACCATGTAAATGGATAACTTACCTGAGACGCCGTTCGATCACGGACAACTTGTGCACAGGGATGGTCTAGCGGGCGATGCTGGGGCACTGGCATCGTCCCTGTCCGGGCGAGACCAATTGTCTTAGTCTCTTGTTCTTGGCGGAATGGTTTACAGCGCCTGTAATACATGTTTATATCAATAAAAGAGCTTGCTTTACTTCAACTTGTGTTTTAATGCTTCCGCTATATTGTCGACTCAGTGAACCTGTTATCAAATCGCCTATGCGTTTATGACTCCGCTGCACTCGGACAATCTGTGCAACTCTGTGGCTTAGAACTCTTGCCGCCACCCAATGAACCATGGCCTTGCACGGGCGTGGATCACGCTCGTGTGGCATCACGCCCGGATGGGTCAAGCGATCGTTCCGCGGGAGCGCTGGCGAGGGTGATTCCCGCCTAGCGGGGACGGCCGATTTGCCTGCGGAAGATCGGGGCGTGACACCATACTAGCTATGTCCATTCTGTGTTTTGTGTGTTATTCGAATAGTTCTCTTCAGACATTTGAAGAGAAGAATAGATGCCACCGCTACAACTTCCTAGTTTTCACAGCATGTCGGATCATCCGAAACTGTGTCTAAACCATAGAAAGATTATCTGAGAGCTTCCAGAGCTATCATGCTTAATATGCTGCAGTTGATAGTGTATAGAACTCTGAGAGTAAAGCTTGCTTCTTCAACTTCTACGATCTAGCAGCACAACTCTTGGAGAAGTCACATCCTCCTGTGGATCTTTAACTCTTGGAGTAGTCACGTCCTCCTACTCGTGAAGTGACTCAACATCCCTACAGCGAGAGCTATATCAGATCTGGTGGTACTCGTAGCTTGAATCATGCAATTGATGATGCTCGAGTAAACAAACTGTCTGATGCTTTTCCTTGGTTTAGGCTTCATCTTTATATCACACCGGAGGAGTATCATCCCTGATACTCGAGACGTATGATCAGCTCTTCATACACTACGCATATGACTGAGCAAGCCTCCTGGCATCCGGATTAACTTATATCCTTAAGGATGATATCCGCATTCCCACATCCTGAGTCTGGACAAAATAACATCTTTGTTCTAGTGATACTTCTATATCCACATATATGATTAGCTAGTCATTCACATAAATACAAAATATGAATCATTTCTTATCAGTGAACTTTGTGTACACACACATGTCGGTCTCGTTGATCATACGAAAACTTTGAATATATGACTTGTCAAACTTCTGCTGCCACATCCTGGGATTTGCTTCAGGCCGTATTGAGATATCACCAACCTGCAGACTGTCTTCAAACCTAAATGACAATAATTTTGTCTGTTGTCCGTGAATCTCTCATGACTGTCTTTCTTCATCTGATAAAAAATTAGCTTATAAATAGCAGCTACAGTAATCATCATCCTGATATATGACACCCTCAACGAGGTGCCAAAGAACTCAATCCTCTGTTATCTGAGAAAACCACTAGGCTATAAGCCTATTCTTGAACTCAACTATTCTGGCTGCTTCCATTTTCTTCTACTGAAGATATATAAGCATCTGATAGGTTTAGCTCCTTCAGGTAGATTGATCAATATCCCAAGTATTGTTATGGGGTCAATCTCTTCATGGGCTGCCTCCTCCTAGCAGACTGAGTCCCTGGTCTTCATTGCCTCATCATTGGTAAGTGGTATAACCTTCATATGGTAGGTGGTAAGATCATCTTTGGTCCTTCGATCTTCTGACTTTTCTAGCTGACTGCTCTTCGAGTTTTGGTTCAAATATTGTCTCTTAAAAGATAACTCCTTTCTGGACTACGTCTTCTTCTACAGAAGTGCCAACAACTATGGCTGATACGGTCCTCCGAAAAACTTCTACAATCAAATGATCTTCATGTGGATCTGACTTTGAACCAGAGTTATATCAGAAGTGATAAACGGTACCAAGGACCTGACCGTAAGTGCAACCTTCTCCTATAGACAATCTGGAAGACCCTTTTTACAACAATATAGAAGTCATCATTACTGTTAACTGCTTGTCCTTCCTATCTGTACCTTCAATGGACTGGAAGAGTACAAAGATGTTATTCCATAGTCAATTATATGTTCTGAACTAAACGATGCAAATCTAAAGAACGATGCATGTTTCATAGTCAATTCCATGTTCTAAGATAAATGATGTGAATCCAAAGAACAATGCATGTTCAAATTCCATGTTCTAAGATGAATGATATGAATCCAAATAATGATGCATGTTCCATAGTCAATTCCATATTCTAAGCTGAATAATATGAATCCAAAGAATATTACATGTTCCATAATCAATTTTATGTTCTAAGCTGAACGATGTGAATCCAAAGAACAATACTCTTCGTAAAGAAAACTTCTGAGTCTATTGAGTTGTAGACCAATATGATGCTCAGCTCTAAACTTGAAGTCCCTGAGGTTCTCGAACGCTTCATCCTTCGATTATGAGAAGATATGCTAACATGTTTCCCGAAAAATCGTCAAAGAAAGAAGTGATAAATTTTATCCCGGCCCTTTGTAGAGAATATAAGTCACATATATCTGAGCGCACCAGCTCCATAGGATTTGTACTTGTAGTAATCTGTCTAAACAGCATTCTGACTACCTATGTTTAAACATAGCCATCACGTGTCTCCACCTCCTTACCCCCATATCTTGGAGATATCCCTGAACTTAGACATCTTTGAAAAGAACATGTCTTAGTCAGATGCGATACAACTTAATAAGAGCAATCTCTTCCTCATGCCGGAAATCCAGAATCATAATCCTGATCCCTAGATCTTCTGCTTGACACTTGTTTGCCATATAGACCTCCTTTTTAGATAGTGCTCTTCCTTAGTGAACAACTCTTTCATAGAGCATGTGTGGCCGATTGTACCAGTGTCTACCCATCAGTCAGTAGCCACGCTTGATAACTCAACCTACACAATCATAGCAACCAAGTTAAGTAATCAAAGGAACCAAGTTTTAGCTATACCTTGCTATATTGATTCGAATTGGTTCTGCTTTCAAGCTCCAATTCCAGCCATGCGTGAAGTCCTGCCAGAGCAGTGACCTTCATGCGCAAAGCCTCCATGCGTCAAGTCATACTATGCGCATAAGCCTCCATGCGTCCTGTATGCGCATATGCCTCCACGCGTCGTGCATGCGCATAAGCCTCCATGCGTCTTGCATGCGCATAAGCCTTCATGCGTCCTGCATGCCTCCAAGACACTATGCGGCCATCTTTGTTATGCAGCAGGACCTTCAAAGCACCAAGAGTCTACCATCTACTAAGAGTCTTTTATGCGGCATGAGTCTACATGCGGCAAGAGACTTCTATGCGGCCAAGTCTTGCCAACCGCCAAGAACTGTCATGCACTAAGTCTCGTTATGCGCACACTCTGCAATCCTTGGTCAACTTGTAATCTTTCTTCCAACTGGAATGCATGTCTTTTAAATGCCAACTCCTCCATCTTGGAAAATGGTAGATTCTGACAACTCACATTCAACATTTGACAAAGGACTCATTCCCTCATCCAAATGTTCGAAGTGTATCCCGTCAATCTTTTCAAGTTTGTGAAAACTTGTTGGCGAGAAGATTTGATCGGATGTTCTACATCTTTCTTTGGATCTTGCTTTGAGATTGTTAGATTGTTAGTCCCGAGACTGATCAAGGATGGTAGAACGAGGACCATAGCAGAGCTGCTAGCGAGACCCAAAGGTTCGCTCTCTACTGGAAACCAAGTTATCGTTGAGATCAAAAATTCACACAAGAGTTCCTCATCTGATATTTCTCGATTCAAACGAAGCATGAACCAAGAACATGTTACAAAATGGCTCCGAAAAAATTGAAGATTACAACAAGCAACTAGTAAAATATTCTTCTCTTTACATTCGTAGACGCTTCAATGAGAAAGAACGAAGCAAAAGAAAAACTGAAGAGAAGCTCCTTGCTGGGGTGGTCAAAATCACTGTTGCTCAAAGCAAGATTCGCCGTATAGACGATCTGACCACATGAACCAACAAGTTCACAAAAGAACTTCTGGAACGCTCAAAGTCACCTTCGAAAATACTCGAAAACATCACGTGACAGGGAGACACTCTGGGCCGCATATGATTTGGTGCTCTTTCTCTCTCTCTCTCAAATGAAAGAGGAGGTCCTCTATATAAATAGAAGAAAATAGCACATATGCGGCCTGAGAAAACTCCAGGCCGCATAAGCTCTGACCGACCAGATCTTCCAAATTCGGGTGTCAGAGCCGTTGGTGCCGCAAGTCACGTTGCACTGCATGAGGCAGACAACGCCGCCAAACGTTGAAACCAGCCGTTTGCATCGCCTGACATGCTATATTGCACGAGGCAGACAGCACCGCCAAACGCCGAAAGCAGGTCCTGTCCCCTCCACGTCAGACTCTCCACAGGCCTTATGGGCAGCGAACCGGATGCGCTCCTGGCCGCATGGGCACTGAGCCGCATACGCACCGAGCCGCATGCGCACGTGGCCGCAAAGTTCAAAGTGCGTCAACAAAGCGCAACTTTGCGCCCTTGAGCACGAGTCCGAGTCCGAGTCGTTAAGTCCCTGCAGGACTTAGTTCATAAGGAAAACTTCCCAAAGATGGTGACAAAACAAAGATTGTCATAATGCAGTTCACACTTTGACCCTCTAGAAAAAGTCAACCCGCATAGACCTCCATCCCATGTGCATATATCAATACTATGCATAGCTATATATTGAGATATACACATTGATATTTTTTTGGACTAAAACTAACAAAACCAAGTTGAAAATACCAACACTAACTGCGTCAAGATCAACTTTGACGAGGCTTACTTAGACGAGAAGAAGATGGAAGCAGCTGTAGTGTGTAGAGATTTTGAGGGTCGTTTCCTATACGCAATGTCCACCATCCAACACGATGGGAGCCCTCTGGTGGCGGAAGGGATGGCCCTCAACTTAGCTAATGTCCTCTACAAAAGGGAGAACTACGAGAAGGTAATCATAAGAGGGGAATTGCAAGGTGATCATTGATGCCATCAACAACGAGGGGATGGATAATTTATATAGAGTTCGTCACATCACAGAGGAGTGTTAGAGCTCTAAACAACAGAAACTACTTCTCATCTTATAGTTTCACTCCTAGACAATATAACTCGGTTGCTCATGCACTAGCTAATGAATCTGTTCTTTCTGTGGAGGGTATCTCGTCTAGGCTCTTTAAAGAGCCTCCTTTGTGTATTTTGAACCATGTCTGCAAAGACATGAAACAATATCAGATCAATGGGATGACTGTTTGCTAGTTTTCAAAAACAAAAAACAACAAATGACCATAATACCCCCATTATTTTTCTTCCTCTTCGCCGGTAGCGGGAGCGCTGAGGGAGGCGGAGAGAAGGGGTGCGACTGCAGAGGAGGGAAGCTGGAGGAGGATATTTTGAGTCTTTTTTTAACGAAAAAGTTAATACTGTCCAACGGAGGATATCAACATAAAAATTTATAATTATTTAACTACATGGTATTATATAACTATAATTAAACACCTCTTTTAGCTCATGTGATTAAGGTGAGAGACATTCTTATTGGTTGGTCAAGTTCAATTTTCCATGACGTTATTTATAACAAATTTATTTTTTTCCAACAATTTTTTTTACTTAATATTAATTTTTTAAATAAATGATTTAGTATTTACAAACAACTTAGACGACTCATTTTTGAACCGTTTTGAAACCTCATTATAAGAGTAGATATCGAGATATTAATATTAATATTAATTTTAATTTTAATTTTAATATTAAAAATTAGATAATTAATCTTTTGAGTTAAAATTTGTAATATCAGCTGTCATATTAGATATCACATAATGTTATTTAATATGCCAGGTCAGCTATCATATAAGAGATAGTTTTTATAGGCAGTTTAAATGTACGAATAATATTATTCAATTTTAAATATAATGAATGAATGTCATATATTGCTTCTTAATTGTGGTGTTTTTATTGTTGGTTGCTTGTTAATATTTTTGTTAGTTTGTGGCTCTAAATTTTATTTTACAGTGTTCTGTGAGTGTTGGAGATTTGAAGACTGCAACATATTTTAGAAATTTCTTACTAGATAAGATGATATGTTTCCCTTTGAACAACAAAAGCTGCAACTTTAATTTGGTTATTCTCTGTATAGCATGAATGTTTTTCGTTGTTAATAATATATGGATGGCATAAATGTCTTTAGTTGTTAATAATATATGGATGGTTTTTAACCGATACTTCATCAGAAAATTTTGTGTGAATTTGGAATATTCTTTCTTGAACTTCTTACTGTTGCACGCGATCTAGGATTTGGTACGTTTTATATAATATTTGGAATATTTTGTTCAGAACAACGAAACTAATATCAATTCCACTCAAAGCATATAAATTTTATAATTTTCATAAAGAGCATCGTAACGTCTATCGGAAGGACGTTTTACTATTTTCGAAAAATTTCTGTCCAAGACAAAAAAAACTCCGTTAACCCTAAAAAAAAAAAAAAAAAAATAGAAAAACGTCCTTTCTGTTCCAAAGGACGTTTTTTTTTACGGTTTCTCTCTCTTCTCTTCTCTCTTCTCCTCTCCTCTCTCTCTCTCTCTCCTCTCCTATATTAATTTTTTTTTACCACACACACTCTCTCTCTCTCTCTCTCTCTCTCACTCTTCTCTCTCTCACTCACTCGCTAACTCTCTCTCTCTCTCTCTCTCTCTCTCTCTCTCTCTCTTCTCTCTCTGCTCACTCTCTCACTCAAGGACGGCTCAATCCCCGCCAAGGACCTCACCGGCAGCCTCGACCCCTTCGTCGAGATCCGCCTCGGCAACTAAAAGGGCGTCACCAAGGTCCTCCAGAGCAACCCCAACCCCCACTGGAACCAGGTCTTCGCCTTCTACAAGGACCGCCTCCAGGCCAGCTTCCTCGAGGTGGTAGTCAAGGACAAGGACCTGGTCAAAGACGACATGGTCGGCCGCGTCAGCTTCGACCTCGCTGAGATCCCAGTTCGGGTCCCTCCCGACAGCCCCCTCGCCCCCCAGTGGTACTGCCTCCACGACACCACCAGCAAGGGGGAGATCATGATAGTCGTCTGCATGGGCACCCAGGCCGACGAGGCGTTCCCTAACGGCTGGTACTCCGACGTCCACTCCGTCTCCTCCGACGCCCTCACCCAAACCCTCTCCAAAGTCTACTTCTTCCTGAGGCTCTGCTACCTCCACGTCTATGCCATCGAGGCGCAGGACCTCGTCTCCACGTCCGACGACCCCCGCCCGTCCGAAGCCTACGTCAAGGTCCAACTCGGCGGCCAGATGCCACTACTAGAATAAGCGGGATTAGCGACGTTTTTTAGCGACTCCAGGTAAAAACGTCGCTAATTTAGCGACTCCATGTAAAAATGTCACTAGACGTCGCTAATTGGCGACATTTAGCAACGTTTAGCGACTTTTATTGAGTTTTTAAAAGATTAGTCTCTATAAGTTCAATTTAGGTCGCTAAACGTCGCTAATATGTTTTATTTAGCGACGTTCAGCGATATTTTTTAGCGACGTATATATTTTGGACATTTAGCGACGTCATTAGCGACGTTCAAGGAGTCGCTAAATTAGCGATGTCATTATTGACGTCGCTAATACGTCGCTAAATTCTAAATTAGCGACGTCATTATTGGCGTCGCTAAATCGTCGCTAAATTTTTTACTTAGGGCTGATTTTTCCCATTTCCTTCGATCTCTCCCTCTCCCAAAATTCTCTCCCGCTCCGGCTCCTCCTACCTCCCTCCGGTGACCCCCCTCGGCCGCGCCCTCCCCCTCCGGCTCCTCTCCTCCCTCCGGCGCCCCCTCCTCCCTTCCGGTGACCCCCTCCAGCCGCGTCCTCCCCCCTCCGGCAGCGTCCTCCCCCCTCCTCCTATAGGTAAACCCTAACTCTCTCTCTCTCTCTCTCTCTCTCTCTCTCACAGGACACACATAGCATTGACACAACACACACGTTACAGACACTGACACACACACTGACACGGCACACACACGTGACCTAGGGTTAAGGTTAGGGTTAGGTTTTTTTTTCTTTGTCGTTGTTAATTTCAGTTACTGTAAAACCCTGAAAAATGGATGAGGAGCCTATAATGGGTGTCCTCTTGATCGGTCCTATTCAAACCCAGGCTTGAGTTCTTCAAATATAGGATTTGGCGTCTCATAAGGCCGTTTTCTCGAACTGGGTCTTCTGGTTCTCTCGTCCTATCCATGATGAAGTCTGATTAGGTCTTTGTTTTAGAGAGGGGTTTGGTGAATTAAGGTTTGGTCATCTGGAGCACATTTATATAGTTTTTATTTTTCAGTATAGCTTTCTAGCTAGTTGCATTTGTACCTGCATTTGTTCCAAGCTTTTCTTGTATGATAGATCACTCTTTTTCCACCATTGGCGAAGGAAAGGTGTAAATTCCTTGCTTTTTCGAATCGTGTTGTGATGATCTGTCATCCTAAATATTTCCAACATCGTACAAACAAAAGAAAAAAGAAACTGATATTTAATCAAGGGGCTAAAAGCTAAAGATGATAAGTAGCATCTAAAGAACACACAATCAACTGATCAACAACCTGCAATTAAAGGGTTAATTTTTTAATTGGAAAATAAATCAAGTAAGAATTATCAGTAAAATCTCCACCAGTATCCTACCACCAAATAAATTACCACAAGCATTGAATAATGTATATTATATTAGATCATGATTAGTTAAGAAATTCGAAACAAAGTTTTACTGGTCACTATAAAGCCTGTGGGTTATAGTTGTTATACATTATTGTATATTCACAAAGGCTATAGAATCCCTAGAGATATTTGCTAAATTTGCAGGACTTGCATCTCTTGTTTCTTGTGCGGACGGTCGTGGCTTGCTACCTCCATTATCGAAGAGCTTTGTCCCGACACCATCAATATAGTTGAACGCTCAGAACTCAGAACATAAAAGAAGAAAGAGAGATATGGAACCTAAAGATTAGAAAGAAAAAGATATTAGATATCCCTATTGATCTATTGGCCCACACCTAGCTGAGCCATTTAATTTTCCAATCACATGTGGAATTAAATGCTTCCCCATAGGCTTGAACCCAAGACCTTTGGGAGAGATGCCTCCCACTCCTACCACATGAGCTAGGAGTCCTTGGCTATACATTTCGAAGAAGGTAATTGTTTATATAGGTAAAATGTGTCACAACGTTTCATCTAGGTTCCCCTGACCTAAAACCTAGATATTTTTCAAGAATACACCCAATAACTTTAAGCACACTTTACACTTCCTACTCTTTGGGGACCACACCGTGTAATCTATGTAATTCTTCTTGTATGATGGCCTTTAGTGATACGGGAACTAGGATGCCGAGTCGCTAGCATTTTCTTCAGATTTCTTTCCTTTCCTAGGTGTTCACTCTTGAATCTGCGCTGAGCTTCCCATAGTGGATTGATCATATCTAACTTGGACTTTGGATAGTTTGTCCCGTTCGAAGCTTATAGAGGAATCCCACCTCCGAATATTGGCGAGCTTGCCGTGGAACGTCCATGGCCCTCCCTCGAGCACCTGCTCCACATCCTCTGTCATTTCAAACTTAAAGAGGTAGAACCCATTCTCTCTCGAATTGGCAGTCACATCTCCCTTCGGTTGCCAAAGTGTTCTTTCCAAGGACGAGATCATCCGTAGTTTGCTTGAGAGTCCACTAGGTATAGCACTATGGTGTGTCTCCAGTGCTCCTCCGTCTCCGCTAGGTCATCTTCCATGATGTCAGTCATCTTAAGACCATCGAATAGCAATGGCTTGACGTATTGCAACTCTGATGTGGCATAGCATGACTTTATCGAGGCCCAAAAAAATTGGTTTTCTTCCCGCAAGTACGAAGGGAGCATTTGGTCGAGAGAGCTCTCCTCGGTTCCCTTTATTTTTTGGCATGGAGGAACTGTTCCCTCACTAAGGGAGATAACCCACACATCTCGGCTACCCCTGATCGATTCCATTTTGTGGACTGTAGTTTCGACGACCGCGTCCCCTGATCGGTACCATCATGCGCCGATCGAGGTGCCTCTTCCGTAGGCATTGGTTATCCCGAACGCAGGTCAAGTCAATGTCAATGTAAAGGAAATATAAATGTAAAGACAATGTTAATAAATAGTGCTTCATTCGACAATGAGCAAATAAATGATAGTGACAGTAGGTGACAGTATGCATCACTCGAGGGTGAGCTGGAAGAGTGCCCCTTATGGCAGAGAGCTCCAAATTCATCCATAAAGTGGCGCCGGAATAACGGGACCGCATGCAACCAGGAAGCCTTTGCTCCTAATGATCTAATTATTCATGCTAGTTGTTGTAATCCTTGACATTTTCTTTTAGAATTTCGGATGTGGTATTTCGCAGAATCCATCCTAGATGTGATACTCTCCTCGGGGATATGCAACCATGGACAAAGATTTGACAATTAAAGGCACAAGCATAAGTCAAGCCACAACATAAAAATATATAATCAACCATGACCATCATCGCCTTTTGAAACATTGATTGCATAAGGAGGTTCTTGGACAGTAGAGAATGCAGATATAAGCTTGACTCCTTAATAGTTATTACAATTATGTATATCTCTTTTGTTTTTATATGTAGGTATTATCATAGTTCTCCAATCATTAAGAAATTCTCCAAGTCATTAGGATTTAGTTTTGGTTGAATAAATTAGGTAGTAATATCAAACATTACTCTTCTAAAAAAAATTCATACCTCAATAGAAGTAACATTATGTAAAGGTTGTTTAATTTCTGAAGTAGTAATTTTACGACAATAACAATATGACCTATAATGAACTACTTATTGTATGAGTATGTTGGACTGTGGATGACCATAAGTTCACTAAAAAGAAACAAATCATATTGAAAGCATGGGGCGGTCGCCAAACTCGTTTTTGACCAGGGGTTAGGGTTTTTGACCTAGGGTGAGGATTTTTGACCTGGGGTTAGGGTTAGGGTTTTTTCACATTAACTAAAAATATAACTAATATCCTAGATGGTATTTAGGTAACTTATAGTACTAAAAGGATTTTTGACCTGGGGTTAGGGTTAGGGTTACTGCAACAAATAATTTATAGACAGGGCTGCTGAGGGTATGTCTTAAGTAATATCTGTTATCAATTATATTCTTTATTTTAATCTATCTTACCAGATGGCACCCAAGAGAGAGACACCTCCTACTGTTAAGGAGGAAGTGATGCCTCCTACTGTTAAGGAGGAAGAGATACCACCTGCTGTATCTCAGACGGGGAGTTTCAGTCACCCAGCACCTATAGCGATTGTATCTCAGATGGAAAGTTCCAGTCACCCAGCACCCATAGCAGAGATTGATCACATAGATGTTGTTTATGCGCAGTATCTGAGGGACTGGTATCTGCCCCAGCGTATTAGATATCCTCGAGATTGATACTGTGATATTTCATATACTTTTATTGTGGTTATTGTGTGATTGTGATACTTATATATTATGCCCATTTTGTGACTGTGATACTTGTAAACCCCCTGAATTTTTAAAATTTTTAAAACTGGATTTTTCAATTTTCTGGAATTTTCTGGGAATTTTCTGTAATTTAAAAACAGTGTTTTAATTTTTAAATGATTTTTAATTGATATTAAACAATATTAAAATATTATAAAAATAATATTTTTGGGTGTAAAATGAAAAACTGGACTTAGGGCAATTTTTTTGGAATTTATCGGACCCCGGACCTATTTTTAAATGCCTAAAAACTATTTATTTAATTATTTAATTATTTATTAATTTATTTATTATTATTATTATTTATTATTACTATTATTATTTTAAAAAAATATATATATATTACCCAGCCCGTTGGGCCGGCCCAGCCCGGCCCAACAGACCCGAACCCGGCCCAGCCCAGTCCGACCGCTGCGGGTCGGATCCGGGTCCACCCGCCCGACCCGCTCACCCGACCCGGCCCACTGCCGGTCACCCTCTCCCACGACCGACTACCTCTCTCCGAATTCTCCGCCGCCCGCCGCGGTTCCGGCCGCCACGACCGCGCCACTCCCCACGTCCTCCACCTCGATCCGCCATTTCCGGCCGGACCTCCGCCCCGAGCCACCCTATAAAGCCCCCTAATCTCTCCCTCTCCTTCCCTTCACCTCCTCCCCATCTCCCGAACTTGTGCCCTAGCTCCGGCGACCCAACTCCGCCCGTACCCGCCGCAGCCGACGACCCCAGGCAGCCGCGCTCGAGACCCCAGCGACTCCCCTCCTCCGCCTCGACGTCTCCCCGCCTCCTCCCTCTTCCAGAACCGAGCAGCAGCCCGCGCCGCCTCCAGCGCCGCCGCCTCCGCCCGAGCGACGCGCCGCCCTCCGCTGCAGCTCTCCCGGCCGGCCTTCCCCGCCCTGGGCCGCCGCAGAGCCGCCGGGGCTCGCCTGAAACCCTAACCCTAATTCGATCCGCGTGTCCGACACGTGTCGGACACGGTTTGACCCTGATTTTCGGGTTCCCTTCAGGTGCGTGTAACTTTTTGCTCGTAGCTCCGTTTTCGATTCCGTAAATTGCGTTGCGAAGCCTGTATGACCCTCTCGGTGTCCGGACAAACTGTTCGGGACATCGCTTCCTGTGGTGATCGCACACCGCGATCCAAAAACAGGAAAAAACCAGACCCCGATTCACCCCGGAACTGGGTTCGCCCCGCCAAACGGGACGACTTGGTCGCGTGCGGTCTTCACAGATATGTGCGCCTCGTCGATACGGACGTGTGGGATTTCGCGGAAGCTGATTTGGGTGTGCGTGCACACCGGAATCAACGCGTATCCGCGGACATCGTCCCGTATCCGTACTTTCTGGAACGTGCCCTAACTTTGTGTACACACGTCGGATCGAGACGAAACTTGCGCCATCGGACTCGTAGCAATACGCTGGTCCTGTGGGTCAAGTTTGGTTCGATTCTGAGAACGTTGACAAAATCGCGTGTCGTGGGCCCCACAGGCCCCGCTCGACGGGCGATTTTGTGATCGGCTCATCGGAATCCAATTCTGGGAGTTCCGTTGGGTTCGTATCATCGTTCCTGACCTGTTGACACTAAGTTTGGTGAATTTGGAGACCGTTGACCCGGACGCATTTTTCGGTGCAAAGCGGGCCCACCGGTGGACCCCGTTTTGGCCCGAAACTGCCGTTTTTGCCCTTGTCTCCAAATTGGACCCAAGGACAGGCGTTTCTAGCTGATTGATATTTTCTGGATCTGATGGTGATGTTTGTTTCAGCACCCGGAGTACCGCCTGCAATTCCCGCCGAAGTCAGAACTGCGAACCGAGCCGGAACCACAGGCAAGTGTACCTCGCCGAAACTTGCAGTTTGCTACATATTTCCTGGACTTGGTTATACATCAGTGGGCAAGTAAAGCCTGCCAATCCTTAGACCTTTCTGATTATAGTATTTTGCTTGATTTCTGGTAGATTCTTATGCAACTTGTTTAACTGCTTAACCCAGGACACCTGACACTGTTCATGTGACGGAATTGCCTGAGATATACCTGGTGATTCCGTATAGGCTACATATTCATGTCATTACAGTTTACATGCTTAGATTCTAGTCTGACTCATTGCATTAGTTCAAACTTGCGTGACTTGTACCTGATATATTCTGGAACTGTGACGTGAGATTACATGGGGTGGGGAGAGTATTACCATATCAAGTGTCACGACCCGCACCCGGTTATTCGGGCACGAGTGCGTGGGCACGTCCAGCCTACGCCGCAGAATCGGCGGTAGTACGCTGTCTAGGTCAAAACCACACTTAACTGAACTAGCTCATCCACAAATAATATAAGCAAGATAATACTGAGAATGGAAACTTAAGATTGCAATTGAAATAATTGTGACAACAGCTTCAAATGTTTAGTACAGAAATTCAGAATGAAATCGGGGACAAACCCGATTAATAAGACAAGAAATAGGAATAAAGATAGCTAATGCTAACTACTCCGCAGGAGTAGTCTCCTGGGTGGGAACCGGCTCTGCAACTGTATCACCTGCTGGCTCATAGGGTCCGTAATAGGTAGGGGCAAGGTTCTCATCATCGCCTAAACAACGTATCCAGTCAGGAAAGGAGCAAAGTACACAGTGCACAACAAGATTAAGCTAAATATGTATGACAATTAAACTGAGTATCATATTGAGAAATTACATAAAGGAAACATCAACATCTCAGAGTTTAATGCTATAAACAGGAATATGAGTAAGCAGGAAATAAAGTGAAACAGAAAATGAAACTACAACAGTCAGTAAGAACTATAACAAGACTAGGACTATCTGTGTGAACTTGTGTTTGTTTTAGAATACATAGTTGGCATGTAGGGGTTTATAAGGCTAATCTGGCCGTCATAGACGGCTATTAAACAATACAATCGAGATCTGGCTGATGGACAGTCGTGTACCAACAGCTATTAAACAATACATGGGGAAGGGTAAACTACATGCCTCCTAGTATTCTCCCACCCGATATGTAAACAAGACATGAACTCCAATATTCAAGACATGAAATACAGTACTTTAACACTACGTGAAATCAGCAAGGGTACTAGTAGAGCAGGGAATTAATTATCACAATATAAAGATTAACTTGAAGTGCAGGTACTTGCCTGTTGTTTGGATCCGATTAATGTTCTAGGGGAAGTTTCCACAGATGAGTCCAAAAGCTGAAATAGACATTACCATCACTCTCAGAAGATGTCAAATAGCTAGAAACGCCTATCCTTGGGTCCAATTTGGAGACAAGGGCAAAAACGACAGTTTCGGGCCAAAACGGGGTCCGCCGGTGGGCCCGCTTTGCACCGAAAAACGTGTCCGGGTCAACGGTCTCCAAATTCATCAAACTTAGTGTCAACAGGTCAGGAACGCTGATACGAACCCAACGGAACTTCCAGATTTGGATTCCGATGAGCCGAACACAAAATTGCCCGTCGAGCGGGGCCTGTGGGGCCCGCGACACGCGATTTCGTCAACGTTCTCAGAATCGAACCAAACTTGACCCACAGGACCAGCGTATCGCTACGAGTCCGATGGCGCAAGTTTCGTCTCGATCTGACGAGTGTACAAGAAGTTATGATGAATTACAGAAATTACGGATACGGGGCGATGTCCGCGGATACGCGTTGATTCCGGTGTGCACACACACCCAAATCAGCTTCCGCGAAATCTCACACATCCGTATCGACGCTGCGCACGTATCTGTGAAGACTGTGCGCGACCAAGTCGTCTCGTTTGGCGGGGCGTACTCGGTTCCGGGGTGAAACAGGGTCTGGTTTTTCCTGTTTTTGGATCGCGGTGTGCGATCACCACAGGACGCGATGTCCCGAACAGTTTGTCCGGACACCGAGAGGGTCATACAGGCTTCACAACGCAATTTGCGGAATTGAAAACGGAGCTACGAGGCGAAAGTTACACATACCTGAAGGGGACCCGAAAAACAGGTTCGAGCCGTGTCCGACTCGTGTCGGACACGCGGGTGAATTAGGGTTAGGGTTAGGGCTGTCTCGCCGGACACGGCGGCTGAGGGCGGCCGTGCAGAGGCGGAGGGGGCCGGGGGCTTCGCGGCGGCGCGCTGGGGACACGCGGCGGAGCTGGAGGCGGCGGCTCCGGCAGCGTGGCGACGCTGCGGCTGCTGCAGCGGCCGAGGAGAGGAGGAGGGAGGAGCGGCCGGCGGAGCGCTGGGCTGGGCACGGCGGCTCTGGGCAGAGCGACGTCGGCGTAGGAGGCGGTGGTCGACGAGGCGCAGCGGCGGGGAGGCGTCGACGGCGGTGGGGGTTGAGGCGAATGGAGGCGGAGGAGTCGAGGGGTCTGGGCCCTTTATAGGGCGGAGGGCGGCCGAGTCAGCCGGAGAAGGCGGGCGGAGAGGGGAGCGTGGCGCGGGGAGCGCAGCGAGCGGGGCGCGGGGCGTGCGGCGCTGCGCGCGGCGGCCGGCGCGGGCTGCGGGCGACGTGGGCTGGGGGGGAAACAGTCGGCGGGTTAGCGGGCGGCTCGCGGGTCGGGTCTGACCCGACCCGACCCGGCAAGGCAGCGGGCTGGGCTGGGCTACGGGCCGGGCCGCGGCCCAACGGGCCGGGCCAGAAAAATAAAAATAAAAAATATAATAAATATAATAAATATAATAAATATAATAATAATAATAATAAAAACAGTTAATTAATTATTTAATTAGAAAAATTGTTTTTAGGTATTTAAAAATAGTTCTGAGGCCCAGAAAAATCCAGAAAAATTACCCTAAGTCCAATTTTCTATTTTACACCCAAAAATATTATTCTCATAATATTTTAATGTTATTTATTATCAATTAAAAAATCTTGTGATAATTCAAAACCCTGATTTTAATTACAGAAAATTCCCAGAAAATTCCAGAAAATTGTGAAAAATCCCAATTTTAATATTTTGAAAAATCAGGGGCTTACAATCTACCCAACTTATAAAAATTTCGTCCTCGAAATTTTAAAATTATAGCAGGGTTCTCTCTGTCCAATCTCACTTGATTACAGTCCAACGGGTTTCTCTCAGGTGGACATTGCGGTCGCTACCCAACTTATAATTTTACCCATATATCTTCTAAGGCTGTACAACTAGTAAAGCTAGGTCTCAACTTAATAAATCATGGTATTGAATCCTTAAGTCTGCAACACAAAACACATCACCTAGGGTATTGCCTAGTCATAAAGGGTTATCATATAGCACTACAAATCAAACTTATCTCAAACACAGGATTTTGTCTTTCCGAAATAAGGGAAGACGAGGGTTAATAATAAAGAGTTTAAGGGCGTGGTGGTAGAACAGAGGTATAGGGATCAAGGTGTTTAAAAAATTCTAATGGAGATTGTCAGGCGGTTATGGATTGAGATCCTATTCTGGTAATCATTTCTCCGCATGCTCGTATCAGTATAATTATGTAACTGATACGATATGCTCGGACACATTTAAGGACAAGTATACTAGTCACTATATCTCTCAATCCACGTAAGGTAGTCGTGCGAAGTGCGAATCAAAATGCACTAAGGTTGATCAGACCGTAGTACACTGATTCTGAGTAGACACTTGTATTAGTGGGGTTGATCAGGCCTCAATAATACATGTGTCATGAACAAGCCCGATAAAGGGTAAGCTTGCAAAACTAGGCTATAAATAGCAGCATATATCAAGTTCAGCAAAATTTAAGTGCGCTAGATAATGATGAAAGGAGGTAAAATTATTTAAATCCACAAAACCACACATAGTAAGCATAATAGCAACCTCTAGAATCTTCTATAGTTATCAAATTTAAAAGCATACTAGGTTATTTAGCAAGTTCAAATTTACTAGGTTGGGGCTGAGGTCACGAACCAATAGGCATGAGCTAAACAATACTAGGAAAGGTATCTACGGATCACTTACGCGCATTAGCTGCTTCCAGAGTTTGCGCGTTCTCCACGGTCATCACGTAAGCTTGTCCGCGTCTTGGAGTAGCGGGACAGTCCCTCACTTGATGTTCTGTTGAGCCACAATATAGGCAGGCACCTAGTCTCTTCCTACAAACTTGCCAAGTGTGGCCCGGTCTTCGGCAAAAGTTACAAGTAGCAGTTGGTTGGTTCTGTCCTTGAGCCTGGTGTTGGGGTGCTGGAGCTCGAGGGAGAGGACGCTGAGTTTGCTGCGGGGATCTCTGCTGTTGTTGTTGTTGAAAAAGGCGTTTGTTGGGTCCCGAATTTCCGGTATCTCTTTCTCGCTTTAGCTTATGCCCCATGTCTCTCTCAACGCCTTGTGCCACGTTCAAGATTTCCTCATAGGTGCGAGCTCGGCTGGTGGTGACAGCAAGGCGAATATCCGGAGACAGCCCCTTCTTGAATCTACGGGCTCTGTCTTCCGGGGTACGAACCATGTACTCCGCAAAGTGGCTTAACCTGCTAAATTCAGCAGTATATTCATCAACAGACATGTTACCTTGTTCCAGTCTCTCGAATTGGCTTTCGAGAGCTTCCCGAGCCACTTCGGGGTAGAATTTCTCCTTGAATAGCCTCTTGAAGTCCTCCCAGGTGAGGTCAGGAGCAGATAGTTGGGGTTCATCTCTGAACCAGGTTCGAGCTATATCGAACAGTTGCAGGCTTGCGGACTCCACTTTGAGATCATCGGGAACCCGAGCAGTCTTCAGGAGTCTCTCGACATTCTCTATCCACTCATCAGCGTAGAGAATGCCCTCAGTTCCGTAGAACTCCAGAGGCCTAAGGTTCTTGAAGTCTTTGGCACTTCCTGGCCTCTTGAGTGGCGACTCCTGGGACTTAATAGCGTCTGAGAGGCTGGTCCGCAGAAGTGCAGTCTGTTTCTTCTGAGATTTCACCAATCCCTGGAACACTCCAAGTAGTTGTGCCCCATCTAGAGTAACTGCCGGAACAGATGGAGGCGGCGGGAGTGCAAGAGTCTCGGGCACATTCTACTCAGCTGGTTCTGATGTGCCTCCTACTGTGTTCCTTGTCTGGACCATTCTGAAAGATTAAGGGGTAGGAGAATCAAAAATAGAATACTTGGAAATCAAAGGCGATAGGAAAATTGAGCAGAAATAATACCAAGAATTGAAATAAGGACCCTATACTGTGAATGAGCTTTTCCCTAGAATCCTCAATCTTATTGCAGGCATGTTCGGTCCCTAAGTTGAAACCGAACAATTTAGTCGTTTGGACCTGCATGGGCCACCACAAAAATGTGTCACGACCCGCACCCGGTTATTCGGGCACGAGTGCGTGGGCACGTCCAGCCTACGCCGCAGAATCGGCGGTAGTACGCTGTCTAGGTCAAAACCACACTTAACTGAACTAGCTCATCCACAAATAATATAAGCAAGATAATACTGAGAATGGAAACTTAAGATTGCAATTGAAATAATTGTGACAACAGCTTCAAATGTTTAGTACAGAAATTCAGAATGAAATCGGGGACAAACCCGATTAATAAGACAAGAAATAGGAATAAAGATAGCTAATGCTAACTACTCCGCAGGAGTAGTCTCCTGGGTGGGAACCGGCTCTGCAACTGTATCACCTGCTGGCTCATAGGGTCCGTAATAGGTAGGGGCAAGGTTCTCATCATCGCCTAAACAACGTATCCAGTCAGGAAAGGAGCAAAGTACACAGTGCACAACAAGATTAAGCTAAATATGTATGACAATTAAACTGAGTATCATATTGAGAAATTGCATAAAGGAAACATCAACATCTCAGAGTTTAATGCTATAAACAGGAATATGAGTAAGCAGGAAATAAAGTGAAACAGAAAATGAAACTACAACAGTCAGTAAGAACTATAACAAGACTAGGACTATCTGTGTGAACTTGTGTTTGTTTTAGAATACATAGTTGGCATGTAGGGGTTTATAAGGCTAATCTGGCCGTCATAGACGGCTATTAAACAATACAATCGAGATCTGGCTGATGGACAGTCGTGTACCAACAGCTATTAAACAATACATGGGGAAGGGTAAACTACATGCCTCCTAGTATTCTCCCACCCGATATGTAAACAAGACATGAACTCCAATATTCAAGACATGAAATACAGTACTTTAACACTACGTGAAATCAGCAAGGGTACTAGTAGAGCAGGGAATTAATTATCACAATATAAAGATTAACTTGAAGTGCAGGTACTTGCCTGTTGTTTGGATCCGATTAATGTTCTAGGGGAAGTTTCCACAGATGAGTCCAAAAGCTGAAATAGACATTACAATCACTCTCAGAAGATGTCAAATAGCTAGAAACGCCTGTCCTTGGGTCCAATTTGGAGACAAGGGCAAAAACGGCAGTTTCGGGCCAAAACGGGGTCCGCCGGTGGGCCCGCTTTGCACCGAAAAACGTGTCCGGGTCAACGGTTTCCAAATTCACCAAACTTAGTGTCAACAGGTCAGGAACTTCCAGATTTGGATTCCGATGAGCCGAACACAAAATCGCCCGTCGAGCGGGGCCTGTGGGGCCCGCGACACGCGATTTCGTCAACGTTCTCAGAATCGAACCAAACTTGACCCACAGGACCAGCGTATCGCTACGAGTCCGATGGCGCAAGTTTCCTCTCGATCTGACGAGTGTACAAGAAGTTATGGTGAATTACAGAAATTGCGGATACGGGGCGATGTCCGCGGATACGCGTTGATTCCGGTGTGCACACACACCCAAATCAGCTTCCGCGAAATCTCACACGTCCGTATCGACGCTGCGCACGTATCTGTGAAGACTGTGCGCGACCAAGTCGTCCCGTTTGGCGGGGCGTACTCGGTTCCGGGGTGAAACAGGGTCTGGTTTTTCCTGTTTTTGGATCGCGGTGTGCGATCACCACAGGACGCGATGTCCCGAACAGTTTGTCCGGACACCGAGAGGGTCATACAGGCTTCACAACGCAATTTGCGGAATTGAAAACGGAGCTACGAGGCGAAAGTTACACATACCTGAAGGGGACCCGAAAAACAGGTTCGAGCCGTGTCCGACTCGTGTCGGACACGCGGGTGAATTAGGGTTAGGGTTAGGGCTGTCTCGCCGGACACGGCGGCTGAGGGCGGCCGTGCAGAGGCGGAGGGGGCCGGGGGCTTCGCGGCGGCGCGCTGGGGACACGCGGCGGAGCTGGAGGCGGCGGCTCCGGCAGCGTGGCGACGCTGCGGCTGCTGCAGCGGCCGAGGAGAGGAGGAGGGAGGAGCGGCCGGCGGAGCGCTGGGCTGGGCACGGCGGCTCTGGGCGGAGCGACGTCGGCGTAGGAGGCGGTGGTCGACGAGGCGCAGCGGCGGGGAGGCGTCGACGGCGGTGGGGGTTGAGGCGAATGGAGGCGGAGGAGTCGAGGGGTCTGGGCCCTTTATAGGGCGGAGGGCGGCCGAGTCAGCCGGAGAAGGCGGGCGGAGAGGGGAGCGTGGCGCGGGGAGCGCGGCGAGCGGGGCGCGGGGCGTGCGGCGCTGCGCGCGGCGGCCGGCGCGGGCTGCGGGCGACGTGGGCTGGGGGGGAAACAGTCGGCGGGTTAGCGGGCGGCTCGCGGGTCGGGTCTGACCCGACCCGACCCGGCAAGGCAGCGGGCTGGGCTGGGCTACGGGCCGGGCCGCGGCCCAACGGGCCGGGCCAGAAAAATAAAAATAAAAAATATAATAAATATAATAAATATAATAATAATAATAATAAAAACAGTTAATTAATTATTTAATTAGAAAAATTGTTTTTAGGTATTTAAAAATAGTTCTGAGGCCCAGAAAAATCCAGAAAAATTACCCTAAGTCCAATTTTCTATTTTACACCCAAAAATATTATTTTCATAATATTTTAATGTTATTTATTATTAATTAAAAAATCTTGTGATAATTCAAAACCCTGATTTTAATTACAGAAAATTCCCAGAAAATTCCAGAAAATTGTGAAAAATCTCAATTTTAATATTTTGAAAAATCAGGGGCTTACATCAAGGCTGATTATAATATAAATAATGTTATCTGGAGGTGTCCTAGTCTCTGATACAGAGCTTTGGCACAAGTTCTGGCTCTTCTAGAAAATACTGCTATGGTTTCTTAGACACTGATCCTGTAGTAGTCTCAGCCTGAGTATGACTAAAACTCCCACTTGCATGTCACTAGCTGGTTTACATATTTACCCTGCTGTTTATTTTATTGCTGCACTGCATATGTTTTGGCTTGTATTTTCTGTACCTTGTTATGTCCCCTGAGGACCTGGAATGGACTATGTCCCCAGGTACAGCTGAAGAAAACTACCCCGAGGTGTACGGTACAGGAGCACTCCTTGGAGCAGAACCCGGAACTGAGGACGAGATAGTGGCCGAAGACTTCTCTTGAGCACCGGCTTCAGTTATACAGTATTTCCATTTCCAGCATTTTAAATTCCTGTCTTTTCTTAAATGTAACAGACTAATTCTCGGATTTGTTCCCGAGATAGCTTATTTGAGATTTCAGTATTTATTTCCATTGCTTAATTTCTGGCAGTTAATCTGTGACTTTCTGTGGATGAGATTAGAAATACCTGAGACTTGTAACATATTACTGATAGACTACAGCTTAAGCATGCCCTGATGGATCCATTAAATTGGGTTGTCCATCGGTGCGTGCTGCTGGCCATTGCTCACGTGCTCAGTCCCTCGTCATTTTGGGACTGGGGCGTGATAATACTTATATATTATGCATTTTGTGTGACTGTGATACTTTTATTTTGTGTGTATTGTGTGACTGTGATATTTTATATTTTTTTGTGTTATTTCGTACGCAAAAAATTCAATGGATGGTTGCTCCAGGTCTGTCTATAATATTTGTGTGTATTAATTGTATGACTATGATACTTTTTATTCATATTAAATGATGTTAATTTACCGGTGTTGAGTGTTCTACCGAAGGGGTCGACGAACCCAGAGAATTCAACGGAGGGTTGCTCCGGGTCTATTTTTAATTAGAAATTTATAAATTGCAGGAATAATAGTTTGGAACAATTCAGTATTTTTTTTATTTTTCTGTAAAATTAGCAACGTTTATACACGTCGCTAAATACGTCGCTAATTAGCGACGTAAATAGCCTTCGCTAATGACGTCGCTAAACGTCGCAAAATACGTCACTGTACGTCACAAATTGCTGACATGGCAGTACTGCCAGGTCATTAAAGACGTCGCTGGCACGTCGCTATATAAGTCGCTAATTAGCGACGTTTAGCGACGTTTGATTACGTCGCTAATTAGTGACTCTGCGTCGCTAAACGTCGCTAAGTTAGCGACACATTTAAGTCGTTAAAAAATGTCGGTATAGCTACGTTTAGCGACGTTTTTCCTTTCAACGTCGTGATGATTACCGACTTCTGTAAAGCGTCGCTAATTGCGTCGCTAAACGTGATTAGCGATATTTTTTTGTCATTTAGCGACGTTTTTGGCCGTCGCTAGTTTGACTTTTTCTGGTAGTGTGTGTCGCACCCGGCCGTCCATGGCACGGTCCGTCAACCCGGTTTGGAACGAGGAGGTGGTGCTGGTCGCGGCGGAGCCGCTCGACGAGCCGGTGATCATCACGGTCGAGGACCGCGTTGGGCCCTTTGGAAGAGAGAGCGAGAGGAGAGAGAAAGAGAAGAGAGAGAGAGAGAGAGAAGAGAGAGAGAGAGAGAGAGAGAGGAGTGATTGAGTGAGAGAGAGAGTGAGAGAGAGAAGAGTGATTGAGTGAGAGGAGTGAGAGAGAGAAGTGTGATTGAGTGAGAGAGAGAGAGTCTGTTTAAAAAATAATAATAATAATATAAGTAAAACGTCCTTTGAAAGGACATTTTTTCTAGAAAAACGTCCTTCCAAAGGGCATTTTTCTTATATTATTATTATTTTTTTCTTTTTAAACGGAGACAAACGGAAGAGAGATGGAAAATTTTCGGCATTCGTAAAACGTTCTTCCGATAGGCGTTATGATGCTTTGTTTGAAAATTTTAAAAAATTTATGCTCTTATAAATTTGATTGCTCTGAATGAAATTTTTCGTATAATATTTGTTTTGTTTCTCTGATTTTGAAACTTCATGATTTCTATTTAAAAGAAAATTGAACACCAAAATGTTGTTTTTAGTTTGGTTGTAGTATCACTATTTACACATGACCCATCAATGCCTTTTGCAAAAAATGCAACTCAAGCTCGAGTAACTTTAAGCAAAATTAATTATATATTTGAGTCAGTTTTACACCGTCCGCACTTAGGAATGCTGAATTATGAATTGTAATGTCAGGTCAAAGATTTTGTTGATGGGTAGAAGAGCTAATCGGAGACATAGATGATAGTGCTTTATTTATTTAATTATCGTAGCAATGGGGACATACTTAACAAACTTTTTGACGGTGCACAAATTATATAAACAACCAACAAAAAAGATAGAATTAATTACTATTTTCCTCCCCTCCCTTTCCCTCTCAAAATTTTTAAGACTAACTCTACTATCCCCATTTTTTTTCAAAAATCCCCACCCCACCCCCCACCCCCACCCCCGATAACACTAATTAAAAAAATGGAGGAATGATGCAAATAAGCTATTAGCAATTGAAAAGTAAAAAAAATGTCCCAAAAAAATATTATACTTTGTAATAAAAATTGGGATAATGGCAATGGGTACATGTCCTAGGCTGAGTCGTCTGAATAGTTCTATCTGTCCAAATTCAAAATATGGATATCAGAGACGTAACTTGGTCAACTACGTATTATGAAGTTGTCACATTATGCTCCAACTATTTTGAATATGAGTACGTGGTCACGTCCGAATTACGCCACCGATAATATATAATCGACGGTAGTACGATATCTATATCTCAAGACATATCCAGATTTCATATACATCGACTATATCTCAAATTATACATCTACTATTTCTATCTTATTCACAATCGGAAAAGATAATAATAGCAACAATGAGACCAACAAGAAAGAGCAAATACAATTAAAGAAACATATAATAAATAATGAATAGTCAAGTACCAATAATCCAAGACATAGAAATTGATTTTGAAATAGTTTTTCACTTGATTTAATTCTTAAAAATTTCAAATAAATTTAGAAATATTCTACAAAATTCTAGAAAATTATTGTAGGTCATTAGGAACCTAATAATAATATTTGGGGCCACTTTATGATAGGGGTTGCATACAGTAATTCCTACATTCTTACAAGTAATTCATTTATAAGTTTTTTTAATTAGTAATTAGTTTATAAAAGTTCCCACAAAATCTCAAAATTTCTATAATTGTCAAATTAAGTTTTTTAACCTATTTGGGGTGGTACAATTTCTAGGCCATGGGTCACTTGTCGGTTCGTTAAAGATATATCATTGCTCGAAACTACTTAGGTCAAAATTATCCAAAAAAATTCTAAAATTATTAATAAATTATTATAATTTTTAAAATAACATAAATAGATATTCTAACATATTCTAGAGTCTATGATGATCTTTCTATACTATAGCCTTCCTATTAGTCATTATTTGTCTTATATACATTCACTACGAAAATAAATAGAATTAACAAATCAAAAATATATTGATATTTCAATAAAAAAAACGTTCACAAGAGCGTTTAACAACATCATTAGCGACTCGTAAAGCATGTCCCATATTTCGAGTCACAAATCTTACATTCGTCATTGAACATCGTCGTTGTGAAATATTTAAAATGTCACTAGAAGGTCGCCAATCAACAATGGGTCAACGACGTCCTACACGTTGTTGTATTGGCAACGTATTATCGACATTTACGCGGTAAAATATTGACTCTACTAAATGACATGAATAATCTATAATTTCAGTAAAATCAGCGATATCCTGCGTCATTTAACGATGTCCTTATTTTTCGGTTAGTAATGTTAAAGTACGTCGCTATACGTTGATACATTTCTAAGTAACGATATTCTGATACTAGATAGTGACATTCAAAGATGTATGGATACCATTTAGCGATATTATGTACTAGGTAGCGAGGCATTCTTACGTCACTGTTCATCGCTAGTACGTCACTAAATGCAAAAAGAATTATAACACCAAAATCACATATATATACCTATAAATACTGAATCAAATAATACCATAGAATCACATAATCTGATATACCGAATCAAAAAATCAAATAATACCATAGAATCACATAATTGCTTATACAAATCATAATGTATCCATAATTCAATAATATATACAAATCTCTGTTTTGAAATAGTTAGATAAAACGTCAATCTGATACACGGAATCAAAGATCCAATTAGGGGTAGTGTTTCAAATGGTGGTCGAGACGACCACATAGGTATGAGACGGTCGTTCTTTACACCGTTTTTGCCATTATTGGTGGAGTATGTGGCCAACGGAGGTTTGACGGCAAATACGGACCAAAAAAAATTATAACACCAAAATCACATATATATACCTACAAATACTGAATCAAATAATACCATAGAATCACATAACCTGATATACCGAATCAAAAAATCAAATAATACCATATAATCACATAATTACTTATACAAACCATAATGTATCCACAATTCAACAATATATACAAATCTCTGTTTTGAGTAGGTGGCCAACGAAGGTTTGACGGCAAATACGAACCAAAAAAATTATAACACCAAAATCACATATATATACCTACAAATACCGAATCAAATAATACCATAGAATCACATAACCTGATGCACCGAATCAAAAAAATCAAATAATACCATATAATCACATAATTGCTTATACAAACAATTATACCAATTCAATAATATATACCAATCTCTGTTTTGAAACAGTTTGATAAAATGTCAATCTGATACATGGAACCAATCACCCAATTAAGGCTAGTGTATTAAATGGCGGTCGAGGCGGCCACATAGGCATGAGACGGTCGTTCTTCTTACCGCTTTTGCCATTAGTGATGGAGTATGTGGCCAACGGAGGTTTGACGGCATATACAGACCAATATCGGACTAGATGTTTTGACAAAATAGTTTTGCAAGTATTATGGACCTATGGTTCTGTTTGTCATTGATGCAAGCTTGAAAAAGCTTTATTGTATAACAAACAAAAGAGTACAAAGAAATTCTAGACAAAAAAAAATCTAAGTACAATATTTTTTGATTTTGGAGAATGTGACGATGAAGATCGAGTACTGCAGCGACTCCTTTACTCCGTTGACGGTCCGACGAGAAAATGAGAAATACTTTCTTCTGTTCTCTCTCATGTGCCTGTTTGTGTGTATGTTTGTCCTTCTGTCTGTGTATGTGAGTATACAACTCCACTAATTATAGCCATCATACTGACAAGCTATATGAGCCGCATATGTGCTTTTGTTTGGTGGTCACATGTGGCTCCATTAACAGAATGCGGTTGCAATTGTGGAAACATACCACGGGCGGGCTGCCACGTAGCCTCGGTTGGTGTATATGGTTGATAAGATTCCGAGATTATTTTCAACCCCTTGTATGCATGACTTGGTCAACTGGATACATAGTCAATACTGATTGTGTGAGGATCTTTTCGGTGATAACATAAAGATCTTGCAAACTGATGGTCGTATTGGACGCACAGGGTCGTTGCCGCTTGCATGCTCTCATCTGGCATGGGTCTGACGGACACCTTGACCGCATGGCGACGAGGACGCATACGTGATATCTCCTGGCCTAGGTCTGTTGGACACTTTGGTCTCATGGCGTCGGGGCTGCATACAGTCTTGGTCGTATACGAGTGAATACGTGGCACTGCATGCCTAACAAAGTCATTAATTTGCTGATGTGACTTCCTATATTTTTGTGTGCCACCGCCTCCTTCACGATTTATGAATGTAAACTCCCTCACCCAAAATAGATATTTTGTGTATATTTTATATTATTATATTTATTATATATATTGAATTTATTTAGAATATACTCTTAGTTAATTAGAAAATAAATTTCTTGATATATGTACTTATATAAATATTCATTTAGAATTATTTTAGGTTATTTTAGATTTTTGGAGATTTTTCTAGAATTTTTGGTAATTAAAACTTAGAAAACATAAATTTCTAGGACTTCTATGATTTACTATACGACCATACTTACATGTCGTTCCTACCAAATATTTATTTTAGTTCAAAATATTTAATTATATTTTTTTGTAATTTATTTAGAATTTTAAGAAATTTATTTAGATTTTTGAAATTATTTAGGATTTATTTGGATATATATAGTCTTAACATTAGATAGATGCTAATTTAGTGTTAATAGATATTAATAAGATTTTATAAATTATTTGTATTATCTTTAATTATATTTAAGATTATAAATTACTGAGATAAATTCAAACTCTATTTTAAATTAATTCAAATCCTGAACCTACTAGGAAATCAACTTCATGCATATCCTATCCTTATTTAAATTCATCATAATCCTATCCAAATTAACCAATCCTATTCATATTTAATTAAGTAGTGTCCACCATTATAAATACCCCATCCTTCATATTTTTCTTCCCCAAATTCCTCTCTTTTTCGTCCAAAAATAGTCAAAATTCGTCATAAATTCAGTCTCATTTTCTACTAGTTATGACGAATTAAAAAGACGATATCTCCTAGCTCCGGACACCAAACGAGGCCTAGTTTTTTTTGTTATAACGATAATGAGGTTAGATTTCTGATTATATAAATTGTTTTCCTAAATTATTAGTATTAAATTCTGGAAAATTCGTAGAGCACAGTATGTCCGAAAATAGACGTGTTTCGATATTTTTGCGATTTCGGGAGAACCAGGAATCAGAATCATGAACCGTTTAAAGTTTCGGAAAGCTAATATCGAGATCATCGACATATATTTTTCTCAGAATTTATTTCGAATTATTTTTATACTGTTAATTCTGTAGAACTTCTAGGTTAGAATTTAACCATCGGTGCACAATACAAAATTTGTATGTGCCATAATTCCCAAACGAATTTGAATTCGGACGAGCCATAAATTTTAGCATATTTTTGAAGCTGAAATATATAGAAAATCATGCATGAAAGTTGAGTTTGTGTTGGTTGACTTTTCGGTCAACAGATCGCCTCGATTTGCGTGTCATGAGTCTCGAGTTGATAAAATTTAGTTTCTTTGGACAAAATTTAGGAATTAACATAAAAATTAGAATAATAAGATTAAAATAGGATTTTAGAGTAATTATTCCAGAATTAAATAAATTAAAATAAATTATCTTTTGACGTGATAAATTTGTAATACATAGGCTATTTGGACTGTGACTTGGACTCTGATTCATACCAGCAGCAGGACCCCAGACAAGATACCTTGCCAAATTTCTTACAGTATTTTGCATGCTTAGTATATTTATGTATATTTATTGTATTTCTATTTATTTATTGCATGTGTAGTTTCTTTCAGTCATTACTATATATTAGATATGTTGACACACACTTGCCACTTAGTATCATGAGAGGACAATCATTAGGCGTATGGGCTTTTAACCACTCTGGTAAACCATAGTAACTAGCACGCACTATGGTGGTCGTGTCCGATGGTCGCTACCCCCGAGGTATGTCGATTGATGGAGTCCGAGGGTCGCTACCCCAGAGGTATGTCGGCTGATGATGTCCACTGACGAGCGTGAGGTTATGAGGATTAGATCGAGTAGCCTACCCTTGCCCATACGTCGAAAAGTTATCCTCATTTGTATTCATATAGATTGTCCTATACAGCGTACTTATCTATTTTCAAACATTATGCATGTTTACTGTATTCAAATTGGCTCGTATTTTCTGTATCTTGTTACGTCCCTCTGAGGACCTGGTCTGCTGCCAGGTGTATCTTTTCTTGAGTATTTGCAGGAGCACAGATTTGGATGGTTATATGTGATTCGAGGATGTCTTCTCATCGAGCTGTGATTGATAGCTGGTATTCTTATATTGTGTTGTGGTGTTGTACTCATATTGTATCTGCTCTTATATTCGAGTTGGTAGTGGATTTGTTTCCATCCAACTATCATCCTTAGATACTTCTTATTGAGATCTAGTTTCATAGATACTGGTTATTTATTTCTATATGATTTTGGTGGATGAGATTTAGATTTTATCCTGTGACTTGTATTACATTTCATACCACTTGTGGATTGATATTCATGTACAGCGTACGTGTGTATATGGTTTCCATATATTGGAGTTCGTATACATACGGCTGGCGTGTTACGTGTCCTAGTCCTACGTATTTTGGGACTGGGGCGTGACATATTTTTGTGGTGGCCCATGCAGGTCGAGAGCATATTGTCTCGGTTACGTTACTGTACCGAACAAGCCTGCTCCTAGGACTAGAGTATAGGATCTCATCCACAATTGACTGTGATTCATCTCCTCCTATCTGTTCTATTTTGAACAATTGTATCCTGCTTGATTCATGTGCTTCCCTAATAGTTCCTTGAGTATAGTCTTCTACTAGAATATAGGAACCCCTGTTATTAGGATGATAATTAGAGTAGCACACCTATTAAGAATACAACGAGAATATAGACACACCACTAAGTTTAGAATATCTAGTGAACCTAGAATTTCTTATCTTTAGATTGTTATACCATTAACCCTTGATGTATTAAGAAGACTTGAGAGTAGTATAGACACTACTAGAGTTAGTTAGAAGTTTTACCATAATGTTTGACACCTAGTATCACATAGTCTTTTGACCTATTAATTGAAGTGTAACCGAATGATATTTATCGCATGCTAGCAAAAGACGACAGTGTTTATTCAGACCATAGAATTTAGAGGTCCTTGCCCTATTTGGTCGACTAGCGACTTAGATAAGGAGGTTGTATGATAACTGTAGAGATTGTAGAGTCTTTTATTATTATTGCTTATGTTATTTTTGCTTTTGCGAACTTGAATTATTTTGTAACTTCTCACATCATAATCCAGCGTTATATTTTCTGTGCTACCTTGAATTATGCTGCTATTATAGCCTAGTTTTTGCAAGCTTAATCTTATATCGAGCTTGTTCATGACATATGTGTTATTGGGGCCTGATCAACCACACTAATACAAATTGTCTAATCAGAATCAGTGTATTATGGTCTAGCTAGCCATAATGCGCTTGATTCGCCCTTCGCAATAGTATTTTATGTGGATTGAGATGTATAGTGGACCAGTAGACAAATATACTTACCCTCTAGATACGACAAGGCATATCATATCAAGTACATAACTGCACCAATGTGAGCATGCGAATAGAAAATTACCAAATTAAGATTTTAATCCACAACTGTCTTGACAATTCCTATTTGAATTCTTTATACGCTTTGATTCTCATACTTCCATTCTATTACCCCTCCATGAACTCTTTTTCGTTGCTTTCCGTCTTCCCTTGTTTCGGAAAGACGAAATCTCGTGCTTGGATATAAGTGATACACGGATAGTACAAGATATACCCCATAGGCCAATCACATTATTTGATGACTATCTTTCATAATTGATTAAGGGCATATCACATATGATATAGTTGGTGTTAAAGTTTTGAGGATTGAATGACATGAGAAAATAAATTGAGGAATATTTTTCTTAAGTATAAGAGCCTTATGTGATAGATGGGTAAATTCTAAGTTGGGTAGAAATTGTATTATTAAACTTGAGGAGAATTATTTTAGATTGTGATCAAGTAGGATTAGATTGAGAGATTAAGTCCTTTTAAATGTGGAGAATTTTAAAAGAAGGATTAAGATAATGAGGATTTAATGAATTTTAAAATCTTGATATTGAGGACCCAATATTTATACTTTGAGCACATGATTTAAATTTTGAATATTGAAGGATGAATCATCGATTTAAATTTTTAGGATAAATATAGAATTTTAGACTTGAACAACTGGTAAATTAGATTTAAATTTTACAATTTGATGATTTGAATTAAAAGTTCAATTTTAATTGTTGGGTCACCTATTTTGAAATATTGAGGATGTAAATTGAGTTTAAATATTTGAAGTGTACAAAATTCTTAATTTGAGAATAGGAATAAGATTTGATTAGAATTGTTTATTGTTCAAAGTCTAGAGGAGATTATGATAGTTGAAAATGGTGATATAAATTTTGATGTGGGATGTCATATAGACTTGAGTTAGATTTGAATGTTGAAAAAAAAAATCGAGAAGAGATTACGACAGGTTGAATTTTGATTTAAACAGTGGTTATCTTAATTTTGAAGTGATCGCGATAGATTTGAATAGATTTTGTTATTTAAATTTTTGGAAGAGATTACGATTGATGTACCTTATGTATGAATGTGAAGGATTTAACAAATTATGTCTTATTTTAATTTCGAGGACGAAATTATTTTAAGTTGGGTAGATTGTAAACTCCGTCACCCAAAATAGATATTTTGTGTATATTTTATATTATTATATTTATTATATATGTTGAATTTATTTAGAATATACTCTTAGTTAATTAGAAAATAAATTTCTTGATATATTTACTTATATAAATATTCATTTAGAATTATTTTAGGTTATTTTAGATTTTTGGAGATTTTTCTAGAATTTTTGGTAATTAAAACTTAGAAAACATAAATTTCTAGGACTTCTATGATTTACTATACGACCATACTTGCATGTCGTTCCTACCAAATATTTATTTTAGTTCAAAATATTTAATTATATTTTTTTGTAATTTATTTAGAATTTTAAGAAATTTATTTAGATTTTCGAAATTATTTAGGATTTATTTGGATATATATAGTCTTAACATTAGATAGATGCTAATTTAGTGTTAATAGATATTAATAAGATTTTATAAATTATTTGTATTATCTTTAATTATATTTAAGATTATAAATTATTGAGATAAATTCAAACTCTATTTTAAATTAATTCAAATCCTGAACCTACTAGGAAATCAACTTCATGCATATCCTATCCTTATTTAAATTTATCATAATCCTATCCAAATTAACCAATCCTATTCATATTTAATTAAGTAGTGTCCACCATTATAAATACCCCATCCTTCATATTTTTTTCCCCAAATTCCTCTCTTTTTCGTCCAAAAATAGTCAAAATTCGTCATAATTCAGCCTCATTTTCTACTAGTTATGACGAATTAAAAAGACGATATCTCCTAGCTCCGGACTCCAAATGAGGCCTAATTTTTTTTGTTAGAACGATAATGAGGTTAAATTTCTGATTATATAAATTTTTTTCCTAAATTATTAGTATTAAATTATGGAAAATTCGTAGAGCACAGTATGTCCAAAAATAGACGTATTTCGATATTTTTGCGATTTCGGGAGAACCAAGAATCAGAATCACGAACCGTTTAAAGTTTCGAAAAGCTAATGTCGATATCATCGACATATATTTTTCCTAGAATTTATTTCAAAGTATTTTCATACTGTTAATTCTGTAGAACTTCTAGGTTAGAATTTAACTATCGGTGCACAATACAAAATTTGTATGTGCCATAATTCCCAAACGAATTTGAATTCGAATGAACCATAAATTCCAGCATATTTTTGAAGCTGAAATATACAGGAAATCATGCATGAAAGTTGAGTTTGTGTTGGTTGACTTTTCGGTCAACAGATCGCCTCGATTTGCGTGCCATGAGTCTCGAGTTGATAAAATTCAGTTTTTTTGGACAAAATTTAGGAATTAACATAAAAATCAGAATAATAAGATTAAAATAGGATTTTAGAGTAATTATTTCAGAATTAAATAAATTAAAATAAATTATCTTTTGACGTGATAAATTTGTAATACATAGGCTATTTGGACTGTGACTTGGACTCTGATTCATACCAGCAGCAGGACCCCAGGCAAGATACCTTGCCAAATTTCTTACAGTATTTTGCATGCTTAGTATATTCATGTATATTTATTGTATTTCTATTTATTTATTGCATGTGTAGTTTCTTTCAGTCATTACTATATATTAGATATGTTGACACACACTTGCCACTTAGTATCATGAGAGGACAATCATTAGGCGTATGGGCTTTTAACCACTCTGGTAAACCATAGTAACTAGCACGGACTATGGTGGTCGTGTCCGATGGTCGCTACCCCCGAGGTATGTCGATTGATGGAGTCTGAGGGTCGCTACCCCAGAGGTATGTCGACTGATGATGTCCACTGACGAGCGTGAGGTTGTGAGGATTAGATCGAGTAGCATACCCTTGCCCATACGTCAAAAAGTTGTCCTCATTTGCATTCATATAGATTGTCCTGTACAGCGTACTTATCTATTTTCAAACATTATGCATGTTTACTGTATTCAAATTGGCTCGTATTTTCTGTATCTTGTTACGTCCCTCTGAGGACCTGGTCTGCTGCCAGGTGTATCTTTTCTTGAGTATTTGCAGGAGCACAGATTTGGATGGTTACATGTGATCCGAGGATGTCTTCTCATCGAGTTGTGATTGATAGCTGGTATTCTTATATTGTGTTATGGTGTTGTACTCATATTGTATCTGCTCTTATATTTGAGTTGATAGTGGATTTATTTTCATCCAACTATCATCCTTAGATACTTCTTATTGAGATCTAGTTTCATAGATACTGGTTATTTATTTCTATATAATTTTGGTGGATGAGATTTAGATTTTATCCTGTGACTTGTATTACATTTCATACCACTTGTGGATTGATATTCATGTACAGCGTACGTGTGTATATGGTTTCCATATATTGGAGTTCGTATACATACGGCTGGCGTATTACGTGTCCTAGTCCTACATATTTTGGGACTGGGGCGTGACAATGAAGCATTCTGGACAATAAGTGTCATGTCAGAAATTTATGTCAGAATTTTTTGACAGGCATTGAATGTCGTGTCAGGGGATCTTATACGGTCCCCAACTCTGTGGATGTTCGAGCAACATAGATAAATTTTGTAGGCTATATGGGTTATCTTCATTTAGAGGGTGCATGGGCCCTATGCAGCATGCCTTCAACTTCAGGGTGCATGGCTTCATAATTTTCTTTCTTTTACAAGACCCCCTTCAAAGTTTTCAAACTGCTAAATTTGGAATACTTTGAACAAGAAGCATGGATGAGTTACTTGGGCCGCATATGTGACATGCCGTATATACAAGTTTGTCAGGCTGTCAGATCTTCATTAAATGAGTAGATTTGCCTCAATATTCTAGGAGATCTCTAGGGATTTTGAGTCAATGACAGTTTTCAAGGATATAACTGCAGATAACAAGAATCTAGGCATCACTCCATAACTATTTGAAGCCCCGTGTTTCGAGGTTCATCCTCATAACTGTCTGATTCATTGCCTCGACCTCTACATACGGTTTTGGAGCCTATAAATAGACTGCACAAGGAGGAGTGGAAACTTTGTTTTACTACTTCTCCTTCCTTTATAATATGGAAGGTGGTGGTTCCTCTCGCCGAGGAGTTCGTCAGAGGCAAAATTGACCCATGGCCCCCTGATGCTGGCAGTCTATTCGGGGGTGAGGGATTGCTTCAGTCCTTATGTCTTTCAGCCAAGGGACACAAACACACAAGTGCACGGTCTCGCAGCGTGGATGAGGTCATATAGAATACATGCAAACTCTCTACGAAGTTCTGTCGTATGGATGAAAACTCATTTAGAACATGCACAGACTTTTTACAAGGCTCTGCTGCATGGATGGAAACTAATCTAGAATATGCGCACACTCTTCACAAAGCTCTGTCGCATGGATGAGAACTCATCTAGAACATGCACAGACTCTTCATATAGCTCTGTCACATGGGTGAAGAATCATCTACAACATGCGCGCAGAACCCTCTTGTAGCTTGGCCGCATGGATGAGACCTCATCTCGCTCATACGTACAGATTTAGCTATCTTGAGACATTCCACCTTGTACGTGGTTGTGACCTGAAGGCGGCATGTGGCAGTTGTATACTTTTACAATCTTTGCTAAGAATGATATGTGTCCTATTTATGCAGGCTTTACCTCCCTTTGTGTTGTCCATGATGGAGCTCGGAAGGATATCATAGAATCCGTCATTCGAAGAGAATGCCAACCTTATGCGGTAGTTCAACAAGAACTGATCCAAGAGACGAGGATGAATATCCTACATCGTATACGGATCTGTCCCTGTTTATGCAGCATGCTAGATGCGTTTCTCTTCTTTAAGCGGCTTGCTGCCTGCCGGGAGCCTGCGGTATCGATAATAGTATTTGGATTGATTGTCATTCCTTGTCTTCAATCTTCCACATAGTCGAAGAGCGCCTGGTCCATCCTCTCCCTTGCTATCCATCAGTATGGATTATTTTCCATATACTGAGGTTTGACTGTGGAGGGATGACCTATAGCGCATTGAGTTCTGCTGCTGGCTTCACTTGTGTCAGGAGCAAAAATAGCACAGAGAGGCACCTTTAATAGAAAAGGTTCATGTTAGAGAGACTTCATGAAACCCTTAAAAATAAATTTTTATCATATGTACTCATAATCTTGAATATTAATAAAAAACTCTCAAAAATGAATTTTTATCATATGTACTCATGATCTTGAATATTAATGAAAAAGTTTCTCATTTTCCAGAACCTCTTCCTGTATTTCGTATATTATATGTTGTGGACTTTGGGTATTGGTACTAGAGGTAATATGGACGTAGTACAATACCGTAGTTGTTTAGGACATCCCACTAGGGGATCTTTAGTGGACCTTATTGCTTTCTGCGCACTTGAGTGCAAGTAATAAGTTCGACAAGAAACCCTATTAGAGGTGATATGGACGTGATATGTTTGGTAGACCTATTACTTCTTGTGCACTTGAGTGCAGGTAATAAGATCTAAACGAAATCCTATCAGAGGTGATATGGACGTAATAGGTTTGGTGAACCTATTACTTCTTGCGCAATTGAGTGTAAGTAATAATTTTGAAATAAAACCTATCAAAGATGATATGGACGTGATAGGTATGGTGATAATTTCACTGGAGAATTTTTGTGGACTTATCACCCTTGGCGTACCTAGGGTTTAGTACATGTGATAAGTTTAGATGACAAACGATATTAGAGATATTATGGATGTGATAATCGATGGTCAGATAGGAAGGTTTGCTCAGAGGTAAACATAGACATGGCAAAGTCCACCGGAGAGAGTGTTATGATAGTAGTTCAGAGGTGATATAGACATGAACTAATGCCAAAAAATAAATGAATTTTGAGTGGTCTACCTAAGAGAGTAGGTAGACCTGAAAGCTACTCTACTGGAAAGCTTTTGGGGATCTATTATCTGTTGCGTATCAGGGCTCCTGAAGACAGATAACGGCTTTTACAATAAATTATATGGGAGAAGTGCATACTGTCTTACACATTTGTTGGGGTTAAACAACGGGGGACGTGAACACTATACATCTTCGTTGTCCTGCTAGATGATGAGGAAAGTACAAGTCTAACTTAGACGTAGTACTTTTTGAGGAACTTGTCGTTGATAGGCATCATGTACGTCTCTGTTTGATTTTGCGAGCCAGTAGGCACCGTTGGAATATACAGACTTCATGATGAAAGGGCCCGTCCATTTTGGTTAGAACTTTCTAGTTGTCTTGTGCGTCATGACCATCGAACTTCTCACGGTAAGGACGAGGTCACCCACTTGAAATATTATTTCTTTGACCTTCTTGTTGAAGGCCCCAAAAAGATGTGCTTGATACAGTTCAATGCGCTGTTGAGCTAACAGACGCTTCTCGTCGAGTGCTTCCAACTCTTGTAACCGTCGGCAGTGGTTTCTATCGTCTGTCAACTGGTTGTAGAGAGCCACTTGGAGGAAGAGAATTTAGACCTCAAGAGGGAGGACCGCTTCGCTCCCATAGATTATGGAGAATGGCGTACTGTCGGTTGGGGTCCGGACCGTTGTGCGATAGGCCCAGAGACAATCACCCAAATTTTCATTCCAGACAAGCTTTTTGGATGACAAGAACTTCTTGAGGAGCTTGATGATTATTTTGTTGAATGTTTGTGCCAAACCATTTGCTGCTGGATTATAGGCGATTGAAGCTACATTTTGTATTCAATTTTTTTATCGCAAAACCGATAGAAAGTATGACTTGCAAACTGGAAACCATTATCGTGGATGATCCTCCTCGGTAAGCCAAAGCGATATATGATGTGATACTTGATGAAACTAATTACATTTGACATTTTTACTTCAGCTAGTGGCACGACTTCCGTCCACTTGAAGAAGTAGTTAGTGATAGCCAAGATAAATCGATGTCCCTTAGACGAAGGTGGACTAATTGGTCTAATAATATCCATTCTCCATGCTTCGAACGGCCAAGTTGCTACCGTTGGGTGCAAAAATTATGAGGGCTGGTGGTTGAATTCTACATAAATACAGAACATCTGGCACTTCTTTGCATAGTAGATGATATCAGTTACCATTGTCGACCAATAATAATACATCCTCTGAAGACGATCCTGTAGCTTGAGACCGGGATGATGGGCACCGCAAACTCTGTCATGAGCTTCACGGAGCGCTTTCTTTGCATCTGCGTTTGATAAGCATCATAGCATAATCCTATCATAGGAACGGCGATACAGTATTTTAGTAGGTATTTTGTAATAGAATCGGAGGGAACGTCTCCGGAAGGAAGTAGCTTTCTTTGAGTTTTTAGAAAGAATTCCATAGACTGCGTAGTCTATAAATAGGAGTCTCCAGTCCTGGGTGCTGGTGTCTATCTCCACTGAGTAACTCAGGCACAGACAAATGGTGTTCTTTGGGTAGATCAGTTCTTGACCAACTTCTATGATAAGTTAATGAGTTTTGAGCGGGACTGAAAGGAAGCTGCAAGGCCATCCAGAGCGTCCGCCTCGGTATTTTGTAGTCAGGACACGTGCTCTATGAAGAAATGTGGAGATTATACTTAATGTGGGTTGATGTTAAGGTATTAAATCCTCATGTCAGACTTCATACTCAACCCGAAAGTGGTTGACTATCATCATGGAGTCATCGTAGGACTCTAAGTAGTCAACTCCTACTTTTTAGTGAGTTAGAGACTGATAACTAGAGCATTGTACTCTGCCACATTGTTGGAGCACGGTTCTGTGAGAGAGTAAGTACAGTTGATGACCAGGTCATCTGGGGAAATCAATAATATCCCGACTCCTGCGATAATATCACCTTTGGGCCATGTTCTTGAAGCACCGTCGAAGAACATTCGCCAAACGGCCTTTGCGTTCGTCATATTGGAATTCACCACTTTGTCTGGGATCTCGTTGTAGAGTTTTGACATTTCTGGCACCGAATGGGCAGCCAAAAAATTGGCCAAAGCTTGGCCCTTGACTTCCTTCTGTGGAACGAATATCATGTCGTATGGTGACAACAATATTTCCCATGTAGCCAAGCGGGAATTGAGTGCCCCTAGTTTGGTTATAAGAACCCTGAGGGGGTTGACTCATGAAACTACATGAATGGTCTGCTCCAACACGTAATACCTGGCTTTTTGAATAGCAAAGATAAGAGAAAGACACTCATTCTCAACGGGGTTGTATCTGTGCTTCGCGTCGACCATCATTCTGCTGAGATAGTAGATAACCTGCTCATGACACATGTAATGCCCCACAATCGTACGGTGCATTACGTTGAGTCGGATTGAATAAAATAATAGCTGGTTACATTTGATTTGTTGGATTTTGGGAAAAAGTATTGATTGAGTTGGTTTTATCTACAGATGGCTAGCGGAGTTCGATGGAAATCAGGTGTTCGTTCAGAGCAGTACTGAGATAGCTGGATTGGAGCGATAATGCCGTCTTTTTAGTCCGATCGATCAGATGAAATGGTTGGATTATGGCTCGAATTTGCAGATGAGATATAGCATGGTTCATAGTAACTGTCCATCATGATGACTTACAATTATCTAGCATAGCTTCGGGACAGCTGACCCTAGCGACTTGACCGCCAGATCAGAGATTGAATATTATAGACCCATAGAACGACCCTTGCAGCGGCGCATTTGGAAATGCGTCGAGGGCAGATGTGAGTAGTGTGTGTTGGAGATTTAGCTTATTGACTGAGTGTTGGATTTGAGAGATCCTTGGGATAGCCTTCAGCTGAAGATGCAGCCGGAAGATCGGAGCGATGGTGGAAATTGGCCTAAGTCAACTGATGAGATTCAGAGTCACAAATTTTTGAAGATGGCATCGCGTCTGACTCATCGTGCCCTGGAAGGGAATATTATTCATATAAATTGACGACTATGAAACTAGCTCGTGAAGTTAAAGCAGCGGCTCGTTCAGATCAAATCTTTACGAATACTGGAAGGGACAGATTTGCCTCAGATTTATAAGATGCATCAGAACTTAGTCTGGGAAACGTGATCGTTCAGAAGGCAAAGGTGATATCCTATGCTTCGAGGCAGTGGAAGCAGCGCGAAGAACTATTCCATGCGCAACCTAGGAATTGTGGCGAGTATGTCCACGTTAAAATCCTGGCGACACTATCCCTTTGGCGTGGCAACGAAATCTTCGTGGATTACACGAACCTCAATATAGATATTCACCCAGTGAGGTATTGAGATTGAGAAAAAGGTGTTGGGATGAGTTGATCTAAGCAAAGTTTGATAATTGGGTAAGTCGCCTAGCTGGGGTAGTATCAGTTGAGATGATCATTCGGTGCATGAGATATATTTGGAGATGTTGCTAGTGCGGATTCAGAAATAGTTGGATGGATTGAGTTGGAATACGAACTGATTGAGTGGGCTCAAGCGAACATGTTGGAATGGAAATCAGGATTGGTTTAATTAGGAGTAAAGCAAATCGATGCCTCGGACATAAAGATAACCTTGTAACTTGTTCAAATTTGCTATCGCAAAGCTCGGCTAAAATGTATATATTGTAGGGATGCCTTAAATATGTGTACGATCCAAAAACTAAGCGATATAAGGAATTCGTATTGAGCTGCAAGGAGGATGTAGGAATATGGAATTTGTACGAGCGTTCAACAGAGCGAGATGCTGAGTCAGGATCATGAGTATGAGAGTTGCATAGAGCAGAGTTATGAATTAGACAAGCGGCATGTGATAGGAATGAGTACCAGTACAGTTCGTGGATGAACCTAATTTCTAAGTGGTATATTATGTAACGCCCCGTAACCGTACGGTGCGTTACGCTGAGTCGGATTGAATAAAACAATAGCAGGTTACATTTGATTTGTTGGATTTTGGGAAAAAGTATTGATTGAGTTGGTTTCATGTGAAGATGGCTAGCGGAGTTCGATGGGAATCAGGTGTTCGTTCAGAGCAGTACTGAGATAGCTGGATTTGAGCGATAATGCCGTCTTCCTTAGTCTGATCGGTCGAATGATTTGGAGAGCAAGGCCTGCTCGCACGGTCATACCAGTTGAGTAGATCGTGCTTTGCATCAGACCACGGGTTCAAGGGATCGGCCGTATCGGCAGGACAGGATGCTTAACGGAATCAAACTTTGTGAGTGGGCTCTGTCCCTTCTCCTCTACTCCTTCATGCCTATATCACGCCCCAATCTCCCGCAAGCTCAATAGTCCCTGCTGAACATGAATCACCACGTTGCATCTCTCCAGCAGGATAATCTTTCTCATCGGGACGTGATGTCGTACGAGCCTGGAGTTGCGCTCGTACAAGGCGATATTTTCAAACACCAAAGTTATCATCGAAACGACCAATTTGCAATGAAAGTCAAGTATTGTGTACCAAGCATACATCAGAGTATATGCAATGAAGCTCTCGATAGGGTCCAAATGAAATGCCACAAAGGCGATTGCCTCAAAGGCGATAAAATACTCTTGCTCTTTCTCTAGCCCACAAAGGTACTTACAGTTCATACATCATATCCCGTATATCCAAGCAGCGTCACTACACCTGCGTACCTGAAATAATGCCCATAAACGTGGGTCAGTACACAACCGTACTGGTGAGCAGGGTAACCCACTCGTCTAAGCCGACACTAAGTAAAATAGTGAATGCAAACAGTTATATGGTGATCTTTCTAGTTGAATCCTAGATTCAATTTTATGGCATAGGGATGACATGTTAAGGAAAGCTGTAAAGCAGTTTAAGCATGCAAGCATTCAACTCAATCCAATCGACAAGCAATATATAACCAACCCAAAGGATTCTAGCATGCAAACCATCCTACTCAAAGCCCAAGCAACACAATAAACTATCGAACCATACCCAAGCCTCAATATCCTTCCTTAACCAAAACTTACAATCCAATCTTGAAGTGCACACTCTTGCCGAGGCAAGGTGGCCGCGCCTACACAAAGCACAAACCAACTAAAGTAAGCAAGTCAACACTTATCTATATGAAGTCACTGGCCAAGCCATAAAGGACATTGATCGGACTAATCAATAGGCAGTCCTACCTGATCCAGCACTGGGTAGCTAGCCAGCCTGGTGGTATCGAACTACCGGCACCGCGCCCAAGATGCGTTACCCATTGTCTCCTCTATGGCCGAACGGTCCTGGTGCCCTGGAGCCTATCCCGTTCGAGAAAATGAAATCCTGTGCAACACAGGTTGTCCGTGACATGCAGACACCAAGTAGGTATGACGAGAGAATTGAACATTCTCGTCCCACCAAGCGATCCAAGACTCGTTCAATCAAATATCCAACCAAAATATCCAACCAAAGATCCAATAACCATTCTCCAACATATAGCCCAAGGCACCAAATCTCAAGTTATCTTATAGGCACAATGCCGCTTCTCAACACAGTATTCCAAAATGGGTGCAACACCCCACGCCCAGAACAATCCCGTGGCACAATGCCCCAACAGTGGCACAATGCCCTCGCCAATGCAGTTGTCCGATTTCGAACCACAACTGTACGCTTTGCTTGACAAAGCGCCCAAATGATACTCGTGCACGGATACACGCTCGCTCGCCCGAATTCTCGATGTTCTCAATGCCTCAATGTATCATTCCAACTGTCCAAGCATAATCCTAATCATTCAACCAACTGCCCCAAGTGTATAATCCAACTCTAGCTCCAACTATCCAACGTGAAAACCAATTCAAGCCACAATTCCTATCCAAGAAAACGACGTACACTCTATGCACGCCTCAGTGTAGTGATTCCCAAGTTTCAGTCCAAGTTTTTCAAGCCTATTACGTGTTTACCATATTATTAGGCATGAAGGAGTAGAGGAGAAGGGACAGAGCCCACTCACAAAGTTTGATTCTGTTAAGCATCATGTCCTGCCGATACGGTCGATCCCTTGAACCCGTGGTCCGATGCAAAGCGCGATATACTCAACTGGTATGACCGTGCGAGCAGACCGTGCTCTCCAAATCATCCGACCAATCGGACTAAGGAAGACGGCATTATTGCTCTAATCCAGCTATCTCAGTACTGCTCTGAACGAACACCTAATTCCCATCGAACTCCGCTAGCCATCTGCACATAAAACCAACTCAATCAATACTTCTTCCCAAAATCCAACAAATCAAATATAACCAGCTATTATTTTATTCAATCTGACTCAGCATAACACACCGTGCGATTGTGGGGCGTTACAACAAATATCACTCTTCTAGGCTAGAAGAGCACCGAGAGAGTGATACATCGCACGTACGTATAATAAGAAGGGTCTCCCACAACGGGGGCTACCAAGACTGGAGGATTAGTAGGATACTTCTTGTTGTCGTCAAATGCTTGTTGGCATTCTAAAGTCCAGACAAATGAGACTCCCTTCTTCCCGAGATGAGTAAATAGCTGGCAACATCCAGAGAGGTTTGATATGAACCTCCTGATGTATGGCAATCTCCATTGAAGGCCACAAAGTTCTCAGAGGTTCTTCGGCGGGTAAATTTCAAGGATTTCTTTAGTCTTTTCAGGGTCTATGTGGATACCATTTGAAGTTATGACAAAACCTAAGAATTTGGCGCTGGAGACTCCCAGAAAGGACTTTATCGGATTATCTTCAGCTGGTACGCCCGTATTAGGTCGAACGCAGTCCTCAGGTCTTGGAGGTGGTCATCATGGAAGCAACCTTTGACAGCGATATCATCAACATAACACTCAACTGTCTTGCGTAGATGTTCGCGAAAGATTGTGCTCATAGCTCGCTAGTATGTATCACCTGCGTTCTTTAGGCAAAAGGGCATGATTGTGTAGCAATACACCCTATTGGCGTTCGGAACGACGTATGCTTCTCGTCGTCTAGAACCATCTTGGTTTGGTTATATCCCGAGAATCCATCCATGAAGGACATACACTAGAATCCACATGTGTTATCGATCATTATGTCAGTAATCGAAAGAGGAAACTCGTCCTTTGTGCATGCCACATTCAGATCACGAAAGTCTATACAGATTCAGATCTTTTTATTCTTTTTATGACGGACACGATGTTGGCCATCCAATCTAGATATTGTTCCTCTCGGATGAAGCCACTGGCTATCAGTTCTTTTACTACAGCTTCGATGACGTTCATTATATCCATACGAACCATCATTACTGTTGCTTCACTAGCTTAGCATTTGGCAGGATGTTGAGTTTGTGGAATAGAACCTGAGGATCCAATCCTGGCATGTCTTCATAGATCCAGGCAAAGACGTCGATATACTCCCTTACAAGCGACAGTAGGGATTTACGATCTTCACCGGACATACTTTTGCTAATGAAGATAGGTTTATGGGCGGATTCATCGTCCAGATTGACTTGTATGATTTTTTCCTCAGTGGGAGTCTCTCGTTGCTCGAACCGTAGCTCCCACTGTGTCTAGGCGTTGGACCCATGGCTCGACCTCGAAGGTTTCAGGTGGGTCCTCGTCGTCTTCCTCAGGTTGTGCTGATGCCATATTGACAGATAGCGTTTTCTTGAGCATTTCTCCAATGCTTATATCAGAGTCCCAAGCGGAGTACTCTGAAGAGTGAGAATACAATTCACCTTCCTCTTCTAAACCTTCGGGAGTTGATGGAGGCATGACGTACCCCAGACCATGCCTAATCTTGTGGTAGTAATCGTTGAACTTGCCTGCAGGAACGAGGAGACGCAGAGGCAGTCGTCGACCTTTATTATAATTCATGCCTTGGTTGCTTTTAAGATCATAACCAATGTTATGGATAATGCGCTTGGTTTGTGAACTGTAGCGATATGTTTATATTCTTTCGCCTTCAGGTTCTGGTTTTTGCTCCTCTGGGATGAATAACTGAGGATATTCTACCCTGCCGAAGATGATGGATTTGTCTTTCCTCCTCCTTACTGGAACAATAAAGTAGGATTTTTGACTAGGAAGAATTTGGTTCACTGCGTAGGTAGTAGTCACCTATGTACGCAGTTGCAGGCCTAGACCGTGCTCTAGGAAAACATGTTACTCAAATGAGCAACATCAGAGTAATTCAAGGATAACTCTTTATTAATGAAGTAAGGTATCTTCTCCATGGGGATTACATCATCAAAAGAAGGGACATCAGTATGAGCGGCAACATACTCTCCCAGTTCGTCCTTTCTGTGATCTACCCCCAATGCGAGTGATAGTTTCGGAGGTCTCCTACAAAGTTTTACTCCCAGGGGTTCGGAAGCAGTAACGGGTGCTGGATCTTCTTTTGGTGGTCGACTCGATCTTCGCAGGCGAACGACCAGAGGTTCGGTTTCCTTTTTATTCAGTTTCACCATGAGGGGAATGGATGTGTTAGGAGCCCATCCTTTGAAACGGACCCTTAAAGGTTTGTCTGGTGTAGTACCAGCCTTTGCTTCAATATTAAGTAAGATACGATATTATCAAAGAAGGACAGAATTATTTAAGTACAACAACCATTTAAATTGATAAAGATAGCAAAACAAAATTTTGAAATTGTTTCCTAGTTGTGATTGAATATACTCTCAGCCTATATCCTATATCCTAAAGCAGGCTCATAGCAGTACTCTAAGTCTTAGCACCACTATAAAATTGTACTACTTGCAATCTCTAGACCTACATGGGCCACCACTAAAAATGTGTCACGACCCGCACCCAAATAAGGGCATGAGTAGTGAACAACGCCCAAGCTACGCATCAGCATCGGCGGTAGAACGTTGTTCTGGTCAATATAACTAGCTACATATCTCACACGATATAAAAAATGGTACATGTCATGCTATCTCAACTCCAAAAGGAGGAACAATATGGTATATGATAATGGTAAATAATACTCAATCATAATATAAAACTAAATGAGGATGAAAGTACGATATGGAATAAATGAGAGGAAATAAGAGTCACAATACATTCATAAGTCCAACCCCATAAGTATAGACATAGTCACTCCCAAAATAATATATACATGCCATGAGTCTAGAAATGAGACTAATACAATATCCAAAAAATATAACTAGGCCTCCTCGGTCGCTGGCACTAGGTTCTCCTGCTCTAGGGGAACATCCTCTAATAGCTCACCATCCAGTGGCTCGTAATAAGTGGAACACAGCTCCTCTAGCCAATCATCTGAAAAATATATCCAATTAGGAAAGGAGCGAAGTACAAAACTCTTAAAGCAGTTCCAAATACATGATAGAGCATATATGACAGGTAATAGAAAATAATACATGATAACTATAATTGAAAATGGAAATGAACTGAAGTAAACAAGTAATATACTGGAAAGTAAAGAATAAGCAATAGAGAATAACTGCAAGTAAAAAAAAAGATAACACTAGCTAATGTGCCTTGGAGTACAAGTTCGTTATGTGATTGGTTTGGGTTGAACACAAATACAATATGGTAACTCGATTACACGTATGATATGTAATCGACATGTACACGAATACACTTGGCTTGATCACGTAACCAACTCCTACTCCCCCATCCCCAACTAATACTTATGGATCCAATCATGACACATTACGAACATGAATATAGGCACACTGAACATGAGAAGTGTGTGAACACAAAGTACACAATAATTAATATCCGATATACACGATAAAATACGTGTGAATGAGTACCCACTGAACACGGTAAGGGATAATATACAATGACATGATCCATTTAGTATCAGTCCGTGTAGTCACTGTGTCAAAATCAAGTAAACAGTTTTAGAACAAGTGATATATACACTATCATAAAATAAAAACTAACAGGGATATGTACTCGCCTCTGGTCCTGGGCAAATGGTGTCTCTCGATGCCCAAGATGGTGTCACACAATCCTATTTGGAAAATATTATGTTAAATGGTGTAATAAGGAGAATGAGCAAAAATATATTAATACATGCTTCTAGGTCCACTTCTAAGTCATTCTAGCTTAACTACGTCGTACTAGGTCTATACTAAGTTCTATGGTCAATACCTCAAAATATAGCCAAACAAGCTAATACCTAGAGTGTATATAGCTAACATTACTAGCACTAAACTTAACTAGATAATATTTACTGACTAACTAATGGTGGGTAACTATTATCCATCAACTACTAAATAATACTCAGCTAATACTACCTTATACTACCGAGGTGTAGTACAACTGACATTAACTAACTGTAACTTAACTGATACATTCATATACTAACCATCTAATATCAACTAACTTTCAATGCAACATAACCCTCACAGTCATAGCTTCCTAGCTAGGACAACCCTCTATTTTTACATACACACTTTCCATGATACTCCACTTAACTGGTAAATTCACTGACACTCTACACTAACAGATTTCTAATATACTAATAGGTAACTTATCTATATAGCTTAACTGATATTAGATATACACTAACTTATACTACTTACTAATTAATGCACTGTACTCACTAAGATATATTTAACTCTAACCTCACTAACAGACATCCTATATATATCACTATATAGTCATCTTCATACTAACTTATACTAATATCTGATACCAACAACTACTGATACTAATACACACATTAGCTAACTTTCTACTGCACTACTGATACTCTATCTAAGCCACTGACACAAGAGTATAAAACCTGATACAGATCAAGTACTTGCCATTAATCTATGCACAATACATCGGGTCAAGCTACTGCCCAAGTGTTGTTTTCCCTTACACCAACTGCTCACAATTCCAAGTCAATTGTACACCAGTACCTGCACATCAATATCTGGGTACCTCCTTACTTGAATACAACTTATACACAACACAACATCATCTATAGGGATAATGACAAGAATTTCCATACCTTGCCTAACATCTGATACCACCCAGATATTTTCAAACCAACACAACAACACATTCAACACTCAATCCCCTCTTAACCTGAACATTAGCATAACCTATTCACCAACTCCATCAGTCCTAATGCAGTGAACTGTACTGCATCAAACCCCCTCTAATCCACCGTTGCATCTACTGCATCAGTGCAGTGCACCAGAGCAATGCCTCAACACACAAATGCACACAGACTCTCTTGCACATGACCACAATTAGCCCGCACCTACATCTATATCAACACACACTCAACTAATACTAATTCACAGTTAGCCTCGATCACAACCACCTGCACACAGTTGCATCACTCGAGCAACAACACCTGAACACAGTTCCATCACTCCCAATACTGAACTACAGAGACATTCACACTCACACAGTCACATACACAATCACCTTAATCCCCAATCATTGTCTTTACCTTGTTTCCAGTTCACAGATACCTGTAATACTTCACTGATTTTCACTCGAGCACACAGTCATATAACCAGTCACCTAATTACCAACACACACAACCAAAATTTATAATGAATCCCCCTCTCCTTTATTATTGCAACCACCACAACCTCAGAGTATTGCTATTGTTGCTATAGTCTCATCAGGCATCCTCTCACTGTGTCACATATCTAATACACATATACACTCGCTCACATAACACAGTTACTAAATTTATAACCCACACACACTATCAATTACTCACAGTTACAGTGAACAACACGCACCTCTCAAACATAGCATACACACTGATATCACTATAATATGTATACCTATTTTTATATATTATACTCATACACTATATATATATACATACTAGTGTCAATGATCAAACACTTGGTGTGTATAATTGTGATACTCAATACGTAATAATTGTGATACTCAAAGATACGTGTTCAATCAAGTGTCAACATTCACCAATTCTCCATATTAAACCACCCACAATATCAAATACATCTAAAAATAACTATTACGACTCGTTAAAAAAGAAATTAAAAGAAAATACACAAAAACACACAAAATAAGCTCCGTATCACATGGTATCGTACCGTATTATGATACGGTCCTCTCGTGTCCAATTGTGGACACATAGCTAGTATTCCAACCCCGATCTAAGTCCAAATAGACTAAATTAGTCTCATAACACACACTTGATGTGTCAATCTCGTAATTCTCCCAAAATATACACAAAAACCTATGTAGAAGTGTCTAAACACACCAATTAAACCTAGATCTTCATCCTATAGATAGCCCTATGCCATTGAGGTGTTCCTAAGAGTCAAATGCATGATTTGGAAGCTAGAATGAAGAGGAATTTATAATTACCAATTGGAAGAGGGATTCACAATGAAAAGAACAATGGATATGATCCGGACACGATCTCTCCACCAAAGCTCCTTCTCCTTGTGCTCCTTGCTACTCCAAGCTCCAAAGCTCCTTGAGGGATGAAAATAAGGAAGAATGCAAATGAATTGATGGTGATTTGATGGAGGAATAAGAGAATTGGGGATCTATAAATTTGGGGATCTAAAATAAATACAAATAGAGAGAGAGAGAGAGAGAGAGAGAGAGAGAGAGAGGATAGCCTCTTTATGTGGCCGGCCCCATTTCCCCCTCTCCAAGCAACTAACAATATCTAATTAGCCCTCTACTAGTGTCATGCAGGTTCTAATTAGGAAAGGGTAAATTAGGAAGGCTTCTAACTAATACAAATTAACTCTAATCTTTCTAATTAATTAGTGGAAATGGGTCTATTGGGCTTGGTCTATGTTGGCTCACAAGTTGTCATGACAATTCTAATTTGGTTCATAAGTGTCAAGTCTAACTAATAGGCTAGCCAACTAACTATAAATAAATAGAACCAATCACAATTTAATTAAATAGCATTATAATAATTATTAATCACTAGGAATAATAGATATTCAAAATTATCAAAATATCCTCAATTGGAAAAGTGGGGGTGACAGTCATGCCGGTTATTCTTTAGCAGCATGTCTTATTGCAAAAATGTGATGTTGGATATTGTCTCCGTCATATTTTTACAATGTGGACATGCAGTCGGATCTTCGACCGGCGGAGTGACCTTGGCCAGGTAGGCGTCGACATTTTGCAACGCCTCGTTTAAGACGTCACGAGTGTCTTTGGAGAGTCACAGAAGCTCAAAGAGTGATAACTTTGCTGGAGTATTGGCAAGTTGTTCCAATATGTCAAAGTTGTAGGACTTCTCCAGTCCTTGTGTTGTATCATTCTGCAACGGTTTGTCAAAGCACGTCTCCTTTTACTTTTGTTTGTCCGTTGCAGGAGGCTGAGAAAGACCCGGATCAGATGCATCGGTTGGAGGAATGACGTCTTCAGGAGCATTATAATCATGCTAGTAGGCGAGGCCTGGCCTTGTTGCTCCTACTATGGCTTCCTCAGTGGATGAAGAAACCATGTGAAGGCTTTGGACTTCTTCCCCTTGGACTTGGTAGCAGAAGGTGGTGCTTGCTACATCTTGTCCTGAACAAGATCTTGGTGAACCTACATGATCTTGTCCCGTTGTGTGCTAAGAGGTACCAGCCCGGCTGCTTGGTTGTATCTTGAGGGAGGTTGACAACCTCCATCGTTGTCCTCGCAATCGGACAACACCGTCTTAGGCCTTCGTTGCTGGGAAGTCACCAAACTGGAGAAATATCACGTTGGAATCAACCGTCTTGTCGTCAAAGTCCAAGGTAAGAGCTTTTGAATCGAGAAGGCGTTTGATGTATCGTTTCAACACGTAGCAATCTTGTGTTGGATGATGCACATACCGATGATAGTGCCAGTATTTGGGATTATCAACCTTATCTGCCTCATCAGGTCGTTTAATCTCGGGCAGCTGAAGCTTGTTGCCCTTCATCAGTACGTCAAAGATTGCCATGACGTCATCGTCATCAAAAGAGTAGGTTTTCCTCGGCTTGGGAGCTTCAGCCGGTTTCTAATCCGGCGTGGAAGATTTTTGGATAAATTGACGGTGAGGGCCTGCTTCCCTTTGCCGTCACGACCATTATTGTCTTGATTATTGTTGTTTTTGTTGTTCTAAGAAAGTTTTTCCCTATCATCAACGACGGAGATCTGTATTCCCAACAGTCGGACGTCATTCACATTCTTCTCAACAGCGACAGTACTTATGATGAATGTCGTCAAGTCTTTGAACTGAGTGGCTTCCGTCCAAGCCTTATTGCCGGAAGTAGGTTCCTCCGGTATGTGTCCATTAACGTGGACTCGGGATTGCCGGGAGGAAGCTTTAAAGCAGCTTGTCTGTGTCGTTCTATAAATTCTCGTACATGCTCCTTTTCTTTCTGGGTGATGTCCATCAGAAAGGACATCGTCATGTCGTTTTTTTCGTCATATAATCGGACAAAAAAGAGACTTGGTTGTTGTACCTGGAAAACTTGAGCTCTGTGTGCATGAATGGTTTTAGTAGTGTATATTCTGATGACTTATAAATTATATTATGATTGATCACTTATAAAGGGGAAGATGAGGGGGAAGAAGAGGGAGAACAGGAAGAAGGAGATGGAGAAGGAAGAGCCGGTGGCAGGGTCGGCGAAGGAGAGTAAGGATTTGGTTCGATGGAAAAAGAAGAAGTAGAGTTGGCGTCCACAGCTAAATTTTTTCCGGCAAGCCAACTGTAATGATGTTCCAGTAATACGCTAATTCTAATGGCATTTCGTCCTTCTCTTTGTAATTATTTCAAAAATTTCCTGTTTACTGCAAATAACTTATGTTTCTTCTCCCCTGTATAAAATTTGCCGTAGAATCATCTAGTTGGCTGTGGCCTACTCAATACTAATTTCTAATCAATAAAGATAAGAGCCTATTTGCATTCAAGAGGGGATCTCAAGAAACCAAACTAATATAATCTTACGACATTCAAGTTTTAAGGGAATCCCAAAAATCTAGCATCGACTTCGTCGGATTTGGCCCCTACGCTTATCCTATATATATATTTTTTTTAATTGGTGGGATGTGGGACCGATTTTGGGATAAATCGAACAAGATCTCGGATTTGGACAATCCTCCTCTGCTAGGGTAACCTTCCGCTCAGCGTGATCCCACCAAAGATCGGGATCACGAATAACCCCTGAGAACCGACTCACGATAAAGATCAAAAGACAACCAAAATTAGTTTCGGATACGATAATCCAACCCTCGTGACCGGCCTAACGGGATGTACACTACTCGTTTAATATTTATTGGAAAGTAGTATAGTAAACATGTAATTGAGGAGAACATACTTTGAAATGTCTTACTTTGAGCAATCATGCATATACACAAAGCTGCATAAGCAACAACAAACTACGAGGAAAGTAAGAACCAATGCCAGCAAATGCTAATGTTGTTGCCAATGCTCATTGTCAATTCTTATAGCTGCTTCCTATTTGTTCAACACATCCTTCGTACTATTTGTTCAGATCAATCTCTTCTCTGACACCCAAACCATGCCTCCTTGTTCTGTTTCCGGTAGTCTGATCCTCACAAGCAGTTGTACTGTTGTTTGGGTCCATGTCATGATCAGACTCTGCGCTCCAACTGTAGGAACAATCGCTCGTTTCCAGCCTGCAGCACTGCTTTCCGCTCCTGAGTTCAGCTCTGCACAGTGAGGTTAAGCAACTTTCCGTAGAGCTATCGGCGATCTCGGCTTGCTTACGAACGAACCCGAGACGCTCGTTGTCCTGAACCGCAGAGACCAACATCGAGAGCTCGGCCTTGGCCGCCTTCGCTTCGGTAGAACTGGAGCTGTACATGGCTAGTGTTTCTTGCGCCTTCCTCAGCACGGACTGCAAGTACTTCCCCTGTGCTTCTATCCTCAGCTGCAGGTGCTTCTGCACCTCAATGTGCTCTTGCAGTTTCTTCTGAACCTCTTGTTGCATCTGTAGCATGGTCCTGGAATTGATGTAGACCAATGAAATGAGCAGTCTATATGATGAGCATTGGTACATAAACTATAACAAAGGAGAGAGACTAGGTCGTTTATATTTAGTTTCGAAAATGATATTTGGCACCGCTGCGTGCAACCTCAGCTGTGCGCACGCGACGGATGGGGACGGAGCTGCCGCCACCCTCTTCCCTCTTGCTCTGCCGCCTTCCTCCCCCTCTCCTGCACCGCTGTCGCCGCCGTCTCCTCCTCCCCCCCTACTACTCTGCCCTTCCCCTTGCTGCTACGCAGTCCTTCGCCGTGCGTGTGCATTGCGCGCTCGTGTGCCCAATAGCACGATTGAGTTAGTTTACTATTTCTTTGTAGTCGAGGAATTGATCTTTTGTATCCGACACTTGTTTCGTTACTTATAATCACAATTGAATTAGGGAATCAGGAATGTTGTTTTTGTCCTGCAGTAGTGAGTCATTTCTCTCCTCCAATAGCAATATGATACATCACGCACCATGACGCATCACGCTTGTAGTGTCATATTTATTACTCTTGTGATATGTCATGTTGCTATATATTGGTTGGGACATGACGAGACCGGTTCACTAAATAATTTCTCCTGGTTCAGTATAGAAAGTTTTGATTAGTATCTTACTCATTCAAGTGAGGCGGATGAGACATTTTCTCGCTGGCATGCGCAGTTATATTTTCCTCTGGCCTGCGATCGGCTGCCACGAGGTCTGCAGAAGAAAGATATCAAAGTGATTGAAATAATATTATGAATAGTGAAAAGAAAGCCACCAAAACCCCATGAAAAGTAGCGAGTGTCAGTAAAAAGTTCAAAAGAAAGGACCATGCGAGTCTCCTGCTAATATTAGTAAGTAGTCTGATGGAAGAAAAGAAAAGAAAAATTGCTTACAAATTTGATAGTTTTACCTTGCTTTTTGTTGCTTGCAATAGAGTCTTGACTCTTGGCAAGCCTATATTTCTAAAAAAAAAACAAAAAAAAAACACAATCTTCAAATATTCTTCAAAATCGAATCCAAGTTTAAATCAATCAGATGTTTTGGACAGAGAGAGAGATTGATGCCTGCAAATGGCTCTTAAGATGATAGAGGGTCAATCCAGGAACTCCCATTACACGCATCACTGACTTTGGTGTTGCTTCTTTAAGGTTCGGTAACCGAAAAGCAAAGCAAAACAAAACAAAACAAAGATATCAGTTAGTTCACTCCATAAACTCAAATAAAAACTTACAGTACAGACACGATAAGTGAATTTAACTAATATTGAAAGTGATGAAACGTGAATTTAACTGATACTGAAAGTGTACTTATTTTTCTATTCAAATTTAGATGAAAAAAAAATCAAGAAATAAGATGCATGTAATACAACAGCTCGAGAACTCGTGATAACAATCTGTACATGATATCCTTGTGAACATATTTGACATGACTTTATAACGACAGTCAAAACTTACTATCAGCTCCCCCTAGCTGCTCGACTGCGTCGACAAACTGCTCATGAAGCTGGCGCGTCCACTTGAGCCGTGGCTTGGCATCGGCCGACAGATGCAGTCCTTCTTGGACTTGGATTTCGTTAGCCATTTCCTACAGAAACTATCGAATATCAAAGGGCCCGAGAAGAAGTAATTGTTGAAACCAACCAACAGAAAAATTGTTGTTATAACCTCTCCTTCACCATATAGAGATGGTTCTCCCGCTCCCTAGCTCCCTCTGGGCTCCTCAGCCTCTTCCTCCTAAGTATGAATAGACGGAAGTGGTTGGGGGAGGAAGAATATATGCATGAGCTAGCTATGATTCAACTTTTCTCCACTCCTTGTCGTCACTCACTCTCTCTCTCTTTAGTAGCACTCCTTTGACCAGAAAGGAAGAGAATCTTTGATGCAGGAAGAGAGAAAAGCATAACGGTTCAAATTTGGGTCTCAAAAGGAGAGAAAAATAAAAAGAAAGAGTGAGTTGCGGGCATCCTACTCTTCTCTTCTCTCCTCTCCTCTCCTCTTGCTGTGCTCTCTCCTCCCCTCTTCTTCTTTCCTGCTCGGTTCTCCTCCTTCGTTTCGACAGCCCCCACCATCTTGTATAATAGCGAAATAGTGAGCCGTACAACTTTCTTCCGCAAAGTGGAAGAAAGAAAAAAAAAAGCATTTTGGTTGATTGCCTCCTCCTTTTTTTCTAAAATGCGTGCATTTGGTGCCACCAAATATTCTTTATTTGAGCTGGCAGATTGTCTTTGGCTTCTATGGCGACAGGGGAATCTAATCTAATCTAATCCTTTATCTGCTAAAAGAAAGAAGATGAAAGACGTGTGTAGCTGGTCGTTAGTCCATGGATATCAGCAGCAAACAAATCTTGAAATCTTGCTTCAAGGCTAATTCAGAGGGCAGGTATCGTTAATACAAGCTTAGCAAGTACTGGCTCAAAATCGGTATCGAAATTCCTACTATGAGTACTGGGATCGACGGTATCGGAGTATTAGCGGTCTCGGATCGGAGTTACAATTTTTTTTTTTTTATTGAAAAGCAAATAATTATTAAAATTTTAGATAAAAAAATAGTTTATACATCTGGACATAATTTTAAGCATTTTTTCTGTTATATTTTTAGTAGTTCTAAATTTAAATGAAATAATAGTCACCCTTTCAATTGGTTTATTGCGATAGATAAGTTTACTTATTTTACAACTTACTATGTTTTTACAATATTGATGGTCGGTCTTTTTTGTTCAATTTTTATTGTCGAATTGACTCAAAAAAAGAGTTTCAATGTCGATATCGATCAGTATAGATATTGGTCGGTATCACATCGAAACATTTTTGTACCGATATCTGCAGTATCATATCGATATTAGCTGATACCACAAACTATGATATAATGATAACAAAGAAGGGGGGAGAGAAAATGCACTCGGTCACATGGCAGACTCATATGTTGACTTACACTGTTTCTGCATATGCAACGTTACCAACTGATTGCAAATAGCTATAGTAAGTACAAGAAATTTCACTTGCACGAGAAATTTCAGAATCGTCAGTTCATATCTATACTATTATGTAATAGAAAAAGTTAAAAGTTTTACGGTAAAAATTTTTGTTCCAAAAATATTTCTAACTATGTTTATTGATTAAAATTATTTATTAAATTTAACATGTGTAGTTAGATAATTATTGATGGAAACAAAAACAAAAGTGGAGCTTTTGTTTGCTTTTTCAAAGTAGTAAAAAGTTAAATGGATGATATTTACTATTCTCAAGTACTAAAATAAAAATTAAAAAAAAATTTGTTTGTTCTTTTCAACGAATATAAATACGCACAATATATACGCATATATACTAGGGTTAGTTGATCCTAACTTCTTAGTGATCTTGACCCAGCATGCAAGCTGGAGTGCAGAATTAAAGTTTTTCCGAACCGGACTCATTCAAAGTGCCGCCCTGACAATACAAAACAGTCCCCTGCCTACTAATCATTAAAACCATGAAACGATTAGGATTTATAAATGACTAAAAACAGATGCGAACAATTTTGGAACAATACCCAGCTTTAGTCTCAGCCTCAGCCTCAGCCTCAGCGCCGGTGACAGGGCTACAACAATATATTTTAGTGTCGAATCAAACCTAGCATAACAACAAAAAGATTTTGTATAAGTACATACGGACCAATAGAAATGGATTTTCGTATGCACTTGTACATTTTATTTCCAAATGTGTATTGGCTCATGTGCCTATGGCTAATATCCTTTCTTTCTTTCCTTCATATATATATATATATATATATATATATATATATATATATATAGGAGAGAGAACATTTTATATAAAATTCCTACAATTGCGCATTAACATATAATTGATCGAGGAGGATACATACAAACCATTTTGAAGGGAAGGAGCAACTAAAGTACCTTTTGCATTTGAAGCCGCTACTGTACTTGAATTCCTTTGTTGCTTTAACATATTCCGAAACAAAAGTAAAGCAGATTCTGGGATGATGCTCCCCTCAATTAACAATGGGGTGAGTGAAACATAAGTCATTTGGCAAAGGACTACCAATAATTCTTAAAGAGGGTCATTAAAGTTGATCACAAAAACCTAAAAGCATGTAAAGCGAGGCAAGAATTATGGCCCAAGGAATCAGGGAAAGAACTTCAAAGATGCCCCATGCACTTTCAAAAGCAGTTTCTTCTTCTGTGTGTATCATTGCGACCTCATGAGCATGGGATTGTTGTTTCTGTGAGAAGGTATAGAATAGATGCTATCAAGGTCATCATAGCCAGATGAGGAATTTGTTGAAATTAAAGAATGCCTATGCTGGTAGAGCTAGCTAAACTTTAAAGAACCCAAGCTCTAAATTTAGAATCAGTAAACTTGTTCAAACCAATGTTTTAAAAATCGGACCGGAGCGGCCGGTTCAATCGGTTGATCCGTAAACTAGTAATTTTTCGAAACAAGTCGGTGTTGATTCACTGTTTTTTTTTTCCTCCAAAATGAGTTGTAAATAAATATTTTATAAAAAATAGTAGTAATGTTTTGTCCGAATCGATCTCCGGTAGGAATTTTAAAACTGGTTCAAACCATACGAGGTTCAGCTCAAACAAAATGAACTAAAGACAAGTGGAGGACAAGTACTAGCATAGTGAATGAAGACGCACTGTGATGCAAAAAGCTTATTATTGGAGCGGAAAATGAAAGCATGAACCTCGTGAAAATGAAACGCACACTTTTTTGTGATTATGTAAAATTTATGTATAAATCAAAATATATAATAAATAATATTTGTAAACAAATGAACAATACATGGGCGCACACACAATGATATAAATAAAAAATTATACACAATGTTATAACTGTTGGGTTGTATTTCTTATCTAGTCGTGCACTCAATTTTGACGATCATAAAAAGAAGTTACGTAGAATGTTACCGGAGAAAGTGAGAGCATGAGGTATAAATAATTAAAATTAGTTCTAGACTTAATAAGAAAAAAAAAAAGTTTGAAATTTTATGGACCAAAGTCTAATATCATGCCTCATAGATTACTCTCGTTCTGGTCATATCGCGTTCCTCTACAAATTTTTATCAAAGCTCAAGGTTATTAATTAGTCGGATTGAATTGAATGTTCCAGTTGCTTTGAGACAGATTGTGCTGATACGTGTCTGATATGTATATATAATCATAATCAACTTGACTCCTCTCAAGATGACTCCTAGTTGGAGCGTCTCCATAAGGTGATCCGTGTACATGACCTAAGGATGGAGGTATTATAAGGTTTAGTTTCAAAGGTAATTCTAGTTGTCGAGTCCAATGCTAAGCAATTGTGGTATGCATTCGAGCTCTTTTGACCCTCTTTTTAGAAAGAGCGGAAAGGATGTAGTTTGGTGAACATGTCAATTGAAGTCAATATTCAAAGATCGAGATGATAATATATTGGATCTTCAGTTTGCTCGGACTCGCTAAGATAGATTATAGGGTTGTATCTCACGTCTGATTGATTGTTCAAGTTTGACGACGATATACATAAAGGGAGTTGATATAGAAAGTTTAGTTCGGCATCGAAACATATATATATATATATATATATATATATATATATATATATATATATATATATATATATATATATAGAGAGAGAGAGAGAGAGAGAGAGAGAGAGAGAAAAGGGATCAGATGACACATACAATTTGACATCTAAAAAAATACTCAATTTTAGTTGTACATTAATAAAAAATAATGGTTTAGATTTGTCTGATGTGTGGCCACTAACTATAATTATGAATGGTAGTTTCATTTTCCAACAATCACAACACATTAATTGCACATCCCACTAATTAATGCAATCCACTATTTAATATAGATCCATATTATATATAAAAGATCTGAACCATTAATTTTTATTAATATACGACTGAGATTGCATATTTTTTTAGATGTCAAATTGTATGTGTCATCCGATCCCTTTATATATATATATATATATATATATATATATATATATATATATATATATATATATATATATATATATATATATGGTAAACGGGATATGAACCATAGTGCTCATTTTTCTAAATGAATCATATACATGTGGGCCAATAGAAATTAATTCCTATATCCCACGTGCATCCATGTGCACTAGTACACTCTATTCCTATTGATCCACATGTGTATGACTCATTTAAAAAAATGAACACAATGGCTCATATCCCGTTTACCCATATATATATATATATATATATATATATATATATATATGAAATTGGTTTTAAACCTAACAAAAAAAATTCTTGTATATAGATCAAATTTAATATCGTACCTCATGTATCAACTGTGGTTTAGGTCTCACCAGGTTTCCTAAAACATAACTAATTAAAACAAACCAACCAAACAAACCGAACCGAACCAATCAAGTGGACCCCCACACCCAATTTTCGCCAACACAGTTGGCTGAAATTAGCCAACAGTGTTGGCGAAAATTGGCTTGTGGGCCCCACTTTAATTTTATTTTTATTTTTATTTGCCTACGTATACAGCAGTTGTGTTTTTCCGTCAACACTGTTGGCGGACTCTGTCTTTTTTTCAAAATTTTGCAAACTTGTTTCGTTTGTATGAATTTAATATAAATTTATTTCGTTACATTAAATTTTTTGTTTAATTGTTAATATTTCTCGAGTGCGCAATAGGCAATAACATACTAATACTATAATAGTTGTAGTAAGGAGGCAAATTAAAAAATAAAGATGGAATTTAGGTACTTATTTTGTAAAAGGGAAAAAAAAGAAGAAGAGGGAATATGAGTGAGGCCCATCTCAAATGGGCTTGATCTTCGCCAAAAGATGTTGTGAGGCGTGGGCATCACGAAAGGAGACTCGCCCTACCTAAATTAGGTAAATAAGGGACGAAGCCCCGTGAACCTTCCTCACTCTTGGGCTGAGTCTCAAACACGCTTTTCAAACCCGAGTATTAGTAATCGTACATCATTAGATTGTGAGCAAAGTTTCCATCCTCGCACTTGCATCGCTATTTTAAGTTCAACATCTCTGAAACTTGCTCTAGGTTTGGGCAATCCATGGTTATGGCCCTTTGGTTATCTAAGTGCTGCCGACACTGCATCGGAAAGGATAAATCAGGCCATCGAAACGTCGAAACGTCGCCATAGGTTCTACGTGTTAACGAGATCCTCGAATACACTAGGTGGATGATTGAATCCACAAACCTTTGGAATCCATTAGAGTGTTTTAAAAAATAACACTGTTACATTGTTCGCAGGTTTGGTCTGTTTGTTCGTCACGTATCAGCGTCCCATTTGACAGGTCAACCAGTGGAAGGTCCAAGCAAATATAGGGGGTCAATGAGATTCGACCACCTAACGGACGGGTCAAACCCGCAGGTCAAATCCGAGAACAAAATAGTTTTCTTTTTCTTTTTAAAAACGGACCGGACCGGACGGTTCAACCGGTTGACCTGAACCGATTACTTTTTCGACCCGGTTCAGTGTTGACCGATTATTTTTTCAAAATCTAATTTTAAATAAATATTTTTATAAAAATTAATATACATAAGGGATTAAATTTGGTTTACTTAGATTAATCTAGTGGTTGAACCAACTGGTTGAATCGGTTTGATCCAATCCAGTGTCTTTGTCAGATTGATCTCATATCCGATTTTTAAAACACTTATCCATTATACAGAGAAAATCCTTTGAGTAGTTTTGATAGCGAAGATGCTCTCCATTGGCTATAATGTGGGATATCTATCAAATGAAAATGCAGAGATACTAAATCAAAGTAAAATATCCTTAAATACCCTCAAAATAATGTCAAAAAGGTTATTTTCTCCTTAATTTATGGTTACATAAACAACCAAAATAAGCAAAAAATTTGCTGTACAAAAAATATTTTTGAATAAATTAACTAAAACGAAAATAATTAAAAAAAATTGAAGTTACGGAAGCTTTCTCCATTCCAATGGCGAAAATATGAAAAAATAATTTTTTTTGTTTTTCAACAATTTCTTTAATTCAATTGACAAAAATATGACTAACGATTTTTTTGAATTTTTTTTCTCTTAATTTTTGTTTTGTTTATTTTTTTGGTTTTTTTTTTTTTTGCGAAACAAGATCACGTATAGTTTTCGCTTTGTCAAATCCGACTACACGAACTCAAGGAACGATTTCAGAAACTCCTTGGATCTCTCTCCTAAGCCTTCAATATCTTTGCATTCCCTTGAAAGTCGCACTTTATTTTGTTGTTCACCTCTAGTTGGGTTAAGAAACCCTAGTATAACCATCCTTGAAGAATTACCACCTATGCAGCATCTACACCGTCAGAACTAGTCAGTTAAATATCAACAGTACACATCTTGCGCCCAGAATCCGATTTCCAACATTTTTTCGGCCATAGTTTCGGTCCATAAGTAAGTGCTGGCCCAAAAATAGAGCCCTGATCAAATTTCCAGTTACCTGATATTTGGTCTGTAACACTGGAAACGCAATCGTAAAAGCAAAAATTCGCCCAATCAGTTTTACTTTAGGATTTTTCTGCACTGTTTGTAAGGATTTCTTTCAGTTTTCCTGCACAACCAAAAACCGACGATTCCTTCGGCCTCACTTGCTTCTTTTAGGTAGGAGTGCAACTCAGACGGGTTGAATCGGATTTGAGCTCAATCCGAGTCCAATCCGATGAATCATAAGTCTAGTCCGAGTTCAAGTCCGACCAGACTTTGGTTCAACATATGTAGCTGTCACGCCCCAGTCCCAACATACGTAGGACTAGGAATACGTAACACGCCCAGCCGTATGTATACGAACTCTGATATATGGAAACCATATACATACGTACGTTGTAATATGAATATCAAATCCACAAGTGGTAATATACTGTCACAACAAGTCACACAAAATCTCTATCTCATCCACAGTACAAATAAATGGCTGAATACTAATAGGATATCAAAATGAGTATTAGTCTGATAGACGGGTGGAAACAAATCCACTACAGGAATAACTATACTGAAAAGCAACAAAATCTCTAAACAGTAGTAGTAGATCACAGGTACTCTGAGGGTAAGATCTCCTCGGCCAGATACGTAGAGTCAGGTCCAGGTCCGTACTCCTGTGGGTACTCCTATTCGTCCATATCTGGAAAGGGACCAGGTCCTCAGAGGGACGTAACAAGATACATATAAACATGCCAATAAAGTACTGAAATATAAATATCCAATGGGTCGCCTATCCGTCTAAGTGAATGCAGTTTGAGGACACCATGGAGTATATGGAAAAGTGTAGGCTAGACATATGCTGACGTAATTCACCAATCGTGACAACTGGCTAGTATATGCCACATATGTCCCCCAGAACAAGGGCGCACTGTAATGTCAAGAACATGAAATCAGCATAGTGGAAGTGGGTGTCCCATACGCCTACTAGTCGTCCTCCCCACCCAATGATCTAAGCATGTTGTATCCACAACACGAATAATACCTCTAGATAACTGCCGGGTCTACTAGCATACCAAGTTTCTATCAGCAGTCATCCCTAGCGCACGGCTCTTACGTACAGACGGCTAACCCAATACGTAGGCCGGGAGCTATATGAGACTCACAACTCTTGTAGCAACTGTGTCACGGCCAATGAACCAAAAATGCTCCATAATACTAGGGTGGTCTCATAAACAAGGTCCAATGTAATTACATAATTAAAACAGAAACATGCTTCATATGAAATGTAAATAATAGTACTGTGGCAAGGTATACTTGCCGAGTAAAAATTCCTGTATAGTGCAATTGTCCACAACAGTGTTTAAGTTTAAAGAAGTGAAAGTTTAGGGTTTTGGGGTGTACCGCATGATTATATATAGAGAATAAGAGGCGGTGGGTTTACTTAATGGTTAAGAAACTGTTGCCACTGTTGTTTTTCTTTTATTGGTTTAGGTGCGCGGCTGAGGAGATTTTTAAGGAGTGGTGAAATGAGAGACTTACACGTGTAGGTCAGGAAAGCAAAGCAAAGTTGAATTTTGCTTCTGTTGCTGATATTTTTCTCAAAGGTGTGGTTTTACGCGTAGTGAAAGAAATCTTAAGGGGTGAAGAATATTACGCAGGGAATTGCTTTTACACAAAGTAGAAAGGAATTTAGGCGGGTTGGTTTACGCTAGTGAAAGAAAAAGTTTACGCGGTGTAAAATAGGCGGTGGTTTTATACTGCTGCTGCTGTGGTTTACGCGAGGTGGTTTTACGCGAAGTAAAAGGAAAGGATTTTACGCAGGGTGATCTGCTGTTTCTACTTTCTTATTTTACGTGCGGGAGTGGGTTTAACGGGTCGCGGGTTTGATCCAATAGGTAATTCTATTTTCTATAATTACAAATAATAAATTACATAATATAGAATACGATTTCAGAATTAGGGTTCTTACATTCTACCCAACTTATAAAAATTTCGTCCTCGAAATTAAAAACTAAGTCACGGTAGAAAATCAAGAATGGTAGTAGATATAAATTACCAGAGTAAATTTATACCTTGTTCTGTGAATAGGTTTGGAAAACGTTCAAGCATGTCATCCTCGCGCTCCCAAGTAGATTCTCCTGGTGCGCCATGCTTCTATGCCACGCGGACTAAGAAAATAGACTGGTTCCTCAATACTTTCTCTCGACGATCGAGAATTCCCACGGGTTGCTCTTGATATGATAAGCTTGGCCCAATGGTGATTTTCGAATGGTCGAGAATATGATTGCTGTCTGCCACATATCGCCTGAGCTGCGACACATGAAATACGTCATGTACTCCCTCAAGTGAAGGTGGTAGCGCAAGTCAATATGCTACTTCTCCCACTTTCTCTAGCACGTCAAATGGTCCAATATACCTTGGACTCAACTTGCCGCCCCCTCCGAATCGAATGGTGCCTCTGGTAGGTGATATCCTCAAGAAGACATGATCGCCCTCTTTAAATTCCAAGGGACGACGATGAAGTTTTGCCCACTGATTGTCTATCTTGCGCTACTCGCAGGTGTCCTTGTATCTTCTTAACTATCTCAACGGTGTTGACTACTAACTCTGGTCCCAAAATTTAACGTTCTCCCACGTCACTCCAACATACGGGAGATCTACACTTCCTTCCATACAATGCATCAAACGGTTTCATCTGGATGCTTGCCTGATAACTATTGTTGTAAGAAAATTCCACAATATGTAGGTGGTCCTTCCACGATCCCCAAAGTCTAACATACAGGACCTCAACATATCTTCCAATATCTGAATAGTACGTTCTGACTGCCCATCTGTTTGCGGGTGATAAGACGTACTAAATTTTAGACGAGTTCCAAGACTTTCTTGCATGCTCCTTCAAAAATGTGATGTAAAGTGTGAATCCCTGTCTGATACAATGCTGACTGGTATGCCGTGCAATCTTACGATATGCCTCATGTATAAGTCAGCCAAAGCTTCTGTAGATTGGCCAACTCTAAAAGGCAAGAAATGGGCTGACTTAGTGAGTCAGTCCACTATTACCCATATTACATCTCTTCCACTTGGACTCTTGGAAAAACCCGTGACAAAGTCCATAGTGATGTGTTCCCACTTTCATTCTGGAATCGGAAGTGGTTGCAATAATCCTGTTGTCCTCTGGTGCTCTGTCTTTACTTGTTGACATACCAAACATTTAGCTACAAAGCGAGCTATCTCCCTTTTTATTCTATGCCACCAAAAGTACTGTCGTAAATTATGATACATTTTGGTGCCTCCGGGATGAATAGAATATATCGAACTATGAGCTTCTGTAAATTATGATACATTTTGTTGACGGGACATTACGATGCGATAATCGTCTTAATGTTCCTAATGGACATTACGATGCGATAGTCGAATTTCTCCATTAGGAACATAAAGACGATTATCGCATCGTAATGTCCCGTCATTATGAATGTGCAGTCCTGTCTGTTCTTCGGCCTCTGTCATTTCCTTTAATCTTCTGAATCTGGCGTCTGTAGGCAAAGCCGCCTTGATTCTCTCTACTAATGATGATTGTATTTGCAAATTGGCTAGTATCCCGTCTGCTCCGGGTAATATCACTTCAATGCCAAGATATTGCAAGTCTTCCAATAATTCTCTCTGTGTCGTTAAGAAGTAAGCTGCTGGCTTCCGGCTTAACACGTCTGCTACAACGTTAGCCTTGCCTGGGTGATAATGTAGCTCTATCTCAAAATCTTTCATCAATTTGAGCCATCAACGTTGTCTCATATTTAACTCCTTTTGTGTGAAGACATACTTGAGGTTTTTGTGGTCTGTATATATTTCCACTCGTTCTCCACATAAGTAATGTCTTCATAACTTTAGAGCAAATACAACTGCTGTAAGTTTCAAGTCATGAGTTGGATAATTCTTCTCATGTACTCATAATTGCCTAGATACATATGCAATTACCTTGCCATGCTGCATCAATACGCATCCCAAGCCTTTCCCTGATGCGTCACTGTAGATCACATAGCCTCCTGATCCTGATGGAATAGTCAATATTGGTGCCGAAGTTAGTCGCTTCTTTAACACCTCAAAAGCGGCTTGACACTCGTTGGTCCATATGAACTTTTGATCTTTGCAAGTCAACCGAGTCATAGGTGTTGCTATCTTTGAGAAGTTCTCCACGAACTGTCGGTAATATCCCGCAAGTCCAAGAAAACTTCTCACTTCTGCAGCTGATTTAGGAACATGCCACGTCTTAACTGCCGAGATCTTTTCTGGATCAACAGAAATACCATCTCTTGTAACGACATGTCTAAGAAATAAAACTTTGTCCAAGAAGAACTCACATTTACTGAGCTTTGCATATAGCTGCTCTCTCCTCAAAGTCTCTAGCATAATCCGCAGGTGCTTCTCGTGCTCTTCGTGGCTCTTCGAATAGACAAGTATATCATCTATGAAGACAACCACGAACTGGTCCAAATACTAATGGAAGACTCGATTCATTAAGTCCATAAAGATAGCTGGAGCATTGGTCAATCCAAATGGCATGACCAAAAACTCGTAGTGCCCATATCTTGTCCGAAATGCGGTCTTCGGAATGTCCTCCTTCCGTACCTTCACCTGGTGATATCCCGATCTTAAATCTATCTTTGAGAACATCTTGGCTCCACTAAGTTGATCAAACAAGTCATCAATGCGTGGCAGTGGATATTTATTCTTCACAGTCACTGTATTTAAGGCTCTATAGTCAATGCACATACGTACTGACCCATCCTTCTTTGGTACAAACAACACTGGTGCTCCCCAGGGTAATGCACATGGTCGGATGAAACCTTTCTCTTCTAGTTCTTTCAATTGTGTCTTTAGTTCATCCATCTCTTTCTTCGCCAGTCTATAAACATGTGATGCTATGGGTGCTGCTCCTGGTGTCAATTCAATCGAAAACTCTACGTCTCTATCTGGGGGTAGTCCTGGCAATTCTTCTAGAAAGACGTCTGCAAATTCTGAAATAATAGGATGATAAACAACGTCGTCCATTGCGAGTTGCATACCATCAAAGATTTCTGTGGATCCTCGTGAAAACTTAAGTTCAGGCTGGGCTGGTACCTTAAAAAGAATGCTTCCTCCAAAGAAATCGAAGAAAGCGTGGTACTTGCTTAGCCAGTCCATTCCGAGCACAATATCAAAAGTCGGCATGGGAAGGACTAAGAGTCGGGCATTCATCTCTCTGCCATGTATCACTATAGGACACGTTCTACAAATTCTACTAATAGGTACAACTCCTCCTCTGGTAAGAATTCTAATACAACTAGGTAAAGGTGTAGAGGTAATGTTGTGTTTGGCAATAAAACTAGATGATATGAATGAGTGGGTGGCTCCCGTATCAAACAATGTCACAGCAGGAAAGTAAAAGCAAGAGTGATACCTGCTACGACATCAATCTCCTGATCCATGTCATCTATTTCCATTGCAAAAGCTTGCCTATTCTTCTGTGGTTGTCCATTACTAGCCCTCAGGTACTGATCCTCCTGGGTAGGTAGTGGTGGTCCTCGCTGAAATCCTCCTGCTGCTGGAGGTCGAGGTGCTCCTGGTCTAGCCATCTGTTGAGCTGGCCTTGGTGCTGGAAGTGCTAGTCTCTGTGCTGGCGGTGGAAGTGTCGCTGCTTGTTGCATAGGGCAGTCCTTTAATATATGCTGTCCAGAACCATATCTCATACATTGTCCTAGGCGAGTTCGACAGTCCCTCCTAATATGTCCATGTTTCCCACAATGATGGCAGAGGGGCTTCTCTGGGGTCTGGGCTGGGGCTGCTGTTGCTGAACAAAAGGACGCCTGATAAGTCCCCCTTGTTGTGTCCTGGACGGTCCTTGATGCATCCTCTGCTGCCCTCCTTTTCCTTTGATAATAGTTTATTGTAATCTGGCTTCTGTCAATAACTCGGCATAAGAGATTCGGGACTGTGTGCTAGTGTAATGTTGAAGCTCTTGAGTCAGTCCACGATAAAATCTCTTAGCCTTGGCCAAGTCATCTGGTATCAAGGCAGCGCCATATTTATTGAGGCGACTAAACTCAGCATCATACTCGTCCACTGTTCGATTTCCCTGTTCCAGGTGGAGAAACTGGTCGTACAATGCATCTCTGACGGTGTCTGGGAAGTACTTTCTTTCAAAGTACTCCAAAAACTGCTCCCAAGTCTGGTAGATACCCAACTGGCGCTCCATGAATTTCCACCAGTGATGAGCATTACCATCTAGAAGTGTCCTTACACCTGTTATCCACAGATCTGTAGGTAGCTGTGATGCCTCCAATAACTTCTGAGTGTGGGTGATCCAGTTGGTAGTTTCCTCTGGGCTCTCAATGCCTTTGTATGGCTTTGGATCCATCTGTATAAAGTCCTTTACTGATCCAACTCTAGCTCGATATTCTGGAGCTAGTGCTTTAGCTGGTACAGTAGTGCTTGCAGCCATCCTTTCAAGTGCTGCTAGGAACTCTTGTCTCTGTTCTGCTGCTTGCTGTCTCTGTTCTGCAGCTAATGTGGCGGCTTGTTGTTGCTGTTCCTTCATCATCATCTGGAAGAATTGGAACAGTTGAGTCTGACCATCCTGCGGTATTAATGAGGCTGGGAGGTTCCCATTTGATGGAACAGGAGAGTCAGATGGAACTGGATTGTGAATCTGTCCATCTGGTCCTGTAAGTCTAGGATTTGGTGAAGTCCCTCCTTGAGTCTGACCATTGACTCCAGAAATTGTGTCACCATCAGGGACAGTATATCCTTTCTGCATATACATCTCTCTGCAGGTGATGTATACAACGTTCAAAAGGAGTACAGGAATCAAATAGAGATGTAAAGATTGGTTGGCGTAAAACATGGGTTCAGAATTATCTGCATAAAGCAGAGAAGCGTAAGGTAGGGTGTCACGCCCCAGTCCCAAAATACCGTGGGACCAGACGCGTGTCAACGGCCAGCAGTACGCACCGATGGACCAACTCACTATAAAGGATCCATCAGGGCATACTTAAGCTGTAAAACAAGTCTACGACAATCATGGTACAACTAATCTCATCCACACAAGACATAAACATGATCCACAGAATAAATAAGGAATGTAAATCATCAGCAAGTCTCACATAGTACTTCGGGGAACAACCCTATAAATATCTAGTACAATGGTTCATCTGACCAGAATATGAAAGACTGAAATAAATAATAAAAGCTGAGCATAGACAAGGATGCTCAAGAGAAGTCTTCAGCTAAGACCTCGTCCTCGGATGGTGGTACAACTCCTGGATCAGCTCCTGCTCCGGTCCCGTAAACCTCGGGATAAACCTCGTCTGCAAAATCTGGGGACAAAATCCGGATCCAGGTCCTCAGGGGACATAGCAAGGTACAAGAAAGCTCATGCCAATAAATACAGATAAGCAGTGCAGCAACATATAACTAAATGAAACAAAGGGGTAAATATGTAACCATCTAAGTGTAAATGCAAGTGAGAGCATCACTAGTCTCAGGCTGAGCCACTACAAGCTCTGTGTCGGGGAGCCGGTAGCGGTAATAACCGGTAGTGGGTCTAGCTCTGCTACGAGAGTCTACGACCTCTCAATAATAGAAGATATACATAAATACAGCCTGTAGCCTGTGTGTCTCTCCCCACCCAATGTAACCACGCGTATCATGACCATAACGTCTCATGCCCATGTCAAGCGTGATCATAGCTAAATGCAACCAGTCATACAGTTATCTAAGAATATAATGTCCATGTCCTATATCCTATACAGAATTACCACGAATATCTCGGGAAAATCCTGTCTCATGAATAGTGTCAAGTGTCCTGGGTCATATGGTACTTGATAAGACAAGTACGAGAATATAAAGTGTCACGGATGTCCATCTCTAGATGACCGTACCCAACACTGTGTACAGTGTCGGCACCCGACTGATAATCAGACGCTAAGTACGTCACACGGTCCTAGGTTGAGCATGCACAGCAATATATATATAAGCAAGAAAAATAGATAACTAAACTGCAGAGTTTGGCAAGGTACACTTGCCTGATGTCCGAAAACCAACGACTGTCCCTGTATCAGTGGATCCGGTAGGTACTACTCCAAAAGCTGTAATAAACATCACCAACAGTCTCAGAAGATGTCAAATAGCTGGAAATGCCTGTCCTTACGTCCAATTTGGACACAGGGGCAAAAAGGTCATTTTCGGGCCAAAGCGGGTTTCACATGTGGGCCCACTTTGCACCGAAAAGCGCGTCAGGGTCAAGGGTCTCCAAATTCCGCAAACTCAGTGTCTACAAGTCAGGAGCGACGATACGAACCCAACGGAACTTCCAGAATTGGATTCCGATGAGCCGATCACAAAATCACCCGTCAAGTGGAGCCTGTGGGGCCCACGATACGTGATTTTGTCAACGTCCTCAGAATCGAACCAAACTTGGTTCACAGGACCAGCGTATTACTACGGATCCGATGGCGCAAGTTTCGTCTCGATCTGACGTGTGTACACGAAGTTACAGCGTGTTTCAGAATCGGCGGATACGGGGTGTCGTCGGCGGATACGCGCTGATTTCGGGGTGCACGCACCTCCGAATCGACTTCTGCAAAATCCTACACGACCGTATCAACGTCGCGCACAGTTTGGTAAAGACCACGTGCGACCAAGTCGTCCCGTTTGGCGGGGCGGACTAAGTTCCGGGGTGAAACAGGGCGTTGTTTTTTCCTGTTTTGGATCGCGGTGTATGACCACTACAAGACGCAATGCACCGAGCGAATTGCACGGGCACCGAGAGGGGTATACAGTCTACGCATAGCAATCGACGGAATTGAAAACGGAGTCGCGAGTAGGGAGAAAACAGTACCTGTACAGGGCTCCGTGGATTCTGTTTTCCAAGTGTCCACGCGTCAATTCCGTGTCCTGGTCGTGTCCTCGCGTGTCGGGTTGCTGTGTCCAGACCTAGGGTCTGACTCGGGACAGCGGGGTTCGTCGGACTCGGCTCGGGGAGGGCAGCGGAGCGGCGAGGTCGGCGGCGTTCGGGGACAGTCGCGGATACTGCTGTAGAGTCGGTCGCGGAGGGAAATCAGTCGACAGCGGGGTCGACTCCGGTCCTCAGCGGCTCGGCGGCGCTCGGGGACGGCCGCGGGTAGGTCGTCGAGGCGTCTAGGGTCGGCTCGGTGCTACGCCGGCGGGGTTGGGGCTGTCTCCAGGCGGGGTCTCGAGCAGGGAGGAGGGTGCGGTGGAGCCGTGGGATGGTTGACGGCCGAGGGCGGAGGGTCTGACGGGGATGGGGGAGTCGGACTCTGCTCGCGGCGGATGGTCGATGCCTGAGAGAGGCGGAGGAGGGAGAGGGTCGATCGGGGAAGATGACGGCGGATGATTTCCAAGGCTGGGCACGAAAACCGAGAAGGTTTTATAGGTGGTCTACAGGAACTCCGGTGGGCTAGGGTTTCCACGCGGGTTTCGGGTTTGTTTGGTTCGGGTTGGTTCGAATTTGGGTCTGGTTCACAATCCAATTAGCTAAAGGTCCTCGATACGCTGCTCCGGTGTCCAATAAATTTACCGAAAAATGCCATGCGTCCGGTTTTCCATTTTACCCAATAAATTTTTATTTCCAGAATATTTTAACCCCATTTAGCCACACTTAAAATTATTTAACCCCAAATCACCTTAGCTATAAATTCCAGAAAAATACCGAAAATACGGAAAATTATATAAATTTTTCCTGAAATTTAGGGTATTTACAATCTTCCCTCCTTAAAAGGATTGCGTCCTCGCAATCAAAGAATAAGCTACTGAAGAAGGTTATGAAAATACAAGGTGGCCTAGTTTACAACTGCCTCCTCGAACAAGTGGGGGTATCGCTGACGCATACTATCTTCTCGTTCCCAAGTCGATTCGCCTGGTGAATGATGTTTCCATGCTACTCGGACCAGTCTGATTGTCTGTCCCCGCAATGTCTTCTCACTGACGTCGAGGATGCCAACTGGTTGCTCTTCATACCTCAAGCTCGGGCCTACTGCGATCTCTGAATGATCGACTACGTGACTTGGGTCGGTCACGTACCTTCGCAGCTGTGAGACGTGGAATACGTCATGCACTCCCTCTAAGGATGGAGGTAATGCAAGACGATAAGCCACCTCACCAACGCGCTCTAGAATGTCAAATGGCCCAATATACCTTGGGCTCAGCTTGCCTCTGCTCCCGAATCTGATAGTACCACGAGTGGGCAAAATCCTCAAGAACACATGATCTCCTTCCTTGAACTCTAGGGGACGCCTGTGTGTATCTGCCCAATGCTTCTGTCTGTCCTGAGCTGCTCGTAGATGATTCTGTATCTGCTTCACCTTCTCCACTGTCTGCGTTACCAATTCTGGACCCAGTATTTGACGTTCACCAACGTCACTCCAACACACAGGTGATCTGCACTTCCTTCCGTATAAAGCTTCAAATGGCGCCATCTGGATGCTGGCCTGATAACTGTTATTGTAGGAGAACTCTACTAAGTGCAAATGATCTTCCCAAGATCCTCCGAAATCTAGCATACATGATCGCAACATGTCCTCCAAGATCTGAATGGTGCGCTCCGATTGTCCATCTGTCTGCGGGTGGTATGCCGTGCTGAATTTGAGTCTGGTGCCTAGACTCTCTTGCATGCTTCTCCAGAAATGAGATGTAAATCTGAATCTCGATCCGATACAATACTAACAGGTACTCCATGTAATTTGATGATTTGTCGCATATACATGTCAGCTAGTACCTCTGTGGACTGTCCAACTCTAAATGGCAAGAAGTGTGCCGATTTAGTGAGTCGATCCACTATAACCCAAACTGCATCTCTTCCGCTGGGGCTCTTCGGAAATCCTGTGACAAAATCCATCGTGATATGCTCCCACTTCCATTCCGGTATCGGGAGCGGTTGTAACATACCTGCAGTTCTCTGATGTTCGGCCTTCACTTGCTGACATACTAAGCATTTGGCCACAAATCTTGCGATCTCTCTCTTCATTCCATGCCACCAGTAATACTGTCTCAAGTCCCGATACATCTTGGTTCCTCTTGGGTGAACAGAGTACATAGAGCTATGTGCTTCGGTCATTAACTCCTGTCTTAATTCTCCATTTGGAACATACAAGCGGTTTCCAAATCTCAATGTCCCGTCTTCATGGATGCGTAGTCCTGTCTGGATGCCGGCTTTTGTCCTTTCCTTGAGTCTTCGGAATCTAGCATTGATGGGCAATGCCTCCTTGATCTTCTCTACGAGTGATGACTGAATCTCAAGGTTAGCCATCAATCCATTCTGTCCTGGTAAGACAACCTCTATCTGTAGCTCCTGTAAGTCCTTCAATAACTCGGACTGCATTGTCAAGAAATAAGCCGTAGGCTTCCTGCTGAGTGCATCTGCAACAACATTCGCCTTTCCCGGATGATACTGCAGATCGATGTCAAAATCTACCATCAGTTCCAGCCAACGTCTCTGTCTCATGTTAAGCTCCTTCTGAGTATACACATACTTCAGACTCTTGTGATCAGTAAAGATTTCTACCCTCTCTCCATAAAGATAGTGCCTCCATATCTTCAGTGCAAATATAACAGCTGCTAGCTCCAGATCATGTGTGGGGTAGTTCTTCTCGTGGTCTTTCAACTGTCTTGACGCATAAGCAATAACTTTCCCATGTTGCATCAAAACACATCCTAATCCGCTGCCTGATGCATCACTGTAAACAACAAAACCTCCTGACCCTGAAGGAAGAGTCAAGACAGGTGCTGTTGTTAATCTTCTCTTTAGTTCTTCAAAAGCCTTCTGGCAGTCTTCTGTCCATACAAACTCCTGATCCTTTCGTGTCAGCTTCGTCATTGGTTCTGCAATCCTCGAGAAATTTTCTACGAACCTTCGGTAATATCCCGCAAGTCCGAGAAAACTTCTCACCTCTGCTACTGATGTGGGTGTAGGCCATGTCTCAATTGCTGCAACCTTCTCTGGATCCACTGAAAGTCCTTCTCCTGATATGATGTGTCCCAAGAAAGGCACTCTGTCCATACAGAACTCACACTTACTGAGCTTGGCATATAACTTCTCCTGTCTCAAGGTCTCTAACACGATTCTGAGATGCTCCTCGTGCTCTTCAGGGCTCTTGGAATATATGAGAATGTCATCAATGAACACCACTACAAATTTATCCAAGAACTGATGAAAGACTCTGTTCATTAAGCTCATAAACACTGCTGGTGCGTTGGTTAAACCAAATGGCATCACCAAGAACTCATAATGCCCATACTTCGTCCTGAAAGCTGTCTTAGGGATGTCTTCCTTCCTCACCTTGATCTGATGATAGCCGGATCTAAGGTCAATCTTCGAGAATACCCTTGCACCACTCAATTGATCGAATAGATCATCAATGCGTGGTAAGGGATACCTGTTCTTGATGGTGACAGCATTCAGTGCCCTGTAATCAATGCACAACCGTACTGTTCCATCCTTCTTCGGCACAAATAAGATGGGTGCTCCCCAAGGTGAAACACTGGGGCGAATGAAACCCTTCTCCAACAGATCATCTACCTGTTCCTTCAACTCCACTAACTCCTTAGGTGCTAGCCGATAAACTGATGAAGTGATTGGCTCTGCTCCTGGAGTTAAGTCTATTGTGAATTCTATTTCCCGATCAGGCGGTAAACCTGGAAGGTCATCAGGAAATACATCCACAAAACCTGATATGACTCTTGGGTAACCTGTCTCCTCTTCTACAGATAATACCCTAAGAGTAGGCTGAACTCCTTGCTCTACTGCTCCTCGGAGAAACTCGAATTCTGGGTGTCCAGGCGGTCTAAATATAACCCGCCCAAGTCGGCAATCAAGAGTCGCATGGTACTGACTTAACCAGTCCATACCAAGTACGACATCATAATCCGGCATAGAAAATATCAGAAACTGCGCTCGCATTTCTCGGCCACAAACTACTACAGAACATGATCTACAGACGTCACTAACCGGAATAATACCGCCTCCCGTAAGAATTCTCTTCATCTTCGGGAGGGGTGCGGTAGCTACTCTATGGGTGGCTACAAAGCTAGCTGCTATAAATGAATGCGATACTCCAGAATCAAATAAAGCTACTGCAGGTAATGAAGCTACTAAAATAGTACCTGCGATGACCTCGCCTGCTGTAGCCTCCTCCTCAACAGCTAATGGGAATGCCTGTCCCCGTCCCTGAGCTGGACCTCTCTGCTGCTGCTGCTGCTGATGAAATAGGGCTGCCTGTGGTGCCAGGGGTGGTCTCTGCTGGTTCCCTCCGGGGGCTGGTGGTCTGACCCCACCAACTCCTGTCTGCTGGGCTCCTGCTGCTGGATAAGCTGGTCGTGGTGCAGGCAATGCTAGTCTTGGTGCTCCGTCTCGACGTTCGGAACAGTCCCTGGAAAAGTGCTGGCTGGATCCGCAGCTCAAACATAGTCCCAACTTACGCCTGTATTCCTTCTCAATGTGTCCTACCTTGCCGCAGTGGTGACAAGTAGGAAGAGGTCTGTCTCTATGTGCGGCTCTATCTGGCATACCCCTCTGGGTTCGCTTTACTGAATCCCCATGTGCTGGCCTGGATGGTGCTGTTGTGATAGGCCTCTTTAGGTTAGTCTCCCTTCTAGCGACGCGCTCCAAGCGTCGGGCTGCTGCAAGAACATCGGTATAAGAGGTAGGTGCTACCGATCCAATCACTCTCTGAAGCTCGAACTTCAATCCGTCAAAGAACTTCTCTGCTTTTTCTTCCTCCGTTGAAATCAGTGTTGGGGCAAAGCGGCTCAGGCGAATAAATTCCGCATTGTATTCCTCTACTGACATGCTGCCTTGGATAAGGCGGTTGAACCTGTCTCTGAGCTCTGACCGTGCGACTGCCGGGATGTACATCTCTTGGAAGAGTCTAGAGAACTCTTCCCATGTGACTCTGTCCTGTCCAAGTCTCCTCTCTTCTGCTAGCCACCAGTGATGCGCATTATCAGTTAACTGCATTCTAACTGCAGTCATCCACTTCTCTCTCGGAAGTTCAGCGGCTTCCAACTGATGCTGAATATTGGTGAGCCACTCATGAACTTCCGTTGGCCCTTCCTTACCAGAAAATGTGCGAGGTTTGAGGTGACGGAAATCAGTGATAGATCCCGTCGCTGTTCGCCTCGTTGGGGGATTTGCCTGCTCCAATGCGGATACCAGGCTGGTCCTCAGATACTCGGCCTCCTGCCGATGGGCCTCCTGCTGAATCTGTTGCTGTGCTTGCATCATAGCATACATCATCTGGAACATTTGTTGCCCGTCCATGGCTTGTCCTGGCGGAAATACTGGCATCTGGGGAGTGAACTGTGGTGGAGGTGGGATGTCATCTCTCCGGAACCTTGGATTAGGCTGTCCGGTTTGATCGCTCTGCGATGCTGGTCCTCCACTCCCTGGAGTCACTCCGTCTCCATAAGTAACCACAGCGTCGTGTGGCGTATCCAAAGGAATATCATCTCTGTTCCCGGAATCCATTGCTCTGAAATCAAAAGATAAACTATGAGAACGCTCAGAGGAATCAATACAGGATGCAGTTCAAGTAAAAATATTTCGAGTTCGATATAGAGTTCAACAATGGTTAAATAATGGATGAGAACCTAGAACTTATCCTATCCTTAGGGCAGGCTGGTTCGGTCCCTAAGTTGAAACCGAACAATTTAGTCGTAGACCTGCATGGGCCACCACAAAAACCATGTCACGCCCCAGTCCCAAAATACCGTGGGACCAGACGCGTGTCAACGGCCAGCAGTACGCACCGATGGACCAACTCACTATAAAGGATCCATCAGGGCATACTTAAGCTGTAAAACAAGTCTACGACAATCATGGTACAACTAATCTCATCCACACAAGACATAAACATGATCCACAGAATAAATAAGGAATGTAAATCATCAGCAAGTCTTACATAGTACTTCGGGGAACAACCCGATAAATATCTAGTACAATGGTTCATCTGACCAGAATATGAAAGACTGAAATAAATAATAAAAGCTGAGCATAGACAAGGATGCTCAAGAGAAGTCTTCAGCTAAGACCTCGTCCTCGGATGGTGGTACAACTCCTGGATCAGCTCCTGCTCCGGTCCCGTAAACCTCGGGATAAACCTCGTCTGCAAAATCTGGGGACAAAATCCGGATCCAGGTCCTCAGGGGACATAGCAAGGTACAAGAAAGCTCATGCCAATAAATACAGATAAGCAGTGCAGCAACATATAACTAAATGAAACAAAGGGGTAAATATGTAACCATCTAAGTGTAAATGCAAGTGAGAGCATCACTAGTCTCAGGCTGAGCCACTACAAGCTCTGTGTCGGGGAGCCGGTAGCGGTAATAACCGGTAGTGGGTCTAGCTCTGCTACGAGAGTCTACGACCTCTCAATAATAGAAGATATACATAAATACAGCCTGTAGCCTGTGTGTCTCTCCCCACCCAATGTAACCACGCGTATCATGACCATAACGTCTCATGCCCATGTCAAGCGTGATCATAGCTAAATGCAACCAGTCATACAGTTATCTAAGAATATAATGTCCATGTCCTATATCCTATACAGAATTACAACGAATATCTCGGGAAAATTCTGTCTCATGAATAGTGTCAAGTATCCTGGGTCATATGGTACTTGATAAGACAAGTACGAGAATATAAAGTGTCACGGATGTCCATCTCTAGATGACCGTACCCAACACTGTGTACAGTGTCGGCACCCGACTGATAATCGGACGCTAAGTACGTCACACGGTCCTAGGTTGAGCATGCACAGCAATATATATATAAGCAAGAAAAATAGATAACTAAACTGCAGAGTTTGGCAAGGTACACTTGCCTGATGTCCGAAAACCAACGACTGTCCCTGTATCAGTGGATCCGGTAGGTACTACTCCAAAAGCTGTAATAAACATCACCAACAGTCTCAGAAGATGTCAAATAGCTGGAAATGCCTGTCCTTACGTCCAATTTGGACACAGGGGCAAAAAGGTCATTTTCGGGCCAAAGCGGGTTCCACATGTGGGCCCACTTTGCACCGAAAAGCGCGTCAGGGTCAAGGGTCTCCAAATTCTGCAAACTCAGTGTCTACAAGTCAGGAGCGACGATACGAACCCAACGGAACTTCCAGAATTGGATTCCGATGAGCCGATCACAAAATCACCCGTCAAGTGGAGCCTGTGGGGCCCACGATACGTGATTTTGTCAACGTCCTCAGAATCGAACCAAACTTGGCTCACAGGACCAGCGTATTACTACGGATCCGATGGCGCAAGTTTCGTCTCGATCTGACGTGTGTACACGAAGTTACAGCATGTTTCAGAATCGGCGGATACGGGGTGTCGTCGGCGGATACGCGCTGATTCCGGGGTGCACGCACCTCCGAATCGACTTCTGCGAAATCCTACACGACCGTATCAACGTCGCGCACAGTTTGGTAAAGACCACGTGCGACCAAGTCGTCCCGTTTGGCGGGGCGGACTCAGTTCCGGGGTGAAACAGGGCATTGTTTTTTCCTGTTTTGGATCGCGGTGTACGACCACTACAAGACGCGATGCACCGAGCGAATTGCACGGGCACCGAGAGGGGTATACAGTCTACGCATAGCAATCGACGGAATTGAAAACGGAGTCGCGAGTAGGGAGAAAACAGTACCTGTACAGGGCTCCGTGGATTCTGTTTTCCAAGTGTCCACGCGTCAATTCCGTGTCCTGGTCGTGTCCTCGCGTGTCGGGTTGCTGTGTCCAGACCTAGGGTCTGACTCGGGACAGCGGGGTTCGTCGGACTCGGCTCGGGGAGGGCAGCGGAGCGGCGAGGTCGGCGGCGTTCGGGGACAGTCGCGGATACTGCTGTAGAGTCGGTCGCGGAGGGAAATCAGTCGACAGCGGGGTCGACTCCGGTCCTCAGCGGCTCGGCGGCGCTCGGGGACGGCCGCGGGTAGGTCGTCGAGGCGTCTAGGGTCGGCTCGGTGCTACGCCGGCGGGGTTGGGGCTGTCTCCAGGCGGGGTCTCGAGCAGGGAGGAGGGTGCGGTGGAGCCGTGGGATGGTTGACGGCCGAGGGCGGAGGGTCTGACGGGGATGGGGGAGTCGAACTCTGCTCGCGGCGGATGGTCGATGCCTGAGAGAGGCGGAGGAGGGAGAGGGTCGATCGGGGAAGATGACGGCGGATGATTTCCAAGGCTGGGCACGAAAACCGAGAAGGTTTTATAGGTGGTCTACAGGAACTCCGGTGGGCTAGGGTTTCCACGCGGGTTTCGGGTTTGTTTGGTTCGGGTTGGTTCGAATTTGGGTCTGGTTCACAATCCAATTAGCTAAAGGTCCTCGATACGCTGCTCCGGTGTCCAATAAATTCACCGAAAAATGTCATGCGTCCGGTTTTCCATTTTACCCAATAAATTTCTATTTCCAGAATATTTTAACCCCATTTAGCCACACTTAAAATTATTTAACCCCAAATCACCTTAGCTATAAATTCCAGAAAAATACCGAAAATACGGAAAATTATATAAATTTTTCCTGAAATTTAGGGTGTTTACATAGGGTTTTAGAGTTGTCTGCGTAAAACAGAGATTCAATGAAGTCAGCGCAAAAATAGAGCTTCAAAATTTATCTCGAAAAAGTCTGTGTAAGATTTTCCGTGTGTAAGGTCTATTCGTAAAAGATATGTTGCGTAAAATCTGTCTGTAAAGTCTTGCTATACTTTCTGCGTAAAGCTTGCGTGAAAGGTCTGTGCGCAAGGTCTAGTATTCGTTTGCAGCGTAAAAGTTATTTTCGAGGAACTTTTTGTATTTCCTCGGAAGAATTTGTCAGTCGAATCAGTGATTCCTGACATCTGACAAAAGTATTGCACGATGATCGAGAGGACGGTTGTAATGATGAATTGCACAGAGACCTAGGTCGTCGTTTAGTGGTATATCTGATATGAGTCATTTTACGCATCCAATAAGGAAGAAAAGTTGGGACTTCTACATATGCTATCTACAGGAATGAGTTTTACGCTCAAGATAAAAAAAAAAATCAGACGCTAATTCAAAAGCTATTTCTGCACAGGGCTCGAGGTATATCTCTGCATTTAATACACGAGATTTGGTTCTGACTGGTTTCAACTGGAAAAACTAAAACTAGGACAGTGGTAATGTAAACCCCCTGATTTTTCAAGAATTTTTAAATTTGGATTTTTCACAATTTTCTGAAATTTTCTGGGATTTTTTTGTAATTAAAATCAGGGTTTTAATTATTAAATGATTTTTAATTGATAATAAATAATATTCAAATATTATGAAAATAATATTTTTGGGTGTAAAATGAAAAACTGGACTTAGGATAATTTTCTAGGAATTTATTGGACCCCGGACCTATTTTTAATCACCTAAAAACATTTATTTATTTATTTATTTATTTATTTAGTTATTTATTAATTATTTAACCCAGCCCAAAACTTCGGCCCAGCCCGGCCCAGCCCAATCCATTGGCCTATTGGGTCGGGTCGGGTCCGTTAGACCCGAACCCGCCCGCCGCCCGACCCGCTGACCGTTTCTTCCCTCCCCCGCGTCCGGCGCCGCTGCCCGCGTCTGCCGCCCAGTCCGCCGCGGCCACGCGCCCCCGCCCACTCCGCGCGTCCCCGCACCGGCCGCCGCCTCACCCGGCCATCCCCTGTAAACAGCCTAAAATTTTCAGATTTTTAAAATCAATCTTTTGGTGATTTTTCTGCAATTTTTAGGAATTTACATAAGTGCTATGGTGATTGTATGATTTTTAATTGCTAATAAATAATATTAAAATGTAATAAAATTATGATTTTATGGTGTAAAATAAAAAACCGGACTTAGGATAATTTTTTGGATTTTATTGGGCCTCAGACCTATTTTTAAATGCCTAAAAACTATTTAAGGTAATTAATTAATTAATTATTATTATTATTATTATTATTATTATTATTATTATTATTTTTATTTTGTTTTTGGGCCCGGCCCGGCCCAGTGGGCCGAGCCCAGTAGCCCAGCCCAGCCCAGCCACCCTAGCGGGTCGGGCGGGACCGTCCACCCGGAGCCCGCCGCCCGACCCGACCCGGTCCCCCATCTTCCCCACGTCGCCTGTGCGACCGGATCCCTCGGCCACTGCCCGGGCTCTCCGCCGCCTCCGCCGGGAAGGCCACGACCTCCTCGGCTCCGCGTTCTCCGGCCACGTCCCGGCGCCACCCCGCCCGCCTGAGCCCCTATAAATTCCCCCTCTTCCTCCCTCTTCCGCCTCCCCCATCTCCCTCGATCCCCGCCGGAACCCCTCCGACGACCCCCGAGACCCGCCACCCTCCTCAGACCAGCTCGCCGCCGCTGCCACCAACCCGCCGTGAGCCGCCCGAGCCGGCCTCCCCCTTCTCCTTCCTCCTCTCTCCTCCCAGTCGAACCCCTGCCCGAGCCCGCCTCCAGCGACCCTCTGCCGGAGCCGCCTGCGTCCCGAGCCCCCGGCGACGCCGTCCCCGGCTCCCTCCGTCGCCAGCGCCGCCTTAGCCGCCTCCGCCGTGTCCGCCAGCAGAGCCCTAGGCCGGACACAGGACACAGTAGACCGACACGGGACGCGTATCGGACACGGAAAACCGTAGTTTCGAAGGGCCTCGTTCAGGTACTCGTATCTTGCACCCTGTACCTCCGATTTCAATTCTGTAAATTGTGTTGCGAAGCCTGTATGACCCTCTCGGTGCCCGGACAAACCGCTCGGGACATCGCGTCATGTGGTGATCGCACACCGCGATCCAAAAACAGGAAAAATCAGACCCTGTTTCACCCCGGAACTGAGTACGCCCCGCCAAACGGGATGACTTGGTCGCGTGCGGTCTTCACAGATACGTGCGCGCCGTCGATACGGATGTGTGGGACTTCGCGGAAGTGGATTCGGGTGTGCGTGCACACCGGAATCAACGCGTATCCGCGGACATCGCCCCGTATCCGACTTTTCTGTATTTTACCCTAACTTCGTGCACATACGTCGAATCGAGACGAAACTTGCGCCATCGGACTCGTAGCGATACGCTGGTCTTGTGGGTCAAGTTTGGTTCGATTCTGAGAACGTTGACGAAATCGCGTGTCGTGGGCTCCACAGGCCCCGCTCGACGGGCGATTTTGGATCGGCTCATCGGAATTCAAATCTGAAAGTTTTATTGGGTTCGTATCAGCGTTCCTAACCTGTTGACACTAAGTTTGGTGAATTTTGAGACCGTTGACCCTGACACGTTTTTCGGTGCAAAGCGGGCCCACCGGTGGACCCCGTTTTGGCTCGAAATTATCGTTTTTGCCCTTGTCTCCAAATTGGACCCAAGGACAGGCGTTCCTAGATATTTGACACCTTCTGAGCGTGATGGTACTATTTATTTCAGCTTTCAGAGACATCTCTGGAAATTTCCGAGAATATGACCTAAGTGGAATCCAAACATCAGGCAAGTGCACCTTGCCAACTTGCAGTCTTTATTTTCATATTTTCTGTGATAATATTTTGCTGGATCTCCTGTGTAAATTCATATAAACTTGTTTAAACTGCTTAACCTAGGAAACGTATGACGTACCTAGTGTCCGATCGTAGTCGGGTGCCAACACCGTACGCGGTGTTGGGTTCGTCATTTAGAGATGGATTTACGATACCCTTTACTCTTGTACTTCACCTATCAAGTACCCTACAACCCAGGACACTTGACACTATACATGGACAGAATCTTTCTGAGATATTCATGGTGATTCTGTATAGGATGCAGGACTTGACAGAGATATTTATTTATAGATAATATGACTTGTTGCATTAGTTATAATCCCGCTGACATGGACATGAGACGTTATGGTCATGGTTAGCGTGATTACATTGGGTAGGGAGAGACACACAGGCTACAGCCTGATCTATATATATATCTACTATTATTTTGAGGTTGTAGACTCTCCAGCAGAGCTAGACCCTTTACGTGTTATTACTGCTACCGGCTCCCCGACACAGAGCTTGTAGCGGTCTCAGCCTGAGTTCTAGTGCTGCTCTCATATTGCATATCACTTAGATGGTTACATTGTTTACCCCATTATTTACTTATTACTGCACTGCTTATTTATTTGGCTTGTAATTTCTGTACCTTGCTATGTCCACTGAGGACCTGGAATGGATGATGTCCCCAGGTTTAGCTGAGGAGCAGTATCCCGAGGTGTACGGGACCGGAGCTGAATCTATTGCTGGAGCAGAACTGAACCCTGAAGACAAGGTGACTGCCGAAGACTTCTCCTGAGTACCTGTTCCCGTACTCAGTATTTATTTCATGTTTATCTCTTTTGTTCCTGGCCTATTGAGCCAGTGTATTCAGACATAAGTCGGATTGTTTCTCCGACTGACTTGTTATTGTTATTTATTTCCATTTTATTATGCAGTTTATTTATTTATCTTTTATGGATGAGATTAGTGTGACTTGTTGTAGTAGACCTTCTTTACAGCTTAAGTGCGCCCTGATGATTCCATTAAATTGGGTTGACCATCGGTGCGTGCTGCTGGCCATTGCCACGTGTCCAGTCCCTCGATATTTTGGGACTGGGGCATGACATGGTTTTTGTGGTAGCCCATGCAGGTCCAAACTAAATTGTTCAGTTTCAACTTAGGGACCGAACATGCCTGCAATAAGATAGGATAAGTTTATAGGATCTCATCCATTGATTGAATCATTTTTGGACTCTATGTCAAATTTAATTAAATTGCTTGAATTGCATCCTGTTTTGATTCCTCTGTGCGTTCTCATTATTTCCTTTTGATGCAGAGTAATGGATCCCAGAAGTAGTGACGAGACCCCCTTGGGTACACCGCCTGAAGAGGTGGTTACCTGTGAAGCTGGAACGACGCCAGATACCAGAGGACAATCCTCTCAGAACAATCAAACTGGCCAGCCAAGTTCCAGGTTCAGGCGTGATGACATCCCGCCTTCTCCCCAGTTCCCTCCTACGATGCCTGTCTTTCCCCCAGGGCAGGCAATGGACGGCCAGCAAATGTTCCAGATGTTCTACGCCATGATGCAGGCACAACAACAGATCCAACAGGAGGCCCAACGTCATGAGGCCGAGAACCTAAGGAACAGCATAGTCGCAGCATTGGAATATGCAAATCCACCAAATAGGCGACCAGCGATGGGATCTATCACAGATTTCCGCCAACTCAAACTCCGTACCTTCTCGGGCAAGGAAGGACCAATTGAAGTTCATGAATGGCTTACGAACACGCAGCATCAGTTGGAGGCCGCTGAACTTCCAAGGGACAAGTGGATGATTGCCGTCAGGATGCAACTGACGGACAACGCGCACCATTGGTGGCTGTCCGAAGAAAGAAGGCTCGGACATGATCAAGTCACCTGGGAGGAGTTCTCCAGACTTTTCCAAGAAATGTACATCCCTGCTGTTGCTCAGTCAGAACTCCGAGACAAATTCAACCGCCTGATCCAGAGAAATATGTCGGTGGAGGAATACAACGCCAAATTCATTCGTATGAGCCGCTTCGCCCCTTCTCTAATTCCTACCGAAGAAGAGAAGGCGAAGAAGTTCTTTGATGGACTCAGGTTCGAGCTTCAGAAGTTAATCGGATCGGTTGCGCCCACATCTTACTCCGACGTCCTAGCTGCAGCACGTCGGATGGAGCGCGTTACTCGGAGGGAATCAAGCCTGAAACGTCCATTCTCCTCAGCACCGACCAAGTCATCACTTGGGGATTCTGCCAAACGGCCCCAGAAGAACCTGCCTCAGAAAGCAGCATCAAAGAACCTACTTACTTGTCATTACTGTGGCAAAGTAGGTCATATTGAAAGAGAATATAGACGCAAGCTGGGACTCTGCCTGGTTTGCGGATCCGGACAACACTTCTCAAAGGACTGCTCGGAACGTCGAGAGGGAGTTCCGAATCAACCAGCTCCACCTGCACCTAGGCCAGCTCTTCCAGCTGGGGGAGCAACTCAGACAGGGCCTGGAGGAGCCAGGCCACCACTACCACCTCAGGCAGCTTTATTCCAGCAGGCTCGTCAGCAAAGGGGTCCCGCTCAGGGACGAGGTCAGGCATATGCACTAGCAGTCACAGAAGAAGCTACTGCAGGCGAAGTGATAGCAGGTACCATATTAGTAGCTTCAATTCCTGCTGTAGCTTTATTTGATTCTGGAGCCTCGCATTCATTTATTGCTGCTAGCTTCGTAGCCACACATAGAGTAGCTACCGCACCTCTCTCGAAGATGAAGAGAATTCTAACGGGAGGTAGGATTATCCCGGTTAGTGATATCTGTAGATCATGTTCGGTAGTAGTCTGTGGCCGAGAGATGCGAGCCCAATTCCTGATCTTTTCTATGCTTAATTACGATGTTGTACTTGGTATGGATTGGTTAAGTCAGTACCATGCGACACTGGATTGCCGGCTTGGAAAAGTGATATTTAAACCCCCTAGCCATCCTGAGTTTGAATTTCTTCGAGGAGCTGTAGAACAAGGGGTCCAGCCAACTCTTAGGGTATTAACTGTAGAAGAGGATTCAGGTTACCCAAGAGTCATAACGAAATTTGTGGATGTATTTCCCGACGACCTTCCAGGTTTACCACCTGATCGGGAGATAGAATTCACAATAGAGCTAACTCCAGGAGTCGAACCTATCACTTCATCGGTATATCGGCTAGCACCTAAGGAGTTAGTGGAATTGAAAGCACAAGTTGACGACCTTCTGGAGAAAGAATTTATCCGGCCCAGTGTTTCACCTTGGGGAGCGCCCATACTTTTTGTACCCAAGAAGGACGGAACTGTGCGGTTGTACATTGATTACAGAGCCCTTAATGCTGTAACTGTTAAGAATCGGTACCCCTTACCACACATTGATGACTTGTTTGACCAATTGAGTGGTGCTAGGGTATTCTCAAAGATTGACCTTAGATCCGGTTATCACCAGATTAGGGTAAAGAAGGAAGATATCCCAAAGACGGCCTTCAGGACTAAGTATGGACATTATGAGTTCCTAGTAATGCCGTTTGGTTTAACCAACGCACCCGCCGTATTTATGAGTTTGATGAACGGAGTCTTCCATCAGTACTTGGATAAGTTCGTGGTGGTATTCATTGATGATATTCTAGTCTACTCCAAGGACCACGAAGAGCACGAGGAACACCTCAGAATTGTGCTAGAAACTTTGAGAAGGGAGAAGCTGTATGCCAAACTCAGCAAATGTGAGTTCTGTATGGACAATGTGCCATTCTTAGGACATATTATCTCGGGTGAAGGACTGTCTGTGGACCCAGAGAAGGTCACTGCTATAGAAACCTGGCCTACCCCTACCTCTGTTGCAGAAGTGAGAAGTTTTTTTAGACTTGCTGGGTATTACTGGCGGTTCGTAGAAAATTTTTCAAGGATCGCAGAGCCGATGACTAAGCTGACACGGAAGGATCAGGAGTTCATATGGACGGAAGAATGCCAGAATGCCTTTGAAGAATTAAAAAGGCGTCTAACAACAGCACCAGTCTTGACTCTTCCCTCAGGGTCAGGAGGTTTTGTTGTTTATAGTGATGCGTCCGGTAGTGGACTAGGTTGTGTCTTGATGCAACATGGCAAGGTTATCGCTTATGCATCGAGGCAGCTGAAGGTCCACGAGAAGAATTACCCAACGCACGACCTGGAGCTAGCTGTAGTGATTTTTGCATTGAAGATCTGGAGGCATTATCTGTATGGAGAGAAGGTTGAAATATTCACTGATCATAAGAGCTTGAAGTATGTTTATACTCAGAAGGAGCTCAACATGAGGCAAAGGCTTTGGCTTGAGTTGATGGTGGACTTTGACATAGATCTGCAGTACCACCCGGGGAAAGCAAATGTTGTAGCCGACGCCCTCAGCAGAAAACCCTCGGCTTATTTCTTAACGGAGCAGCCTCAGCTATTACAAGACTTGCAAGATCTTCAGATAGAGGTTGTTCTACCTGGACAAAATAGTTTGCTGGCTAACCTCAAAGTTAAGTCATCGCTGGTAGAGAGAATCAAAGAAGCTTTGCCTAATGATGCCAGATTCTGAAGGCTGAAAGAGAGAACCGAAGCAGGCATGCAAATGGGACATTAAGGTGCGAAAATTGCCTATATGTTCCAAATGGAGAATTAAGGCAGGAGTTGATGACTGAAGCACATAGCTCCATATATTCGGTTCATCCAGGAGGAACCAAGATGTACCGGGACTTAAGACAATATTACTGGTGGCATGGAATGAAAAGGGAGATTGCCCGATTTGTGGCAAAATGCTTAGTCTGCCAGCAGGTAAAGGCCGAGCACCAAAGGACTGCAGGTATGTTGCAGCCACTTCCCATATCTGAATGGAAGTGGGAGCATATTACCATGGACTTCGTCACTGGATTTCCAAGAAGCCCTAGTGGAAAGGATGCGGTATGGGTTATCGTGGATCGGCTCACTAAGTCGGCTCACTTCTTGCCATTCAGAGTCGGACAATCCACGGAAGTACTAGCCGACATGTATATGCGACAGATTATAAAATTACATGGAGTGTCGGTTAGTATTGTATCAGATCGAGACTCGAGATTTACATCTCACTTCTGGCGAAGCATGTAAGAGAGTCTCGGCACCAGGCTCAAATTCAGTACTGCCTATCATCCTCAGACAGATGGCCAATCAGAGCGCACAATTCAGATCTTGGAAGATATGCTGCGATCATGTATACTGGACTTCGGAGGATCTTGGGTAGATCATTTGCACTTAGTGGAGTTCTCCTACAACAACAGCTATCAGGTAAGCATTCAGATGGCACCTTTCGAGGCGTTGTACGGAAGGAAGTGTAGATCGCCTATATACTGGAGTGACGTTGGCGAACGTCAATTACTGGGTCCAGTGGAGAAAGTAAAGCAGATTAAGAACCATCTCCGTACAGCCCAGGATAGACAGAAGCATTGGGCCGATGCGCACAGACGACCCCTGGAGTTCAAGGAAGGAGAGCATGTATTTTTGAGGATCTCGCCCACTAGAGGTAATATCAGATTTGGCAGTAGAGGCAAGTTAAGCCCAAGGTATATTGGGCCATTTGATATCTTGGAGCGCATTGGTGAGGTGGCTTATCGTCTTGCATTACCTCCATCCTTAGAGGGAGTGCATGATGTATTCCACGTCTTACAACTGAGGCGATACGTGACGGACCCAAGTCATATAGTTGATCATTCTGAGATTTCGGTGGGACCTAACCTGAGATACGAGGAGCAGCCAGTGGGTATACTCGATACCAGTGAAAAGACACTGCGAGGGCAGACAATCAGACTGGTTCGGGTAGCTTGGAAACAGCACTCTCCTGGCGAATCGACCTGGGAACGAGAGGATGTTATGCGCCAGCGTTATCCACACTTATTTGCAGATGCAGGTAAAACCTAAGCATTCTTTAATTCTGTAAATTCATGCCTTTGTAGTTTACCCTTCGATTGCGAGGACGCAATCCTCTTAAGGGGGTAGATTGTAAACAACCTAAAATTTTCAGATTTTTAAAATCAATCTTTTGGGGATTTTTCTGCAATTTTCAGGAATTTACATAAGTGCTGTGGTGATTGTATGATTTTTAATTTCTAAAAACTAATATTAAAATGTAATAAAAATATGATTTTATGGTGTAAAATAAAAAACCGGACTTAGGGTAATTTTTCTGGATTTTATTGGGCCTCAGACCTATTTTTAAATGCCTAAAAACTATTTAAGGTAATTAATTAATTATTTATTTTTATTATTATTATTATTATTATTGTTTTTATTTTGCTTTTGGGCCCGGCCCGACCCAGTGGGCCGAGCCCAGTAGCCCAGCCCAGCCACCCCAGCGGGTCGGGCGGGTCCGTCCACCCGGAGCCCGCCGCCCGACCCGACCCGGTCCCCCATCTTCCCCACGTCGCCTGTGCGACCGGATCCCTCGGCCACTGCCCGGGCTCTCGGCCGCCTCCGCCGGAAAGGCCACGACCTCCTCGGCTCCGCGTTCCCCGGCCACGTCCCGGCGCCACCCCGCCCGCCTGAGCCCCTATAAATTCCCCCTCTTCCTCCCTCTTCCGCCTCCCCCATCTCCCTCGATCCCCGCCGGAACCCCTCCGACGACCCCCGAGACCCGCCGCCCTCCTCAGACCAGCTCGCCGTCGCCGCCACCAACCCGCCGTGAGCCTCCCGAGTCGGCCTCCCCCTTCTCCTTCCTCCTCTCTCCTCCCAGTCGAACCCCTGCCCGAGCCCGCCTCCGGCGATTCTCTGCCGGCGCCGCCTGCGTCCCGAGCCCCCGGCGACGCCGTCCCTGGCTCCCTCCACCGCCAGCGCCGCCTTAGCCGCCTCCGCCGTGTCCGCCAGCAGAGCCCTAGGCCGGACACTGTGTCCAGGACACAGTAGACCGACACGGGACGCGTATCGGACACGGAAAACCGTAGTTTCGAAGGGCCTCGTTCAGGTACTCGTATCTTGCACCCTGTACCTCCGATTTCAATTCTGTAAATTGTATTGCGAAGCCTGTATGACCCTCTCGGTGCCCGGATAAACCGCTCGGGGTATCGCGTCCTGTGGTGATCACACACCGCGATCCAAAAACAGGAAAAACCAGACCTTGTTTCACCCCGGAACTGAGTACGACCCGCCAAACGGGATGCTTGGTCGCGTGCGGTCTTCACAGATACGTGCGTGCCGTCGATACGGACGTGTGGGATTTTGCGGAAGTGGATTCGGGTGTGCGTGTACACCGAAATCAACGCGTATCCGCGAACATCGCCCCGTATCCGACTTTTCTGCATTTCACCCTAACTTTGTGCACACATGTCGGATCGAAACGAAACTTACGCCATCGGACTCGTAGCAATACGCTAGTCCTGTGGGTCAAGTTTGGCTCAATTCTGAGAACGTTGACGAAATCGCGTGTCGTGGGCCCCACAGGCCCCGCTCGACGGGCGATTTCGGATCGGTTCATCGGAATTCAAATCTGAAAGTTCTGTTAGATTCGTATTAGCGTTCCTGACCTGTTGACACTAAGTTTGGTGAATTTTGAGACCGTTGACCCTGACACATTTTTTGGTGCAAAGCGGGCCCACCGGTGGATCCCGTTTTGGCCCAAAATTATCGTTTTTGCCCTTGTCTCCAAATTGGACCCAAGGACAGGCGTTCCTAGCTATTTGACACCTTCTGAGCGTGATGGTACTATTTATTTTAGCTTTCGGAGACATCTCTGGAAATTTCCGATAACATGACCTAAGTGGAATCCAAACATCAGGCAAGTGCACATTGCCAACTTGCAGTCTTTATTTTCATATTTCCTGTGATAATATTTTGCTGGATCTCTTGTGTAAATTTATATAAACTTGTTTAAACTGCTTAACCTAGGAAACATATGACGTACCTAGTGTCCGATCATAGTCGGGTGCCAACACCGTACGCGGTGTTGGGTTCGTCATTTAGAGATGGATTTACGATACCCTTTACTCTTGTACTTCACCTATCAAGTACCCTACAACCCAGGACACTTGACACTATACATGGACAGAATCTTTCTGAGATATTCATGGTGATTCTGTATAGGATGCAGGACTTGACAGAGATATTTATTTATAGACAATATGACTTGTTGCATTAGTTATAATCCCGCTGACATGGACATGAGACGTTATGGTCATGGTTTGCGTGATTACATTGGGTGGGGAGAGACACACAGGCTACAGCCTGATCTATATATATATCTAATATTATTGTGAGGTTGTAGACTCTCCAGCAGAGCTAGACCCTTTACGTGTTATTACTGCTACCGGCTCCCCGACACAGAGCTTGTAGCGGTCTCAGCCTGAGTTCTAGTGCTGCTCTCATATTGCATATCATTTAGATGGTTACATAGTTTACCCCATTATTTACTTATTGCTGTACTGCTTATTTATTTGGCTTGTAATTTCTGTACCTTGCTATGTCCACTGAGGACCTGGAATGGATGATGTCCCCAGGTTTAGCTGAGGAGCAGTATCCCGAGGTGTACGGGACCGGAGCTGAAGCTATTGCTGGAGCAGAATTGAACCCTGAAGACGAGGTGACTGCCAAAGACTTCTCCTGAGTACCTGTTCCCGTACTCAGTATTTATTTCATGTTTATCTCTTTTGTTCCTGGCCTATTGAGCCAGTGTATTCAGACATAAGTCGGATTGTTTCTCCGATTGACTTGTTGTTGCTATTTATTTCCATTTCATTATGCTGTTTATTTATTTATCTTTTATGGATGAGATTAGTGTGACTTGTTGTAGTAGACCTTCTTTACAGCTTAAGTGCGCCCTGATGGTTCCATTAAATTGGGTTGACCATCGGTGCGTGCTGCTGGCCATTGCCACGTGTCCAGTCCCTCGATATTTTGGGACTGGGGCGTGACATGGTTTTTGTGGTGGCCCATGCAGGTCCAAACTAAATTGTTCAGTTTCAACTTAGGGACCGAACATGCCTGCAATAAGATAGGATAAGTTTATAGGATCTCATCCATTGATTGAATCATTTTTGGACTCTATGTCGAATTCAATTAAATTGCTTGAATTGCATCATGTTTTGATTCCTCTGTACGTTCTCATTGTTTCCTTTTGATGCAGAGTAATGGATCCCAGAAGTAGTGACGAGACCCCCTTGGGTACACCGCCAGAAGCGGTGGTTACCTGTGAAGCTGGAACGACGCCAGATACCAGAGGACAATCCTCTCAGAACAATCAAACTTGCCAGCCAAGTTCCAGGTTCAGGCGTGATGACATCCCGCCTCCTCCCCAGTTCCCTCCTACGATGCCTGTCTTTCCCCCAGGGCAGGCAATGGACGGCCATCAAATATTCCAGATGTTCTACGCCATGATACAGGCACAACAACAGATCCAACAGGAGGCCCAACGTCATGATATTTTTTAGCCCTATTTAGGTACGCGTATCTTCCTGCTCGTTTACCCATTTTTGATTCCGTCAGTTGCGTTGCGTAGCCTGCATGACCCCCTCGGCGCTCGGGCAACCCGCTCGGGGCATCGCGTCCTATGGCGATCGCGAACCGCGATACAAAAACAGGAAAAAACAACGCCCTGATTCACCCCGGAACTGGGTACGCCCCGCCAAACGGGACGACTTGGTCGCGTGCGGTCTTCACAGATACGTGCCCCGCCAAACGGGACGACTTCGAATTAATTCTTGACTTGCTTCCTGTCTTGATTCCTGTGCGCCTCTTATTATTTATTTTGGTTGCAGGGTTATGGATTCACGAGCAAACGATGAGACTCCTGCAAAATCCCCAGGAGACACTGTGGTAACCAACGAAGATAAAGTAACACTAGTAGATGGAGGACAATCAGCTCAACAACATGCCTCGAGAATCCAGCAAGATAACATTCCACCAACAACGCTATTTACTCCACCAATGCCCGTAATTCCACCAGGGCAGGCCATGGACGGACAACAGATATTTCAAATGATCTATGCAATAATGCAAGCTCAACAAGAGGCTTTGAGTCGCAGCCTAGTAACTGCACTAGAGCAGACAAATCTACCCGGACGACGGCCAACGATGGGCTCTATCACCGATTTCCGGCAGCTGAAGCCCCGTACCTTCTCAGGCAAGGAGAAGGACACTGAAGTTCATGAGTGGCTCACCAATACTCAACATCAACTAGAAGCAGCTGAGCTTCCAAAGGAACGTTGGATGACTGCCGTCAGAATGTAGTTGATGGACAATGCACATCACTGGTGGCTATCCGAGGAGACACGGCTTGGACCAGACCGAGTCACTTGAGAAGAGTTCTCTAGACTCTTTCAGGAGATGTACATTCCAACCATCGCTCGATCAGAACTCCGTGACAAGTTCAATCACCTCACTCAAGATGCTAAGACGGTGGAAGAGTACAACGCTGAGTTCATTCGTCTAAGTCGCTTCGCCCCAACATTGATCCCGACAGAAGAAGAGAAGGCTGAGAAATTCTTCGACGGACTAAACATTAAGCTACATAAACTAATTGGATCCGTTGTACCTACTTCGTACTCGGACGTCCTTGCTGCAGCACGACGCATGGAGCGCGTCATCAGGAGAGAGACCAGTCTGAAGCGGCCATCCACATCAGCACCAGCCGGAGCACCACAAGAAGAAGTTGCAAAAAGACCTCACATACACCAGCCACCAGAAGCATCTCTACAGGCAATACCTGTCTGTCCATATTGTCGCAAGCGGGGCCATACTGAGAACGAGTGCAGACGAAAGAAGAAATTATACATAGTTTGCGGATCCAGTCAGCATTTATTAAAGGAATGCCCTGAGCGTCGAGACGGAGCACCAAGGGTTAACCAGCAAGCGTTACCAATACCGCGGCCAACCTATCCAACATTGGGAGCACCGCAAACGAAAGTTCAAGAAGTCCTACCACCAGCTCCAGGAGGGTATGAGCCGAGGCCACCCTTGATACCCCAGGCACTACTCTTCCAGCAGGCTCAGCAACAGAAGAATCGACTGCAAGGACGCGAGCAAGCCCTGACGATGACCGTGGAGAACGCGTAGACTCGTGGAGTAACTAATGCGCATAAGTGATTCGTAGTTATCCGTTTCTAGTCTTGTTTAGCTCGTGCCTATTGGTTCGTGACCTCAGCCCCAACCTAGTAATTTGCAACTTGTTAATAACAACCTGGTTTTCATAAAAGTTGTAGTTCTTTTGCTTTAACTAGATTTTCTCTGGAAAGTGCATAACTTTCATTCTTAGGGAAACGATATCTTCCCTAAGTGCCTTGTGACGTGTTTCGAATAGTACTTGCGACCGCGTCATCTCTGTTGACCGGTTATTCTTTGATTGCGAGGACGCAATCCTCTTAAGGGGGTAGATTGTAAACCCCCTGATTTTTCAAGAATTTTTAAATTTGGATTTTTCACAATTTTTTGGAATTTTCTGGGAATTTTCTGTAATTAAAATCAGGATTTTAATTATTAAATGACTTTTAATTGATAATAAATAATATTCAAATATTATGAAAATAATATTTTTGGGTGTAAAATAAAAAACTGGACTTAGGATAATTTTCTAGGAATTTATTGGACCCCGCACCTATTTTTAATCACCTAAAATATTTATTTATTTATTTATTTAGTTATTTATTAATTATTTAACCCAGCCTAAAACCCCGGCCCAGCCCAACCCATTGGCCTGTCGGGTCGTCAGACCCGAACCCGCCCGCCGCCCGACCCGCTGACCGTATCTTCCCTCCCCCGCGTCCGGCGCCGCTGCCCGCGTCTGCCGCCGAGTCCGCCGCGGCCACGCGCCCCCGCCCGCTCCGCGCATCCCCGCACCGGCTGTCGCCTCACCCGGCCATCCCCCGCTCCCATCCGCCTATAAAACCCTAGTTTCCCCCTCTCCGGTCACCTGTTCCGTCCCCCGCCTCCTCGCCGCACGCCGCCGTGCCGCCCCAGCGCCGCCTCGCCCAGCGCCGCCCGCTGCAGCCCCTGCCGACTTCCTCCTCCCTCCTCGCCGGCAGCAGCAGCACCTAGCAGCAGCCGCCTCCGGCCAGACACCCGCCGCGCTGCCCCGTGCCTCGCCGCGCGCCTCCGTCCGGCCTTCTCGCCGTACCGTGCTGCCCCCAGCCCTCTCCGGCCGGCCTCCCCCGCCGCAGCACCGCCGGAGCTCCGCCGGAGAACCCCCAAACCCTAACCCTAGTTCTCTCCTGTGTCGGACACGTGTCGAACACGAAACTTTCCATGTTTTTGAGCCCTGTTCAGGTACGCGTATCTCTCTGCTCGTTTACCCATTTTCGATTCCGTCAATTACGTTGCGTAGCCTGCATGACCCCCTCGGCGTCCGGGCAACCCGCTCAGGGCATCGCGTCCTGTGGCGATCGCGAACCGCGATCCAAAAACAGGAAAAAATAACGCCCTGATTCACCCCGGAACTGGGTACGCCCCGCCAAACGGGACGACTTGGTCACATGCGGTCTTCACAGATACGTGCGCGTCGTTGATACGGACGTGTGGGATTTCGCAGAAGTCGATTCGGGTGTGCGTGCACACCGAAATCAACGCGTATCCGCGGACACCGTCCCGTATCCGTCCTTTTTGAATCTAGCTGTAACTTTGTGTACACACGTCGGATCGAAACGAAACTTGCGCCATAGGACTCGTAGCAATACGCTGGTCCTGTGAGCCAAGTTTGGTTCGATTCTGAGAACGTTGACGAAATCGCGTGTCGTGGGCCCCACAGGCTCCACTCGACGGGCGATTTTGTGATCGGCTCATCGGAATCCACTTCTGGAAGTTCCGTTGGGTTCGTATCATCGTTCTTGACCTGTTGATACTAAGTTTGGTGAATTTGGAGACCTTTAACCCTGACACATTTTCGGTGCAAAGCGGGCCCACATGTGGACCCCGTTTTGACCCGAAATTGCCATTTTTGCCCTTGTCTCCAAATTGGACCCAAGGACAGGCATTTCTAGCTGATTGATATTTTTTGGATCTGATGGTGATGATTATTTCAGCAACCGGAGTACCGCCTGCAATTCCAGCTGAAGTCAGAGCCGCCATTGGACCCGGAACTACATGCAAGTGTACCTTGCCAAACCCTGTAGCTAGCTATTTATTTTCTTGACTTATTTATACATCAGTGGGCAATTATACTTTGCCAACTCGTAGTAATTCCTGTTATAGTACTTGCCTAAGTTCTTGTGTAAAATATATATAACTTGTTTAACTGTTCAACCCAGGACCGAGTGACTTTACTTAGCGTCCGATTACTAGTCGGGTGCCAACCCCGTACGCGGAGTTGTGTAACGTCACATAGACATGGATACCGAGATCCGATATTTCTCGTACTTGTCTTATCAAGTACATCATAACCCAGGACACCTGACACTATTCATGAGACAGAGTCTTCCTGAGACATTCATGGTGATTCTGTATAGGATACAGGACTTGACAGAGATATTGTATTTAAAAATGCTATATGACTTGTTGCATTAGCTATGATCCCGCTTGACATGGACATGAGACGTTATGGTCATGATATGCGTGATTACATTGGGTGGGGAGAGACACACAGGCTACAGGCTGATTTTATATTATGCCGACGTCTTAGTCTCACTACGAGCTAGACAACCACATGATATTACTGCTACCCGGCTCCCCGACACAGAGCTTGTAGTGGCTTCAGCCTGAGTTCTAGTGATGCTCTCATACTGTATATCACTTAGCTGGTTACATAGTTTACCCTATTGTTTATTTATTGCTGCACTGCTTTATTTATTTTGGCATGAGTTATCTTTTACCTTGCTATGTCCCCTGAGGACCTGGATCTGGATTATGTCCCCAGGTATAGCTGAAGAGATCTACCCCGAGGTGTACGGAACAGGAGAACTTCTCGGAACAGAACAGGAACCTGAGGACGAGATCGTGGCAGAAGACTTCTCCTGAGTACCGGCTTCATATACTCAGTATTTCTGTTTCTATTTCCAGTTTATTTATTTCCTGTCTATTTGCTTTGATGTATCAAACTTGTTCTCGGATTGTTCACCGAGATACTTATTGAGATTTGCTTATTTATTCTATTACATTATTCTGACATTTAATCTGTGATTATCTGTTATGGATGAGATTAGTATAGACTGTGACTTGTAACATTGGATCTATCTACTGTTAGACTACAGCTTAAGCATGCCCTGATGGATCCATTAAATTGGGTTGTCCATCGGTGCGTGCTGCTGGCCATTGCCACGTGTCCAGTCTCTCGGTATTTTGGGACTGGGGCGTGACATGGTTTTTTTGGTGGCCCATGCAGGTCAACGACTAAATTGTTCGGTTTTAACTCAGGGACCGAACATGCCTGCAATAAGATAGGATAAGTTTTTAGGATCTCATCCACTTGCTTGAAACGTTCTTGATATCCATATCGACTTCGAATTAATTCTTGACTTGCATCCTGCCTTGATTCCTGTGCGCCTCTTATTGTTTATTTTGGTTGCAGGGTTATGGATTCACGAGCAAACAACGAGACTCCTGCAAAATCCCCAGGAGACACTGTGGTAACCAACGAAGATGAAGTAACACTAGTGGATGGAGGACAATCAGCTCAACAATATGTCTCGAGAATCCAGCAAGATAATATTCCACCAACGATGCCATTTACTCCACCAATGCCCGTAATTCCACCAGGGCAGGCCATGGACGGACAGCAGATATTTCAAATGATCTATGCAATAATGCAAGCTCAACAAGAGGCTTTGAGTCGCAGCCTAGTAACTGCACTAGAGCAGGCGAATCTACCCGGACGACGGCCAACGACGGGCTCTATCACCGATTTCCGGTAGCTGAAGCCCCGTACCTTCTCAGGCAAGGAGGAGGACACTGAAGTTCATGAGTGGCTCACCAACACTCAACATCAACTAGAAGCAGCTGAGCTTCCAAAGGAACGTTGGATGACTGCCGTCAGAATGCAGTTGACGGACAATGCACATCACTGGTGGCTATCCGAGGAGACACGGCTCGGACCAGACCGAGTCACTTGGGAAGAGTTCTCTAGACTCTTTCAGGAGATGTACATTCCAGCCATCGCTCGATCAGAACTCCGGGACAAGTTCAATCACCTCACTTAAGATGCTAAGACGGTGGAAGAGTACAACGCTGAGTTCATTCGTCTAAGTCGCTTCGCCCCAACATTGATCCCGACAGAAGAAGAGAAGGCTGAGAAATTCTTCGACGGACTAAACATTGAGCTACAAAAACTAATTGGATCCGTTGCACCTACTTCGTACTCGAACGTCCTTGCTGCAGCACGACGCATGGAGCACGTCATCAGGAGAGAGACCAGTCTGAAGTGGCCATCCACATCAGCACCAGCCGGAGCACCACAAGAAGAAGTTATAAAAAGATCTCACATACACCAGCCACCAGAAGCATCTCCACAGGCAATACCTGTCTGTCCATATTGTCGCAAGCGGGGCCATACTGAGAACGAGTGCAGACGAAAGAAGAAATTATGCATAGTTTGCGGATCCAGTCAGCATTTATTAAAGGAATGTCCTGAGCGTCGAGACGGAGCACCAAGAGTTAACCAGCAAGCGTTACCAATACCGCGGCCAACCTATCCAACATTGGGAGCACCACAAACGAAAGTTCAACAAGTCCTACCACCAGCTCCAGGAGGGTATCAGCCGAGGCCACCCTTGATACCCCAGGCACTACTCTTCCAGCAGGCTCAGCAGCAGAAGAATCGACTGCAAGGACGCGAGCAAGCCCTGACGATGATCGTAGAGAACGCGCAGACTCGTGGAGTAACTAATGCGCGTAAGTGATTCGTAGTTATCCGTTTCTAGTCTTGTTTAGCTCGTGCCTATTGGTTCGTGACCTCAGCCCCAACCTAGTAATTTGTAACTTGTTAATAACAACCTGGTTTTCATAAAAGTTGTAGTTTTTTTGCTTTAACTAGATTTTCTCTAGAAAGTGCATAACTTTCATTCTTAGGGAAACGATATCTTCCCTAAGTGCCTTGTGACGTGTTTCGAACAGTGCTTGCGACCGCGTCATCTCTGTTGACCGGTTATTCTTTGATTGCGAGGACGCAATCCTCTTAAGGGGGGTAGATTGTAAACCCCCTAATTTTTCAAGAATTTTTAAATTTAGATTTTTCACAATTTTCTGGAATTTTTTGGGATTTGCTGTAATTAAAATCCGGATTTTAATTATTAAATAACTTTTAGTTGATAATAAATAATATTCAAATATTATGAAAATAATATTTTTGGGTGTAAAATAAAAAACTGGACTTAGGATAATTTTTTAGGAATTTATTGGACCCCGGACCTATTTTTAATCACCTAAAAATATTTATTTATTTATTTAGTTATTTATTAATTATTTAACCCAACCCAAAACCCCAGCCCAGCCCGGCCCAGTCCAACCCATTGGCCTATCGGGTCGGGTCGGGTCCGTCAGACCCGAACCCGCCCGCCGCCCGACCCGCTGACCGTTTCTTCCCTCCCCCACGTCCGGCGCCGCTGCCCGCGTCTGCCGCCGAGTCCGCCGCGGCCACGCGCCCCCGCCAGCTCCGTGCGTCCCCGCACCGGCTGCCGCCTCACCCGGCCATCCCCCGCTCCCATCCGCCTATAAAACCCTAGTTTCCCCCTCTCTGGTCACCCGTTCCGTCCCCCGCCTCCTCGCCGCACGCCGTCGTGCCGCCCCAGCGCCGCTCGCTGCAGCCCCCGCCGACTTCCTCCTCCCTCCTCGCCGGCAACAGCAGCACCTAGCAGCAGCCGCCTCCGGCCAGACACCCGCCACGCTGCCCCCGTGCCTCGCCGTGCGCCGCCGTCTCGCCTCCTCGCCGTGCCGCGCTGCCCCCAGCCTTCTTCAGCCGGCCTCCCCAGCCGCAGCGCCGCCGGAGCTCCGCCAGAGAACCCCCAAACCCTAACCCTAGTTCTCTCTTGTGTCAGACACGTGTCGGACACGAAACTTTTTGGATTTTTTAGCCCTGTTCAGGTACGCGTTTCTCCCTGCTCGTTTACCCGTTTTTGATTCCGTCAATTGCGTTGCGTAGCCTGCATGACCCCCTCGGCGTTCGGGCAACCCGTTCGGGGCATCGCGTCCTGTGGCGATCGCGAACCGCGATCCAAAAACAGGAAAAAATAACGCCCTGATTCACCTCGGAACTGGGTATGCCCCACCAAATAGGATGACTTGGTCGCGTGCGGTCTTCACAGATACGTGCGCGTCATTGATACGGACGTGTGGGATTTCGCAGAAGTCGATTCGGGTGTGCGTGCACACCGGAATCAACGCGTATCCGCGGACACCGCCCCGTATCCATCCTTTTTGAATCTCGCTGTAACTTTTTGTACATACGTCGGATCGAAATAAAACTTATGCCATCGGACTCGTAGCAATACGCTGGTCCTGTGAGCCAACTTTGGTTCGATTCTGAGAACGTTGACGAAATCATGTGTCGTGGGCCCCACAGGCTCCACTCGACGGACGATTTTGTGATCGGCTCATCGGAATCCACTTCTGGAAGTTCCGTTGGGTTCGTATCATCGTTCCTGACCTGTTAATACTAAGTTTGGTGAATTTGGAGACCTTTGACCCTGACACATTTTTTGGTGCAAAGCGGGCCCACATGTGGATCCCGTTTTGACCCGAAATTGTCATTTTTGCCCTTGTCTCCAAATTGGACCCAAGGACAGGCGTTTCTAGCTGATTGATATTTTCTGGATCTGATGGTGATGTTTATTTTAGCAACCGGAGTATCGCCTACAATTCCAGCTGAAGTCAGAGCCGCCATTGGACCCGGAACTACAGGCAAGTGTACCTTGCCAAACCCTGCAGCTTGCTATTTATTTTCTTGACTTATTTATACATCAGTGGACAATTATACTTTGCCAACTCGTAGTAATTCCTGTTATAGTACTTGCCTGAGTTCTTGTGTAAAATATATTTAACTTGTTTAACTGTTCAACCCAGGACCGAGTGACTTTACTTAGCGTCCGATTACTAGTCGGGTGCCAACCCCGTACGCGGAGTTGTGTAACGTCACATAGACATGGATACCGGAACCCGATATTTCTCGTACTTGTCTTATCAAGTACATCATAACCCAGGACACCTGACACTATTCATGAGACAGAGTCTTCCTGTGACATTCATGGTAATTCTGTATAGGATACAGGACTTGACAGAGATATTATATTTAAAAATCCTATATTACTTATTGCATTAGCTATGATCCCGCTTGACATGGACATGAGACGTTATGGTCATGATATGCGTGATTACATTGGGTGGGGAGAGACACACAGGCTACAGGCTGATTTTATATTATGCCGGCGTCTTAGTCTCACTACGAGCTAGACAACCACATGATATTACTGCTACCGGCTCCCCGACACAGAGCTTGTAGTGGCTTCAGCCTGAGTTCTAGTGATGCTCTTATACTGCATATCACTTAGCTGGTTATATAGTTTACCCTATTGTTTATTTATAGCTGTACTGCTTTATTTATTTTGGCATGAGTTATCTTGTACCTTGCTATGTCCCCTGAGGACCTGGATCTGGATTATGTCCCCAGGTATATTTGAAGAGATCTACCCCGAGGTGTACGGAACAGGAGCACTTCTCGGAACAGAACAGGAACCTGAGGACGAGATCATGGCAGAAGACTTCTCCTGAGTACCGGCTTCATATACTCAGTATTTCTGTTTCTATTTCCAGTTTATTTATTTCCTGTCTATTTGCTTTGATGTATCAAACTTGTTCTCAGATTATTCACCGAGACACTTATTTGAGATTTGCTTATTTATTCTATTACATTATTCTGGCATTTAATCTGTGATTATCTGTTGTGGATGAGATTAGTATAGACTGTGACTTGTAACATTGGATCTATCTACTGTTAGACTATAGCTTAAGCATGCCCGGATGGATTCATTAAATTGGGTTGTCCATCGGTGCGTGCTACTGGCCATTGCCACGTGTCCAGTCCATCGGTATTTTGGGACTGGGGCGTGACAGGTAATACGCTCACTTCATCATCCTTATATTTTACGCCTAATCAAGCTTTTTACGCTGGGTTCAGGAATCATCAGGTTTACGCTGGGGTATTCGCCTATATGGCTTACATATTGTGTCCTGCGCAGGATTAGGAACACTATTGGAATGTGTTTACCAGTTGTTATAACTGCAGCGTAAAATAGGTAATCTCTTGTAGCTTAAAATTTTTTTTACGCCCATAAGAGTAAAGGTTTTGTGGCATAAAAATTAAGAAAGAATGTGGTTTTAGTCAAGTGTAGATGAGATCCTTATTCTCTATTCCTAGACATAGGCTTGTTTGGTACAGTTACGTAACCAAGACAATATATTCAGGACCTGCATGGGCCACCACTAAAAATATGTCACGTCCCAGTCCCAACATACGTAGGACTAGGAATACGTAACACGCCCAGCCGTATGTATACGAACTCCGATATATGGAAACCATATACAAACGTACGCTGTAATATGAATATCAAATCCACAAGTGGTAATATACTGTCACAACAAGTCACACAAAATCTCTATCTCATCCACAGCACAAATAAAGGGCTGAATACTAATAGGATATCAAAATAAGTATTAGTCTGATAGACGGGTGGAAACAAATCCACTACAGGAATAACTATACTGAAAAGCAACAAAATCTCTAAATAGTGGTAGTAGATCACAGGTACTCTGAGGGTAAGATCTCCCCGACCAGGTATGTAGAGTCAGGTCCAGGTCCGTACTCCTGTGGGTACTCCTGTTCGTCCATATCTGGAAAGGGACCAGATCCTCAGAGGGACGTAACAAGATACATATAAACATGCCAATAAAGTACTAAAATATAAACATCCAATGGTGTCACGACCCGCACCCGAAAATCGGGCATGAGCCGTGGGTACGTCCAGCCTACGCCGCAGAATCGGCGGTAGAACGCTGTAAAGGTCCGTTCTAGGTCAACCATATCTATCTATATCTCACTGAAAAATCCGGCATGACCTCTCCAAAAGGAGGGCAAAACCACGCAATATATATATATGTGAATAAAATCCTCTCCAACAGGAGGGCAACCACGCAATATATATATGAATCTCAATCACAAAATCTAGGGGAAGAAATAAGCACGATATGATATAAACAAAGAAAACCAGAACCAAGAGAGCAAGACAATCCAAAATAATACAGTCCAAGTCTAAAAGCTACAACATCTCACAGAAGCACAAAAGAATAAGTACAGTCATCCAAAATACAACCACTGGAAATAACCCAGGAAACCCACCTAGCTAACTAGGGTGCTAAAGGCGTCTCCTCGGCGCACTCCTCCTCGGGGTCACAACAGTCGTCAATACCAGGCCCGTAGAACGTAGGGCAATAGTCCTCAGGATCCTCTGGAAAAAATATGCCCAGTCAGGACTGGAGCGAAGTACATAACTCTGAAAGCAACTCCAAATGCATGGTAAGGTGTATATGACGAGCAATAGAAAAGTAATCAAGATGCACAGGAAATAAATATATGCTGGAGCACAATAAGTAGCTGCAATGTAAACTGAAGAACGATACAAGTAGTGGAAAAGTAACTGCAGGTGAGAAACATGAATACTAGCTAAGTGCCTTGAGCACAAGTTCGTTATATGATCGGCTTAGGTTGCACATGAAAGTCACTACGATAACTCCGTTATGCGTGAGTTGCATAACCGACATACACATGAATACTGTTTGGCTTTGATCATATAACCAACTCACTACTCCCCTCCCCCACTAATACCATTGGATCCAACCACAACACGCTACGTACATGATAATAGCTCACACGAAGGCGAGAGCACAAGAAGCACATGATAGCACATGATAATCAATACCCGAAGCACATGATGAAATACACGTGATAGAGTACCCGCTGAACACGGTAAGGGGGATAGCACCTCATGACGGGATCCACTAGTACCAGCTCGTGTAATAAAGTGTCAGAATCAAGTATTACAGTTCTAGAACAGGTGATATAAACGCTATCATGAAATGGAAACTATCAGAGGTAGGTACTCGCCTGATGTCCTGAGCAACTGATGAGGATCGAGGTCCGGACCGGTGTCGCAAGAACCTATTGCGAAAAGCAGAATTAAACAGGGTTCTAAGCATTTAAAACTGATATAAAATAATTAAAAACAGGCTTCTAGGGCTATTCTAGGTAGAACGGGTCAAACCGGTGAAAATCGGGTCAAAAAGTCAACCCGGGATCCAAAAAGTCAACTCTAGGTCAAAACTAGGTCAAACGTTGACTTTTATGGTCAACGGGGACAATTATGGTCAAAGCTAGGTCAAACTAGGGTGCCCCTGAAATTCTAGGTCAAACCGAGCTCATAAAGCTACTAAACTCACAACTCGCCTAATCGAGATACCGGGATACCCTCGGTATCCGATACCTCGCCCTAGGCCACACACCCCGCCTAAACCCGCTAAAACCTATGCTAGCACGCGTAATTATATATATATAAACATATAAAAATCACTCCAAAGTATTTCCTAGGCTAATGCTCAAATACCCCGCTCGAAACTCAATACCTTGAATATCTCAAGGTATCGAGATACCTCGGTATCTCAAGGTATTGAGGTTTCGCTCTAAAACCCTCTAACTAGCTACCTAGCTATTAATTATATACCTAGTTATTAATCTAGGCTAGGTAATATAGATATCTACTATATTTATATATATCTAAGTATGTATATACCTATGTATATAGATATCCACACACATTTACCCGATTACCCATCATCTTACCCTACGCATAAATATATATACTAACTATAATATATATCTAGCTCTAGGTATATATATATATATCTATGCATATAGATATAGGTATCTACCATATCTACCTATCTATCTAGTTATCAATATATCTAGCTATCTAGCTATTTACCTATCTATCTATTACCTATCTATTTATCTTATATAACTATCTATAAACTTATCTATCACTATCTCTATAACAATCTATCTATATAACTAACTATCTAACTATTAATCTATCCATATAGATATATAGATCTATATAACTCACTCTAAGCTACCTCCTACTACCCGCTGCTTGCTGCTGCTACTGCTGCATCTCATAAACTGCTGCTGCTGGCTGCTCCTACATGTGCTGCTGCTGCTGCTCCTTCTGGAGCTGCTGCTGCTGCTCCTTCTGGAGCTGCTGCTGCTGCTCTCCTAGCAGCAGCTAGCTGCTGCTGTTGCAGCTGAACTGCTGCTGCTGCAGTTCAGTTTTACCCCCCCCCCCTCCATCTCACATACACACACACACACATCCATATATATATCACTATCTATATATATATATACATACATATATATCTATATATCTATAACTAGATATCTATATATATATACACTCATCTACACACTCTAACACACACACTAACACACTCACACACTAATACACACACACACTCACAACACTAACAACACACACACACATAAATATATATACATATCTACATATATATATACACTCAAAATATATATATACACACACTCTAAACTATATATATATATATCTACTCACACTCTCAACTATATATATATACATACACCTATATATATATATACACATACACACACATAAACACACTTACACAAATACATATATATATATACATAGACATATACACACACAAGCACATAGATATAAATACACACATATATATATAAATATATATACATAAACACACATACATATATATAAATATATATATATATATATAGACTCATATCAATACAAACACAACCACGCACACAACACTCAAACCACACGCCCTACTCACGCCCAACGACCCCGACACTCACCAATACCCTAAAATATATATAATATAGCCCGAAAACTCTAGCACACACTCCCCGATACTAACCCAACGCGCGCACAAAGCCGAAACGAGGAAACCAAGTCGAAATGGCCGTTCGGTCATTTCGACGAACACGTGGTGCGCGGCTCGGAAAACCTCCTGAAACGCACACCAAACGAACTCGGAATCGGCCCAAAATTTACCCACGCGCTCTACACGATGTCTAGATCCTAGAAAATGCGCTCCCACGTCGATTCTAGGCCCGTGGCGGAAACGCACACGCTCTTAGAATCGGCGACGACGAAAAGCCCCAATTTCGCCCGAAACGCCCGTTTCTCCGCGACACGGCTTCCCGTGTCCGAACGGAGACACGCACTCACCCTCTAGACATCCGACAACGTCTACCTAGGTCCATCTAACCTAGGGCATCACCCAAAATTGGGCCAAATTCGGATTCCACTCGAATTCGACACAAAACCTAATGTCAAAGTCTCTAAACTCACCCAAACTAGTTCCAACTTCCTCTTACGGGTAGGGTTAGGGTCTAGAAAGGTTCTACAACACTAATTACACTACACAAAAATAATTAGGAAGGGAAAAGTTAGGTTTTACCTCTTGGGAGTTGGAATCCCAAGGCCAAAGTCTCAAATTCCCTCCAAATCAACTCCCTCAAGCTCCAAGCTTCCAAATCTATCTCCCACACTAGATCTAGGCTCCTCACACCTAGGTTAGAGAAAATGCAAGGTGAGGGTTAGCTTAAAGAAGAAGGAATGGAAGAAAGAAGAAGAAAAGTGAAGAGAAGCTTACTTGGAAGAAGAAGGAAGAAGAAAGGAGAAGTGGAGAAGAAGAAATGAAGAAGAAGAAGAGTGGAATGAAGAAGAATGCAAAGAGGGGAGGGGGCTGCTGCTGGAATCCCACGGGTGGGGGTAGGTAGGGGCCGGCCTTGGCAAATAAATGGGTACATAAGTCACCAAATTCCCAAAATGCCCCTATTGACTCGGTTTTGGGTTTCGGGTTCCAAATGCGCTCAAACTAGTTCCAAATCTCTCCAACTAACCTCCTAAAAATAAAATAATAATTCTAGGCCCCAAAATAATTCTCACCAGGGTGTGGGCTGGGTCGGACATGGGTCCACTAGGGTCTGACATGGGTCCAGGCTAGCCAAAACCCTAAAACAATCAAAATAAAAATGAGACAAGCACTAATTAATTATAAATATAAATAATTAAATACAATACACTATTTATCAAATAAAAAAAAATATACCCTATTTTCTAGAATTGGGTAGTGACAAGCCTACCCTCCTTAAAATAATTTCGTCCTCGAAATTAAAAGACGAAACTAGGACAGGAATGCAAGGAAGAACCATACCTCAGGGCTCGAAGAGATAGGGGTATCGCTCGCACATTTCATCCTCCCTCTCCCAGGTCGACTCCCCTGGAGAGTGATGCCTCCACGCGATGCGAACCAAGGGAATAGTCTGGTTCCTCAACACCTTCTCTCGCCGATCCAGAATCTCCACCGGCTGCTCTGGATAGCTAAGAGTAGGGCCCACTGCGATCTCCGAGTGATCCAATACGTGACTGGGATCCGCCACGTACCGTCTCAACTGCGACACGTGGAACACATCATGAACTCCCTCCAGCGTAGGCGGCAACTCAAGCCTATACGCCACGGCGCCAACCCTCTCAAGGATACGGAAGGGTCCGACGAAACGTGGGCTAAGCTTTCCGCCTCCACCGAAGCGAATAGTGCCCCGCGTCGGAGAAATCCTCAGGAACACCAGATCTCCAACCTAGCACAAACAAGGTCTCTGCACTTAGTCTAAAACAAGCAATCACAAGCAAACACAAGAACAAAATCTAGATTCTAAGCTATACCTCGAACTCCAAAGGTCTCCGGTGGCTATCGGCCCAATGCCGCTGCCTGTCCTGCGCCACCCGAAGTCTATCTCTAATGAGCTTGACCTTCTCCGCTGCATCAACCACCATCTCCGGGCCAAGCAAAGCTCTCTCACCTACATCATCCCATGATAACGGAGTGCGACACCTCCGTCCATACAACGCCTCAAAAGGTGACATCTCGATACTGGCTTGGTAGCTGTTGTTGTAAGCAAACTCTACCAAGTGCAAGTGATCCTCCCAAGAGCCTCTGAAATCCAAAACACAGGTCCGAAGCATGTCCTCCAGTGTCTGAATGGTCCTCTCTGACTGACCATCTATCTGCGGGTGATACGCACTACTAAACTTGAGCTGGGTGCCCAAGCTAGCCTGCAGACTCCTCCAGAAATGCGAAGTGAAGCGACTGTCCCGATCTGATACTATGCTCACTGGAACTCCATGCAGTCTGACTATCTGGCGCACATACATCTCTGCTAGTCTTTCTGTAGACGTACCCACTTTGAATGGTAGAAAGTGGGCCGATTTGGTCAACCTGTCCACGATGACCCAAATCGCATCTTTCCCGCCTGGAGAACGGGGAAGTCCAGAAACAAAATCCATGGTCACATGCTCCCATTTCCACTCCGGAATGGGTAGCGGCTGGAGTAATCCTCCTGGCCTCTGCCTCTCCGCCTTCACCTGCTGGCACACTAAGCATCGGGATACGAAGCGCGCTACCTCCCGCTTCATCCCGTACCACCATATATGCTGTCTCAGATCTCTATACATCTTGTTGGCACCGGGATGCATAGAGTACTGGGATCGATGCGCCTCCTGGAGAACCTCCTCGCGCAACGACCCACTCGGCACACACAACCTGGTACCGTGCCGCAAGGAACCATCATCAGCAATGGTGAAGTCATCTGCTAATCCCATCTGAACCTGCTCCCTGATGCTCCTCAGGGACTCATCCTCAAACTGTGTAGCCCTGATCCAGTCTACCAACTCTGACTGAATCTGCAGTCCCCACATCTGCATCTCAACTCCAGGCACTATCACCTCAATGCCCAAGCTCTCTAGATCTGCCAGAAGATAACGATCTGTAGTCAGGCACATAGCTACCGGATACCTGCTCAATGCATCCGCAACTACGTTCGCCTTCCCTGGATGATACTGCAATGATATGTCGAAGTCTTTCATCAACTCCAACCATCTCCTCTGCCTCATGTTCAGCTCTTTTTGGGTAAACACATACTTCAAGCTCTTGTGGTCTGTGAAGATCTCCACACGCTCTCCGTATAAATAGTATTTCCACAACTTCAAAGCAAAAATGACCGCTGCCAACTCCAAATCGTGGGTAGGGTAATTCTTCTCATGAGGACGTAATTGTCTGGAAGCATAGGCAATCACCCTCCCATTCTGCTGCAACACACAACCCAGTCCCTTCCCCGATGCATCACTATAGATAGTGAATCCTCCAGAACCTGATGGCAACGTCAACACTGGAGCTGTCGTCAACCTCCTCTTCAGCTCATCAAAGGCGATCTGGCACTCCTCTGACCAAACAAACTCTACGTCCTTCCGAGTCAGCCTGGACAACGGCTCTGCAATCCGGAAAAAATCCTGAACAAATCTTCTGTAGTAGCCTGCTAGTCCCAAGAAACTCCTGACCTCGGCTACTGAACTCGGAGCACTCCATGCCTCAACTGCCACGATCTTTCTCGGATCCACCGAGATACCCTCTCCAGTCACTACATGACCAAGGAATTCAACCTTGTCAAGGAAGAACTCACACTTCGAAAGCTTTCCATAAAGCTCCTCCTTCCTGAGAGTCTCCAGCACTATCCTCAGATGCTCCTCGTGCTCCTCTGGGGTCTTCGAATACACCAAGATGTCATCTATAAATACCACCACAAACCTGTCCAGATGCTGATGGAACACCTTGTTCATCAGATTCATGAACACTGCCGGGGCATTAGTCAACCCAAACGGCATCACCAAGAACTCATACTGTCCATATCTGGTCCGAAAAGCTGTCTTCGGAATATCCTCCTTCCTGACCTTCACCTGGTGGTAGCCTGTCCTCAGATCAATCCTGGAAAATACCCTCGCTCCGCTCAACTGGTCAAATAGATCATCAATACGCGGCAGCGGATACTTGTTCTTGATTGTGAGGTTATTCAGAGCCCTGTAGTCGATACACATCCGTATCGACCCATCCTTCTTCGGCACAAAAAGTACCGGAGCACCCCACGGAGAAGAACTAGATCTGATAAATCCCTTGTCCTGAAGCTCATCCACCTGCTTCTTCAACTCTATCAGCTCACTGTTGCTGACTCTATAGACGTGCTGGCATATCGGCTCCGCGCCTGGCACCAAGTCTATAGAGAACTCCACGTCTCTGTCCGGAGGTAACCCTGGCAACTCCTCCGAAAAGACATCCATATACTCCTCTATCAGTGGATGTAGCGACCTCGGCTCTACCACCAGGGCTCCGCAGAAGACTCCCTCGATCTGCTCCGCTGCTCCTCTGGCAAACTGAAACTCTGGCTCACCCGGCGGACTGAACAAAACTCTGCCTCCACGACAATCTATACTAGCACAATGCGTACTCAACCAATCCATCCCGAGTACAATATCGTAGCTCAGAAGTGGCATTACGAGTAGGCACACACTCAACTCCCAGCCTCCCAAGGTAACTCTCCGGTCTCTGCAAATATCACGGACTAGGATGATACCACCCCCGGTCGTGATCTTGCAGAGTCTAGCTAAAGGTTCAGCAACAAGATGGTGTCTAACAGCAAAAGATACAGACACAAAGCTATGGGAAGCACCGGAATCAAATAAAGCAAGTGCTGGAATGGAATCAAGGAGAACAGAACCTGAGATAACATCACCAACTAGCTCGGCCTCGTCCACTGTCAGGGCAAAAGCTCGCCCCTGCTGTCCTCCTCGGTGCTGCTGCTGGTGCTGGGCGAACCTCTGCTGCTGAGTCTGCAAAGGCTGACCTCTCTGCTGCGCTGCAGGTGCTCTGGCTGGTGCCCTCTGAGCGGCTCCTCCGCCCTGAGCTGTACGGGCAAGCGCTGAAGGACAATCCTTCAGCTGGTGGTCTGCGGCGCCACACAATAAACATCTGCCCAGTCTCTTTCTGCATATGTCCCATCCGTGCCCTGGCTTCTTACAGAAAGGGCAAACGATGGGCTGCCTCTGGCCCTGCTGCTGACCCTGCCTCTGCTGCTGAGGCGCCTGCCGGAAGGGCGCCCGACCCTGACCCTGGTGCTGCTGGGTCTGCTGGAATAGCCTCTTGGCTGGGCCTGCACTGCTACCTGCTCCTGAAGCATCTCTGCTCCTCTTCGTCTTCAGCTCTAGGTCATCCTCAGCTCTCTGTGCATCGCTGACAATCTGCTCGAAGGTCGCCTCGCGGTCGATCCTAGTCAAGGACTTGACCGCCATGACCAAGCCCTTGCGGAACTTCCGCGCCTTCGCTGCCTCTGACAACCCCTCAACAAATCTGCCCAGACGGCAGAACTCCGCTGCATACTCATCCACTAGCATACTCCCCTGGACGAGCGCCTCGAACTGACTCTCTAAGGCACTGAGAGCCACGTCCGGGAAGAACTTCTCCTTGAAAAGCTTCTTGAAAGCCTCCCAAGTCAATCCCGGAGCTGCTATCCGCGTATCCGTGCGGAACCAAGTGAGGGCAAGGTCGAACATCTGGCTGCCCGCTGCCTCTATCTGCATGCTGGCTGGGATCATTGCCAGCCTGAAAATGCCCTCTATATGCTCGATCCAGTCGTCGGCGTACAGGATCCCCTCTGTGCCGCGGAACTCCTTAGGCCGCATCCTCTGAAAATCGATGATAGTACCCGGCCTAGGATACTGAGCCTGCTCTGGCTGTGGCTGGATCTGAGCCACTCTGTCGACCGCTGTCAAAGCCACCTGATGAGCATTCTCAATGCCCATCCTCATAACATCTGCCTGGCGGTGCTGCGCATCCATCATCTCTCGGAAGAATGCGAACAACTGCGCAGCATCTACTGGCGCAGACGGTGGTGGAGGAGGTACCACCGGGACAACTGGGGTGGCTCTCGGATCAATGGGAGTAAGGGGATCTCCGAGAGAAACTGACGCTCCCTCAACCGCAGGAGTGGCGAGTGGAGCGGTAGCGGCTGCCGGAAGTCGAGCAGGTCGAGAGGTGGCAGACCTCTCGGTGGCAGCTGCTGGGGCGGTGCGCTGAGATCTGGTCTTCGGAGGCATCCTGAACACAGACCAAAAGAAGTCAATACAGTGCAAGAAACGATAACATCAAAGAAGGACAGTGATATTGCAAAAGAAAACAATTTCAGAAAAATTAAAGATAGCAAGAAAAGTCAGGAGGGGTCCTAGTTGTGATTGAGCACACTCTCTCTCAGCCTATCTCCTATATCCTACTGTAGGTAACCTAAAAACTAGACCTGCATGGGCCACCACCAAAAACGTGTCACGACCCGCACCCAAAAATCGGGCATGAGCCGTGGGTACGTCCAGCCTACGCCGCAGAATCGGCGGTAGAACGCTGTAAAGGTCCGTTCTAGGTCAACCATATCTATCTATATCTCACTGAAAAATTCGGCATGACCTCTCCAAAAGGAGGGCAAAACCACGCAATATATATATATGTGAATAAAATCCTCTCCAACAGGAGGGCAACCACGCAATATATATATGAATCTCAATCACAAAATCTAGGGGAAGAAATAGGCACGATATGATATAAACAAAGAAAACCAGAACCAAGAGAGCAAGACAATCCAAAATAATACAGTCCAAGTCTAAAAGCTACAACATCTCACAGAAGCACAAAAGAATAAGTACAGTCATCCAAAATACAACCACTGGAAATAACCCAGGAAACCCACCTAGCTAACTAGGGTGCTAAAGGCGTCTCCTCGGCGCACTCCTCCTCGGGGTCACAACAGTCGTCAATACCAGGCCCGTAGAACGTAGGGCAATAGTCCTCAGGATCCTCTGGAAAAAATATGCCCAGTCAGGACTGGAGCGAAGTACATAACTCTGAAAGCAACTCCAAATGCATGGTAAGGTGTATATGACGAGCAATAGAAAAGTAATCAAGATGCACAGGAAATAAATATATGCTGGAGCACAATAAGTAGCTGCAATATAAACTGAAGAACGATACAAGTAGTGGAAAAGTAACTGCAGGTGAGAAACATGAATACTAGCTAAGTGCCTTGAGCACAAGTTCGTTATATGATCGGCTTAGGTTGCACATGAAAGTCACTACGATAACTCCGTTATGCGTGAGTTGCATAACCGACATACACATGAATACTGTTTGGCTTTGATCATATAACCAACTCACTACTCCCCTCCCCCACTAATACCATTGGATCCAACCACAACACGCTACGTACATGATAATAGCTCGCGCACACGAAGGCGAGAGCACAAGAAGCACATGATAGCACATGATAATCAATACCCGAAGCACATGATGAAATACACGTGATAGAGTACCCGCTGAACACGGTAAGGGGGATAGCACCTCATGACGGGATCCACTAGTACCAGCTCATGTAATAAAGTGTCAGAATCAAGTATTACAGTTCTAGAACAGGTGATATAAACGCTATCATGAAATGGAAACTATCAGAGGTAGGTACTCGCCTGATGTCCTGAGCAACTGATGAGGATCGAGGTCCGGACCGGTGTCGCAAGAACCTATTGCGAAAAGCAGAATTAAACAGGGTTCTAAGCATTTAAAACTGATATAAAATAATTAAAAACAGGCTTCTAGGGCTATTCTAGGTCGAACGGGTCAAACCGGTAAAAATCGGGTCAAAAAGTCAACCCGGGGTCCAAAAAGTCAACTCTAGGTCAAAACTAGGTCAAACGTTGACTTTTATGGTCAACAGGGACAATTATGGTCAAAGCTAGGTCAAACTAGGGTGCCCCTGAAATTCTAGGTCAAACCGAGCTCATAAAGCTACTAAACTCACAAACTCGCCTAATCGAGATACCGGGATACCCTCGGTATCCGATACCTCGCCCTAGGCCACACACCCCGCCTAAACCCGCTAAAACCTATGCTAGCACGCGTAATTATATATATATAAACATATAAAAATTACTCCAAAGCATTTCCTAGGCTAATGCTCAAATACCCCGCTCGAAACTCAATACCTTGAATATCTCAAGGTATCGAGATACCTCGGTATCTCAAGGTATTGAGGTTTCGCTCTAAAACCCTCTAACTAGCTACCTAGCTATTAATTATATACCTAGTTATTAATCTAGGCTAGGTAATATAGATATCTACTATATTTATATATATCTAAGTATGTATATACCTATGTATATAGATATCCACACACATTTACCCGATTACCCATCATCTTACCCTACGCATAAATATATACTAACTATAATATATATCTAGCTCTAGGTATATATATATATCTATGCATATAGATATAGGTATCTACCATATCTACCTATCTATCTAGTTATCAATATATCTAGCTATCTAGCTATTTACCTATCTATCTATTACCTATCTATTTATCTTATATAACTATCTATAAACTTATCTATCACTATCTCTATAACAATCTATCTATATAACTAACTATCTAACTATTAATCTATCCATATAGATATATAGATCTATATAACTCACTCTAAGCTACCTCCTACTACCCGCTGCTTGCTGCTGCTACTGCTGCATCTCATAAACTGCTGCTGCTGGCTGCTCCTACATGTGCTGCTGCTGCTGCTTCTTCTGGAGCTGCTGCTGCTGCTCCTTCTGGAGCTGCTGCTGCTGCTCTCCTAGCAGCAGCTAGCTGCTGCTGTTGCAGCTGAACTGCTGCTGCTGCAGTTCAGTTTTACCCCCCCCCTCCATCTCACATACACACACACACACATCTATATATATATCACTATCTATATATATATATACATACATATATATCTATATATCTATAACTAGATATCTATATATATATACACTCATCTACACACTCTAACACACACACTAACACACTCACACACTAATACACACACACACTCACAACACTAACAACACACACACACATAAATATATATACATATCTACATATATATATACACTCAAAATATATATATACACACACTCTAAACTATATATATATATATCTACACACACTCTCAACTATATATATATACATACACCTATATATATATATACACATACACACACATAAACACACTTACACAAATACATATATATATATACATAGACATATACACACACAAGCACATAGATATAAATACACACATATATATATAAATATATATACATAAACACACATACATATATATAAATATATATATATATATATATATATAGACTCATATCAATACAAACACAACCACGCACACAACAATCAAACCACACGCTCTACTCACGCCCAACGACCCCGACACTCACCAATACCCTAAAATATATATAATATAGCCCGAAAACTCTAGCACACACTCCCCGATACTAACCCAACGCGCGCACAAAGCCGAAACGAGGAAACCAAGTCGAAATGGCCGTTCGGTCATTTCGACGAACACGTGGTGCGCGGCTCGGAAAACCTCCTGAAACGCACACCAAACGAACTCGGAATCGGCCCAAAATTTACCCACGCGCTCTACACGATGTCTAGATCCTAGAAAATGCGCTCCCACATTGATTCTAGGCCCGTGGCGGAAACGCACACGCTCTTAGAATCGGCGACGACGAAAAGCCCCAATTTCGCCCGAAATGTCCGTTTCTCCGTGACACGGCTTCCCGTGTCCGAACGGAGACACGCACTCACCCTCTAGACATCCGACAACGTCTACCTAGGTCCATCTAACCTAGGGCATCACCCAAAATTGGGCCAAATTCGGATTCCACTCGAATTCGACACAAAACCTAATGTCAAAGTCTCTAAACTCACCCAAACTAGTTCCAACTTCCTCCTACGGGTAGGGTTAGGGTCTAGGAAGGTTCTACAACACTAATTACACTACACAAAAATAATTAGGAAGGGAAAAGTTAGGTTTTACCTCTTGGGAGTTGGAATCCCAAGGCCAAAGTCTCAAATTCCCTCCAAATCAACTCCCTCAAGCTCCAAGCTTCCAAATCTATCTCCCACACTAGATCTAGGCTCCTCACACCTAGGTTAGAGAAAATGCAAGGTGAGGGTTAGCTTAAAGAAGAAGGAATGGAAGAAAGAAGAAGAAAAGTGAAGAGAAGCTTACTTGGAAGAAGAAGGAAGAAGAAAGGAGAAGTGGAGAAGAAGAAATGAAGAAGAAGAAGAGTGGAATGAAGAAGAATGCAAAGAGGGGAGGGGGCTGCTGCTGGAATCCCACGGGTGGGGGTAGGTAGGGGCCGGCCTTGGCAAATAAATGGGTACATAAGTCACCAAATTCCCAAAATGCCCCTATTGACTCGGTTTTGGGTTCCGGGTTCCAAATGCGCTCAAACTAGTTCCAAATCTCTCCAACTAACCTCCTAAAAATAAAATAATAATTCTAGGCCCCAAAATAATTCTCACCAGGGTGTGGGCTGGGTCGGACATGGGTCCACTAGGGTCTGACATGGGTCCAGGCTAGCCAAAACCCTAAAACAATCAAAATAAAAATGAGACAAGCACTAATTAATTATAAATATAAATAATTAAATACAATACACTATTTATCAAATAAAAAAAAAACCCTATTTTCTAGAATTGGGTAGTGACAAATGGGTCTCCTATCCGTCAAAGTGAATGCAGTTTGAGGACACCATGGAGTATATGGGAAAGTGTAGGCTAGACATATGCTAACGTAATTCACCAATCGTGACAACTGGCTAGTATATGCCATATATGCCCCTCAGAACAAGGGTGCACTGTGATGTCAAGAACATAAAATCAGCATAGTGGAAGTGGGTGTCCCATACGCCTACTAGTCGTCCTCCCCACCCAATAATCTAAGCATGTTGTATCCACAACACGAATAATACCTCTAGATAACTGCCGGGTCTAGTAGCATACCAAGTTTCTATCAGCAGTCATCCCTAACGCACGACTCTTACGTACGAGCGGCCAACCCAATACGTAGGCCGGGAGCTATATGAGACTCACAACTCGTGTAGCAACTGTGTCACGACCAATGAACCAAAAATGCTCCATAATACTAGGGTGGTCTCATAAACAAGGTCCAATGCAATTACATAATTAAAACAGAAATATGCTTCATATGAAATCTAAATAATAGTACTGTGGCAAGGTATACTTGCCGAGTAAAAAGTCCTGTATAGTGCAATTATTCACAACAGTGTTTAAGTTTAAAGAAGTGAAAGTTTAGGGTTTTGGGGTGTACCACATGGTTATATATAGAGAATAAGAGGCGGTGGGTTTACTTAATGATTAAGAAACTGTTGCCACTGTTGTTTTCCTTTTATTGGTTTAGGTGCACGGCTGAGGAGATTTTTAAGGAGTGGTGAAATGAGAGACTTACACGTGTAGGTCAGGAAAGCAAAGCAAAGTTGAGTTTTGCTTCTGTTGCTAATATTTTTCTCAAGGGTGTGGTTTTACGCGTAGTGAAAGAAATCTTAAGGGGTGAAGAATATTACGCAGGAAATTGCTTTTACGCAAAGTAGAAAAGAATTTAAACGGGTTGGTTTACGCGTAGTGAAAGCAAAAGTTTATGCGGTGTAAAATAGGCGGTGGTTTTATACTGCTGCTGCTGTGGTTTACGCGAGGTGGTTTTACGCGAAGTGAAAGGAAAGGATTTTACGCAGGGTGAGCTGCTGTTTCTACTTCCTTATTTTACTCGCGGGAGTGGGTTTAACAGGTTGCGGGTTTGATCCAATAGATAATTATATTTTCTATAATTACAAATAATAAATTACATAATATAGAATACGATTTCAGAATTAGGGTTCTTACAGTAGCCCAAGACCAAGTCCGGAAGATAGGACTGAACTCGGATTAGGTCGGGTCCATCGAATTTATCGGACTCTATATAATATTTAAAATAATTTTAAACAAGAGTAATATTAAACACATAATAAAATATTAATAAAATATCAATCATTACAAAATATAAACTTAAATGAGATTTATGATAAGAAGTTGAAGAGTTCGGTAAAAAAAAAATTTGAATTTAAACTTTTTATTTAAGATATGAAACAAATATATATACGTTGGATTTCAGATTCTTTGGATAATTCGACACATGAATCTGAGTTCAGTCCGATTATATTTAAATATTTTAATCCAAATTCAAACCAGAATCAACTCATTAACGAATTTATCCGATCGAACTCGGATTTGATCTGCCCGAGTTGCACACTACTCCTCTGGCCATTATCCGTAACAATGGAACCCGCCCAAAGACGGAGGTCTTCATCCTTCCTTGGTCTTCCTAGTTCTGTCCTACTAATCATCACTAACAGATACTTAAAAGTAGATGGTGGCCTCCAAACTTGTTGTTCAGTCCTCAGTCACATGAGCACGCTAAGCAAACTCTCTAATATATACGTCTCAATCTTCCATACCATCTCCATGTAAGCTCTCCAAGATCAGGACCATGGTTGAATCAACCATCGTTTGACATCAAAACACTTAAACCATAGAACTGCGTGACATGATATCTCTTCCTCAAAGAACCCAACTATGCTATGACTACAACCAAATGCCTACAACCGTCTTATAACCGTCACGTGGCACCCATGTGACAGCCGTCCATTGGAGGAGGGGGAGAGGTGAGTTCCGGTGGCTGTCCGGGTGGCCGTCATGTGACAGGAATGCAACGTGATAGTCGTTCATTAGGAAGAGGTAGAGCCAGATGTGGCCCACATAGCAGGAGAGGGAGAGAGGGTTGTAAGAAGGTTGTAAGCATTTGGTAGTAAAGTTAGCATTATTGTAAATAACCACATTCGAAATTGTTGAGTTATGGGGGACTTATTTTGTCCCACATCGGATAGAATATAAGGAGGAGTCTAGTCTTCTCATATATATATATATATATATATATATATATATATATATATATATATATATATATATATATATATATATATATATATATATATACACACACATTCTCTTGGAAGTAAATCAATCAATTATTTTCTCTCTACTTGGTATCAGAGCCAAAGTTCTGAATCATTTTCCCAAAAAAAAAAAGTTCCAAAAAAACAAGAAAAATTCACTCACTACCAGAAAAAGTCAAATTAGCGACGTCAAAAAACGTCGCTAAATGAAAAAAAAACGTCGCTAATCATGTTTAGCGACGTAATTAGCGACGTTTTACAGAAGTCGGAAATCGGCATGTCGCTGAAAGGAAAAACGTCGCTAAACGTCGCTATACCGATATTTTTTAGCGACTTAAATGTGTCGCTAAATTAGCGACGTTTAGCGACGCAGCGTCACTAATTAGCGACGTAAACAAACGTCGCTAAACGTCGCTAATTAGCGACTTATATAGCGACGCGGCAGCGACGTCTTTAATGACCTGGCAGTACTGTCGTGTCAGCAATTTGCGACGTACAGCGACGTATTTAGCGACATTTTTAGCGACGTATTTAGCGACGTTTATTAACGTCGCTAATTAGCGACGCGGTTAGCGACATGTATAAACGTCGCTAAACGTCGCTAAAAACGTCGCTAATTTTACAAAAAAATAAAAAAAAATACTAAATTATTTCCAAACTATTATTCCTGCAATTTATGAAATTTTAATTAAAAATAGACCCGGAGCAACCCTCCGTTGAATTCTCTGGGTTCGCCGACCCCTTCGGTGGAACACTCAACACCGGTAAATTAACATCATTTAATATGAGTAAAAAGTATCACAGTCGTACAATAAACACAAATATTATAGACAGACCTAAAGCAACCCTCCATTAAAAAATTTTGGTACGAAATAACACAAAAAATATATAAAATATCACAGTCACACAATACACACAAAATAGAAGTATCACAGTCACACAAAATACATAATATATAAATATCACAGTCACATAATGAGCATAATATATAAGTTGTTTGTATCACACAATAACTACAATAAAAGTATATAAAATATCACAGTATCAATCTCGAGGATATCCAATACGCTGGGGCATATACCAGTCCCTCAGATACTGTGCATAAATAGCGTCTATGTGATCAATCTCCGCTATGGGTGCTGGGTGACTGGAACTTCCCGTCTGAGATACAGCCGCTATAGGTGCTGGGTGACTGGAACTCCCCGTCTGAGATACAGCAGATGGTATCTCTTCCTCCTTAACAGTATGAGGCATCACTTCTTCCTTAACAGTAGGAGGTGTCTCTCTCTTGGGTACCATCTGTTAAGATAGATAAAAACAAATAATATAATTGATAACATATATTACTTAAGACATACCCTTAATAATGCGGAATGGAAGAAATAGATGACTCACAAAGAATATAATTGATAACAGATATTAATTAAGACATACCCTCAGCAGCCCTGCCTATAAATTGTTTGTTGTAGTATAATAATAATACGAATCATAAAACATGAGAGTATAATAATGATACTAATCATAAAACTATTCAAACACAAATCTCATACATATGATTTAGTTTATCAGTCACAAGTTGCTTCTTATAACTATCTGTATAAAACTTGTTTATAAACTACACTAATATTGATCACAAATTAGTAGGAGAGATCACAGTTTTTATCACTCACTAGGTGCAAAGCATCTTTGCCATGGAACAAGAGATATGGGGTTCATAGGAGACTCTGGCCTTTGGGATGTCATTGATCTCAAAACAAAGTTTATAAACAAGTTTTCATGTCCTTGCTGCTACAACTTCTGAGTGCAATTTGAATAAAAATATTACATAATTTTAATAGCTGACACCAGTTTATATACTATATTTATACTGTACTCCCGATGAGGTTTTACTTTCATAAATCACCCATCAAATAAGATATTCACACCGAGTTTGATCATAAAATTCTATATAACTTTGAAAAAATATGCCAAATGTAGTTTGGTACACTTGATATGAGGCCTGGCATCTTCTTGAGGTTTTTTTATTAACTTTTTTATGGGTGCTAAGGAATTTTCCAATCCCCAAAGATATGGGTTTTGAATGATAGAGATTCCCTTCTATCGCTCTTATTTGACTCTTGTTTGCTGCAATCAAGGTTAGATTGGACGAGATGGGAGGTGCCTCAACCTAATATGTTGTTGAACTCTAAATTCATAAGTACCCAGTCCCCAACCTGCTTATCTCTGGACTGATCATCCACATCAAGTATGTCCACAGGAGAACAAATCATTCCAGTTACAACAACAACTTAGTTTTGCAAAGAAAAATAGGAAAGAATGACACAACTTTCCAGACAAATAATGGGCATTCAATTGTCCAGTGCATATTTTGAAGTAAGGCATTCTTCTGAGCTAGTTTATACTTTTGAATCATGCTAGAATATTGGATAATTTAATTTCTATAACTCATGAATTTTGGGTAACCCATAATAAACCAATAAAGTATACTTTAAATTGAAGTGCCCAATGGATTACAATAAATTATCATATACCAAACTTGCAAGTATAATTGCTATATGGACATCAATTAGTATCTATTTGGTTTGAGTGACATCAAACCAATAGTTAAGACTCTAATAAAAAGCCCACTATACCATCTTAATGGGTTGACTCCAGGACCAAGGTGTTCAAGTAAATGACATTACTGATCGACTAATACAAGTGATAGAATGAAACATTATAAAATTTCTGGGAGGATATATATATATTATATTCTTTTTGTTTATTTTTTTATTTATTTATTTACTTACTTCCTTCGGGGAACAGTAACTCAAAGGATTTATTTACTTATTTTTATATACTTTTATTTTTATTTTTAAAAAAAATTCTTTTTTTCTTTCTTTTTAGCTAATTGCTTTCATATATTCTTTTAGATAATTATGTTATAATTACTTTATTACTATTTTTTTATTTATCTACTACATAATAATTTTATTTGTTTACTCGATATTTTATATATTTATATTTATTTTAATATTTGTATTATAAAGCATACATCTATTCACCTCATTTATCTATATACTATTTATTTCTTAGTTAATTTATATATAAACCATTACATGTTTATAAGCTTTTATACTAACGTATATATATTTAGCCTTCAATGTAGGAAGACTTCCTGCGTCTTCGTGTTAGAGATTCCTGAAAGAAGAATGGAGCCTTAATCCTGATCAAAAACCCTAACCCTAACCCTAACCCCAGGTCAAAAAACCTAACCCTAACCCTAACCCTAGGTCCTCATCAGTGTCTGTGTCTGTATCAGTGTGTGTGTGTCGTGTCTGTGTTAGTGTCACATGTGTGTCCTGTGAGAGGGAGAGAGAGAGAGAGAGAGAGGGGGGGTTAGGGTTTACCTAGAGGAGGAGGAGGAGGAGGAGGGGGGAGGACGCGGCCGGAGGGGGGAGTACGCGGCTGGAGGCGGGTTGCCGGGAGGGAGGAGGGGGCACCGGAGGGAGGAGGGGAGCCGGAGGGGGAGGACGCGGCCGAGGGGGGTCACCGGAGGGAGGAAGGAGGAGCCGGAGGGGAGAGATCGAGAGCAGATTTGAATTTTGGGAGAGGGAGAGGGAGAGGGAGAGATCGAAGGAAATGGGGGGAATCGGCCCTAAGTAAAAACTTTAGCGACGTTTTTAGCGACGCCAATAATGACGTCGCTAATTTAGAATTTAGCAACTATTTAGCGACGCCAATAATGGCATCGCTAATTTACGTCGCTAATTTAGAATTTAGCGACTATTTAGTGACGCCAATAATGACGTCGCTAATTTACGTCGCTAATTTAGAATTTAGCGACGTTTTTAGCAACGCCAATAATGACGTCGCTAATTTAGCGACGTTTAAGACGTCGCTAATGACGTCGCTAAATGTTCAAAATATATACGTCGCTAAAAACGTCGCTAAACGTCGCTAAATAAAACATATTAGCGACGTTTAGCGACCTAAATTGAACTTATAGCGACTAATCTTTTAAAAACTGAATAAAAGTCGCTAAATGTCGCTAAATGTCGCCAATTAGCGACGTCTAGCGACGTTTTTACATAGAGTCGCTAAATTAGCGACGTTTTTAAATAGAGTCGCTAAAAAACGTCGCTAATCCCGCTTATTCTAGTAGTGACTTTCCCCCTGTCTCTCACCCGATCCCTCCCCCGCCTTCCTCTACCCGGGTGGAAGCCCCCCTCCCCCGCCTTCCTCTATGCATGGAAGCCCCTCCACCCATGGGTGTCGTCGACATTTCCTGCGGGTTTGCCTGCGGGTGTCGTCAAACCCATCGTTGGATCGTAGATAATCAGAGAGGAACTCTTCTGTGATCCTCTGATTTCAATCTAACTGTTATTTTGAGATTATAGAGCATACTTTCTGGAAAGCTTTGCACAAATATCTATTTCTAGTCCTTTTTTGGCAAGTTTTATCCATCGTGCATTTCTCATGCCGCATGAGTTTGGGGGTGTACAGATAGATGGAAATAGTCATGATCGCATGTAGGCGCACGTCACGTGTTTGAGTTGCGTTTGACCTCGTCCATGTGTGCAACTGTGGAGATGGGAACACCTGTGACTAGTTAGGAGTTGAAAGAGATACTGGAGGGGGTGGCTAAGATGTTTCAGGCCAAATTAGAGGAGATCTCATTCAGTAGGGCAGTCGTGCCCGCACCCAAAATATCGCAGGTGATAAAGAATATAGAGTTGCTGCCCAATGACATCAAACTTGAGGAGACGAGAAACTACCTAAGTTGGTCTAAGTCACTCCCCGTTTTCGATATGTATATTTGGAATATATTTTTATTTTAGCATGGTTGCATGTGCATGGAGACTAGACTCATTCTTTGGTTTAACCTTGCTCATGGTTTATTTTGTGGGTTGGTTCAAGTCATGAGAACCCTTGGTTCAACCCTCAACCCTACCATATAACCCAATATTTTCTCTCTCTCTCTCTCTCTCTCTCTCTCTCTCTCTCTTCACTTCTTCATTTCTCACTCTCTCTTTAGTTTTTTCTCCTCATTTTCATAGACAAGTACACCTTGCATGAGAAATGGAGAAACCCTCTATATTATTGTTCCATTATGTTTGTAATGTGTTTCTTAGCAATTTTAGAACTTGGAGTTTTCTGATTTTATGGGTGGTTTTGAGTAGATCTACATTTCTAACTTAGGATTTTTATGAGTTTTATGAGTTTTTTTTGGTTTTGATCTATTAATAATATATTTTAGAAAATAAGTTTTTGCTACATGATAGAGCATTCAATTTAGAGCATTTTGGATTTTGGTTCACCCAATTTGGACTTAAAATAAGAATTTTATGGACAAAATAAGATTTTAGTTTTTGGAGCTTTCGCCATGGCCGAACCTGCTGTTTGGAGAAGACAAAGTCTTCATGCGGCCAGCGAGTTATGCGGCTGAGAGTGCTATGCGGCCCGAGAGGGTTATACGGCCTGAATTCTTGCCGCATACTGACAGTATGTGTCCATCTTGTTGGACGTATGACTACTTATTTACACAAGTGTCCTTGAATACCATGTGTTTTCACTCGTTAAACGAATGAGAAATTTACTAAGTCCAAGACCTTCATGCGGCATCGAACTCCATGCGGTACCGACACTTATGCGACATTGGAGAGTATGCCTCCACTATTTTCCTTGGCCGCATGACTCTGAAACCGTGACATGTTTCTATGATTTTTGTCTTTTCTTCCTAACACACTTTATGACTTGTCACATCAATCACTTTATGTCACATCACTGACACTTCATTCATTGTCTGTCACTTCAACACTTATCCTAAGGAGTAGTCTTTAACCCTGAGCATGCGACACTGACTTCATATGCGGCAAAGAGGTTCATGCGGCCTGACTTCATATGCGGCCAGGACTTGTTATGCGGCCTAGAGTCATATGCGGCTTGGACTTCACATGCGGCCTAGAATCATATGCGGCTTGGAATTTCCATGCGGCCTTGCTTGTTTTGATTGAATATTTTTTGTTCTTTTATGACCCAATGTATAATTGATAATTTGACTCGAATACTGTATCAGTGCTGATACCACTATTGCCTAATATTTGTCCATGATTTAATGTGCGTCGAGGTGCGACACATCGCGTCACGTGTTAAGTGATTATATTTGTGTTGTGCATCGAGAATGCCTCCAAATTCCTGAACATGTGATATTTTAAATATATATTGTTTCTCCAGTACGGACATAATAAGCGAGTCAACTACCAAAGCGTAGCTAGAATATTGATTGTCTGAATGTTGCATACACGCTCGGATGAATCCAGATTTGACTTCCATGGATTCGTATCTAGCGTGCCCGTACTTTGTACGATATCTTAAGGAAAATTAGCATGTGACCATGCCTTGATATTTCAAACACAATATAGGGCTAATTAGGTAACTAAAAGTGGTAGTAACATTAGAGGGAATGGTATCCCGAGATCATGCAAACGAACCTTTCCATAGAGATACATTCTAAGTGCGTTGTGGGTTGGCCACCACAGATACTATATATCATCTGTCTTAGTGGAGTGCGTGTTTGCCATTTAAATTAAAAAGAATTTGATTAACAAACTTGAGAGTACATAGTAGAGTCCTAAGAGATAATCTAAGTGCAAATTTGTTTTGATCTGAGGGTGACGATGGAGGGTTAGGAGTGTAGCAACTCTCTTTACTCCGTGGACGATCCAGACGCAGAAACTTCTCTCCTTGGTTCTAGTGTGAATCCGCAGATTGCCAACCAGCCCTTTGTATGGGTGTGGTACCTTGCTATTTAGAGCCGCCCTATGGACGTGCTATAGATGCCGCATATCTCTGTTCTTGGTGGCTGTATGGGATTCCTTCAGCAGAATACGGCCGTAACGGAAGCCGCATGGTGCGGGCAAGCCGCTACTTGGGTCTGGTTCGATTTTTCTATTTTGAAGAGATCTCGGGACTGTTGTGTACATAACTCGATCAATTGGACACTTGGTCAACATTAGCTGTGCGAAAAATCTTCTTCACTTGTAACAGAAAATCTTGTGAGTCGAGAGCCGCATACTGTTGTAGTCGCATATAAGCTTTCGTTTGGCCTTGATCGGAATGACCCTCTAGCCATATGGACGAGGCCGCATGGGTCTTGAAGCCGCATATGCACTCTTGTTTGGCCTTGGTTAGGTGGACGCTCTGGCCGCATGATGTCGAGGCCACATGGGTCTTGAAGCCGCATATGTAGGACACGTGGCATGGCCTGTCTGTCGAGGCAATTAATGTACTGATGTGACTTATTATCTTTTTCTGAGTCATCGTATGCACGGATTCTAAAGTATCTCAGGTTGATGAGTGAGGTGTCAGAGATTCTGACAGACATCAAAATATGGGTCAGGGATCTTATGCGACCGCCCTGCTCTGTGGTCGTTCAGATTGCATATAGAAACTGCATTGAGTCAAAGTCGCATGGGGCCAGTGACGCAGGAAATGCTTGAAGTCTGGAACGCATTGAGCCAGAGACGCATGTAACACATAGAGTCTGGAACACATTGGGCCAGAGACGCATAGAACACATAGGGTCTGGGCCGCATTGGGCCAGAGACGCATAGATATTTTATCGTTTTCTACATTTGTAGCATTTGAACAGATGTATACGGTCAGAAGTAATTATGAAAAAGCTGTCAGCACGGATTCTAATCAGTGGTGCATGATTCGAGGCGGTCAGAATGACTGTCTGTTTTGTCAGAGTCATAAATGCTCTTGATGTGACTGTAGGGACGATGCGTCACAGGACGGTATGCGTCTTGGGACCTCATACATCCGAGGGTGTCACGCGTCCATTGTTGTTATGCGTCCACCGCAATTATGCGTACCTTACTTATTTATTGACTGTAAACTGGAGCGCATGGAGGAATTTTCATGCTTCTACAAGACCCCCTTCAAAGTTTTCAGACTTGGCTAAGTCAGGAATACTTTGAATAAGAAGCATAAATTCAGCACGCATTCAATGTCTATTTTCATCATATTGATGCATGTAGAAGTTGTCGCATGGAGGGCTCTGCCATGCTGTCAAATCTGCATTAAATAGTGAGATTTTATTCTATCTTTGTGCGGATCTCTTGGGATTCTGCGCCTACTCTTGACACGGGGCTCGAGGCATCGGTTTTCGAGGAGATAAAAAAGGATCACGCGGATCGAGGTGTTAGGTTTATCTCATTAATCGCTCGGTTCATTGTCTCGATCGCTTTATGCAGTTTTGGAGCCTATAAATAGGCAGTCAGGGGGAGAAAGATATCTCCTTGCGTCGTTTCCTCTTTTTCTTGTGAAGGATGTCGAAGGCTACGACTCTCCTCGCCGAAGAGTTTGTCAGGGGTGGTCTCGCTCCGTGGCCTCCTGATCTGGATACTTTGCTTGGAGGTAAGCTAGTACCGCCCTTCTCACACTGGGATGTGAAGGACACAAAGACGCCAGTACACTGTCTTGCTGCAAGAAACTCGTCTTGGGCATGCGCAGTCATCTACCATGTGAACGAGTACTCCTCCGTAACATGCGTGTCGAGTTTTGGCATGGCCGCATGGGTGGGGGGTCGTCTGCTTTCATGCGCGCAGGGCTCTATATTTGGCTCGACCGCATGGATGAGACCTCCTCTTGATCACACGTGCAGACTCGGTCATGCGTCACTATGGTCGGGCAACATTGTATAGTAGCTGTGTCTTTACGCGATCTTCGCTTGGGACTAATGCATATATTCTTTTTGCAGGTTCTGTCCTCACTCCCGATGCTCATGGTGGAACATGGAAGGATAGCATAACACCCGTTGTTCGGGATGAGAACCTACCTTATGCGGTATTTCTCCAGGATATGCGGTTAGTTCGACAAGAACTAATCCAGGAAACGAGAACAAACATCCTGCGTCATGAGCTGAGCTTCCCTTGTTTATGCAGCGCGTCAGCTGCCTTTCTCCCTTTTATGTGGTTCACTATCAACCAGGAGGCTGCGGGGTCGATGACAAAATTTGGATTAATTGTTATTCCTGTAGTCGATTTTCCCATATGGTTATAGAGCGTCTTCTCCTTCTCTTTCCTTGCTATCCATCAGCATGGATTTTCCATATACTGAGGTTTGCACTGTGGAGTAGTAAGCCAGAAAGCCTTGAGTTCTGCTGTTGGGCCCAACTTGTGCCAGTAGCGACGATAGCATTGAGGGGCACTTCTAATAAAAAAAATTTGTATCAGCAAGACTTCATAAAAAACCCTTTAAAATAGGTTTCCATCATATGTACTCATGACCTTGAATATTAATAAAAAATCTTGAATGTAATGGATTTCCATCTTATGTACTCATGATCTTGAATATTAATAAATGACATCTCTCTCCTTTTTCAGAATATGTTATGGACTTTTGGGTATTATACTGGAGATAATATAAATACAGTACCATACCATAGCTTTTTAAGAATATCCTACTGGAGGATTTTGGTGGACCTATTTCCCTTTTTCGCCTTTTAGTGTAAGTAATATATTTGAGATAAGCCCTGCCAGAGGTAATATGGACGTGGCAAAATATGACTCTGTGAGGATAGTGGAGAGACATAGTTCAAAGGAAATATGGACTTGAACTAACTTTTTCTTCGCTAGGGAAAAGGAAGTGATGTGTAGTGAAAAGGAGGAAACTCGGGTGCTGAGAATTGGGGGTTTGGTTGCAAGGGTATTGAGTTCAGGTGTAGGCTATGCTCAGGCAAGTAGTTGGCAGCAAGGTTACTGCCAGTTGCAGTAGTCCTAGTGCACAGCCAGGTTGAGGGGAAGGTGGAGATTGTATAGTGAACAAAGTGGATCGAGAGTGTGCAAGCATTAGCCACTGCCAGCAGAGTTTGGTGTTGATGGTTGCTTGTGCAGTCAATGCAGAGATTTTTTGTGCAGTGTAGGTGCACTTGTGGGTACCTGTTTATAGATATTAAGTGATGGATTTGAGTGTGATGTGTGTAAGAAGAGTCTCATAGGAACTGCAGTTGCAGTTGTTGTTAAGGGGACTTAGGTTCATATATTACAGAATGATAGAAGCAGTTTAGTGTTGAAGGGAGTGTTCATACCTAGTGAGTGTGGGTTTATAGGACTGATACCAAGACTAGTATCAATGTGTATTTAAAGTACCTTGGTAGAGTCAAATAGTAGAGGTATGGGTATCAATATACCAAATGGGTAAGGCTAAGATAACACTGGTTATTAGGTAATGCTAGTATTCATATACTAAGGTATTAATTAGATATATAATCATAGATACCAAGATTACTAATATAGTTAATAACTAGTACCTAGAGATACCTTAGGAATATAGCTAGTGTTATTGATACCAACTAGATATGACCTCGTATCACCTAGTATCTACTAGTATGGACTAGTAATCAACCTAGAAGCTATGTATGGACCTAAAACCAATATATTTTCCTAGTTTGACCTAGTTTGACCTAGTACGACCTAAAAATGGCCTAGAAAGCATATTTTGACTCATTTTAGTTATTTATCACTTTATTACACCTAAATTGATATGCCATTCATATATAGGATTGTGTGACACCAGATCGGACACCGTGTTGTACCATTTGCTCAGGACCAGAGACGAGTACATTCTCTGATAGTTTTTTTATTTGATAGTCTCTATATTACATGTATTTAGTATTGAGATATTTGATTCCTGATACAATGGTTACTCGGATTGGTATACGTGGATCCTTGTCATGAGATATTATTGTGATTACTCAGTGATCTCCGTATCGTGCTTCATAATTACTCGGTGATTATCGTGATATCTTTGTGATTATATAGACCATGATCATAGTGCATGATATTATTGACCGTGCATTATGATATATATGTTATAATGTGTCATGATTTGGATCCGTGTACTAGTCGGAGGTTAGAAAAGTATTAGTGGATATGTGATCATACTTTATAGCCCGTGATTTAGTGTAGCCCATGATAGCTAGAAGATCATGCAACTCAAGTGTGGTCACGCTAGCTCACTATTTATATATAGTCCGTGTTAGGCGCAAGCCGATCATATATTTTACTAATATTTTAAGGCACATATTATTATTACATTTTTTTTATTTTAATTCATTACATTGATGTTCCTCACCATATTGTTCTCAGTTTATTTCTATTACTTACAATGATACTCCTTCTTGTGATATTTACTAGTTCAGTTACTTTCTCATTTATTTTTATTGTTATTGATGTTTCATGGTTTCTGTTAATTATTGGAACTGCTATTGGGTTGTACTTCGCTCCAATCCTGGCTGGATATATTTTTCAGATGATTCATTAGAGGACTGATGTCCTACACATTATGGGCCACAGGATGGCGAGCCAGTTGAGTTAGCACCCATTGATCATGTTGAGCTAGTGACAGCAGTCGAAGAGACTTAGCTAGTTAATTTATGATATTGTATTTGTCTCATGTTAGACATTTTGGCATGTATTATATTTGAGACCATTTTGTTGAGATTAGGCTATTGGACTTGGACTTGTGATGTATTATGACTTTGTATTTTATTTCTTCTATTCCATATCATACCATATCTTCCTCTAGTTTTATATTGTGATTGAGTATTGATTGCCATTATGTTATTATCTTATTGTCTTCCATTTAGAGTTGAGATAGCATGAGAGGTAACTTATATATTATGTGTGAGATGTTTAGATAGTATTGTTGACCTAGACAGCGTTCTACCGCCGATGATGTGGCATAGGCTGGACGTACCCACGTACTCGTGCCCCTACACCGGGTGCAGGTCATGACACTCAAGGACACACTTTTAAGCGATGTTACCTTTTAGACTTATCACTGTCCAACCCTATTCGGCTCCATCCGTAACACATTCACAAGCACCATATTCAGATTCTCCATGGCAACTGCGTGCACACTCAACATCTCTTGAGACCACCGATACCCCCACTTGGTAACTTGATAGTGGAACATCACGCAATGTCACCACATACTTGAATAATATTTCAATTTTCACTCCTTATGCAGGGTCTAATAACGTTATGATACACGATAGCTCAATTATTCACTTTATCCATACTGGTTCTATCAAAGAACCTCATTTATATCTATCAATTTTGCTATACTAATCATGTTTCTTTGATTTCTTAACCAATGTTTTCATGCGAAGGACCTCGGCACGGAAGCTATCCTTTTCACGAAAAAAATAAATATAAATATGGCGTCTATGAGTGGCCAACCTCCTGATCACCAAAATTGTCTTCTCCGCTTGTTGTCTTTTCCAGGGTCAAGACCACTTCGTCCGAGTGGCACTCTAGATTGGGTCACCATCATCACCTATTCTACAACATATTTCTTAATCTTATTCTATGTCACAGAAATCTTATTGTACGTAATGCATGTCTCAGAAACAAAAGTCACAAACTTCATTTTAATTTCTACGTCCAGAATTGTTTTATCTTATCCTTTACAAATTATATTTTTTGATGTTTGGACTTACTACGTTTATTCTGTTAATGATTTAAGGTATTATTTCTTTTATTGATCATTTTATACGTATGTCTAGTATTACCCCTTAAACAAGAAATCTCATGTCTGTAATATTTATTTTGCTTCAAAGCACTAGTAAAAAAATCACTTCAAAATCTCCATTGTCACTATTTACTCCGACAATGGTGGAAAATATCAAGCATTAGATCAATTTCTATCTATTCATGGAATTTCTCATTTTACCTCTTCCTTACATACATCTTAACATAATGGTCTCCTCGAACGCTGATATCGACATATTGTTTAAACCGGACTTTCTCTATTCACTTACGCCTCACTTCCACTCACATACTGTAACTATGTCTTTGTACAGTTGTGTATCTTAATAATCGAATGTCTACACCTACACGTTTTTTCTCTCTCTCTTTATGAGTCTCTTTTTTGCTTTCCATCAAATTACACAAATTAAGCTCAGTATCTTTGAATGTTTATGCAATCCATGCCTTCGTTAATATTCTAGTCACAAACTTTGGTCTAATATGTACGATGTTAACTTTCTTGAAGTCTTTCTAGATCACATATGCAAACCTCGAAGACATCATATGGTATATAAGAAAATGGTCAAATCCTCTATAATCAATTCTAGCTATTTGGGACAACAATCCTTGCCCACATGTTAGTGACGCAGGCATACGAGTATGTTCTTGTCACGTATAACTAGATATTTTTCTATAATTATTGTTATTTGATTTTTTTAGCTGAAGTGAAACTATGTAAAAAAAAAAAAATTGTGCTTGGAGCTTGATGATGGATGGGTTTATATGAAGATTTGACAAGATAGGACATATATGCCAAGTCTTGTAACTAGAGTATCTACTACCTTGCCTAAAAATAATCATGACAGTTGACAACTATACAAGGTTCACACACTTATAAAAATTTTAACGAAATATACGTGCTAGTATGAGTGTCATAATACTAACATATCATTATATGACTTGTTTGCTAAAATTAAGTAACATTCCATGCAGCGGGTCTCAAAAACATTGGATAGGCTGGAGTCCATTCCAGCCCACCAGTAACTCCCCAAGTGTTGTGTAGTAAAGGAAGTTTATGAATGAGAGACATTTAAAACAAGATAAAAGCTCAAGATAATAGACAATATTCTCCAATTTGTATATTCCCAAGTGTAAAGGTGCGACTGGTCGACATATCATTCCTTCAATCCTTAGTAAGATTTTTATCTTGTATTCTTCTCTCTTACTAAAATATTTACAGTAATGCTACAGTTACAATCAAATACTTACAACCCTTTTACAATAGATCACGTGGCATCACGTGGTCAGTTTCCATTGAGGGAGGGGGGAAGAGGTGGGGCCGGATGGAATCCGTATGTAAGGAGGGGGAGAGAGATTTTAAAAAGCTTGTAAAGCTTTGGTTGTAAACTTAGCATTATTGAAATATTTAAGTCCGGTGATTACTCAAAAAAAACATGTAGTGAACACTTGTCCTAATCAAGGATAAAGCAAGTACACTTACAAAACTTCAACCTGAGGACTCATTGTGAGAAGGGTGCCTACCCTATTTGAAATTTTTGAGGATAAGAAAAGAACAGAAATAAGAGCCACAAAAAGAGGGTAGAAAGCGCAATAGTTTGCTTAGTCGTCACCCCAACTTTCTTCACACTTTTACCATGTTTCGATGACAGGTGGGCTAAATATTAGTGCAAGTACGTCAATAATTCATGAGATTGTGGTGTCAAGCAAACGCGAGGAAAAGATAAATAAATAAATAAATAAAATAGTAAAGAGTGGTAGAAGAAAAAAAGAGGAGAGGAAAGAATGAGATATTGGATAATGAGTAGGACTTTGAAAGGGCAAAGAATCAAATAACGCCCTCCCGAGGCCACAAAAGCGAACTTGTGGCTCACAAACCCCCTCACTTGTACTCCCCTACCGTTAAAAAATAACACAGATAAAGAAATCTATTCCACAAAACACAAGCAAAGCAAAGCAAAGCAAAGCAAAGCAAAGCAAGCAGAATACCAACAGAAGAAACCACCCCAAATATCTCGGATATCTCTGCCGATACTGCTGGAGGACCATGCCGGAGATCAGGGACCCCGCTATCAAGCTCTTCGGGAAGACGATTGCGCTGCCGGTGAACGACGGTGGCGGAAGAGCTCCCGAGGACAAGGTAGGAAATTCTTCAAGGGTGTTCAGTTCTATGATTTCAGGAGTTTTTACGAATTTTAATTTGTTGGGATGGAACTTCTTTTAGATGCAACCACGAGAATAAATTTGTTCGGTGGTTCACTAACTAAAGATGATCGACATTTTTAGTGAAAGATCAAATAAGAATACAGATTCCGGCCAGCCTAGAACGGATCGGAAGTCCGCAAACTTATACAGAATGTTTTATTCCCAATTATATTGGGTTTTGCTTTGTAGGTGTGTTCAGAGCCGGCCAGAGGATTGGGTTGTCCTATCCGTTGTCGTTGATCCTTATTATGGGGTAGTTCAGGTGGGCCATTCATAATCCGACCACTTGTAGGGTTACGATGAGTTGGAGAGTTGTTCAAGTTCGTAGTCTTATTCTCAACAGGGTGTCTTAAGTTGTCTTTTTTTTTTTTTTTTTTTTTTTTAAGTTCGTAGGAGCTTTTTCATTCTGCGGCTAACATTATTTTCGTTGTTTACGTCTTCAACTTTATCTTTGATTATTTACGACTTGATAAATGAGTTAAATCTGATTCTTGTCACCAAAAATCATTTGAGAAGTAAAATTTGGGAAATTGATGCTTTGGATACAATCTTTTGTGATTGTATAATCAATCTTGTACATGTCATCACATATTCTAAACATTTAGACCAGCAAATTTTGATATGAATAATTGGGAAAGAGTTGATTTCTCATAGATATCATTTTCTGGATTTTAGGGTCATCCAAGTAAGGAAAGCACCATTGCATCCAAGGACAGAGAACAAGAACCTCTAAACTCAGATGAGAAAAGTGAGCCTTTATCTGCAGATGACCACCACAAACATTCTTCCGACGATGATCAGGAAGCCGAACCCGAGAAGAACTCGAACCCCAAAGAAGAACGGAACGACCCGAGCAATCCACAAGAGAAGACGCTGAAGAAGCCCGACAAGATACTCCCCTGCCCTCGATGCAACAGCCTCGACACCAAGTTCTGTTACTACAACAACTACAACGTCAACCAGCCCCGCCACTTCTGCAAGAACTGCCAGCGGTACTGGACTGCGGGCGGCACCATGAGGAACGTGCCCGTTGGGGCCGGACGACGCAAGAACAAGAACTCCCTCGCCTCCCAGTACCGCCACCTGGCCGTGTCCGACGTCAGTCTCCAGGCCCTACTCCCTGACCAGCTTCACCATCAGTCCCTTAAGTCCAAAGGCACGGTTCTCAGCTTCGGTCCTGACGCCCCGCTACAGGATTCGATGGCCTCTGTTCTGAACCTTTCGGAGAAAACTACGAAGAACTGCCATCGGAACGGAGTACTCCACCGTGCGGACGAGCAGATGGACGAGCAGTCGAGCGTGTCTTCGGTGGCTCCTTCGAGCTGCAACGACGAGGGGGCTGGAGCCAGTGTGAGTGAGCCTTGTGTTCGGAATTGCCAAGGTTTCGCTCCCCAGGTCCCGTTTCCTTGGCCATTTCCGTGGAATCCTCCTGCTGCAATATGCGGTCCGAGCTATCCGATGCCATTTTATCCCCCCGCTGCGGCCTACTGGGGCTGCACGCCGTGGAGCCTGCCATGGCTGCAGACTCTGCCTTCTCCTTCTCCTTCTCCAACCAGTGTATCGTCGGGATCAGGGCCTAATTCTTCGGCATTAGGCAAGCATTCGAGAGAGGAGGATGCCGTTCTTAGAGATAGCGGCTCGGAGGAAGGAGGTGATAGTGTCAAACAGAGCAATCAGGAAGGATGTCATCGCCTGTGGATACCGAAAACTTTGAGGATTCATGACCCGGAAGACGCAGCAAAGAGCTCCGTGTGGGCGACGTTGGGCTTCAAGAACGACAAAACCGACGGCGGCCAGGGGATCTTCAAGGGCTTCCAGACTAAGGGGGAGCTGAGAAGAACTCACTTAGGAGAGGCTAATTCTCAGGCCTTACATGCCAACCCTGCGGCCTTGTCGCGGTCCGTCAACTTCCAGGAGAGCAGTTGAAGCGAGCCGAGGCTGCCGACGTATGGTTATAAATTGGTCACATAGAAGCAGCCCAGGTTTCATGAAGACAGCTGAGAGCAATCGACGCAGTTCCATCGAAACAAAACCATTTCAGGGTTGCGAGGTTATATGCGTAATGCATGTACATATCTAGTGAGGAAACACAGACTTTAACAAAAATGCGTCGCTTACTCGCACGAGCCACCACCTGCCGCCACATCACCCCTCCTGTTCCGCCGTCCACTGTTTGACGTCTCTGCCTCCCCCCCCCCCCCCCCCCCCCGCTCCGCCGTACTCTGTCGGCGAGTACTGCACGAGCCAAAAGGCACGGTTGGAAAATTAATCAGCAGCAGATATACTAAACATAAATGCTGCCTACTTCAGTATTCAGTGAAGAAGAGGATGCCTTTTTTGTAGCTTGATTGTGTAAAAAAATGTCTTCTTGCTTGCTTCTGACCTTGTGAATACAAAATGTGGATGTTTCTTTATAGGAATCTACGTTTTGCTTGTTAATAATTTGAAAAATCAAAAGAATGTATACATTCTAAATGGTCACATAAATGTTTTCACACTAAACATGAAGGAGAAGGAATACGATAATCTGTGCTCTTGATGGATATATCCTAAGAACGAACACTCCTCTCGGATACCTATCAGATACAGAACAGACATTCTAAAATATATTATGACACGTTTGACATATCAAAGCTAAAAACAGAAAAATTGCATATGTGCTTGAGCTACCTCTGCTCCAATGTAATTACTATTCAAGCTACTGATAATTGGAGGTTTACGACTGAAACATGCTTTATAAAGACAGTGGTACATCAAGGAGTACATCCCATTTTGGGTATGGATGAGGAACATGGTCAGTTGGGGAGGTCACTCAGCTTTTTGTGCTACAAAATAGATGAAGAAGCAGATTAAAGTGACCAGGAAAAAGGCAGCACAGTACTGTTGGTTGCTGGTAGGAGAGAAAAAAGGTTAGTTGTATCTAGCTAAAAGTAGGGACATCTCATCCTCTTTGAGCGGATAACCATGAATTCCTGCCACACAAGAAAGACTGAGAGAATCCTTTTTTTTTCTTTTCCCTTCCCTTTCATGGGCCACTATGCAATCAACCTATTGGGAAAGGTGGCGCAGAAGCACCAAAAGATGTCTACTTTTCCGAATTGACAAAGTGGAAAGAAAGGCATTTTCTCTTTTTTGCAAGAAGCTCGTCTTTCCTTTGCTACCACGTATTGGTTAGGACTGTACTAAAATAGAGGAGCTTCTCAGAGAAATCTCATTCTGAGATGAGTTCTTATGTAACCATAGGTTTATGCTGTAATTTCTTTAGGTACTGATGAGTAATATACAGTTGTTTAATTAGCATGATAATGTAGCTTAACATTGATTGCAAACATATATTTTTGTACACACGTACAAGAGCAGAATAACTGTATGTCATCACTGGACTGCTTGTTTTCTTCTTGGTGGCAACTGCTTCAAATAGTTTCAGTTAACCAAATTGCTAAAAGTTATACTAGACTAGGGGTGAGCTTTGGTTTTATTTGTTAGTCCCGAAGCCAAATCAATGTAGAGGAGATCCACAAAGTAGAGACTCACAAGAGTTCGTCTCTACAATAGTTGGTGCTCTGAGATACACATAAAAGATTCTCTACAGTGACACAACTCTATAGAAGCACTAAACCAGGAACCGGTTACAAACTGACGACCAAGGAAAAATCAAATACACCAAGAACCAGAAAATCGTTCTTCTCTTTACGTTCGCAGACGCTACAACGAGAAAGAATGGGAACAAGAAAAGAAATACAAAGAAGGAAACTTCTTGCTGGGGTGATCACAACCACCGGAGCTCAAGGCAAGATTCGCGCTATACGACGAACTGCCCCCAGGATCCAATAAGTTCACACGAGAACTACTGAAACGCTCTTGGTCACCTTCGGATCACTCGAAAAATACTTTGTCGAAGGGTGCTCACTGCGGACGCATAATACTCTGGTGCTATTCTCCCTCTCTCAAAGAAAGAGAAGCTCATATATATATAGAGAAAAACAGCACATATGCGGCCTGAGAAAGCTCAAGGCCGTATATGTGCTATCCGACACCAGGCCGCATGCGTAGCCGTAGCAGCATGCTTCGCCGGAGCCTCATGCGGCGCCGCCGCCGCAGGTCACGTTGCACATGACAACGCCGTCAAACGTCGCCAAGCGCCGAAAGTAGCAGCAACTATGCATAGACACCCTCGAGCCGCATACGCTGTATAAACTGAATGGCACAGATAACCATGCGCCGCCAATAGCTAACCATTTTCCCTCCATATGCGACTCGCTCATACAAACTCAATGGCCTCATAGTTCCAGGCCGTATAGCCCCAGGACGCATAGCTCCTAGCAAAATAGCGTCTGGCCGCATAATGCCTCGGCCGCACAATGCAACAAAGCATGCGCCCGAGCAAACAACTGTGTATGCAACTCACGCATAAAATGAGCGAACGAGCGCCATGCAACAATGCTGACGTGCTAAGTGCAAAGTGTGCCAACAAAGCGCCACTTTGCGCCCTTGAACCCGATCCCGAGTCCGAGTCCGAGTCGCTAAGCCCTTTCGGGACTTAGCTCCTAAGGAAAACTTTTCAAAGCTGGTGACAAAAAAATATTAATGGGGTTCACACTTAATACCCCTAGAAAAATCAACCCACATGGGCCACCACCCTATGTAGATATACCAATACTAAGAAAAGCTATATATTGAGATATACACATTGGTCGTTTTTTAATGTCACGTCCTAGTCCCAAAATACCAAGGGACTAGCCTCGTGGCAATGGCCAGCAGCAAAACTCCAATGGGCAAACCCAATTTAATTGACCATTTAGAGTGCACTTAAGTTATAATACAACTACAATGGTCTACAATATATGTCATAGTCTATGTATCTAATTTTATCCACCAATTCATAAACAAGAGGCAAGATGATAAACCAGTCTCAACCTTCAATACCATAAATAAAATTGTCTATCACAATATAATAAATAAATATTACGGGGAACAACCCGTATCAAAATATTGAAAGAGAGAAATACTCAAACACACCAGTCCTATAGTCACAATATCCAAGTCCATATCTAAGAATCACAAGGCAGCATACATAAAAAGAATCTGAGAACTCAAGAGAAGTCCTCTGGTACCACCTCGTCATCGGTTGTTGGTACTATTTCGATATCATCTCCTGACCCGTAAACCTCGGGGTAAATCTCCTCGTCTATACCTGGAGATATAATCCATATCCAAGTCCTCAGGGGACATAACAAGGTACAATAAATACTCAAGCCAGAAGTAAACAGTATAATATTATAGAAATAGAAAAAGCTACTACGACCAACTATGTGATATGCAAATGAGAGTATAGTATCGTACCCCGGGCTGGTACTTACGAAAGATCTCAAGGAAAACTTTCGTAATCTAATAGTACACTCAAGGCTCCATGTGGGAGAACCAGGAGAAAGTTGTATATATATATATATATATATATATATATATATATGCACCTTAGATTCAGCAGAGGGAACCTAAAGCCTAATACACAATAAATAGTAATAAGTAAAATATGCCCAGAGCACGATGAAGACTCTTCCTACCAAATGTAACCTCACGTCTCAATCAAGACATGCAAGCTCATAACCTCTAACTATCAGCACAAGTCTTAGTCACTATGTATCACTATAATCATCCATATATCATGTATCATGTAGTCCTATCCAGAGTCCAAGTACCTCGAACAAATCGAGAAAGACTTTGTCACATGAATATCGTGTCCAGTTTTATATGGATGGATGTGCAAATAATATTTGCACCAACATGGGTTTGTAAATATGACTCTCTGACTACGTTATTCGACCCCGCAGAGGATGTCGATACCCGAATCTTGTTTGGACACAAAGTATCGTATGACGGCCCTAGGCTCAACAAGTACATCAACCAAACCACATAAATATAATGTCTAATGCATAAATAATATTAAATAAATAATTTAGAACTGTAAATATCTTGGCAAGGTACACTTGCCTGGTTCTGCAGTCAGTGGTGGTAAAAATGATCCCGCGTCCACTCATTCGGGATTCAATTGACCTATCAATCAATTAATACGCTTAAGGGTCCAATCACGAATTCTTGTAATTATAACTTAATTATATAATTTATTCGATGCCCTGCATAACCAAGTCCGTTATTATTTTTAACAACTTTGCTTATTTTTATAGGGTATCGGGACCTAGTTTCTTGGTTTTTGGCTTCCAAAATTTAAGTTTAAGCCCCAATTAAAGGACATGAACATAAATCATAATAAATTATATAATATTGATTTAAATATAATTTATATTTATTTTAAAAATTAATTTCCATATTTGACAAAATAAACTTATTTCAAGATTATGGTTACTTTAGTATGACTAGTTTTGTCCAAAACTTGTTCGGGACATTGTCTGTCCATTAGTAGGGTTGATATTTAAATAATTTTTTTATATCATATTATATTCTAATTTAATCTAAAAAATTATTCACATATTTATTCCATCCAAATTATTCTCTATTTACTAACAAAATAATGCAACAAAATTACCCGAAAACCTAGGCTAGTAGCCCTTAATTATAGGGTTCAGATTTAACATTAAAATAACAAAAAATAAATTTAAAATAATTAATTTCTAGCAAATAAATATCTATTAATTTATTTTTTAAATTAATAATGATTCCCTCAAGTAATCGCATTAAAAGTCTCAAAGTAGTTTTACCGACAAGCGAATTATCACCAACCTATCATGAAAAATTCATAGTTTCTAATATGAGAACAAGATGTCAAAATATGGGTTCTAAATCAATAATTTTATATAACCTAAAAGGATCATGCCACAAGATTTGAGAAAAAAAGATTAAATATTTATCGAAAACTTTGGAGGATTGGATGATGGTGCTTCTTTTTGTCCAAGAAATACTCCTTCTTGCTTGTGCTTGGCTTGCTACTCCCTTCTTGATGGGTTGTTGATGATAATTTAATTGAACTTTAGAAACCAACCCCCATGGTTTTAAGATCTTGAATGCAACATTAGCTTTTTTCTTCCAACCAACCTAGCATTCTCGACTTAGACGAGTCAAATTAGGCTCCTACCATGACTGTCCCTCACAAATTCGCAATCCCATGCCTTGTTTTGGTCGCACAACTTTCGTGATACAATTACAAGAAAATGATAATTAATTAACCATTTAGTCGTGGCGTACAATTTTAACACGCCACCCTAACCCATTACTTCCCATTAAATCTATGTTATGAGTCTAACTGGTCCTATTAAGCACATGACCCTCGAGTTAAGTTATTCGAACCCCTTGCACACTCCCAATTTAATATTAAGTAAAAAATAAAAAAATTAGATTTATTTAATTATTTAATATCCATTAATATTTAGTAAATACTATTGTTTAATTAATATAAATTGGTTGTAGATTATTTATTGGAGGAAATACAAATTTTTTAGATTTTTTCCAAGGACCTAACTATTTTTAGGAATTTTCTGTGTTTAATTATTGAATAAATAAAAGAAAGAAAAAGAAAAGAAAAAGAAAAGAAAAGAAAAGAAAAGAAACTAAACCTAAATATAAACCCATTAACCTTAACCCTACCCAAACCCAAATCCAAAACCAAAACCTAGTCCTAAACTCTAAACTAACTCCCCCCCCAACCCGCGTACAGGAACACCCTCCCTCTTCTCTCCTATATATATGTATACATATGTATATATACAAAATCCTAACCCTAACTATAATCCCACCTCCATCATCACCCACACCAGACCTCCGTCGTCGCCCCGCCGCCTCCTGCCGACCTCCGACCGCCGCCCGCATCGCCGCGCCAAGCGCCTGAGCACGCAGTCGTCGCCCCCCCCCCCCCCCCCCACGCGTGCGTACACACAATAGCTGCGGCCTCTCCTTCGCGCACAGCCTCCGCCCTCCTCGCTCGTCCAATTTGTGTTTCGTCTTCGCTGGTATGTTCACAACCTAACCCTCTAGGATTTCCTTCAAGTGGAACGAATTTAGGTACCCCAGTTTGATCAAAAAACCGACCGAAAGTTGGCCGAAAAACTATTCGAAAACAGTCCAGAATTTCGATCCAACCCCCCATGTTCATGCCCAATTTTCAACCATCTCGTTAATTATTTTTAAAATATAATTGAAGGGACTTCTTTAAAATATAATCAAGATTTTTACTATTCTTTTAGTTTTTATTAGTTTGCTATAATGGTTAAATTATTCTTGTTCCAAAACGACCAAAAACTTGTTTTTAAAACACCCAAAATCTCGCGATACGGGGTGCGTCCTGCCAAACGAGATGACTTCATCGTGTGTGAGTTGTATCGAAAGGCGCGTAACATAAACGCAGACGTGTGAGCTTTCGCAGAACTTGATTTGGATGTGCGTGCACACCGGAATCAACGCGTATCCGCCGAAAAGCTCTGTATCGACATGTTCTGACACTCGTCCTAATTTTGTGTGTGCTTATTCTTTTGTAATGAAACTTGCGCCAATTTGCAGCATTACGCTGGTCTTGTGGCCCAAGTTTGGTTCGATTCTGAGAACATTGACGAAATATCGTTTCGTGGTCCCCACGGTTCCACATGACGGGTGATTTCGTGATCTGCTCATTGAAATCCAGTTCTGGATATTTCGTTGAGTTTGTATCGTCATTTTGGATTCATAGACACTAAGTTTAACAAATTTGGAGAACTTAGTCTCGACATATTTTACGGTGCGAAGTGGGCTACATATGGACCCTGCTTTGACCCAAAATTGTCAATTTTGCCCTTGTGTCCAAATTGGACTTATGGGTAGTCAATCTTAGCTATTTCAAGTATTCTAAGAATATTGGTGATATTTGTTTTAGCATCCGGAGATGTACGTGCAGATTCAACTTTCCCAGAAGTAGTTGACGGAGTTCAGAACCCAGACAAGTGTACCTTGCCAAACCTGCAGAGATCATGTTCTATTACTTGCTTGTGTTCTTTTATTAAATATACTTCTGTTATGTATCCTATTTAACCTAGGACTGTGGGACGTTGCTTAGCGTCCGAATAAGATTCGATTGTCGACGCCATACGCGGAGTCGTGCAACGTCACTTAGAGAGTTGATTCCGCGATCCTATATTTTTACGTGCTTGCTTAACCAAGTATGTCATACCGTAGGATACTTGACACTATTTTATGTGACAGAATCTGTCTTGAGCTATTCATGGTGATTCTGTATAGGCTTACAGGATTCGTGACATGAGACTTTCATATTACATGTATATTATTATGACTCGTTGTACTAGCTAGAGGTCAGGATTTTACGTGTTATGGACATGAGACGTCATGGACATGAGACATGAGGTTACATTGGGTGGGGAGAGACAGACAGGCTACAGGCTGATTATTTATATATATACTACTGGAGGTGCCTTAGACTATAGCTCAGATCTTTGGCACATATATGGAAGTCGTGATACTACTTGCTACTATGGGCTCCCCGACACAGAGCCTGTAGTGGTCTCAGCCTGAGTACTAGTGATGCTCTCATTTGTATTTTACTTAGCTGGTTACATAGCTAGCCCTGAGGATCTGTTTATATTTACTTGTTGTATTTTATTTGGCTTGAGTGTTTATTGTACCTTGCTATGTCCCCTGAGGACCTGGATCCGGATTATGTTCTCAGGTGTAGATGAGGAGAGCTATCCCGAGGTTTATGGGGCAGATGCTACTATTGGAGATGTACATGTTACAGAGGACGAGGTTATTCCGGAGGACTTCACTTGAGCACATAGTATTCTTACCATTCATATTTTATGCTTAGTGTTCTTGAATATTTGATCTTGTAGTGACTTCTGGATATTTGTACTTGTATTTATTTTTTTTTCCATTTTGATGACGGGTTGTTCCCCGTAACATTATTTATATTGCTTTGATTGGATAGATCAATTTATATTATTGTGATATGACTTGTCTCTTTGTGATTTTGTTACTTATTGTGGATGAGATTAGATATATAAACTGTGACAGGTATTCGTTGACTATTTTTATGTATTACAGCTTAAGTGCACTCTAAAAGGTCCATTAAATTGGGTTTGCCTATTGGAGTTGTGCTGCTGGCCATTGCCACATGGCTAGTCCCTTGGTATTTTGGGACTGGGGCGTGACTTTTGTGGTGGCTTGAATTGCCACAGTTGTAACACGTCACATCAATCTTCGATTTTGGCTTGAATTGAGCCGACTTCACCTTCAGCTAGTTGAAATCCTTCTTCTCCTTCTTGTAGGGAAATTTCTTCTTCCCTTTAGAATCGCTTCGATGTACCATGTTGGCCTTAGCCAACTGCTTGGACAAGGAGTCCAACTTTAGTTGTCCTCTGGCTTCATCTTCAATGTGAATACAATGAAGAAGATCTTCGAGCTAGACCTACAATAATTTTTTTCCTGCTTCATGCCCTTTTCCTCCAGTTTCTTCTGTATTTTTTCAGAAGTTTCTTGACTTAAGGCAGCATCATCTTCTCGTCTTCGAATTACAGAGTGAAGAATTTTTCAACGAGATAGATTTTAAACATCTTCTCGTCAGTTTTGTATTGCTTCTCAAGAGATTCTCAGATATCTCTTGTCTTCTCCTTTTTGCTGTAGGACTCTGCCATCGAGTCGTCCATAGCATTTAGTTCCACAACTTGCAGAGGTCGTTATCATCCTTCCACTTGGAGTGTGTGTCCTGCGCCACGCCAACTTCAAGCTCTCCTCCATCTTCGGGAATGGTAGGTTCAGGTTCAACCAATACATAAGCAACTTTGACAAGACGAAGATTCAAGGAGATCTTCCTCTTTAAAATGTTATAGTGTTGGCCATCAAACTTCTCAAGCTTGGAAAAGCTAGTATCGAGAAGGTTTGGGCGGTTGTCCATCCTAACTCGAATCTTGCCTTAAGATTGTTAGTCCTGAAGCCAAATCAAAGTAGAGGAGGTCCACAAAGTAGAGACTCACACAAGAGTTCATCTATACAAAAGTTGGTGATCTGAGATCCACACAAGAGTTTCTGTATAGTAACACACAACTGCACAGAAATACTAAACCAGAACCGGTTACAAACTGGCGACCTAAGGAAGAATAAAATACACCAAGAATCAGAAAAATATTCTTCTCTTTACTTTCGTGGACGCTACAAATTGAAAGAACGGGAACAAGAAATGAAATACAAAGAAGAAAACTTCTTGCTCGGATGATCAAAACCATCAGAGCTCAAGGCAAGATTCGTGCTATACGACGAACTGCCCCCAGGATCCAGCAAGTTCAAACGAGAACTACTGAAACGCTCTTGGTCACCTTCGGATCAATCGAAAAATACTTTGTGGAAGGGTGCTCACTGCGACCGCATATTGCTCTGGTTGTAAACCCCCTCAAAATTTTTATTTTTGGTAGACTAGATTGAGTTAGAAATATTATTCTAGCGCTAGTGTATTCGAGGTTTAGAATTTAGTTGCAGTTGTTTGGTTCTATATTTAAATCCTTGGTGCACCCTCCCGTTGTTGCAATATTCGGAGCCCAATATTAGCCCATAATTTCTAACCAATTATTACATTCTTGACTTGACAAGCCAACTTAGGCGCTGGATATTTCCGTCACGCAAAATCATAATCCATGGTGCTCTAATTTAATTGCACAACTTTCCGTATCCGAAACTCATTCTTTAATCCTGTGTTGAATACCTTTGTCGTTGCCATCAATTTTGAGACACAAACTCAACCCGTTTAGCCGGACCAATTAAAGGGTCTAAGACTGACACCAAGCCTACACTTTTTATGAACTTTGTGTTACTCCAAATTAAGACCTCATGTGCCCCTATTTAATTTAAGAGCATATGACATTTTATTTTAATTAAATTGGGGATACCAACTTTGATTAATCCCAACTTAATCCCAATTTAATCCAATCCCTCATTCATTAAGCCCATGCAAAATACACAACACCCTCTCACCCTACAAAACACCAAACACCACTTCCCATACCATTTTCCTCTTAATTTACATGTTTGTGCAAATATCCAAAATTAAGGGGCTTATTTGTAAATGTGGTAATATGTGTCATCACCTCATTGGTCCAAGCCAATGAAGAAACCTCACCCTCACTCATTGACCGGTCTAATCCTTCCCCTCTCTCCCCTTTGGATGAAAAAAATCCTCCATGTTAAATCTAAGCCATCCATTCAAAAATTAGAACTCATCCTCACGACACACTCCCCATCACACACTCCTATTTAATGTCTCTTCATACCCCTCTTCCCAATGCCGGCCCTAATCCTAAAACATTGGAAACCCCTTCCCCCTCTCTCTCTCTTCTTCTTCTTCCTACATTGCTATAGCCAAAACTTTCTCCTCCCTTTCTCTTTTTCTTCTTCTACTTCCTCTCCACTTCTCATTCTTCATCTTTAACTGAACCCGGCCGGACCCCTACTCCGGCTACCACCGAGCACCTCCATCCCGTACCTCCTCCATGGCCAACCGAGCTCATCCACGACCCACCGCCGAGCCCGTCTCCTTCTCCAACTGCTACCACCGCCAGCTCCACCGTCCTCAGCCGAGCTTTTCCCCCAGCTGCGTACACTCGGCCGAGCTCCATCCGAGTCACCCGCTCCTCCACCCTCAGTCGCAGCAACCTCCGACTGCCAACGCTACCACCGCCATCGACTGAGCCTCCTACACCTGTCCAACCAATCACCTTCCCTCCAGCGGAATCACTCCAGCCAACCAACTTCGACACCCCCCGCTACACCTGTGCACCCCTTTGCTGTCGACTCCACTCAAACGGCCTCCCCTACTCCTATCAGCCGACAGCACTACGCCACCATCACATCCCTCGATCCCGGCCTCTAGTCGGCCGGCCACCCCGCTGCCAACCACAGCACCACCATCAACACAAGCACTGTCGCTTCCCTCCGGCAAAAACACATCATCACCATCATCACCTTCATCATCACCATCATTACCTTCATCATCATCATCATCATCACCATTAACACCACCACCACCACAGCCTACTCCGGCCAGAGACGGCCACCACACGCCACCAAGGTGAGCTTCTCCCCCTCTCCTTGTAGTGTGTTTTGTATATTGTATATGGGTTACATATAATTTAGTTAGTTATTGATGGTACGTATAATGCATTGAGTTTTAAGGTTTAAGAAGTTGATATAGGGTTTTTAGGGTTTTGAATGCATTGATATTCATGGTTTGATGTTATAAAATATGTTCTCTTGATGGTTGAAATGATATATATAATGAGTTTAGGGTTTAAAATATCATAAGAGATTTTAGGAGTTATTTATTTATTATAAGCAATTGATTATTGTTGATGAGCAGGTTTAATTGTTGTGAATGCTCTAGATGAGTTTAGGGTTTTGAATGCATGAGTTTTAGGATTATTACATTTTAATATAAGCAATTGATGGACATTGAGGAGCAGGTGATTTATGGTGAAATGATGTGTAATATCAAACCATTAGTCAGTGATTGAGGACTGAGAAATATTAATGAATTTAATTGAGTAGTAAGTTTTATTATGCAATGGTAATAATTGTATATATTTGAGGGTTTAATAAATAATTAATAATTTATTCGAGGATGATATTTAAAATATGTGTGATAAAGTCTGTGAAGACCAGGGTAAAATCTGAGGAATGAACATACTTGAACTACTGAACATCGTGATGAATATAGTAGGATTGAGGATTTGTCTGATGATATTGTACAAGAGATTAATCGGGTGAGATGTAACGTACCTTAGTCAACCTTGGTCAACCCTCTAGCTTAGTGTCTATGTGAGTTGTAGCAGAGATTGAAACATATGCTAGACGTGTGTCACCTCTTAATTTAGCCTCGTGATATTTTATTGATTGAGCTTGTATCTCGTCTCTAGGTACTATGGGACCCGCGGACTTGGACGTTGTACCGGAACCCCATCTTCAGCAACCGAATCCAGACAAGTGTACCTTGCCACCCTGTATTTTAGTTACCAGATATTTATTTATTCATTATATCCATGTGCGCATTCTGGTTTTGAACCGTTACTTCGCGTCCGGGTCATAACCGGGTGCAGACGTTCGTCGGTAACGTTTGGTAACGATTGATATATGTTTGCAATGCCTTGATGTACATACTTGGTTACATCATAACCCTAGGACACCTTCAGACACTGTCATCTTGCCAGATTTCCTGTATCCTGATACTGACAGCATGACCGGAATCTGGGATGACCTTAGGGTCGCGTTTGTTGATAGTTACTTCAGTATGACGAGACTGCTAGATAGAGGTTCAGGTTCAGCACACACTCGTTGACCGTTTGGGAAAGGAAAGATAGTTACTAGACGTTTGGGCTCCTCTGCACGCGCTTTATATATGTATATGTCCTGTTGATGTAGTGTTCATGTTTCCGGAGTAGTAGTATCCCCCGTGTGACTCTTTGCCCGGAGCTGCAGTACTTACCGTGTGTCTCCGTATCCGGAGCTACAATTTTATTTTGGACAGCCGACGTACCAAACATTGTCTTCAAACTATGTCTCACTTAGGTGGTTATGCTAGATTACACCGTTGTTGCACTTGTTCTTTCTGTTATACTTTGGCATGCTGTATTTTCGTACCTTGTTACGTTCCTCTGAGGACCTGGTCCCCTGCCAGTTTTGCAGCATAGACGATTACGGAGCCTTTAGAGTTGCTGATGGAGTTGCTTGTCTTGTGGGCATTGGTACCAGGTACTCATATCATTTATACCAGCGTTATGGTTATTTTATTCATATTGTTATTCATCTGCTGTTGTAGCCTAGTTTTTATAGACTCATATTTCTTCTCGAGTCTATTCGAGTTTGTGTGTTATTGGGCGGCCGACTTTAGCACATGTAGCTCTTTCTTGTATATTTTTGTTCATTATGGATTGAGACATAGATGTTCATATTTAGTGAATTATTTTAGATAGATACCATTATATTATAAGTATTCGAGTTTGACCAGAGTCTGGTCGAATGTGTAGCTGGGATGTGACGTCTTCCTAGTCCTACGTATTTTTGGGACTGGGACATGACATATTTTTGTGGTGGCCCATGCAGGTCTAAGAGCATATCGTTTTGGTTATGTTACTGTACCAAATGAGCCTGCAGTTTAGGGGTTATTGTTGAATAGGATCTCAATCCAGAATTGATTTTTTTTTTAAAACTTTCTTTGTAATTGATTATTGCCCTTGGACTTCCAAATTGTATTCGTTCATTTTACATCAATATCGTTATCTTTGTTTTCATCTTCTTTCATTTCAGAAGGATGAATGCTTGTGCCTGACGATTCCCTTCAGAAGAATATCATAGTCCAGACGACAGAAGACATGATTTGTGTAATATTCTATTAGAAGATTGTTACCCTCAGTAGAGTAGATTGATAGGTTCTTTTTTTATTCTAGAACTAGGGTAGAATGTTAGCAAGAGAATGGGACCCAGTAGTACGTTCCTAGAACTGATAAAATCCTACCCGTACATGAGATAGAAGTGATTTGGAAAGTACTAGGAGCTAGAAAGATCGTTGATCCTAACCCTCTAGAATAATTTATGGAAATATATAGCTAGGTGCTAGGAATTAGTTTTAGTATATGATAGTGATACCAGGAACGATTTTATGAACTGGAGAAGATAAAATTTTAGGCTCTCCCCTGGAAGATGCTGATCTGATACCAGAAATTCTAGTATGTGCTTGGGTGATACCATTATTATAATTGCACTATGTGACTCGGAGCAATACATAACGAAAAGAAGAAATTTGAGGAATATAATTGTAGAAAAAAATTTGAGGAGAAAAGTAATTATACATTAGGAAAGAACTTTTTTGGAGGATTAGTGTTGCAAATAGAACGGGAGAATTTATTATGTGGTTAAGTCTAGACTATGGTATTGTCCTAGGCATGGATTGGTTGAGCCAATACCCCGAGACACTAGATTGCCGACGTGGTAGCATTATAGACCACCAGATCACCCTGAGTTTGAGTTTCTTTGGAGAGCCCGAGGGTATGGTGTCCAACCTATATTAGCAACACACATTGCAGAAGGTGAACCAGTATACCCTCACTTTATATCAGAGCTTGAGGACGTGTTTCCAGAGGATCTTTAGGGCCTGCCCCAGGACAGAGAGATAGAGTTCACTATAAAGTTGACTCCCGGAGCTGAGCCAGTTATTTCCCCGTCTACAGACTAGCACCAAAAAAGTTGGTTGAGTTGAAAGTCCAAGTAGATGATCTCTTAGATAAGGGTTTCATTCGGGCTAGTGTTTCTCCATGGGGAGCACCCATCTTATTTGTGTCGAAGAAGGACGGGACGGTACGTTTGTGTATCGATTACCGGACGTTAAATGTTGTAACGATAAAGAACAAGTACCCACTGCCACGCATCAATGATTTATTTAATCAGCTTAGTGGTGCATGTGTATTCTCGAAGATCGATCTCAGATCCGGCTATCATCAGATCAAGGTACGGAGAGAGGACATTCCGAAGATGGCTTTTCGGATGAAGTACGGGCACTATGAGTTTCTAGTCATGTTGTTCGGTTTAACCAACGTGCCAGCAGTATTTATGAGTCTGATGAACAATATTTTCCACCAGTACTTGGATAAGTTTGTGGTGGTATTTATCGACGACATCTTGGTATATTCCAAGAGCCAGGAGGAGCATGAGAGACATCTCAGGATCGTGTTGGAGACACTGAGGCAGGAGAGGCTGTATGCCAAGCTCAGCAAATGTGAGTTCTGCTTGGATAGAGTACCATTCCTGGGACACATAATCACCGGAGATGGACTATCAGTTAACCCAAAGAAGATCGCTGCAGTAGAGACGTGGCCTACCCCTACATTAGTTACAGAGAATATGAGTTTTCTCGGACTTATCGGATATTATCGGAGGTTCGTGGAAAACTTTTCGAGGATCACTACGCCTATGTCGCGATTAACGCATAAAGACGTTGAGTTTATCTGGACTGAGGAGTGTCAGACGGCTTTCGATGAGCTGAAGAAGCGTCTGACATCATCACTAATTTTGATACTTCCTTCAGGATCGGGAGGATTTATAGTGTATAGTGATGCGTCTGGGAGTGGATTAGGATGTGTACTGATGCAACACGGCAAGGTGATAGCCTACGTATCGAGACAGCTGAGAGTTCATGAGAAGAACTATTCGACGCATGATCTAGAGCTAGTTGTAGTGATATTTGCACTAAAGCTATGGCGTCACTACCTTTATGGAGAGCGTGTTGAGATTTACATAGATCACAAAATTCGGAAGTATCTCTACACTCAGAAGGAGCTCAACATGAGATAGAGGCGATGGCTAAAGTTGATGACAGATTATAATATAGAGTTACAGTACCATCCTGGCAAGGCGAATGTAGTAGCAGATATCTTAAGCATGGCATACTTTTTGATGACTCAGCGACAATTGTTAGAAGATTTTTAGGAGCTCAGGATAAAGATTGTACTGCCAGGCATGGATGGAAAGATGGCCAGTCTCGAGGTTTAGTCTATATTGGTTGAGAGGATCAAGGCAGCCTTGTCTACAGATGCGAGATTTCGACGACTGCGAGAGAGGACAGAGGCCGGCATGCAGACAGGACTCAGGATTCATGAAGACGAAACATTGAGGTATGGAGATCGCCTATACGTTTCGAGTGGCAAGCTACGCCAGGAGTTGATGACCGAGGCTCATAGCTCGATTTATTCTATTCATCCTGAAGGTACGAAGATGTACCGAGATTTGAGACAACACTACTGGTGGCATGGGATGAAGAGGGAGATTGTAAGATTCGTGGCAAGATATTTGGTCTGTCAGCAAGTCAAGGCTGAACACCAGAGGACTACAGGACTATTGCAGCCGCTTTCCATTCCCGAGTGGAAATGGAAACACATTACCATGGACTTCGTCACAGGATTCCCGAGGAGCCCTAGCGGAAAGGATGCAGTTTGGGTTGTCATGGACCGACTCACCAAGTCTGCACATTTCTTGCCCTTCAGAGTAGGAAAGTATACGGAGATATTAGCTGACATGTATATGAGGTAGATAGTACGACTACATGGAGTGCCTGTCAGCATTGTATCGGATCGTGATTCCAGATTCATGTCACACTTTTGGCGGAGTATGCAGGAGAGCCTAGGAACTCGTCTCAACTTCAGCACTACATATTATCCACAGACTGATGGTTAGTCAGAGCGCACTATTCATATACTAGAGGATATGTTGAGGGCGTGCATAATTGACTTTGGAGGATCTTAGGAGGACCATCTACACTTGGTGGAATTCTCCTACAATAACAGCTACCAGGCCAGCATACAGATGACACATTATGACGCACTGTACGACAGAAAGGGTAGGTCGCCGATATGTTGGAGTAACGTGGGAGAGCGTTAGATACTTGGTCCAGAGTTGGTGACACAGACAGTGGAGAAAGTAAAGCCGATTCATAGCCACATGCGTGCAGCACAGGACAGACAGAAGCATTGGGCAGATGCGCACTGCAGACCTTTGGAGTTCAAGGAGAGTGACCATGTATTTTTGAAGATATCGCCTACTCGTGGTACCATCAGATTCGGAGGCAGAGGCAATCTGAGTCTGAGGTACATCAGACCTTTCGACATCTTGAAACGAGTTGGCGAAGTGGCTTATCATATTGCATTGCCTCCATCATTAGAAGGAGTGTACGACGTATTTTACGTATCGCGGTTGAGGAGATACGTGGCAAACCCTAGCCACGTGCTTGATCATTCAGAGATTACAGTCGGGCCCAGTTTATCTTATGCAGAGCAGCCAGTGGAGATACTCGATCGCAGTGAGAAGACTTTGAGAGGTCAGACTATTCGACTGGTCAGAGTTGCATGGAAGCATCATTCACCAGGCGAGTGTAAACCCTCGAATTTTCAAATTATTAAATCTTGGATTTTTCCCAATTTTCTGGAATTTTCTGGGAATTTTCTGTAATTAAAATCAAGGTTTTCAATTAATAAATAATTTTTAATTGGCAATAAATAATATTAAAATATCATGAAAATAATATTTTTGGGTGTAAAATGGAAAACTGGACTTAGGATAATTTTTTTGGATTTTTCTGGGCCTCAGAACTATTTTTAAATGCCTAAAAACAATTTTATTAATTAATTAACTATTTATTTATTATTATTATTATTATTTTTTTATTTTTTTTCTTTTCCCGGCCCGTTGGGCCGGCCCGGCCCAGCCTCTCCCTCAGCCCAGACCCTACCCTATCGGGTCGGGTCGGGTTCAACCGAACCCGACCCGCCGCAGCCCGACCAGCCAGCCCGGTCTCCCCCAGCCCCCACGTCCCCGCGTCCAGCGCCGGCCGCCTCGCGTTTCGCTCCCACGCCTCGCCACGCCGCCGCTTTCTCCGCCACCCCACCGCTTCCCTCGGCCCCAGCTCCCCTCTCTCCTCCCTATATAAACCCCGACCCCGGCCGTCCCCTTCGACCCACTCGTCCCCACCTCGCCACCGAACGCCTCGCCCCAGCTCCGTCCCGACCGGGTTCCTCCTCCACCCTCCGGCCCCCGCAGCCGAGCCCTCAGCCGACCGTCTCCGCCGTTCCCCTCTCCGGCTCCCCACAGCAACCGCAGCAGCAGCACGAGCAGCTCCCACCGTCGCTGACCGGCCGCCCTGAGCCACCGCCGCCCCCGTGGACGCCGCGCCGCCCCTCGGCGAACCGTCCCCCGCCCTCGCCGACGCCTCTCCGGCCAGTCCCCGCCGTCCATGGCCGAAATCCATCTGAACCCTAACCCTAGCCCTAATTCCCCATTTCCGTGTCCGACACGAGTCGGACACGACTCGACCCTGAATTTTCGGGTCCCCTTCAGGTACGTGTAACTTTTGCCTCGTAGCTCTGTTTCCAATTCCGCAAATTGCGTTGTGAAGCCTGTATGACCCTCTCGGTGTCCGGATAAACTGTTCGGGACATCGCGTCCTGTGGTGATCGCACACCGCGATCCAAAAACAGGAAAAACCAGACCCTGTTTCACCCCAGAACTGAGTACGCCCCGCCAAACGGGATGACTTGGTCGCGTGCGGTCTTCACAGATACGTGCGCATCGTCGATACGGACGTGTGAGTTTTCGTGGAAGCTGATTCGGGTGTGCGTGCACACCGAAATCAACGCGTATCCGCGGACATCGCCCCGTATCCGCCTTTTCTGCAATTCACCCTAACTTCGTGCACACACGTCAGATCGAGACGAAACTTGCGCCATCGGACTCGTAGCGATACGCTGGTCCTGTGGGTCAAGTTTGGTTCGATTCTGAGAACGTTGACGAAATCGCGTGTCGTGGGCCCCATAGGCCCCGCTCGACGAGCGATTTTGTGTTCGGCTCATCGGAATCCAAATCTGGAAGTTCCGTTGGGTTCGTATCAGCGTTCCTGACCTGTTGACACTAAGTTTGGTGAATTTGGAGACCTTTGACCCGGACACGTTTTTCGGTGCAAAGCGGGCCCACCGACGGACCCCGTTTTGACCCGAAACTGCCGTTTTTGGCCTTGTCTCCAAATTGGACCCAAGGACAGGCATTTCTAGGTAATTGACATCTTCTGAGCGTGATGGTAATGTCTATTTCAGCTTTTGGACTCATCTTTGGAATTTTCCTCCGAGAGCCAATATTAATTAGATCCAAACAACAGGCAAGTACCTGCACTTCAAGTTAATCTTTATATATTGTGATAATTAATTCCCTGCCTTACATATACCCTTGATGATTACACCTAGTGTTAGAAATGCTGGAATTCATGTCTTGAATATTGGAGTTCTTGTTTTGTTTTCATGTCGGGTGGGAGAATACCTAGAAGGCATGTAGTTTACCCTTCCCCTTGTCATGTTTAATAGCTGTTGGTACACGACTGTACCTCAGCCGGATCTCGATTTCCCCTGTTTAATAGCCGTTCATGACAGCCGGATTAGCCTATAAACCCCTACATGCCAACTATGTATTCTAAAAACAAACACAAGTTCACACAGTTAGTTTCTGGTCCTGTTATATATCTTGCTGACTGTTGTAGTTTCATTTCCTGTTTCATTTATTTCTGCATTTCTCGTATTCCTGCTTACAGCTTTAACTCTGAGATAGTGATGTTCTGTTATGCAGTTCTTAACTTGAAATTCAATATTTAATTGTCATAAATATTTAGTTTAACATTGTTGTGCACTGTGTACTTTGCTCCTTTCCTGACTGGATCTGTTGATTTAGGCGATGATGAGGATCTTGCCCCTACTTATTATGGTCCCTATGAGGGGACTGATGATACCTATGAGGAGCCAGAACCCACCCAGGAGACCCCTGCTGCAGAGTAGCTAGTAGTAGCTATCTTTCATTTATATTCTTATCTTATTAATCGGGTTTGTCCCCGATTTCATTTTGAGTTCCTGTACTAAAACATTTGAATCTGTTGTCACATTTATTTTCAGTTGCAATCTTAAGTTCAATTCTCATTATTATCTTGCCTATGTTATTTGTGAATGAGCTAGTTTAGTAAACCTGGAATTGACCTAGACAGCGTACTACCGCCGACTCTGCGGCGTAGGCTGGACGTACCCACGTACTCGTGCCCGAATTTCCGGGTGCGGGTCATGACAGCGAGTCTACCTGGGAGTACGAGGATTCCATTCGGCAGCGTTTCTCGTATTTATTTGAGGACCAAGGTACGAATTTACGTACCGCATTCGATTACCAGTTTACTTTTAAATTCTCGTAGTTATTAGTCGTGCTTTACTTTTAATTTTGGGGACAAAATTTTTCTAAGTTGGGAAGGATGTAAACCCCCTCAAAAATTTTATTTTTGGTAGACTAGATTGAGCTAGAAATATTGTTGTTGCGCCAGTGTATTAGAGGTTTAGAATTTGGTTGCAGTTGTTTGGTTATGTATTTAAACCCTTGGTGCACCCTCCCATTGTTGCAATATTTGGAGCCCAACATTAGCCCATAATTTTCAACCAATTGTTGCATTCTTGACTTGACAAGTCAACTTAGGCGCTGGACTTTTTCGTCACTCAAAATCATAATCCATGGTGCTCTAATTTAATTGCACAACTTCCTGTATCCAAAACTCATTCTTTAATCCTGTGTCGCATACCTTTGTCGTTGCCATAAATTTTGAGACACAAACTCAACCCGTTTAGCCGGACCAACTAAAGGTTCCAAGACTGACACCAAGCCTACACCTTTTATGATATTTGTGTCACTCCAAATTGAGACCCCATGTGCCCGCATTTAATTTAAGAGCACATGATATTTTATTTTAATTAAATTGGGAATACCAACTTTGACTAATCCTAACTTAACCCCAATTTAACCCAATCCCTCATTCATTAAGCTCATGCAAAATACACAACACCCCCTCACCCTACAAAATACCAAACACCACTTCCCACACCATTTTCTCCTCATTTTACATATTTGTGCAAATACCCAAAATTAAGGGACTTATTTGCAAATATGGTTATAGGTATCATCACCTCATTGGTCCAAGCCAATGAAGAAATCTCACCCTCACTCATTGACCGGTCTATATCCCTCCCCTCTCTCACCTTTGGCTGAAAAATTTCTCCATGTTAAATCTAAGCCATCCATTCAAAAATTAGAACTCATCCTCACCACACACTCCTCATCACACACTCCTATTTAATGTCTCTTCACACCCCTCTTCCCAATGCCGGCCCTAATCCCAAAACATTGGAAACCCCTTCCCCCTCTCTCTCTCTTTTCTCCTTCTCCCTACATTGCTACTGCCGAAACTTCCTCCTCCCTTTCTCTTCTTCTTCTTCCTCCTCTCCACTTTTCATTCTTCATCTTTAACCGAACCCGGCCGGCCCCCTACTCTGGCTACCACCGAGCACCTCCATCCCATACCCCTCTATGGCCAGCTGAGCTCATCCACGACCCACCATCTGTAATATCAAACCATTAGTCAGTGATTGAGGACTGAGAAATATTAATGAATTTAATTGAGGAGTAAGTTTTATTGTAAAATGGTAATGATTGTATATATTTGAGGGTTTAATAAATAATTAATAATTTATTCAAGGATGATATTTAAAATATGCGTGATAACGTCTGTGAAGACCAGGGTAAAATCTGAGGAATGAACATACTTGAACTACTGAACATCGTGATGAATATAGTAGGATTAAGGATTTGTCTTATGATATTATACAGGAGATTAATCGGGTGAGATGTAACGTACCTTAGTCAACCTTGGTCAACCCTCTAGCTTAGTGTCTATGTGAGTTATAGCAGAGATTGAAACATATGCTAGACATGTGTCGCCTCTTAATTTAGCCTTGTGACATTTTATTGATTGAGCTTGTATCTCGTCTCTAGGTACTATGGGACCCGCGGACTTGGACGTTGTACCAGAGCCCCATCTTCAGCAACCGGATCCAGGCAAGTGTACCTTGCCACCCTGTATTTCAGTTAACAGATATTTATTTATTCATTATATGCATGTGCGCATTCTGGTTTAGAACCGTTGCTTCGCGTCTGGGTCATAACCAGGTGCAGACGTTTGTCGGTAATATTTGGTAACGATTAATAGATGTTTGCAATACCTTGATGTACACACTTGGTTATATCATAACCCTAGGACACCTTCAGACACTGTCATTGTGCCAGATTTTATGTATCCCGATACTGACAGCATAACCGAAATCTGGGACAACCTTAAGGTCGTATTTGTTGATAGTTACTTCAGTATGACGAGACTGCTAGATAGAGGTTCAGGTTCAGCGCACACTCGTTGACCGCTTGGGAAGGAAAAGACAGTTACTAGACGTTTGGGCTCCTCTGCACGTGCTTTATATATGTATATGTCCTGTTGATGTAGTGTCCCTGTATCCGGAGCTACGATTTTATTTTGGACAGCCTACGCGTCGAACATTATCTTCAAACTGTGTCTCTCTTAGGTGGTTATGCTAGATTACACCATCGTTGCACTTGTTCTTTCTGTTATACTTTGGCATGCTATATTTTTGTACCTTGTTATGTTCCTCTGAGGACCTGGTCCCTTGTCAGTTTTGCAGCATAGACGATTACGGAGCCTTTGGAGTTGCTGATGGAGTTGCTTGTCTTGCTGGTATTGGTACCAGGTACTCATATTATTTCTACCGGTGTTATAGTTATTTTGTTCATATTGTTATTCATTTGCTGTTGTAGCCTAGTTTTTACAGGCTCATATTTCTTCTCGAGTCTATTCGAGTTTGTGTGTTATTGGGCGGCTGACTTTAGCACATGTAGCTCTTTCTTGTATATTTCTGTTCATTGTGGATTGAGACATAGATGTTTATATTTAGTAAATTATTTTAGATAAATGCCATTATATTACAGCTTATATGTATTCGAGTCGGATCAGAGTCTGGTCGAATACGTAGCTGGCTTGTTGTGTCTTCCTAGTCCTACGTATTTTTGGGACTGGGACGTGACACTGGTGCTCTCAATTTTTTTGCCTCTCAAAGAAAGAGAAGCTCCCTATATATAGAGGAAAACAGCACATAGGTGTTTGATAATAAACGAAAGAAATTGAAACCAGGTTTATACGAAACCCTTTCTTTGGTTTACAAACAAGAAAAAGAAGTACAATTAATCCTATACGAGGATGTTAAGTACAAAAATTTGATTATGGAGAAATATTGCTATAGGAGTCTGATCTGCGGTCGATCACTTTGTCCCTTGGACCACACGATGACGAAGAAGTGCTGTAGAAGACGAAAAAGAAGCTTCAAAGACTGCAGGAGAGATTGAACTCTCGTTGCCAAAGCTCTCTATAGGTGCTTTCTTGACCTTGACCTTGACCTCTGTTCTCCTCCACTCTTTTTTTTCGACCCTTATTTTTTGACCTTGGACCTCCGTGGCCGGAGGTCTCTATTTATAGAGTTCAGGCACAGTCGGCGTAGAAACCGAACAGCGGAGAGAGCTGCACCTTTTATGCGGCGGTTATAATAACTGCTACCCACGTATGAATGATCTTCTGAATCGGCGTGTGACGCATGTCCCATTATGAGATAATGCGTATAACTACTCGTCGAAGATCACGGCATGCAAGCCACGTAGGTAACTGCCTCTCGCGTAGAGATGGTTGGCATAAAGGCCAAATAACTGTCTCATAGGCGTAAAAGCCAAATAGCTGTTCTGTTGGCGTAAAAGCCGAGTAGCTATCATGTTGGCGTAGAAGCCAAGTAGGCGTAGAAACCAAGTAGGCGTAGAAGCCTGATGCTGCATGGATAGGTAGCCAGCGTAAAGATAGCCGATCATCCTTCCTTGACTGAGGTCTTGAGCGTATTCTGGGCCAAATAGCCTTATCACGCACCATTGCAAATATAGCCTGAGTTGGCGTATTCCGAGAAGATAGCATACGGCGTACTCCTATAGTTGAAAAATAGCCAGGTCGGCGTATTTCAAGGAGATAGCATACAGCGTGCTCCTATAGCTGAAAATAGCCTAATGGCATAATATGCAGGGGTGGTGATGTTGACGTATTAGCCCTAATTATGGATCACCTAGTCGTTAAAAGTAGAACCAAATCTCGTGCATTAAATGCAGAGATCTGCCCCCATCACGCGCATTAACTGCAAAGACGTGCCTCGAGTTCTGTACGAAGAGCAGCTTTTGACGTGGCGGTTCGTTTCGTCTCATCCTGAGCGTAAAAGCTCATGTCTGCCTGTGTAAAACTAGGCAACGTATTCCTTGAATACGTAAACGACGTCTTATATCAAGGGTTATGTCACTAGACGACAGTCTGGGACTCTGTGCCGAATCATCATTACAGCCGTCCTCTCGATCGCTGTGTAGTACTCTTTGTCAGGAGTCAGGTTCACTGCATGATCTGACAGGTTCATTCGAGGAATACGAAGAGTTCCTCGTACAACTTCCTGCTGCATTAAAAGCAGACGAGTTTTACGCCAAAGTGGCGATGTAACAACCTTTTTACGCTGAAGCAGTCTGGAAATACTGCATTACGCGGGTTGTTTTGGAGCTATATTTTATGCTGAATAGCGTTGAAGCTCTTTTGTTCGCCAATGGCTCTGAAGTCATGTCTTACGCCACCCAGTGCTGGAGCTCTGTTTACGCGACTTCCTGCATGTTTGAGGGATTTACGCGTATAATTCCTCAGCGTATTTTTCATGCTTCTACAATAGGCGGCCTGAGAAAGCTCAAGGGCGCATGCGCAGTAGTTATAGCATGCGTCGCCGGAGCCTCTTGCGCCGCCGCCGCCATCGATCACGCTGCACAGGACAGCATTGTCAAACACCGCCAAGGGCCGAAACAGCAGCTACTGTGCATAATAGCTCCAGGCCGCATAGCGCCACGAAGCATGCGTCCGAGTAAGCAACTCGCACATAAAATGAGTGCACGAGTGCCATGCTACGATGTTAAGTGCAAAATGCGCCAACAAAGAGCCACTTTGCGTCCGAGTCCGAGTCTGAGTCCGAGTCGCTAAGCCCTTCGGGTTTAGCTCCTAAGGGAAACTTCCCAAAGGTGGTGACAAAAAAAAGATTGTCATAATGAGGTTCACACTTAATCCCTCTAGAAAAATTAACCCACATGGACCACCACCCCATGTGCATATACCAATACTAAGCAAAGCTATATATTGAGATATACACATTGGTGGTTTTTCAATGTGGGACTAAAACACCCAAAGTAAAGTGGAAAACACCAACAATATTCGATTTTAACTGAACCGAAATAGTTAAAATTGAATAAACAAAAAATTATAAATATCCGAAATCGAAACCAAACAAAAATTACTCAAAATCGAACTGAATAATCGATCCGGTTTATTCAGTTTGTTCGGTTGGACAATTTCTATTTTTTAATTGGTCGGGCTCAAATTTGAAATCGTAGTTAAATTATATTAAAAATTACAGTTTTTATACCATCATTTGTTGTATTTTAAAGTTGTACCCAAAATTAGACTAGATGTTTAATTATAAAAGTTGGGCTTCAAAATATATAATTGTTGTTTTCATGTACATATTTTTAATCACAATATATATATATATATATAATTGAGATTATTTACGTATACAAAAGTATTTTTTGATTTATGAACCGAAATCGAAATCGAAATAAAAATCGATTTGGAATTTTTTTTTAGTGCGCAAAATAAACTGTAAACTGTAGACTGTGCTTAATAGATTACGGATAGCTGCAATGTTCCTCTTCACTACAGACAGAAATACATGAATGTGTTTCTCACTTATCATATCATAAATTTTTTTTAATCTTTAAGGTCTATGTTTTTGTAGGTAAGGTTTGACTTATATATTCATATCATGATGGAACTGCAACTTCTGAGTTCTGAGCATCTTGGTTGAGTTGGGGGTGTTTTCAACTAGAATCAATTCCATTTGTTCTCCTGGATATGCAATTGATCAAACGTTTGAATATTGTCAAAGTAGAACGCACAAATAAAAAAGAAGTATAGCACCACAGATCAGCGCGAGGCTTAGTTAAAGATATGAACATACTTCTAAAGAGCTTTGTTATTGTCATTTCTAACAAAACGAGACCCCATTCATATTAGTAACATATACGAAAGTTAAAAAAATATTAGGACCTTTCGGTTTTGGAAGTCCATTACGATCGTTAAGATTGTACATGTTCAAAAAAACAATTACAGCCCTAGTGCTCCAATATCATGTTAGCTAGCTATTAATGCCCTGAAGCTCTACAATAAAGATGTAGGCCAAAAGCGTTATATCGAGCCTCGACAGTATTGTCTTTCAACCCTATCGACTGAGTTGTCTTGGACCATTGAATGCGAAGGAAAAATAGTTCCTTTCACATCGTTGCATTGTCTTGACCCATCATTTTGATGGTTCCGGATAATCGCTCTGGCTCTAGGCAAGAGAGGACCCCGGCGGCAAATTGCAACTCATCTGCTAGAAATCTATGGCCAGCAGGGACGGATTAAAAAATTGAAAATGAAGTGGACTATAATGAATTGGAATGGAATATATATATATATATATATATAAAGGATAAAAAAAAATTAGGGTGGGATCCAACACATCCCAGTAGAAGTCTGGATCCGCCTCTGATTGCTTGTTCTTATGATTCAATAGATAGAAGTGACGTTGATTATTCTTTCACTTGCATAGCCGGCAATACCGACTCTGGCCAAGGACGGTCAGGACGACCGTCTAGAGCCCACCATGGACCAGAAGGTCCCAAAAAATAATTTAAACATAAATACATTAACAATTTTGTATCTAAAATAGAACTAGCATATACCATACGTCTCGGTTTAGCACAAAAGAATTGTGGTATAGTGGTTATTAGGTTATACTTTTACACTAGATATCCTTAGTTCGATTCTTAGTTGTAACATTTTTTTAATTTATTTTTATTTTTTAATATTTTTAAATTATATATGGGAGTCTCATTTTAAAAGTTTGTCTCTAGTCTTCATGAGTTCAGGGCCGGCCCTGATAGCCGGCTCCAGGGGAAGACGGGGCCTCCTCCCTCAAGGGACCTCAATATTTTGAACATTTAATCATTAGAAAATAGTAATTTATGTCTATTAAGACTGCAAGTTCATGAAAGAATGTGTTTTCGTATTCTTTGAATATAACATTGTTATCATTTTTTCTTTTAGAAGTTGGAATTGTTTAATTTATTGGATCTTTATTATAATTTATATTTATTAAAGAGCTAATTATATTATATTTTAAATTTATTAAATTTTTTAGATTTTAAATTTATATAAAAAAATTATACGAAGAAATGATTCTCTCATTTTGTAGCCTTATTTAAAATCTTCAAAATGCTAAAACCGGCCTGTACTTATATCTTGGCAGGATTTGTTGTATATTTCTGACCACATTCTTCGTAGGTCCCTCTAATCTTATCGTTAGTGGTTTGACTAAGTAATCTCTGTTATGATCACAAGAATTCTATATTCAAAAAAGAAATATATACGAGTGTCCTCCACTTTCTTTTCATGAGAATGCATAACTTTCTTTTCATGAGAATGCATAGAGCAACCTTTTTTTTTTTTTTTCCTTCTCTGTAGGATTCTATAATGGAGGTCTCCTCATTCTCCAACGGACCCCTCTTCTCTTGTCCTAACTCAGAGTTATTATACAACAATGCTTACCAAATGCTTACATCCTTCTTACAACCTTCTCTCCTCCCCTATGTGGGTCACACCGACTCCGTCCTCTCCTCCAACCAGCAGTCGTCATATGATCTTTTTGTCGTCGGACGACTATCGAATCTTATCTCTCTTTTCTTTCAATAGACGACCGCTACGTGGCCGTCACATCAATACCACATGATCGATTGTAAGAGGGTTGAACGCATTTGATTGTAATATAGCATAGTTCGTTATTATAAAGGCATAAGTGAACTTCATCCTTAAAAGGTCTGAATAAAATGAACATGTGGAGTTATAAAGAAGTGATAGGAGATAATATTCTAGATATTTCATTCATCGTGATATTACATATATATACATCCACATATCAACTTGGGACCTAAGTCACATAGTCAATTAACATAAATACAATTTAATACAATTTAATTCCAATACCACAATCACCATATATAGCCAGTCAATCACCATATATCACCATAAATGTAATTTAATGATACAATTCAATCCCAATACCTCCCTCAAGTTGGAGCATGCAAGTCACAAATGTCCAACTTGCACAAAAAAAACTCAAATTATCGTTTGCTCAAAGCTTTGATGAAAACATCCGCCAGTTGTCTATCCGTCGGCACATGAGATGTACGAATAACTCCGGCAAGAACATTATCCCTCAAAAATTGACAATCCAGCTCAATGTGCTTTGTGCACCCATGGAAAACTGGGTTCTGTGCAAGATGTAAAGCATATTGACTATCACAAAACAAATTCATAGCACACGAATGTTGCACCCCCAAACTGCCAAGCAACCCCTTGAACCACTTAAGTTCACACGTGACCACCGTCATCGCACGGTACTCCGCTTCGACCGAAGAACGGGACATCGTCACCTGTTTCTTCGTCTTCCAAGAGATGGATGAATCACAAAAAAAAAATCAACCAACCAGACAAAGAGCGTCGTGTGATGGGACAACTCGTCCAATCAGAATCACACCACCCCCGGAGCCGCAAATTACAGTCAGAGCGAAGAAGAATGCCTTGACCGGGATAACCCTTCAGATATCTAACAACCCTCAAAGCCGCATCCCAATGATCACGCCGGAGCTCATGCATAAACTGCGACAAGATGTGAACAACTTAAGCCAAATCCGGCCGAGTAAACGAAAGATAAATCAGCCATCCCACAAGCCGTCGATATGCTTCCCCCATCAAACAAAAGCGGACTTGTAGAGCGTGTCAGTTGATGATATTGTTCCATGAAAAAGCTTGCAGGTTTCGGCCCCAACAATCTTGTCTCAGAGATAATGTCAAGTATATATTTTCGTTGACACAGAAAAATACCTTCCACACTTCGAGCTACCTCAACACCAAGAATAAACTTCAACGCTCCAAGGTCCTTCATGTGAAAGCATGTACTCAAATAATTCTTAAAGGCAGTAATAGCAGCAGAATTATTGCCATAGAGAATTAAATCGTCGACATACACAATAACATTTATCTGAACATTGCCCTTATGAAGAGTAAAAAGCAAATAACCAGAGTACGATTGGCAAATTTCGTACTCCCGCAAAGAAGATGCCAACTTTGTAAACCAACAACGAGGCACATTTTTAAGTCCATAAAGAGATTTTCGAAGCCGACATACTTGGCAGTGTGTTTTGTTTAGAAATCATGTGGTAGTTTCATATACACTTCTTCGGTAAGTTCTCCATGTAGGAAGGTATTGTGAACATCCATCTGATGTAGTTTCCAATTCTTTGTTGCGGCTACAACTAGTGTTAGAGTTATTTTATTTTATTATTTTTCATATGAGGGTCTAATAGTAATTGTGGGTGTATTGCATATCAATATAAATAGACATGAGATGCAACCTGGGGTTTAAGGTCCTTGCAATCTCCTTTCTCATATTCTCTCTTCTCCTACTTCCCCTTCTCCTCTCCATCTCCAGACTTCACTTGGTATCAGAGCCAGGTTGACTTCACTTGGTCTCCATGCTTTCTTGCATGGTGACTTACATGAGGAGGTTTATATGGATCAACCGCCGGGATATGTTGTAGCAGAAAATAAAAGACTCGTATCTCGATTGAAGAAAGCATTATATGGACTGAAACAGTCACCTCGTGCTTGGTTTGACAAGTTCAGTTCAGTTCTCATTCAGTATGGCTTTCGACGTACCATATCAGATCATTCAGTATTTTGTCATTCTTCCTCAGCAGGTATTATCGTGTTGATTGTTTATGTTGATGATATCATTATATCTTGGAGTGATCATGCTGGAATTGTGGACTTGAAGGCCTACCTTAGTCGTCAGTTTCATACTAAGGATTTGGGTCTTCTTCGATATTTTCTTGGAATCGAGGTTGCTCGATCTAAGAAAGGTGTGTATCTGTCACAACGCAAGTATGTTCTAGACTTGCTCTCCGAGATTGGGATGTTGGAGTGTCGGCCAGTTGAGACTCCTATGGATTATCATGACAAGCTTGATGCTGACAGGGGAGAGTTATTTGAGGATGTTGGATATTATAGACGTTTGGTTGGCAAACTTATATATCTTACTGTTACTCGACCAGACATCACATATGCAGTTGGAGTAGTTAGTCAGTTTATGCATGTCCCTCGGCAACCACATTGGGAGGCTATCTCTCGCATTCTTCGATACTTGAAGGGTGCACCTAGAAAGGGTTTGTTGTACAAACCTTCCCAGTTGCTTACGGTGACTGGGTTCAGTGATGCTGATTGGGCAGGCAGTCGCAGTGATAGGAGGTATACTTCTGGCTATTTTACGTTTATGGGTGAAAATCTTGTCACGTGGCGTAGTAAGAAGCAGAATGTTGTGGCTCGTTCTAGTGCAGAGGCCGAGTATCGTGCGATGGCTCATACAGCTTCTGAGATGATGTGGGTGCAGTCTCTTCTTCATGAAATAGGAATCATGATTTCTATTCCGATAGAGATGTATTGTGATAATTAGTCGGCAATATTTATCGCAAGTAATCCGGTATTTCATGAGCGCACGAAGCATATCGAGGTGGATTGTCATTTTGTTCGTGATTTGTTGCTAAAGAAACAGATTGTCACTCCTTATGTTCGGTCAGAGGATCAATTAGGTGATATCCTCACCAAACCACTTGCTCGTGGTCCATTTTCTGATTTATGTAGCAAGCTGGGCATGTCTGATCTATATGCTCCTGCTTGAGGGAGGGTGTTAGAGTTATTTTATTTTATTATTTTTCGTATGAGAGTATTATAGTAATTGTGGGTGTATTGCATATCAATATAAATAGACATGAGATGCAACCTAGGGTTTAAGGCCCTTGCAATCTCCTTTCTCATATTCTCTCTTCTCCTACTTCCCCTTCTCCTCTCCATCTCCAGACTTCACTACTAGAAAGACACGAACAGTAACCATTTTTGCAAATGGAGTAAAAGTATCAGTGTAATCAATCCCTTCAACCTGATGAGAGAATATGAGCACGTTTTTCAGCCGAAAATATCTCCATGGTCCAGGTACCACTATCCTCCAACGCCCGTATCTCCTTCTTCGTAGCTTCTCGCCACCATGCATCTTTAACCGCCTATTTAAAGGAGGTCGATTATGTACCTGCAGTTATAGCTGCAAAAAAATTCCTGTGTCCCAGAGAAAATCGGTCATAATTCAAAAAATGTGCTATAGGATAAGGAGTACCTGAGGAGTGATTGGACGTAGTGGAACGTTGGAAGGGAGGATTATGAGACAACTTTCGTTATATTTGTAACAAAGTTAGGGAGCTTCACAGATGGAATCTTGGTACGCATGACACGCCCCAATGCACCCTTACCATTCGACACCACTACCGTCGTCTCATCCTCTACTGTCGTAGCCGCCATGACTGCCTCCGCCACGGCGGCCTCCGTTGCTGCATCTTCCATGGCGGCCTCGGCCTCAGCCGCGCTTTCCTCCATGCCGGCGCCGGCCTCGGCCTCCACGAAAATCATCCCATCCATATGAGGTAGATCAAACCCCAAAGCATCATCGTCCAAGACAAGAGGCGCCAGGTCAAGAGGAGCCATATCACCACGATCATCTTCAACAACATAGGAAAACTCATTCTCATAAAATTTAACATCTCAAGAGACAAAAAATACTAGTAGCTAGATCATACAATTTCTAACCCTTCTTGCCATAGGGGTATCCCACAAAAATACACTTTCGACTGCGAGGAACAAACTTATCCATCTTAGTTTTTTGGTTGTGGGCAAAACAAAAAAAATCAAAATCACGCAATTCATCATAAGAAGGAGGAGCACCAAATAATATTTCATAGGGGATTTTAAAACCAAGAAGGCTCGAAGAAATTCAATTGATCAAATAACCAACCGCCAAAATACACTCTCTCCAAAAAGAAATTGGCAAATTTTTCTGAAAACGTAAAGCACGTGCCACATTCAAAATATATCTATGTTTTCGTTCGACCATGTCATTCTCCTGAGGTGTACCTACACAAAATGTTTGAAACAAAATACCATTTTGTGCAAAATAGTCGACCAGAAAATTAAACTCAGTACCATTATCACTTCGCACAATGCGAACTTTGAAATTAAATTGCCGCTCAATCATAGAAAAAAATGACTAGAACATCTTGTATACTTCAGTCTTATCAATAAACAAAAATACCCAAACAATACGAGAAAAATTATCCAAAATCGTTAAAAAATATCGAGCTCCACTCGAAGAAGGCATAGGATATCGCCTCCAAAGATCATAATGTATCAAATCAAAAATTACAACAGCCCGAGAGTCACTGACAGGAAAGATACCCCGAGTTTGCTTTGCCTGATGGCAAACTTCACATGCCTTATTCACTGAACTACTAGAGCTACCGACAACAAGAAGTGACTTTACTACTTTATCAGAAGGATACCCAAGTCGATGATGCCAAATGTCCAGAGAAGTCGTCACAGTCACTGCCAAGGTCTGAGTCTTCGGTACAATACGAAATTAGTAGATTCTATCCCGCCGTTCACCGACGCCAATCATGGTCCTCAAACTGGGATCCTGTATCACGCACAAATTTTTAGTAAATTGTACAACACAATTTATATCATCAATAAGATGGGCCACAGAAATTAAATTATAATGTAATTGTGGTACGAATAGAACATTCGTGAGAACTACGCCTGGTGCAAGAGCAACACGCCCGCAGCACGAGACAACTGCAGTTCGTTCATCCGAGAGTCCAACCGGACACTCCTCTATTGCCGTCACCACCGACAATAAATCCAAATTTTTCGTAACATGATTCGAAGCACTTGTATCAATAATCCAAGGTGCAATGGTGTCACGCCCCAGTCCCAAAATGACGAGGGACTGAGCACGTGAGCAATGGCCAGCAGCACGCACCGATGGACAACCCAATTTAATGGATCCATCAGGGCATGCTTAAGCTGTAGTCTAGCAATACTAAGTACAAGTCTCAGGTATTTCTAATCTCATCCACAGACAACACAGATTAATGCCGGAAAATAAATGCAATGGAATTAAATAAGCAATATGAAATAAGGTTATCTCGGGAACAAATCCGAGAATTAGTCTGTTACATTTAAGAGAAAAGACAGGAATTAAAATGCTGGAAAATGGAAATACTGTATAGCTGAAGCCGGTGCTCAAGAGAAGTCTTCGGCCACTATCTCGTCCTCTGTTCCTTGTTCTGCTCCAAGGAGTGCTCCAGTACCGTACACTTCAGGGTAGTTCTCTTCAGCTGTACCTGGGGACATCATCCATTCCAGGTCCTCAGGGGACATAGCAAGGTACAGAAATATCTCAAGCCATAATGAATATCAGTGCAGCAATGTAATAAACAGCAGGGTAACTATGTAAACCAGCTAGTGATATGCAAGTGAGAGTTCTAGTCATACTCAGGCTGAGACTACTACAGGATCAGTGTCGGAGAAACCATAGCAGTATTTCTCGAGAGGGCCAGTACTTGTGCCAGAGCTCTGTATCAGAGACTAAGACACCTCCAGATAACCGTGTTTTCATTATATTATTTTCAGCCTTGATATGATAATACTCTCCCCACCCCATGTAATCTCACGTCACAGTTCCAGAATATCAGGTACAAGCCACGCAAGATTTAACTAATGCAATGAGTCAGGATAGAATCTACGCATGAATCTGTAAATGTCATGAATATGTAACCTATACGGAATCACCAGGTATATCTCAGGCAATTCCGTCACATGAAGTGTGTCAGGTGTCCTGGGTTGAGCAGTTAATCAAGTTTACATAAAAATCTACAGCAATCAGGTAAAATACTAAACCAGAAATATCTGAGAAATTGGCAAGCTTTACTTGCCCACTGATGTATAACCAAGTCCAGGAAATATGTAGCAAGCTGCAAGTTTTGGCGAGGTACACTTGCCTGTGGTTCTGGCTATGTTCGCAGTTCTGACTTCGACGGGAATTGCAGGCGGTACTCCGGTTGCTGAAACAAACATCACCATCAGATCCAGAAAATATCAATCAGCTAGAAACGCCTGTCCTTGGGTCCAATTTGGAGACAAGGGCAGAAACGGCAGTTTCGGGCCAAAACGGGGTCCACCGGTGGGCCCGCTTTGCACCGAAAAACGCGTCAGGGTCAACGGTCTCCAAATTCACCAAACTCAGTGTCAACAGGTCAGGAACGCTGATACGAACCCAACGGAACTTCCAGAATTGGATTCCGATGAGCCGAACACAAAATCGTCCGTCGAGCGGGGCCTGTGGGGCCCACGACACGCGATTTCGTCAACGTTCTCAGAATCGGACCAAACTTGACCCACAGGACCAGCGTATCGCTACGAGTCCGATGGCGCAAGTTTCGTCTCGATCCGACGTGTGTACACAAAGTTAGGTCGAATTGCCGAAAAGGCGGATACGGGGCGATGTCCGCGGATACGCGTTGATTCCGGGGTGCACGCACACCCGAATCAGCTTCCGCGAAAACCCACACGTCCGTATCGACGAGACGCACGTATCTGTGAAGACCGCGCGCGACCAAGTCGTCCCGTTTGGCGGGGCGTACTCAGTTCCGGGGTGAAACAGGGTCTGGGTTTTTCCTGTTTTTGGATCGCGGTGTGCGATCACCACAGGACGCGATGTCCCGAACAGTTTGTACGGACACCGAGAGGGTCATACAGGCTTCGTAACGCAATTTGCGGAATCGAAAACGGGGCTACGAATCAAAAGTTACACGTACCTGAAGGGGACCCGGAAACCGGGGTCGAACCGTGTCCGACACGTGTCGGACACGTGTCCGGACACAGAACAGTAACTAGGGTTAGGGCTTGGGAAGTCGGCCGGCGGCGGGGACGGCGGCGTGGGCGGCTGGGGCTGCGGCGGAGGGGCTGGGGACGGCGCGGCGGCGCGCGGCACGGCGGCTGGGGGCTCGCCGGCGGCCGGGGACAGCGCTGCGGGCTGCCCGAGCGGCTGGAGGTGGAGGGAGGAGCTGCGGGCAGTGGTCGACGGCGGACCGGCGGAGCTAGGCGGGAGGAAGTGGCGGCGTCTCGGCGAGGGGAGCGGTGGCTAGGATTAGGTGGCGGAGCACGGTGGCGGGGCTCGGTGGCTGAGGCGGTGAAGGCAGTGGCCGGGAGGGTATTTATAGGGAGGGGGCGGTGGTCGTGAGGTCCGAGGGAGGCGGCCAGGTGGCGGGGCAGCCGGGGGTCCCGGGGGCGGGGCCGAGCGCAGCGGGCGGAGGGCGCGGTCGCGGCGGAGGGATCGGATCGTGGGGGGGGTGCGGGGGAAGACGGGTCGACGTGCGGGGGAGACGTGGGGACGGGTCGGGTCGGCGGGTGCGGGTCGGGCGGCGGGTCCGACCCGACCCGGAGGAGAGTTGGGCTGGGTCTGTTGGGCTGGGCCGGCCCAACGGGCCGCGGGCCGGGCTATTTAAAAATAATAATAATAATAATAATAATAATAATAATAATCCATAATTAATTAATAATTAATTAGTTAAATAAATAAATATTTATTTAGGCATTTAAAAATAGGTCCGGGGCCCGATAAATTCCAGAAAAATTGCCCTAAGTCCAGTTTTTCATTTTACATCCAAAAATATTATTTTCATAATATTTTAATATCATTTAATATCAATTAAAAATTATTGAATAATTAAAACCCTGTTTTTAAATTACAGAAAATTCCCAGAAAATTCCAGAAAATTGTGAAAAATCCAGTTTTAAAAATTTAGAAAAATCAGGGGGTTTACAATCTACCCCCCTTAAGAGGATTGCGTCCTCGCAATCAAAGAATAACCGGTCAACAGAGATGACGCGGTCGCAAACATCGGTTGAAAACACATCACAAGATACTTCAGGGAAATACCGTTTCCCTAAAATTGAAAGTTTACACTTTCCAGGAAAATCTAGTTAAAACTATAACTTTTATGAAAACCAGGTTGTTATTAACAAGTTGCAATTCACTAGGTTGGGGCTGAGGTCACGAACCAAGAGGCACGAACTACAACAAGACTAAAAACGGGATAACTATAAATCACTTACTCGCATCAGCGTCCTGCACAGCAATCGCGTACGCTTGCTCTCGTCCTTGAGGTAGATTCCTCTGCTGCTGCTGAGTTTGCTGGTTCGCCCTCGGTGTTCCTTCTCCATGTTGAGTGCAATCCCTTACCGAATGCTGACGGGATCCGCATGCCAAACACAATCCTAGTCTGCGTCGGCATTCCTTGGCGATATGGCCTGCTTTGCCACAATAGTGACAAGTAAGGAGGACTACCGTTTGTGGTGCAGGTGCCTTCTGCTGTTGGTGCGGTCTCTTTGCAGATTCTTCTTGTGGTGTTCTGGAGGTTGATGATGGGGAAGACCTCTTCAGTCTGGCCTCTCTCTTGGTGACGCGCTCCACGCGTCGAGCCGCAGCAAGAACGTCCGAGTATGATGTTGGTGCGACGGACCCAATCAGTTTCTGCAGCTCAATGTTCAGTCCGTCGAAGAATTTCTCGGCCTTCTCTTCCTCAGTCGGGATCAGGGTGGGGGCGAAGCGACTCAGACGGATGAATTCTGCGTTGTACTCTTCCACCGTCATGGAGTCCTGAGTGAGGCGGTTGAATTTGTCCCGCAGTTCTGATCGAGCGATGGCAGGAATGTACATCTCTTGGAAGAGTCTGGAGAACTCCTCCCAAGTGACTCGGTCTGGTCCGAGTCGCGTCTCCTCGGATAGCCACCAGTGATGGGTGTTGTCCGTCAGTTGCATTCGGACGGCAGTCATCCAGCGTTCTCGTGGAAGCTCGGCTGCTTCAAGTTGATGACGTATGTTGGTGAGCCACTCGTGCACTTCTGTGGGTTCCTCTTTTCCAGAAAAAGTGCGGGGCTTCAGTTGGCGGAAGTCCGTGATTGAGCCTGTAGTTGGCCGTCGAGCTGGTAGGTTGGCCTGCCCCAGTGCAGTCACGATGCTGTCCCTCAAGAAGTTAGCTTCGCGACGCTGAGCCTCGTGCTGAACTTGTTGCTGAGCTTGCATCATCGCGTAGATCATCTGAAATATTTGCTGCCCGTCGATCGGCTGTCCTGGTGGGAACACGGGCATTGGTGGGACGAACTGCGGCGGAGGCGGGATGTCATCGCGCCGGAATCGGGAGGTAGGTTGACCTGCCGGCTGGCTCTGTTGAGTTGTGGGAATTCCTCCGACTGGTGTCACTTCATCGTCGTAGGTGACACCTGTAGCTGGTGGTGTTCTGACGGGAGTCTCGTTGCATTCTTGTGGGTCCATTTCCCTGTATCCAAAATACCCAATAAGAGGCGCACAGAAATCAAGGCAAGATGCAAGTTCAAATTAGTTTGAATGCGATACAGATATCAAAAACGATTCAAGCAAGTGGATGAGATCCTAAAAACTTATCCTATTTTATTGCAGGCCTGTTCGGTCCCTAAGTTGAAACCGAACACTTTAGTCGTTGACCTGCATGGGCCACCACAAAAACCATGTCACGCCCCAGTCCCAAAATGACGAGGGACTGAGCACGTGAGCAATGGCCAGCAGCACGCACCGATGGACAACCCAATTTAATGGATCCATCAGGGCATGCTTAAGCTGTAGTCTAGCAATACTAAGTACAAGTCTCAGGTATTTCTAATCTCATCCACAGACAACACAGATTAATGCCGGAAAATAAATGCAATGGAATTAAATAAGCAATATGAAATAAGGTTATCTCGGGAACAAATCCGAGAATTAGTCTGTTACATTTAAGAGAAAAGACAGGAATTAAAATGCTGGAAAATGGAAATACTGTATAGCTGAAGCCGGTGCTCAAGAGAAGTCTTCGGCCACTATCTCGTCCTCTGTTCCTTGTTCTGCTCCAAGGAGTGCTCCAGTACCGTACACTTCAGGGTAGTTCTCTTCAGCTGTACCTGGGGACATCATCCATTCCAGGTCCTCAGGGGACATAGCAAGGTACAGAAATATCTCAAGCCATAATGAATATCAGTGCAGCAATGTAATAAACAGCAGGGTAACTATGTAAACCAGCTAGTGATATGCAAGTGAGAGTTCTAGTCATACTCAGGCTGAGACTACTACAGGATCAGTGTCGGAGAAACCATAGCAGTATTTCTCGAGAGGGCCAGTACTTGTGCCAGAGCTCTGTATCAGAGACTAAGACACCTCCAGATAACCGTGTTTTCATTATATTATTTTCAGCCTTGATATGATAATACTCTCCCCACCCCATGTAATCTCACGTCACAGTTCCAGAATATCAGGTACAAGCCACGCAAGATTTAACTAATGCAATGAGTCAGGATAGAATCTACGCATGAATCTGTAAATGTCATGAATATGTAACCTATACGGAATCACCAGGTATATCTCAGGCAATTCCGTCACATGAAGTGTGTCAGGTGTCCTGGGTTGAGCAGTTAATCAAGTTTACATAAAAATCTACAGCAATCAGGTAAAATACTAAACCAGAAATATCTGAGAAATTGGCAAGCTTTACTTGCCCACTGATGTATAACCAAGTCCAGGAAATATGTAGCAAGCTGCAAGTTTTGGCGAGGTACACTTGCCTGTGGTTCTGGCTATGTTCGCAGTTCTGACTTCGACGGGAATTGCAGGCGGTACTCCGGTTGCTGAAATAAACATCACCATCAGATCCAGAAAATATCAATCAGCTAGAAATGCCTGTCCTTGGGTCCAATTTGGAGACAAGGGCAGAAACGGCAGTTTCGGGCCAAAACGGGGTCCACCGGTGGGCCCGCTTTGCACCGAAAAACGCGTCAGGGTCAACGGTCTCCAAATTCACCAAACTCAGTGTCAACAGGTCAGGAACGCTGATACGAACCCAACGGAACTTCCAGAATTGGATTCCGATGAGCCGAACACAAAATCGCCCGTCGAGCGGGGCCTGTGGGGCCCACGACACGCGATTTCGTCAACGTTCTCAGAATCGGACCAAACTTGACCCACAGGACCAGCGTATCGCTACGAGTCCGATGGCGCAAGTTTCGTCTCGATCCGACGTGTGTACACAAAGTTAGGTCGAATTGCCGAAAAGGCGGATACGGGGCGATGTCCGCGGATACGCGTTGATTCCGGGGTGCACGCACACCCGAATCAGCTTCCGCGAAAACCCACACGTCCGTATCGACGAGACGCACGTATCTGTGAAGACCGCGCGCGACCAAGTCGTCCCGTTTGGCGGGGCGTACTCAGTTCCGGGGTGAAACAGGGTCTGGGTTTTTCCTGTTTTTGGATCGCGGTGTGCGATCACCACAGGACGCGATGTCCCGAACAGTTTGTACGGACACCGAGAGGGTCATACAGGCTTCGCAACGCAATTTGCGGAATCGAAAACGGGGCTACGAATCAAAAGTTACACGTACCTGAAGGGGACCCGGAAACCGGGGTCGAACCGTGTCCGACACGTGTCGGACACGTGTCCGGACACAGAACAGTAACTAGGGTTAGGGCTTGGGAAGTCGGCCGGCGGCGGGGACGGCGGCGTGGGCGGCTGGGGCTGCGGCGGAGGGGCTGGGGACGGCGCGGCGGCGCGCGGCACGGCGGCTGGGGGCTCGCCGGCGGCCGGGGACAGCGCTGCGGGCTGCCCGAGCGGCTGGAGGTGGAGGGAGGAGCTGCGGGCAGTGGTCGACGGCGGACCGGCGGAGCTAGGCGGGAGGAAGTGGCGGCGTCTCGGCGAGGGGAGCGGTGGCTAGGATTAGGTGGCGGAGCACGGTGGCGGGGCTCGGTGGCTGAGGCGGTGAAGGCAGTGGCCGGGAGGGTATTTATAGGGAGGGGGCGGTGGTCGTGAGGTCCGAGGGAGGCGGCCAGGTGGCGGGGCAGCCGGGGGTCGCGGGGGCGGGGCCGAGCGCAGCGGGCGGAGGGCGCGGTCGCGGCGGAGGGATCGGATCGTGGGGGGGGTGCGGGGGAAGACGGGTCGACGTGCGGGGGAGACGTGGGGACGGGTCGGGTCGGCGGGTGCGGGTCGGGCGGCGGGTCCGACCCGACCCGGAGGAGAGTTGGGCTGGGTCTGTTGGGCTGGGCCGGCCCAACGGGCCGCGGGCCGGGCTATTTAAAAATAATAATAATAATAATAATAATAATAATAAAAATCCATAATTAATTAATAATTAATTAGTTAAATAAATAAATATTTATTTAGGCATTTAAAAATAGGTCCGGGGCCCGATAAATTCCAGAAAAATTGCCCTAAGTCCAGTTTTTCATTTTACATCCAAAAATATTATTTTCATAATATTTTAATATCATTTAATATCAATTAAAAATTATTGAATAATTAAAACCCTGTTTTTAAATTACAGAAAATTCCCAGAAAATTCCAGAAAATTGTGAAAAATCCAGTTTTAAAAATTTAGAAAAATCAGGGGGTTTACAAATGGACTTACCCACCATACGATCTTCCGGAGATTTGGCCGAAGAATTACCAAGCATAGAAATAAGTTGTTGCCATTGGTTTGGAGTCAATCCCGACACATCGTCGCCGCCTGCACCATCATCTGCCATCCACGGCTGTGCAGCTACTAAGCCACGTCCTGCCACCGCCGTACACACTTTCGCATCCCATCCACGTCCACCACCAGCCGCATGTCCGCTAAATCGGACATTGAGCGAATCACACAGTGGTTTCTCCTTCTCAATGTATGGTATTGTCTTCTTCACCGAAGCATCGATAGTATGCAAAATCCACTGCACAAGTATCGATTGGACGCAATATCAATCCTCCAATTGAACCTTCTCCGAAGGTTTATTGATAGGCCCATCAACAAACCCAAATTTTCGTCGAGCCTGTAAAGAAAGCCGAATAGATCTCGACTATTCCTCATAAGTCTCCTCACGAAACACCACTTTCGTAATTGTATTACCCGGATTGTCATTAGAACCAAGGTAATACGGGGATGTGGGATCGATCCGCGATGTCACCGACGTAGAAGTTCCGCCGCCGCTCGTCATGTCGTCGTCGTCGTTCGCCAATCACCATAAATATAATTTAGTACAATTTAATTCCAATTGGAGTGCCCAATTGGCATATTACAGGTCATATATATTTAATTATTTGCAATAACGTATAAAAAAAGTGGCAATAGAGAATTGTCATAACTAAACTTCAGTCTCACGAGATTTTAAATAAATGAAAAAATTAAATAAAAATTATTTACCTAGACATTATGGATTTTACTATTTAATAATTACTTAAACATGTGCGTGGCAGTATATTATTTAATTGTCAAGATAATATGAAGAGTCAAAAGGATCATCGGCCTCTTGATATCAAACACGAACAATGAGATCATTCGTCTAATGATCCTATGTGTGTAAAAGCTGATGATTTATATATTTATGTGAGCTCATTGCGTGACATGTCTGAAATATATAGCGAAAAATAAATTTCAATCTAGATATTAAAGTTCACATAAAGTCGTAAACGCAGTGTGTGCCGAGTTTAGGCAAATGAGCCAATGAAGCTCACAATAAAGATGAAAATGACTCGTTTCTGTATGATTAAGCAGTGTCTTCTGTATGATTAAGCAGTGTCGTAAATTAAGAAATTTTATCGGGACATTATCAAATTTATTAGTTTTTTTTATTTACAAATTTGTTACTATAAGAAAATTGTTAGAAACTTGCCACTACATTGTATAAAAGTCAATTTTTTATATTTTTTTTTTAATCTTTTGTTTATTTTCTATTCCAAATTCTAAATATGTTAGGGTTCTATGTACATGTATAGATTTTATATTCTAGGAATTAAAATTTAGTTTATGATTATTTTTGGAAGATTTTTGAAGTTTGAAACCCGTTTTAGGGTTTCGAACTTAGAAAATTTGCCCATAGTTGGATGAAAACGATGTTGGTATGTCAAAAAAATTGCTAGTCTTGTGAAAAGTTAGGATTGTGAAAAATTATAATACAGAGAAAAGTTGTGAAACCTAGGATTGAAAAATTCAAGTATACAAGGACTGTCAAAATTTTTGACAGTATTTACTATTATCAGGGCTATTAGAATTTTTTATAGTCCTAAATCTAGTAACATTTCATTAGGACTGTCAAAAAAATTTTACAGTCCTAATGAAAAGTTACTGTAATATAAGATTGTCAAAAATTTTGAAAGTTCTGACTATTGTCAGGACTATCAAAATTTTTAATAGTCCTGAAATCTAGTAACTTTTCATTAGGACTGTCAAAAAATTTGACAATCCTAATGAAAAGTTATTGTAATGAATGTTTTGTTTCCTGGATGCTACCGTAAGAAAATAATGTATGTCGTTGAACATGCTTCGAGTGACCGAACATATTTGTTCAAAATTTATTTTTTGCCAAAAATAGGTCGATTTGTATGCTCTCGACGAGAGTAACACAATTCGTGTAGAAAGAATCCACGTCCGAGGTAAAATGCACATGTTACAACCAAAAGTATGTCATTTAAAACTTTAAAGGACCATAACTTTTGATTGTAAGATCGAAACGAGACCTACCTGGTGCCAAAATGAACATATCGAAAAGTAGTATGAGATGAAACTGTACCACCATTTGGCATACTTCTCGTAATTTTAGAATTGTAAAATAATGATGTTTCAATCTCCAAATTTTACTTTGATTAATTTACTTTTACATTATTTTATTGTTAACGAGTGAAAATTGGTATCTCCTGACATTCAAACATTATCATATAATATATTAGCGTGAAGAAGACTAAAATGGTACAAGAATTTAATTTCTATTTTTCATAATGACAAAATTATCTATTTATAATAATTTATTAATCGTAATAAGAAAGTTTTAACTTTCGATTACGATAGATTTAAATAAAAATATTATTCCTAGTGAATAAAACTCAATTTGATATGTTCTACATAGATCCAATTTTTTTTTATATCAAAATCTCTACCCGTAGAATCTCTCGTAAAGTTCTTATTTTTTTAGTATTTTTTTTACCTAGAATATAAACTCCCATTTGAGACAATTTTTTCCTACGAAGATGCTCTATTATATAAATTATTTTAAAGGTAGAAGTTTCCTATACACACACAAAGGCACACACACACCACCACCACCACCACCACCACCAGTAGGGCCGTCTCAAGTCATTTGGAGGTCCTAGGCAAAAGTTCAAAAATGAAATACTTTAAAAAAAAAAAAAAAACTGAATGAGCCATCAATAAAAAGAAAAAAGTTTGTAGAATTTAATTTTTTTCGAAAGAAAAAGAAACATTACCTCCGGATCTGATTCTTTTCATAACTTTTTGAAAAATTGAGAAGTAGAGATTGGAGGAGAAGGAGAAGAGTCGATCGTCCATTTCTGAGAAGTAGAGATTGAAGGAGAAAAGGAATAGTCGTTCGCTCCTTCCCGCAGCCCTAATTAGAAACCCATTTTTTTTATTAACCATCAACTAGGAAACATATCTGATTCTAATTCTACGGTCGTTACTCTTTAGTTAGCTAATTTAGAAAATTTTGAACTCCATATAACTTTTGACCCTAGGATAACTACATCAATTTAAAAGAATATTGAGATTCCTACAAATTTAGGACTCTAAGCAGCTGCTTGTTTTGCTTAATGGACGAGTCGGCATGAGGACAACCACCACCATGACCACCCAATTGAAGGAGGTTTGTTTTCCATAAATTGTTAGATTTCCTTTGTAAGACGGTAACAGGTTAAGGTCAGCTCCTTTTAACATGATCACACAATGTAAAAGATCATACATCTAATGCCAATATAATTAGAGTAGACTCCTTGACATACTGATACTATATTAATATCTTAGGCAGTTCCTCATATTTTTATTAAATTATGGTACATTATGAGATCTTGACATGGATTAGGGGATCCAAATCCCAAAGCATGAGCACTAAGGACCTATTTGATATAACGAAACTTGACTGGATTTTGTAGTTTTTTGTGAAAGTGACGGAACTCTCGTGAGTTCTACTGTTTGGATAGCTTTTGTGAAAGTGGATAAAAGTGTTGACAAGACTCGGCTGCAGTTCCTGTCTTCCTCACTGTTCCTCTACTTTCACCACCGGTTTTTTTTTTGTGAAAGTGGCCGAATCTTTTGCCCTTGCAGGAGAGAGAAAGTACAGTTGCATCCCAAAAAAAATTGGAGAGGGAGCGACGGAAGTCCCCAACCGTGTTCTTGCTTGTCGTCACCCCCCAACCGACTCTCCTGTCACTCTTCTACTCTGTAAGAAAAATAAGTGTTTCTCCATTGATTATTTCTATTTTTGTTGCAATTTTTTGTGAAGATCTGTGGGTTTTGACCTCAGATCTAAGGGTTTCAACATGTGTTCTTCTTGATCTGGGCTTTTCGATCTCAGATCTTGGGGTTTCCACCTTCATTCTTATAGATCTGGGAGTTTCGATCTAGATCTGGGGGTTTTGACCTCAAATCTAAGGGTCTCGACCTTTATTCTTCTAGATCTGGAGGTTTTTAACTCAGATCAAAGGGTTTCGACCTTCATTCTTCGAGATCTGGGGGGTTTCGACTCTCCCCTCATGCTTCTGCTACCGTTTTTACATGCCAAAAAATGAACATTGTGTACTGTGACGAACTGCAATTTGGCTAGATCTGCAGATTTAGAGCATAGGTATATTTTGTCATAATTTTTCTACATCTATCTTGTTTTTCCTAAATTTTCACACATGTACATGTTTAAAAAAAAGTGGGTCTGCACAGATTGTTCCTATTGGTCGTTCTGAACACATGGAAATTTTTTCATAAGTAAATTGATTATAAATAGCTCCATGTAGATTTGGTTAGTTTTCTTATTATAAATTTTAGAATTAGTATAGGTTATATTATAATCTATCGGAATGCTTGGTCCTGTAGATGGATTTATCAAACCCTAAGGGTTCGTTGTTGCGAACCGCCATCACAAGTGTAATTACAGTTATTACAATTAAAAGCTGCATGTTTTTAGCTACATGTTTCTGGTCGCTTCACTCCGTCGTGAGACTCCGGTCCGGCATATACACTAATGGAGTAGGAAGACAATGAACAAAGAGGTGTTCCAAAGGAACCATCAATGATAAGAGAGCAATGGCACAAAGCCCACATGTATCACATCCTTACCAGTGGTTCAAAAAACTGTGTCCACTATCTTAGGATGAGTTGTGGCCCTTTCTATAGGCTTGCAAACATGTTGAAATACATTGGGTCCCTCCAAGATACAAGACATGTATGTGTAGAGGAGCAACTAGCCCTCTTTCTTTACATGTTGGGACATAAGTCTAAGAATAGGGTTTGTGGCATTGATTTTATCCGTTCTGGCAAAACTATATCTAGATATTTCTGAAAAGTACTTCGTCCTATAAGTACTATTAAAGAACAATACATGAAGCAACCTAGTGGTGATGTCCTGACCAAGATTGGAGAGTCTTCTGAATGGTTTCCATATTTTCAGGTAATATACTATTTCATAGTCTGTTGGTTATATTTAGAATTACTATGTTTTGGAGATACATATTACACATGCTCATACTGAACTATAGGATTGTATTGGGTTGATCAATGGCACACATATCCAAGCAACCCTACCGTCTGTATTGGTGCCGAGGTTTAGGGGTAGGAAACAAGTGACACAATGTGTTATCTGCCGCTACACCCAACAAGATGTTCACATATGTTTTGGCTAGTTGGGAAGGATGTGCAAATGACATGAATGTTTTAAAGGATGCTCTCTCGAGGCCCAATGGACTTAAGGTCATTTCAGGTAACTATGGGTCAGTTATTATCCTAGCATTTTTTTCTATCTACGAAGGTTCCTAATATGTAGATTAAAAATTATAATTTTTTGGCTTGTAGAAAAGTACTACCTAGTGGATGCTGGATTTACAACGATGTCCGATTTTATTGCACCCTACCGAGGAGTTAGGTACCATTTGAATCCCAGAAGAGGTCGTAATCCTTCTAATCCGAAGGAACTCTTCAACTATAAGCACTCAAAGTTGCGTACTAAAATTAAATGTGCCTTCGGAACGCTTAAGAATCGCTTTTGCATACTAGAAGAGAAAAAATTTCATGATTTTCCTACACAAGTTGACATTGTACATGCATGTTGTGTTCTACATAACTACATACTAAGCGTTGATCCCAATGCCAATCTCATCCTGCATGATAGTGATGCTAGCACATCGGAGGAAGAAGTGTGTGACGAAAACTTGTTTGACTACGAGGAATATTCTCAAACTAGTCAACAAGTGCAAAGAAATGCGAAGAAGGCTTAGGAAGAGAAACGAGATGCAATAGCATTGCTTATGTGGAACGATTACGTGGGTGGAGAGGGTAGGGGCTGAAATTTCAGTTATGTTATTTTGTACTTCGTTTGGCTATATTTATGCTTTATGACCTAAGTATTTTGTACTAATGTCTGCCTAAGTTTGTACTTTCGATTGCAAATGGAATTGTTTATGCTTTCTAATGCAAATGTATGTACCTATGTTTTTAAAGTTCTTATGTTAACAGGTTAGATTTCTAATAATTTTTTAAACTTTCCACCCTTTGCAATCTATGAGGGAAGCCTGTTTGCACCACCTCAAATCCAAAGAAAATCGTTGGGGGTGCCTCAAAGTTCACCTTCAACTCTAGGCAATGGACATTCGCAGTCCTTGCCACCTACCTTCATGACTTCAATGGCCCATCCTTAATATTGGGCTAACAATATATATAGGTGCGTTTGGGGATTCTTATTCCTATGTCGATGTAGATGTCGATGCCTCTAATGATCCAAATGTCCCGATTGAGGATCAAGCTTCTTCTCCTTCTAAGAGAAGAACGAAGAGGGTTGCTACAAAAGGAAAAAAGGTAGGACAAGACAAGGGTAAGAATAGTAGGGTAGAAGGAGGCAAAAATGAAGGGGGCACGCCTAACAAGCGATGGCCCGATTCACATTCAGACGAGCTGTTAAAGCTTTTATCCTTTGAGCCATGTGCTTGCTTCGGGAGAGTTCTGCCACTTTCACTAAAATCTGCAAAATCCAGTCGAGTTTTGTTGTACCAAATATGACCTTTATGAGTTTAGGTTTTATATATCGTGGTATTGAATATTGGTTTCTGATACTCCAGGTTGGGGAGTTTAAGAATTGTTCCATGTTTCTGATAATCATGATACGTTTGCCTTAATTTTTTTTATTTTGTGCAACACTTGAGCCGTATTTTTTGAGTATGAGTACCTTGGTATATTTGGGTATCAATAGCAAATTTTGTTGATTTTTATTTGGCTAGTCTTCATTTTACCTAGGGGCTATTTGCTGAAGGTTTATGATACTCATAGTCTCATATTCTGATACTCATATTATGATACTCATTTGTTGGGCTATGATGCTTGGTATATGTCTTCTGTGTTGGATTTTTCATATGTTTGTCTTCATGAATTATTTTGGGCTATGATGAGGTTTCATGGGACACTCACTTCTGAGTGTTGTACTTGTTTTGGGCCATTTCACCATTCTTTATATGGGCTATGATGAGGACGCAACATTTGCCTGCTGTTTTTGCTTTTTGTAATAGGCATTTCATCAATCTTTACTTTTGGCTATCATTTTTTCACAACAGACAACTGCTGCTCTGTTTGGGTATTATTTGCCTGGATTACTGTTTGGGTATTACATATTTACTCCTCTGTTTGGGTATTATTTCCTGCTCAAATTTGATATATGCTGCTGCTGCTGATGTTTCAGTATCACTGGAATACCTATTTACCTATCTACTCTTTTCAGTATACTGTTGTACAAATTTTTTGATTATATGCTCCAAATTTGATATATGCTCCCTGGATTATTGATTGGTATCACTTTTGAAAGATTGATATATGAACCCTGTTCATACTCCTCTGAGCCCAAATGTTTATATATATAAGTATTTTCATATATTTTTATTAATACATGGATTTTTTTTAGTACCACGGGTTTTATATGCACTGGACTATGATGCCTCCCTGAATTTTTTTTAGTACCCTGGCTATTTGGTATCAGTCTTTACAACATTTGCTTTTGGCTATTTGGTATCAAATTTTTTTCTCTATGCTTCTTTGGCCATGTTTTATTCCAGATGCAGGCAAATATAGTCTTGAACTCTTGGGTTGTACTTGTGAAGGAACATGTATCAAGGCTGCTATGAAAGAAGTTTCTGCTAGCTCATTGTCCGATCTTTGTATCGTATGTGCGTGGTTTGTGAACATCTGTTGTTTGAGAGAACTGCTCGTTGGATTGTGTTGGAGTGAAGTAAATTTTGTAAAGACACTTTTTAAATTATATTTTGTCAATAAAATTTGTCTTGAATAAACTGTTCTTTATTTATCATATTTTTATTCCTTTTTTTATGAAAACAAAATCCATAAATTACTTGTCAGTTAATAACATCAAAAACTGTTAATTATTTCCTAAATAATCAATAATTATTCCATATATTGCATAAGGAGTATAAGCTTATAAGAGTATACTAGTTAATTTCCACTGTTGACTATACTAGTAAATTATATATTGTAAACATATTATCATATTTTGTAAAAAGAATTTTTTTTTTGTTCACTATAAATTTTTTAACATTTACTATTCAAATATTTTAAAGGATGAAAATAAATTTTTCTGTGAAACATAAAAAAATATTTCCTATTCAATGATAATTAGTTAGGAACCATATCTAAATTTACCATATCTCCAACTAACATCTACTTTCAACAATCATCCAAACAATGGAATTTCTTTTTTCTCCACTTTCAACAACCAACCAAACAATGAAATTCCTTTTTTTTTTCTACTTTCAACAACCATCCAAACAACGGAACCCCTCTTTCCTCCACTTTCATATATTTCAAATTAACCAACTAAACGACTTTTGAAAACTCATAAATTTTGCATACGGATCGCGTACGCAAACTTAATTTTTTTCACTTTCAACAACTTTTGTGCAAACAATCAGCCCCTAAAAGATGGATAAAGATGCACTTTTATCATCTCCATGTATGTCAAAGATTGATATCACCTAAAACCCCAACATAGCCTGAGTTGGGCCCAAATTAGGCCCAACCTTAATTTGCAGGCCAAGTTTACTGAACCCACCAAGCTAGCCCATTCTGTAAATCAAACTACAATGATGAGATGATAAGAGTAAAGTTTGGTCAAATTCTGTAAATCAAACGTCCCTTGTATTTATTTTTAATCAGAATACTAATCCTAATATTTGTACGCAAAATACTATATAGTCGAAAATTTTATATTTTCTCGAAAACTATATTCCTAAGTTTGGTGTCTATAAAAATATTTCCGGAAAAAAATAATAAAGAAAAATAAATTGAAAGTAAAAAAAAAACCAAAAAAGAGAAAAAAAAAGAAGAAAAAACAAGTAAAATAATAATTTAAAAACTAAAAAAAAGAAACAAAAAATAAACCAACAAAACGATCAAAAAAAGAAAAAAGAACCAAAAACGAAAAAAAAAACGAAAAAGCGACTTAAAACGACAAAAAAATGATCAAACACGAAAAAATACAAAAACAAAGCAGAAACGAAGAACGTCTAAAAACGAAAAATATATGAAAGTCGAAAAAAAAACAACAAAAACATAAAAAAAAGATAGAAAAAACGACCTAAAACTGAAAAAAATTTAAATCGACAAAAAAACAAAAAAAAAAACCTAAGAACAAAAAATATAAAAAATGCCTAAAAACGATCTAAAACGACAAAAAACGATCAAGAAGATAATAAAAGGATCAAAAACGACTAAAAAAAAAAATCAAAAATGATAAAAAAGACTAAAAGTAATTTTAAAAATGATCAAAAACGAATAAAAACGATAAAAAAAAAAAACTAAAATCGATCAAAACACAATAGAAAAGACTAAAAACGATCAAAAAGGACAAAAAACATTAAAAATGATCAACAAAAGATTAAAAAAGACTAAAAATGATAAAAAAATAATTAAAAATGATCAACAAAAGATAAAAAAGATTAAAAATGATCAAAAACGACAAAAAACAACAACAAAAGATTATAAACGAATAAAAAATAATAAAAATGACAAAAAATTAAAAGGATTAAAAACGAGTAAAATGTGACTTAAAAAGGATCAAAACGACAAAAAATGATCAAAAAGACTAAAAACGACAAAAAAAGACGATTAAAAAGATCAAAACGACAAAAAAATGACTAAAACGATAAAAAACGACTAAAAATGATCAAAATCGACCAAAACCGACAAAAACTATCGAAACCGACAAAAGATAATAAAAACGACAAAAAACGGAAAAAAAAATCAAAAGGGAAAATAAAAGGAAAAAAAATCAAAAAAAAAAAAAATCAAAAAAGGGGGAAAAAACTTGAACAAAAGGATTATTTTGTCCGGACAAAAAAAATATACTGACCTATTCTTAAGAGAGAGAATTTTCATGTTTCGTGGATAAATTATTTATTCTGGTATTCGTAATTTTCGAAAATAAATTTTTTATGGCCTTAAGAAACTTGGTAATTGATTCCAATCATAATTTTTTTGGGAATAAAAAAAAGAAAATACCGCACTTCTCTCCGTCTCGTTTTCTTAAGGTACTTTTTCTACTGCTGCTGCTGTTACGTATTTAGAGTTTGATAATGCACGGGGAGGAAATTGATTGGCACGTATTTTGATTATAGGATGCGGAAGAAATGTTAAGGCTACGAGGAGATGGCACTTTCACCAGCATTTGCGTGAGGTTGGTTTAACTCTCTTTTTACTTGTGGATTATTTGGTTTGCGAGTTTGGAGTATGGAAGTGTGTTTGGTTGAAAAATTTGTATGTAATATTTACTATAATCTGACATAAAATTGTTACGAAATTAAAATTTTGACATCGATTTTTTTTTGTCCAAAGTGAAATTGTAAAGTGAGAATTCCCCATTCATACTTTGCGCGTTTGGTTGAGGATCACTTTATCTCTACTTTAACAATTTTTAATTTTTTTTATACTGTTCATATCATTTTAAAAAAAAAGTTATACTTTTTCACTTACTTCAGTAATCAAACAAATACTAAACTTTAAATTTTTTTACATTAACATTACTTCTTCAAAACACCAAAACGAAAAAATTTATATTTCACTCCACTTTGTTTTACTTTATCACAATACATATACAAAATATCAATTAAAAAAAATTTCACTTCTTTCTAATTCGGCAGTAAATATAATAAAGTGCCAAAAAGGCTTGCGGATGATTAGGACTAGACATAGGGTTTCAGAATTTAAGATTTCGATTCAATTCAAATTATAAATTGTCCAAACAAATTGACTCATAAATTTTAAATTTTAAACTGAACGGAATAGAATTGGTCGTGTGAGATTAACGGGTCGGGACGGATTATAATTTTAAAGCAAATGAATCCTGGTCTAATCCATTTTTTGTAGTAGAATAAGGTAATTATAAAATTTCAGAGTTCTATTGTCTACAGACCCCAGTCAGCCGACCCTAAAGGTAAAATTTAAAAGTTCACTACCCCCTCTTGAGTCAAATGAAAGTGTTGATGAAGAAACAAATAGAATTTTTTGCGGAAATGGATGTTGGATCAAACAACCATCACTTCCATCTAAGTCTAAAATTTCAGCAGTGCGACGTCGTTCGTGGTCTTGCACCGCAGTTCGCGAATGTGTCCATGTGTCAGTACTCCATTTGCTGCTCAATCGATGGTGGACTCATGCAAATAAGGGGGACAAAGAATTGCTGACACATGGTCCGTGGTCACGGACTGCGGTCCAAAACCGCCGGCCAAATATCATTTTTCCTAAAACTTTCATTGGATATACAAGAATATAAAGTTGGTGGGACTGTCTTAATTTAATTTTGTACATTGATCAGGGGGATACAGTTGCAGAGAGGAAGGCGATGGAGGAGATGGTGATGGACTATCTAGGTCCAAGGGCAAACACAAACCCCAACAATGGAGGGGTTGTAGCAAATCTCCTCCCCCCATTCGTTAGGCTACTTAATTTTGGAGGGATTGGAAATGTTATGAACTTCTTGTGGACCATAAGAAGTACAACATCTCATCCTTCTTTCATTTTGGGAATTTTTGCAATAGGCTGTGTGAAGAAATTTTGGTATGCTTAGATTTTGGTTGCTTGGTACCAATTGGATTACTCAAAATTTGCCAGCCAACCCCAGGTTATGTTGTCATGTATTCTTAATTAGTCTTGGTTTGGTCATTGGTACTGCGTGCTTATCTATTTTTTTGTTTGTGAAAGCAGTTCCAAAATCTACTTGAATTTTTATTTTTTTGAAATTTCAGTTCAATTTTACTACAACTTTTGAAAACAGTTTAGTTAAAAGGATCTTCTGCCACCACTTTCTAAATAGCAAAAGCAATTACAAACCAGGCCTTAGACTAGGTTTGGATATGCTTATCATGGATGCATTGATACTTCTGTTTCTTTTTTCTTCTAAAAACAATTCCAAAAGTTTGTTGATAATAACAATCTATCTAATTTTTTTGAAGATAATAATTTAATTTTGGAATAACTTTTGAAAACAGGATAGAAAAAGATGGTTTTGTTTTCTTGAAAATCAATAGCAGTAACAAACCCACGACCTTATTGTGGTTTCACAAGGATCAAAACTAATTTAATTTTGGAATAATGTGGAATTGAATCAAGCCTGAAATGGAATTGAATATAAGAAATGTTGGGAAAAAGTGCAGTATGCTAAAAAAAAGTGTTTTAGTCGACATCTGATTATAGAATTCTTGGAAAATAATTTGTAAGAAAGAGGTCAGGACCGACCCTGAGTTTATGGGGACCTAGACAAACTTTCCAAATGGAACCAAAAAAAAAAAAAAAATTTGAGATAAAAAAAATTAAAAAAATGATTCACCAAGGATTGAACCTAAAACCACTAGTATACAAGTGTAACACAATAGCAACTACACAATAATTGTTTTGTGTTAAGAGAGATCGATAGTATGTACTAGTTCTATTATAGATACAAAATTATTAATATATATAAGATTAAACATATTTTTGGGGTCCTTCTGATTCATGGGTACTGGATGATCGTCCTGGCTGTCCTGGGCCAGGACGGCCTGAAAGAGACGAAAGAGAAAAAGAGAGATCTTTGTATTGATATTTTTATCGGTTTTGGGATGTTTTTGAACCGACCGTTTATGAAAACTCCTGCTTGATAATTTTTATGAGGCACTTGTTTTGGTCGGCTCAAAAATATTCTAAAATAGTGTAATATAATTTTTGGTGACTTTATAAACACCCCAAATCGATAGGTTTTGAACTGTCTTATTACTTTATTTTATTTATTCTCGTAAAAATTCTTACATAACCGTTCGTTATCAAGCATGAATTAAATTGATTTAAAAGTCGCTACTTAAAATTACTCAAAATCGGATTCTCATAACCTTTTATAACCGCTACTCTTAAAACATCTCATAACTGATATTCCCAAAATTGTAATCCTCTGTTAAGTTTTTTTCTCCTAGCAAAATCCTGATAGTGAGGCTAGGCATTTGTGAAGCTTTAACGACGAGGCTAGACCTCACCGAAATTTACTTGTAGCAAAATTTTAACAGCAAGTCCAGGCGTTTGCGAGGCTATGCCTTACTTGGGATTATGCCTCAGCGGGGTTAGGTCTCAGCGAAGCGATTTCTCAGATAGTGTAGCTTTTTTGGTTTAGACGAAGCTGAGCCATCTAATAAGGCTAAGTCTCTGGATAACCTCCTGTTTTTTTTTTATTTTTAAAAATAAATTTTCTGGATTTTTCCGATAATTTTTATTTAATTATTAAAAATGTCCTTCAGAAATTAATATTTTTTTATGGATTAAAATAATTATTAAAATATTACAAAAATTATATTTTTGGATGTATTATTAATTATTGGATGTTGTGTAATTTTTCTAAAATTTATTGGACTCAAAAACTATTTTTAAATAGCTAAAAATTAAGATTTTAACTGAACCGGACTGAACCCGGCCCAACTGAACCGAACCAGACCCCACTTAACTAAACCGACCCAAGACCTAACGGGTCGGATCCGATCGGACCCGACCCGACCCGACTCTACCCGACCCTACCCGCTCCCCTCTCTCTCCTATGAACCCTCTGCACACAACGACCCCCGCTCCCCCGCGAATCCCGGCCGACGCTCCGCTCCGCCCGCGGCCAACCACCCCAAGACCACACCACGATCCCCCTCCCCGCTCCGGCCAACCCGCTCCGCCTCTCCCTCTCTCCTTCCCTATTTAATACCCCCCCGAGTTCCCTACACCGCAGCCACCACCGCCAGCCTCCGCCCCGACTCCGCCGGCCCACCCCGAGCTCCCGTCGCCGAGCCCCTGCCACCGGCGACGACCCTCCCCGAGCAGCTCAGCGCCGTCGCAGCACAGCATCAGCGCCGCCGCCGCCGCCGTGCCCCCGCCGCCATGCCACGCCGCGCCTCCCAATTCACGACCAGCGAGGTACCTGTCTTCCCAGCCTCGTAACTCCCTGTGTATTGACCCATTTTCTATTCTGTTGAATCCTGCGCGTAGACCGCGTGACCCTCTCAAAATTCCGTACAACTCGTTCGGGGTATCGCGTCCTGTGTCGGTCGCAAATCGCGACGCAAAATAAGGAAAAAAAACTCCCATTTCTGAAAATTCAGAAATTGGTCCCGAACTCACAAGTTCACGACCGTTTTGCGTGCAACATGTTAACTATTTCTAAAATCCACTTAAACAGTAATTTAGACCGTATAACCTAGTTTTAAAACCATATTTTTGGTGTTGTAGATTGTGTTTAATTCGAGGGTGAAGATGACCAAAAACTTGGTATTTAAAACCTTAATTTTTTTCCGGAACTGGGTGCGCCCCGCTAAACGAGGCGACTTGGTCGTGTGCGAACTTCACCGAAAGGTGTGCGCCGTTAATATGGACGTGTGAAATTTCGCAAAAGTTGATTTGGATGTGCGTGCACACCAGAATCAATGCGTATCCGTCGACAACACCCCGTATCGGCCCTATTCTGAAATTCGTTGTAACTTCGTGTGTGCTCTTCGTTTCGAAATGAAACTTGAGCCATCGGACTCGTAGCATTTTTCTGGTCCTGTGACCCAAGTTTGGTTCGATTCTGAGAATGTTGACAAAATTCCGTATCGTGGGCCCCACGGCTCCACTTGATGGACGATTTTGTGATCGGCTCATCGGAATCCAGTTCTGGACATTCCGTTGGGTTTGTATCGTCGTTCTGGACTTGTAGACACTAAGTTTGACCAATTTGAAGAACTTTGTCTCTGGCACATTTTTCGGTGCGAAGTGGGCCACATGTGGATCCCACTTTGACCAAAAACTGTCACTTTTATTCCTGTGTCCAAATTAGACTTATGGACAGGCAATTCTAGCTATTTGATATCTTCTGAACATGATGGTAGTGTTTATTTTAGCAACCGGAGGAATACCTGCATATCTCACTGATACTAGAGTAGCAGTTGGAATCCAATTCCCAGGCAAGTGTACCTTGCCAAACTTGCAGTAGTTATCTGATATTGTTTCTTAAGTTATTCATATATATATACTTCTGTGATGTACATAGTCAACCCAGGACCATGAGACGTTGCTTAATGTCCGAATAATATTCGGGTGTCGACGCCGTACGCGGAGTCGTGTAACGTCACTAGAGACTGATATCGCGACCCTATACATTCTCGTGCTTGCATCATCAAATACGTCATACCATAGGACACCTGACACTGTTCATGAGACAGAATCTTCCTGAGATATTCATGGTGATTCTGTATAGGCTACAGTATTTATGACATAGACTTTAGGTTCATAGCTATCATATGACTTGCTGCATTAGATATGATCTTGCGTGTCATGGACATGAGACATGTGATTACATTGGGCGGGGAGAAACACACAGGCTACAGGCTGATTATATATATATAACCCTTATTAATGCGGTGCTCAAGACTCTAAACCCGAGCTTGGCCCATTATGTGATATCACTGCTACCGGCTCCCCGACACAGAGCTTGTAGTGGTTTCAGCCTGAGTTATAGTGATGCTCTCAACTTGCATATCACTTAGCTGGTTACATAGTTTATCCTATTGTTTCATTTATTATTGCACTGCATTTATTTTGACTTGAGTTATTCTTGTATCTTGCTATGTCCCCTAAGGACCTGGATCCGGATTATGTCCCCAGGTATAGTTGAGGAGATCTACCCTGAGGTATACGGGACAGGAGCAGACATTGGAGCAGTACCAGAACCAGAGGACGAGGATTTCTCCTGAGTATTGGCTTTATATACTCAGTTATTTCTGTTTTTAGTTACTTTATTTCCTGGCTATTGAATTGATGTATCAGACTTATTCTCGGGTTGTTCCCCGAGACTCTTTTATTTGAGACTTGTTAGATTATATTTTATTTCGATTATTCTGGCATTGATCTGTGATTACCTTATGTGGATGAGATTAGAATTAGACTGTGACTTGTATCGTAGACCTATTTACTGTTGTTTTACAGCTTAAGTACACCCTAATGGGTCCATTAAATTGGATTTGTCCATTGGTGTGTGCTGCTGGCCATTGCCACGTGTCCAGTCCCTCGGTATTTTGGGACTGAGACGTGACACTCTGCCAAGCTTTGCTTCTTGAAAAGCTTTCACTATTTGGCGTCGCTTATGGTGATGCTTTTGGTGCGAAAAGTCTAGGACCTGGCCTGCTTGTAGCCTACAATGAGGTTGTCTTGGCATCATGCGAAGTTAAGCTCGTTCTTTAAATGCGGAAATATTTTAGCAAATATTTTTATTTAAAATATAAAAATTAGTATATAGTTTTAATTTTTTTTAAAAGAAAAAACAAAATAGTAAATGCTCCATTTTGTGTAAAAGGATCAAAATTTTGATTAAAATAGTGAAAATATATCGTAAATTTTTAAATGTTCTGCACAAAGAATAAAAATATTTGCTAGTTTTAAAATGATTGATAGTATATACTAGTTTCTATATTTTGATTGAGGACATTTGCTAAAATATTTTTTAAATGTGCTCTGCTTAATTTTGCTTATGACGTTATTGTTAATGTCACTTCTCGCTTGTGGTGATGCTGTGTCCGTTGTTAGCCTCAAACTAGACGACGAATGCTAGAATAATCGTTAGAGAAGCTGATCAATATAGAAAAAAAAAACTTATACGTTCTAAGCCTTTTCTCGCTATGATCTAAAGGATCAAAATTATTCGAAAGCTATGCTGGCTAAGATCTAAAGTATCTAAATAATTTGGGCACCATTTCGGATTACGATCCGAGTGATCTAAAAATGTTGGAAGTCATTTTTGGATAAGACCCAAATGAGCTAAAAGATATTTGTAAGTCATTGCTGGCTGATGGTCCGTCAACCGTGAAGGTCGTTGGAACAGATCATTTTGTGCAAACAACAAAACAAAAAACAAAAAATGTTGGATGAAAAAAGAATACATAATGATATACTTACTTGATCAAATTTTAGTTTCTTGATCAATCGAGGGAACTTTGTTGTGCAGATAACGTGTTGTACTCGATAATCGACTATATAATTCTTGGGAGAATTCTGTAAGTAAAAGAAAGGAGAGAAAGAGAGAAATCTCTATATTGTATTCATGTCATTTTACGTCTGGAGGAATCCTAAATTGGCTGTTACAAGATCTTAGGAGATCAAATAAAGAAATATCACTTGATTGACATAATCAGCCTTAGTGACTACCAACTACAACAACAAATAACGATAATGCTACAATTACAACCAAATGCTTACAACCCTCTTACAATTTTACAGGTGGCCGGCTTCCATTCAATACATCAAAATTGTCATTTAGGAACGGCAAAATTCTGTTCCAAATAATTTCAGAAATGCCTATATATCGTGTCTATGTTTCGGCTGTCAAATTTCTTGGAACGAAAATAAAGCGTTCCAAGAAATGTGTATTAGGGCCGCCCGGACCACCGCCTCCCTCGCCCCCGTAGCCAGATGACCCGGACGCGAACCACCGCGCCACGGCGCACCGGACGCGCATCACCGTGCCTCGGCGCCTGTCCCGCGGGTGCGAGGAAGGAATGGCCCGTTTGATACCGGGACGTGATGCCGGGCGAGCCTGGGGTTACGCCCGCACAAGGCTTCATCGTTAAAGTTTGTTTGGCTATCATCGCATCATTCGAGTAAGCAGCGGAGAGACATTGTTGCAATGTAATGCATTTAGCCAACTGAGTATTCAGGACAAATTGAGGGACTTGGGTTTCCTTTAGCAAAGGCATCGTTCCATACATTATGCCCCTTTATACGATAGCATTCAAGAGGCAACAATCGAAACCAGGATTCCAGGTCTTAGGGACTGAGGCACGCCTATCGCTCCCTCGGACGATCCAGTACCTGCAAGCAAGTAAACTGTTGGTGGGTCAGCACTTTTATAAGTACTGGTGAGATAAAACAACTGAACAGAAGCAAGCATTCACTAAAACCAACACTAAGTAATCATGTTGTAAAATATTACATTACTAGTGATCTTTCTAGTTTTACCTATGTTCATTTCATGCAGCAGAAGAACGGAGTCATATTACATTGTTTTGGAAACATCTTAAAACAGAGTTTCATATGCGATATATAAGCAAGCAAGCCGTTCGTTCTGTTTCAGGGTGTGTGCAGCGTGCCTCGTGAGACTCTAGGGACAAATGCATAGCTAGACACACATGCACATCTTAGGGGCAGTCCACTATCCAAGCCAACACAGTGAACTTAGCTATATGCAGGGCGGTCCCCGAGTATCTTAGGATCGGCAGCGGTTAATCCAGCATACCAATGACCCTTTATCTGATGCTAATGGCAACTGTGACTCATGGTTGCTTTCCACTATCTCTGTAGCAGCCGTGACATATGTTGTTCAGCTCTCCACCAATAGCCATTGTCCGACCGATGCGAATGCATGGAACACTATCAAATAAACTTTAGTATGCAGACGAAACGAACCATCAGACTATATTCTTGTTGCGTGGGCAAGCCGTCTTATCATTTGAACACATTCAGGCACACGATATGGATCTCTCGGAGCATAGGCGATAGTGAACATGTTTATGCACTCTTAGACAAGCGTTTCAGGGTCTCTTAGTTAAGCAGACATGATCGTTCAAAGACAAGCTATGTGAGTTCGTTCATTAACATGTAAGGCAGGTTCTATCATTCTCTTATGAAAATATTGCAAGCAAAAACTCAGATTATTATTAAGGCGTGCAAGAATCAGAGAATAAAGTTCTGCCCACTCACTTTGATACATAATGCCGACGCGGAGCGGGATATTACACCGGGAATAACGATTCCCAGTGCCCCAGGAATCCGTTCGAGAGACATTACCTTGTGCACAAGTTGTCCAAAGACCAATGCGATGCATGCGATTCTATCAGATAAAAGACTATATAATGCACATATCCATAAACAAGCAAACATCATATCAAGCGATTTAGCCAGAGCCCTCCATTCTCTTCTTTCAATCGAGTCGATAGGTTCTTTTAGTTTAATCCATTCGATAGGTTCAATCTTCTTTCTTTCTTTCTTTCTTTCTTTCTTTATTTCTTTCTTTCGAGAGGTTCAATAGCACACGATACAAATGGTTCAGACAGTTCTATCTCTTTTCAATGGGATCATGAAACATGTTCAAACAATCTAGTTCTTTTAACAAGTAACAGACAAGAACATGGTGGCCTGGTCCAACAATGGAGAGAATGCCTATCTTCAACCTGATAAGTTATGGCCATTGCGCTACACTTGAAGATATTTCCAATATCGAATAAGTAAAGTGGTGAACCTAATGGATGATCAATACCAAGATCCCCAAGCCCAGCATCCGACGATTATTTGATTTTATAGCAGACTTTTTTTTGTGCCTAAGGGAGTTAGAATGCGCTTTGGTTCACAGGTTGGGTGGTCTATCCCTATCTAGGTACGCTTTTCGGCATTGATTAGGTACGAGCGAGAGTCTTACAGCTCTATATATCTAGCATACAAAATTCTATCTTTAGCTTAGCATACGATACAAGGATAAGTGCAAGCAATCTTTTACTCATTCTTATTAGCATGGCAGCGGTTCATTCGATAGCGATGTCCGTGTAGCTAAGCAAACAACAATTCTATCTTTTCTTAGCATGACAATAGTTCTATCTTTCTTAGACAAGCATTAAATTTCTCTAGTTAGGCAAGCAGATTCGTTTCAATGACAAGCAATATGAGTTTTCTTATTTAGCATGCAGAGTCAGGTTCTATCATTCCTCTTATGAAACTATCTTCTTAGAACAAACATTCAAAACTTAGATTCATTATTAAGGCATACAAGAATCAGAGAATGTCGTTCTGCCCACTCACCTAGATCAATCGTCTTGTGGTTCGATCGGAAACTCTCCGAGCAGACTTCCACTTGAGCAAGCAAAGCGATATCACTTGTACATAGTGCCTACGCGGAGCGGGGCACTACATACTTACCCACCAATAAAGAGTTTTGTCCTCGAAACTCAAGGAAAAACTCACAAAAATCTAGTGCAACGATAGTCCTCATCCCTCACCATCCTCAATCGAAAACACAAGCAAATCACAAGCACGAAAGCATAGCTTCTCAAGCAACAAATCAAATCTAGAAAACTTTTGCCCGCATCTTTGAGAATATCTATAGACTTATTGTATGGAACGTTCATTGCAGCACAATATCGGGCACATCTCAGAGTCGGATGCAACGGAATGGGCAAAGAATCGAGTTTTTCTGATACCATTATGTCACGCCCCGGTCCCGCAGGGGGGCCGATCGTCCTCGCTTGGTCCCTACGGAACCGATCATCCTCGCACGGACGTGTTGCCGTGCAAGCCTAAAGTGCGCTTGTACAAGGCCAAAGCTTTGAACAAGGGCAAGTAAGCTATTCAAACGGAAGCAGCGACAAATATTTCAGAAAAGTAAAGAACACAATGGCATATGAAAACAAGCTCTATATTGATATCAAAAGTGTTACAAGCGATGGTTGACCGAGGTTACAAATCGCTCAAGCCCTCTCTTTCTCTTGATTTCAATGACACTGTTCCATACATTATGTCCCTCTATACAAAAGTAGCTCAAAGCAATCTCGATACGGCTCAAGGCATCGACTCCAGATTTTCGGTTCTAGGGGATGAGGCACACCTATCGCTTCCTCGGACGATCCAGCACCTGAGAACAAGCAAACAGTTGGTGGGTCAGCACTTTGAAGAAAGTACTGGTGAGTATAAAATTAACTGAACAGAAGCAACGCCCCATGAACCCCATACTAAGTAAGCATGTGGCAAAATATTACATTACTAGTGATATTTCTACTTTTACCTATGTTCATTTCATGCAGCTCAGGATTTGAGTCAGTTTACTTCTTTCGAAAATATAGCTTTGGAAACAGTTTTGCATATTCAAACAATAAGCATACAAACGGGACAGTGTTCTATCGTGCTGTGTGCAGCATGTATCGTGCAACATATTCTAACTCTTAGGAACACAAGTTATCTCTAGTGCACATTTTATCATGAATCAAAACAAGTTCAAGTGGACTAATCAATTCGATGCAATAGGGGCAACAACATATTCAATGTAAAACAGATTTATCACATTTAGCATAATTGATAAGGGTCATAAGGAAATACAAGTGATCACTTATTCAGTGATCCTTACCCATAGCCGAGCGGTTATTCCTGCACCAGACATACAAGTTAGCAACATATGTATATATATGAATAAGGCTCTCTTTTCCTGTCCGTCTCTGTATCAAACAGTTAGGTATGCAAGAAGATAAACCTAGCATGCGCCCTAACTACATGATGGTCCATGAGTCTACTTCCTCATGAATAGCAGCAGCTGGGACTACAAGCCCAGGCTCACTATTAGACAAGACACCCCCCTAATCGCGAGGACTACAAGGCTCAGGGTGTTTCGATTATCTCTCCTGGGAAGAACGATTCCCAGTGCACCAGGAATCCGTTCGAGAGACATTACCTTGTGCACAAGTTGTCCAAAGACCAATGCGATGCATGCGATTCTATCAGATAAAAGACTATATAATGCACATGTCCATAAATAAGCAAACATCATATCAAGCGATTGAGCCGGAGCCCTCCATTCTCTTCTTTCAATTGAGTCGATAGGTTCTTTTATTTCAATCCATTCGATAGGTTCAATCTTCTTTCTTTCTTTCTTTCGAGAGGTTCAATAGCACACGATACAAATGGTTCAAACAATTCTATCTTTTTTTAATGGGATCAATAAAACATGTTCAAGCAATCTAGTTCTTTTAACAAGTAAAAGGCAAGAATAGCTCTATATATCTAGCATACAAAATTCTATCTTTAGCTTAGCATACGATACAAGGATAAGTGCAAGCAATCTTTTACTCATTCTTATTAGCATGGTAGTGGTTCTTTCGATAGCGGTATCCGTGTAGCTAAGCATACAATAATTCTATCTTTTCTTAGCATGGCAATGGTTCTATCTTTCTTAGACAAGCATTCAAGTTCTCTAGTTAGGCAAGCAAATTCCTTTCAATGACAAGCAATACAAGTTCTCTTATTTAGCATGCAGAGTCAGGTTCTATCATTCTTCTTATGAAACTATCTTCTTAGAACAAACATTCAAAAACTCAGATTCATTATTAAGGCATGCAAGAATCTGAATATGCCGTTCTGACCACTCACCTAGATCAATCGTCTTGTGGTTCGATCAGAAACTTTTCGAGAAGACTTCCACTCGAGCAAGCAAAGCGATATCACTTGTACATAGTGCCTACGCGGAGTGGGGCACTACATACTTACCCACCAATAAAAAGTTTCGTCTTCGAAACTCAAGGAGAAACTCACAAAAATCCAGAGCAGCGATAGTCCTCATCCCTCACCATCCTCAATCGAAAACACAAGCAAATCATAAGCACGAAAGCACAACTCTCAAGCAACAAATCAAATCCAAAAATCTTTTGTGCGCATCTTTGAGAATATCTATGGACTTATTGTATGGAATGTTCATTGCAGCACAATATCGGGCATATCTCAGAGTCGAAGGCAACGAAATAGGCAAAGAATTGAGTTGCTTTGATACCATTATGTCACGCCCCGGCCCCGCAGGAGGGCCGATCGTCCTCGCTTGGTCCCTACGGAATAGATCATCCTCGCACGAACGTGATGCCGTACAAGCCTAAAGTGCGCTTGCACAAGGCCAAAGCTTTGAACAAGGGCAAGTAAGCTATTCAAATGGAAGCAGCGACACATATTTCAGAAAAGTAAAGATTATAATGGCATATGAAAACAAGTTCTATATTGATATCAAAAGTGTTACAAGCGGCACTTGGCCGAGGTTATAAATCGCTCAAGCACTCTCTTTCTCTTGATTACAATAACACCGTTCCATACATTATGTCCCTCTATACAAAATTAGCTCAAAGCAATCTTGATACGGCTCAAGGCATCGACTCCAGATTTTTGGTTCCTTGGGATGAGGCACGATTTTCGCTTCCTCGGACGATCCAGCACCTGAGAACAAGCAAACTATTGGTGGGTCAGCACTTTGAAGAAAGTACTGGTGAGTATAAAATTAACTGAACAGAAGCAACACCCCCTGAAATCCACACTAAGTAAGCATGTGGCAAAATATTACATTACTAGTGATCTTGCTACTTTTACCTATGTTCATTTCAGGCAGCTCAGGATTTGAGTCAGTTTACTTCTTTCGAAAATATAGCTTTGGAAACAGTTTTGCATATTCAAACGATAAGCATACAAACGGGACAGTATTCTATCGTGCTGTGTACAGCATGTATCGTGCACCATATTCTAACTCTTAGGAACAAAAGTTATCTTTAGTGGACTTTTTATCAGGAATCAAAACAAGTTCAAGTAGACTAATCAATTCGATGCAATAGGGGAAGCAACATATTCATTGTAAAATAGATGTATCACATTTAGCATAATTGATAAGGGACATAAGGAAATACATGTGATCACTTATTCATTGATCCTTACCCATGGCCGAGTGGTTATCCCTGCAGCAGACATACAAGTTAGCAACATATGAATAAGGCTCTCTTTTTCTGTTTGTATCTGCATCAAACAGTTAGGTATGCAAGAAGGTAAACCTAGCATGCGTCCTAACTACATGATGGTCCATGAGTCTACTTCCTCATGAATAGCAGCAGCTGGGACTATAAGCCCAGGCTCTCTATTAGACAGGACACCCCCCTAATTGCGAGGACTACAAGCCTCAGGGTATTTCGATTATCTTCCCCGGGAAGAACGATTCTCAGTGCCCCAGGGATCCATTCAAGAGATATTACCTTGTACATAAGTTGTACAAAGACCAATGTGATGCATGCGATTCTATCAGATAAAAGACTATATAATGCACATATCCATAAACAAGCAAACATCATATCAAGCGATTGAGCCGGAGCCCTCCATTCTCTTCTTTCAATCGAGTCGATAGGTTCTTTTAGTTCAATCCATTCGATAGGTTCAATCTTCTTTCTTTCTTTCTTTCGAGAGGTTCAATAGCACACGATACAAATGGTTCAAACAGTTCTATCTTTTTTCAATGGGATCAATGAAACATGTTCAAGCAATCTAGTTCTTTTAACAAGTAACAGGCAAGAACAACTTTATATATCTAGCATAAAAAATTATATCTTTAGCTTAGCATACGATACAAGGATAAGTGCAAGCTATCTTTTACTCATTCTTATTAGCATGGCAGTTGTTAGTTCGATAGCGGTGTCCGCGTAGCTAAGCATGCAACAATTCTATCTTTTCTTAGCATGGTAATGGTTCTATCTTTCTTAAACAAACATTCAAGTTCTCTAGTTAGGCAAGCAGATTCGTTTCAATGACAAGCAATATAAGTTCTCTTATTTAGCATGCAGAGTCAGGTTCTATCATTATTCTTATGAAACTATCTTCTTAGAACAAATATTCAAAAAATTAGATTCATTATTAAGACGTACAAGAATCAGAGAATGTCGTTCTGCCCACTCACCTAGATCAATCGTCTTGTGGTTCGATCGGGAACTCTCCGAGAAGACTTTCACTCGAGCAAGCAATGCGATATCACTTATATATAGTGCCTACGTGGAGCGGGGCACTTCATTGGGTGCGTATTGATGTAACATGGAAGAATTATAGCTTATGCATCACGGCAGCTTTGAGATCACGAGAAGAATTATCCGACTCACGATTTGGAGTTAGCGGCAGTAGTATTTGTACTAAAGCTATGGAGGCACTACTTGTATGGTGATCGGGTAAAAATATTTGCAGATCAGAAGAGCTTAGGGTTTGTATTCACCCAGAAGGACTTGAACATGAGACAGAGGAGGTGGCTAGAATTGATAAAGGACTATGATGTGGAACTTCTGTACCACCCAGGCAAGACAAATGTGGTAGCAGATGCTATTAGCAGAAGAGATAGTACTTTTATATTGACATTGCAGCAGCATATCTTAGAAGATCTTCGAGAGATAGGTGTAGAGATAGTACTTCCGCAGGACGTAGGAGTATTGGCTAGTTTACAGATTCAGTCTACCTTAGTTGAGAGAATTAAGGTAGCTCAGGCGAAGGATCCGAAGGTTTAAAAGCTTCGGACGATATGTGAGTCTGGTCCCAGGAAAGAGTTGACGATTCATGAAGATGGAACTTTTAGATTTGAAAACCGTCCATGTGTTCCAAGTGGAGATATCCGACAAAAAGTAATAACCAAACACAGTTCCCAGTATTCAATTCATCCCGGAGGTACCAAGATGTATCAAGACCTCAAGCAACATTTTTGGTGGAACGGGATGAAGAGGGAGATAGCATGATTTATTTCTCAATTTTTGATATGTCAGCAAGTGAAGGTCGACCAGCAGAAACTAGCAGGATTATTGTAGCTGCTTCCTATTCCAGAGTAGAAGTGGGAACATATTGTAGTGCCCCGATCCGCGTAGGCGTTATGTACAAGTGATATCGCCTTGATTGCTCGAACGGAAGTCTTCTCGGAGAGTTTTTGACCGATTAATCAAAGTGAGTGGACATAATTGCATTCTTTGATTCTTGTATGACTTAATAATGAATCTGAGTTTTTGAATACTTGATTGCTTAAGAAGATTGTTTCATAAGAAGAATGATAGAACCGACTCAGCATGATAATAAGAGAACTCACATAGCTTGTCATTGAAATGAATCTGCTTGCTTGCCTAACTAGAGAACTGGAAATGCTTGTCTGATAAGAGATAGAACCTTGCCATGCTAGTCCAGAGTATGAGAATATTGCATGCTTAGTTACACGATACCGCTATCGAATGAACCGCTGCCATGCTAATAAGAAAGAGTAAAAGATTGCTTGCACTTATTCTTGATATCGTATGCTAGACTGGAATACTTGAATGCTTGTCCCAAGAGATAGAATTGCATGCTAGAGTTATAAGAATTGTTCTTGCTTGTTACTTGTTTAATGAGTTAGCTTTGCTTGAGCATGTTTCATTGATTGCTTGTCATGAGATAGAACTTGGTGAATAGCGTGAACTTGTGCATCTAGACTAATAGTCCACCCTGAGGCTTAAAAATCTTACTTACGGGGGGGGGGGGGGGTATGGCTATTAGGCAAGTGTATTGAGAGAGTGAGCTTCGGCTATATGGACTTGATAGATGTGTTTGCTTGTTCTGGATTATGTGCATCATCTGGTATTGATAGGAGCTTGTATTCATGCATTTGGTCAGGACAACTTGTGCACAAGGTTATCTTTCGAGCGTTTCCTGGGGCACTGGGATCGTTCAGCCTAGGAGAGATCTAGATACCCTGAGACTTAAAAACCTTACTTACGGGGGGAGGGGGGGGGTAGACCCGTCTATTAGTGAGATGGGCTTGTATCTCCCAACTGCTAATTCCGTTGAGGGGACCATCATATAGTTAGGGTGCATGCTAGGCTAGCCTTCTTGCTTACCTAACTGTTTGATACAGGGACAAACAGGAAACTAGAGAACTTTATACATTATGTTATGCAAATTGTTGCTAACTTGTGTGTCTGCTGCAGGGATGGCCGCTCAGCCGTGGGTAAGAAATGAAATGAGTTTATTTATAGCCTGCTTGTTCATTTAATCTGTATCGTGAGTTATCTGATAGTGCTTCATGCATTCGCATCGGTTGGACAATGACTATTAGTGCAGAGCTGAACCTCGATCACAGCTGCTAATAGTATCAGAATGTGAGTCATTAGTTAGCTGGATTACCGCTACCGATCCTGTGTTTCTCCGGGACCGAAATCATATAGATATGTTGCCTTAAATTCTTGAATGAATGATAGTCCACTTGATATGTTTGCCTTGATTCGATATGATCAGTCTGCTAGATAAGCTTTGCCCCAAAGAGTTAGATTATTTTCACAATATATGATGCGCACTGCACGATGAGAACACTGTCCCTTATAGTTGGTTGAATGCTTGAGTATCGAATATGCAAAAACTGGTTTCCAACTTATGTTTTCAAAAGATGTAATCTGACTAGTTCTGAGCTGCATAAAATGAACTTAGGTAAAAGTAGCAAGATCACTAGTAATGCAATATTTTGCCACATGATTACTTAGTGGGGGTCTCAGGGGCCGTAGCTTCTGTTCAGTTGTTTATACTCACCAGTACTTATAAAAGTGCTGACCCACCAATAGTTTGCTTTTTCTCAGGTGCTTGTTCGTCCGAGGAAGCGATAGCCATGCCTCATCGCAAGGAACCGGAAATCTGGAGTCGATGCCTTGAGCCGCATGGAGTTTGTGCCTGCTTTGAGTTGCTTTTGTATAGAGGGACATAATGTATGGAATGGTGTCATTGTAATCGAGAGATAGAGTGCTTGAGCGAATTGTAACCTCGGCCCTATGCCGCTTGTAACACTTGTGTATATCAATAAAAGAGCCCATTTTCTTATGCCATTGTGTTCTTCATTTTTCTGCAATATATGTGTATCGCTGCTTCAGTATTGAATAGCTTACTTGCCCTTGTATCAAATCTTTGGCCTTGTGCAAGCACATTTTAGGCTTGTACGGCATCACGCTCGTGCGAGGACGGTCGGTTCTGTAGGGACCAAAGCGAGGACGAACGGCCCTAAGGGACCGGGGCGTGACATAGTGGTATCAGAGTGACTCGATTCTTTGTCCATTTCGTTGCCTCCAACTCTGAGATGTGCCTGATGTGAGATGCAACGAACGTTCCATACAATGAGTCCGCAAATATTCTCAAAGTTGCCGACAAAAGTTTTCTGGATTTGTTTTTATTTGCTTGAGATATGATTTGTGATTTCTGGATTGCTAGAGTTTTGATTAGGGATGGCGAGGGATGAGGACTATCGCTGCTCTGTATATTTTTGTGAGTTTCTCCTTGAGTTTCGAGGATGAAACTCTTTGTTGGTGAGGAAGTATGTAGCGCCCCGCTCAGCGTAGGCGTTATGTATAAGTGATATCGCCTTGCTTGCTCGAACGGAAGTCTTCTCGGAGAGTTCCCGACCGATTAATCAAAGTGAGTGGGCAGAACTGCATTCTCTGATTCTTGCACGACTTAATAATGAATCTGAGTTTTTGAATGCTTGATTGCTTAAGAAGATTGTTTCATAAGAAGAATGATAGAACCGACTCAGCATGCTAATAAGAGAACTCACATAGCTTGTCATTGAAATAAATCTGCTTGCTTGCCTAACGAGAGAACTGGAAATGCTTGTCTGATAAGAGATAGAACCTTGCCATGCTAGTCCAGAGTATGAGAATATTGCATGCTTAGTTACACGACACCGCTACTGAACGAACCGCTGCCATGCTAATAAGAAAGAGTAAAAGATTGCTTGCACTTATTCTTGATATCGTATGCTAGACTGGAATACTTGAATGCTTGTCCCAAGAGATAGAATTTGTAAACTCCCTCGACCAGATTTCAGTAATTTAGGATTAATTTTAGCTAATTAGAATTTCTGTAACTTTTTAAAATTTATTTTGTTTACATATCCTATTGATTGTGCACCTGTACTTCACATAATTAATTAGAGCATTACACTAGCTGTATTTCCCAAACAAAATTCACATACCTGCCCTAGACTTGTTAAACTATTTTTCTGATTTTTGTGCAACTCCCAGATGCTTAATTTTGAGCTTCGTTTGAGACGCACAAGTATCGTTACAAAAGTTTGTATTTAATTCCTATTTTAATTCTTGCTCCTTGCCCATCTCTGTACCCCTAGAGATGGAGGACCAACAGGCACCTGTTTTACCCAGACAAAAATATGATAATATTCTACTCTAAATATACTACAATTAGTATATTGACACCGTAGTAAAATTATGGCCCTACCTGCCTCTAAATAATTATAGAACATCATGCGCAGTATTTATTAAATAATAAATACGATGACCCGTATCACCAAGAAACCAGGCCCTACCCCTGCCCAGAATCACCCCCACCCTCTCAGGACCCTCCCACAGTTTTTCCCTCTCAATTCTGAGCATCTTAGTATTTTCTGGGAACAGGGAAATTTATCAGACAAATTGCGTAATTACGCAAAATACCAATTTTGGGACCAATTTGCAATTTAGGAAATTTTAGGAGTTTTTATGCAAATTCCCAGTGTGAGGTGGCATCACCTCATTGGCTGGTGAATGTGGACCGCACACGTGTCATGTGGGACCCACAAATGGCTGCACAAATATCTCTAAAAACCCAAAAGACCTAAATACCCCTAAACTTCCCCTTAATTACTACCCATGCCATTCCCTAAACCCTATTTATACCCGAGCAAACCCCCCCCATTCCGACCACACCTCACCACGACCACGGCCACCCTCCGCCCACCGAACCACCTCCGACCTGTTCGCCACTTCCCTCCCCTTCCCTCCGACCACCGCCACCCCTCTCCGGCCACCGTCTCCGCCGCCCAGAACTCCCACAGCAACCACCCGCCACCAACACCACAGCCAACACCACCACTCCCAACCACTTCCACCACCGCCCCCGACCACCGTGCACCACCACCACCACCACCGTTCGACCCGCCTTGACCCCCTCTACCCGACCATCACCCTCCCACCGCCCCACGACCGTCCCTCCGGCCGTCCTCAGCCCTGCAGCACCCTCCCTTCCTTCCCAACCACAGCAACCCCCTCACCTCCGACCGCCTCTAGCCACCACCACCGCCACCGTAGACCCTCGCCACCACCACCAACCTCACCGCCACACCTCCCTCCGTCGATCCCTCACCCTGCACCACCGTCTCCGCCACCTCTCCGCCGCCGGCAGCCATCGCAAGCAGCTGCTGTTGCTGCTGCTACTAGCAGCCACTGCTGCTGTTGCTGCTTCTCCGGCAACCACCGGCCGCCTCCGCCGCCTTGCTCCCGCCGGCGACGACGCCTGGGCCCCCTCTGTCAGTAGGTATACCCCCCCACCCTCTCTATACTTATATACGTATATATAGGTATATGTATATGTATATGTATATGTATATATCTATGTATATATATGTATATAATTATATATATTAATATATATATATATATATATTAACATATACTATTATGTAATTAATATTATTAATATTAATATTAAGTACTGTAAATATAAAGTATATACATATGTATTCATTATCTTCATTTTTATTTTTTATTATTAAATATATATATATATATATATATATATATATATATATATATATATATATATATATATATATATATATATGTATATATAATTGTATATATTTAAGTATATATATATATATATATATAATTATATAATTATATATATATTACTATATATATAATATATATTAAATACAGTATATATGTATATATATGTATATTATGTATTTATGCATTTTTTTAAATTCTGTTTTTATTATTATTTATTTATTTCTGTTTTTTTTTATTTGTGTAGTATATATACATATGTATATATATTTATATATATATATTCTATATGTATATATATATATATATATATAATATATATTATTATTATTACTATTATTATTAAATACAGAATATATATATATATATACAGTGTATATATATTATTATTATTTATATATATGTCTTTTATTTTTTTATATATATATATATCACTATATATATATATATATACTTATTTATATATAGTATAATTATATATATACATATATGATATATATGTATATATATATATATGATATATATATATATATATATATATATATATATATATATATATATATATATATATATATATATATATATATATATATATATATATATATATATATATATATATATATATATATTATGCTTATCATTTATTATTATGTATTTAAATTCCTGCATTTTATTTTTTATATATATGTATGTATATATGTAAATATAAGTATTATATATATTTCATTTCCTGCACAGTCTTTCCTTTTATTATATATATATATATATATATATATATATATATATATATATATATATATATATATATATATATATATATATATGTACTATATAATATATTGCTGGATAATACAGCTTATGTATATATATGTATAATTTACTTTCTGCACTGTCATTTCCTTTTTATTATACATATTGTATACATATATCTATATAATATCTATATACTATATAATACTGGATAATACAGTATTAATATACGTATTTATATTTCCAGCACTGTAATTTTCTTTACATTATATATATATATGTATATATATGATATATATACTATATAATACTATACTGGATAGTACAGTATATATATATATATATTTTCATTTCTGCACTGTCTGTTCATTTATATATATATATATATCTATATACATATATAATATATATTATACTATATCTATATATATATACTCTATATATATATGTGTATCCTATATTATATATATATATTATCATATATGTATATAAGTATATATATGAATAATACTTTATATTTTACCCATGATATTTACGAGACCTGTACTTCTTAAACAGAAAACATCTCCAGCACTGTCAGTGACCCCCTGTCACAAGGACCCTCAGTCTTGACAGTGGGATCAGGTGTCCAATACAATCAGGAAGTAGGCAAGTATACCTTGCCAAGTTACTGTTTAAACTCAAATATTGCTATATGCTATGTTTCCTGAATTCCAGATAACTATGAATACCTGAGATTGCCTCGGGTACAGTCAACAGATACGTTGACTTGTAGCATAATTAACTTAGTCTTTCCAGACCTACCAACATCGGTGAGGGTATCTTAATATCCTCCTAGACCCTACCACGGGAACACGCAATATGGTTGCAATATATATTGGGATGAGAGCTGCGTATTTGATTTGCTACCAGTACGTATGACACGTATCACGGCTTAGCATAAGTACAGGAAAACTCAGAATAGTACGACTTGGCATTTAGTTACATTGGGCGGGAAAGATAACTAGTAGACGTATGGGACACCCCCTCCTTGTATGTTTTACCTTCGTTCCATACTCCTCGGAGATGGACGATTGCAGAGTGCCCATGCGTCTGGGGGCATATGACACATATACTAGCCAGTCACCACGATTGGTGAATTAAGTCAGCATATGTCTAACCTACACATTCCCATGCATACTACAAGGTCTTTACTTGCATTTCACTTAGATGGTTAGCACCCTGTATTTATTTCTTTATTCAGTATTTTTATACCTGGCATATTATTTTTTGTATCTTGTTATGTCCCACTGAGGACCTGGTTCCCTTCCAGATTTAGACGAGGCCTACTACCCCACGGTGTATGGTCCAGGACAGGAGACTAGGCATGCCACCGAGGAAGAATTGGAAGAGACACCATCAGAATCTACCTGATTCTGGGAGATGCTCACTTGGCGATGGAGATGTTTTGCTAGATAGACGATGTTCAGTCTATCTTATTTTCTGTACTATTATTATATTTTGGCAGTGGGTTATTCCCACAAGATGTGTAATATGACATTATCAGACTCAGCATTATATATATATTCAGCACTATTTCCTGACATTTTCTGTGGATGAGATAGGTATGCCTGTACTAGACTTGTAGTATTCTAGGACAGCGTAGCACGTTCCTTTGGGTCCATCAAAATGGATTAAACCCTTAGTGATGTGTCAGCTGGCCAATGCCACGTGGCCTAGTTCCTTACATTTTTGGGACTGGGGCGTGACATGGTTTTAGTGGTGGCCCATGCAGGTCTAGTCTATTGCTAGTGGTATGATGACATGCCCAGCAAGCCTGCAATAGGATAGAAATACTAGGTCTCATCCACACTGACTTCATAAAATTTTTTTTGCATCTTGCTTGATTATAAATTATTAATTCCTTGTGTTTTTTTTTTCTAATTATTCTATTTTCTTCAGAAAAATGGACATACCCGGAGGACATACGATTAATGGGGCTGACCCAGCAATAGACCCCTCGCCCGATGTCCAGGGAATCCCATCCACCCCGAGGGACCCATCCCCGAGAAGGATGTTGGTCTACCCAATGACTCCATACCTTCCTCAGAATCCTGCCCATACAGGAACACCAGCCCAGCATGAAGGGCAAACCTCCCAGGCGGAGACACCACTGCCTCCACCTCCCGCCTTCCCTGCCCAGATGCCTCAGCTTGAGGGACAAACACAGATGTTCCAGTTCCTCCAAGCTATGATGCAAAATCAGTGGCAGCAGACTGAAGCCCTGAGACAATCTCAGTGGCAACAGACTGAGGCCTTGAGACAGACATTGATGGCGGCCTTGGAAAGAACGACTGCCCCAGCACCAGCACCTGTCCAACCAATGGGCACAGTCAAGGGCTTCCGCCAAATGAACCCGAAAACCTTTAAGGGCAGCAAATCCCCAGAGGAGACCTCAGATTGGATCTCCAATACAGAAATGCTGCTAGAAGGCTCGCAACTTACCCCCGACCTATGGATGACCGCCGTAAGAGCTCAACTCTTAGGCAATGTCCATCACTGGTGGGAATCCATAGAGCGGAGCGTCGGCAAGGATCAAACTTGGAAACAATTTTTGGAGCACTTCAATGCCAAGTACTTCCCTGCAACAGTCCAGAATGCCCTATACTCCCAGTTTCTACACTTGGAACAGGAAAACATGACTGTTGACGCCTACGACGCGGAGTTCAGCAGATTAAGTCGATTCGGTACCATCTTGATACCGAATGAGCTGGAGAAAGCCAAAAGATTCCACCACGGCCTCATCTGCGAGCTTCAGAGGTATACGACATCACAGTCAAGGATCTCCTACGAGGAGGTTCTTGCAGAAGCAAGGGTGCAAGAAGCTATTGGCCGAGGAGCGAGACGCTCAAATCCAACCTTCCCGACCAAAAACCAGCAAGGGGCAGGAGGCCCTATCCGTCGTCCACAAAATCAGACGCATCAGACAACGGGACCTTACCAGAAGAAGGAGCTCCCGACTTGTCACTTTTGTGGCAAGAAGGGGCATTTTGCCAATGACTGCAGAAAGAAGAAAGGACTCTGCCTAGTATGTGGGGCTAGCCAACATATGGCTAGGGACTGCCCGCAACGCAGAGATGCAGTTCCTCAGAACGGGCAGAAATCAGGAACACCTGCCCAAAAGATGCTACCCTCCACATCAGGAGGATATCAGAAGGGACCACCTCTGGCCACTCAGGAGAGCCAGTTCAAGGCCAGACAACAATCCGGAGGACAAAGGACCGGACAAGCCTTTGCTTTAGCTGCAGTTGCCGAAGAACCCGAAGGAGAAACCATCGCAGGTACCATTTTAGTTGCATCATTACCTGCAACCATATTATTTGATTCTGGCGCAACCCTGTCATTCATATCTAGTAGTTTCGTAGCCATGCACAAACTAATCACTTCTCCGCTACCCAAGTGCTGGAAAATTCTTACTGGAGGAGGTATTGTTCCAGTTACCAATATTATTGAAACATGTTCAATAGTTGTTTGTAGTAGAGAGCTAAGAGCGCGATTTTTGGTACTCCCAATGCCAAATTTCGACGTCGTCTTAGGCATGGACTGGTTAATCCAGAACAACGCTATCCTAGACTGCCGAAAAGGTAGTATCATCTTTAGACCACCAGGACACCCGGAGTTCGAATACGTACGAGGTACCATCGAGCAAGGAGTAGGCCAGACTCCTAGAACTTATATGGCGATGGAGATAGAACCCCCAGCACTCATTGCAGAATTCGAAGACGTATTTCCAGAGGAATTGCCAGGCCTACCGCCTGACAGAGAAGTAGAGTTCACTATTGAGCTGATACCCGGAGCTGCACCGGTATCCTCAAATGTGTACCGACTGACGAAGAAGGAGCTTGATGAGCTGAAGCTGCAACTTGAAGAACTGCAAATCAAGGTATTTGTTCGTCCTAGTGCATCACCCTGGGGAGCACCAGTGTTGTTTGTACCCAAGAAGGACGGAACATATCGAATGTGTATTGATTACAGAGCCCTCAACGCTCTGACAATAAAAAACAAGTACCCCTTGCCGCGAATTGATGATCTGTTCGACCAACTGACGGGAGCTGTGGTATTCTCAAAGATAGACCTAAGGCCAGGCTATCATCAGGTCAAGGTACGGCGAGAAGATATTCCAAAGACAGCATTCAGGACTCGTTATGGTCACTAAGAGTTCCTGGTGATGCCGTTTGGACTGACTAATGCACCAGCCGTATTCATGAACCTGATGAACAGAGTCTTCCACCAATATCTGGACCAGTTCGTTGTAGTCTTCATCGACGACATCTTGGTATATTCAAAAAGCCACGAGGAGCACGAAGAGCACTTGAGACTAGTGCTAGAGACGCTGAGACGAGAGAGCCTTTATGCTAAACTAAGCAAGTGCGAGTTCTTCCTTGATCGTGTCACTTTTCTGGGACACGTGATCACAGGAGAAGGCATCTCGGTGGACCCAGCCAAGATCTCATATGTCGAGACGTGGCCAACTCCGACCAACGTTTCAGAGGTGAGAAGCTTTCTAGGACTTGCCGGATATTACCGGAGGTTCCTAGAAAACTTTGCAAGAATCGCGGAGCCAATTACACGTCTTACCCGCAAGGACCAGGAGTTCATCTGGTCTGAGGAATGCCAGACAGCTTTTGATGAGTTAAAGAAGCGTTTGACTACTGCCCCCATCTTGACCATACCATCTGGATCCGGAGGTTTCGTCATCTATAGCGATGCATCCGGAAAAGGATTGGGTTGTGTCTTAATGCAACATGGGAAGGTTGTAGCTTATGCCTCAAGACAATTGAGGACTCATGAGAAGAACTACCCCACTCACGACTTGGAGCTTGCTGCCGTCATCTTCGCCCTGAAGCTATGGAGACATTATCTATACGGCGAACGAGTGGAGATATTCACCGATCACAAGAGCCTAAAATATGTCTACACTCAGAAGGACCTGAACCTAAGACAAAGACGATGGCTCGAAGTGATGACAGACTTCGAGATCGATCTGCAGTACCATCCAGGAAAGGCTAATGTAGTGGCTGATGCACTAAGCAGAAGACCATCGGCATTCTTTATGATCACCCAACCAGGTCTGCTGAAAGATCTAGAAAAGTTGGGAATAACGGTTATTATGCCAGGAATTAACGGCCAATTGTCAAACTACCAACTACAATCAACATTGGTCGAAAGAATCAAAGCTGCTCTACCAGCAGATGCAAGATTTCAGAGGCTTCACCAAAGAACAGAGGCTGAAATCCAGACAGGATGCCGCATACACGAAGATGGGACTCTAAGATGTGGAGAACGTCTTTATGTTCCAAATGGAGAACTTCGAGAGGAGCTGATGTCAGAAGCTCACAGCTCAACTTACTCTATACATCCTGGAGGCACAAAGATGTACAGAGATCTGCGACAATACTACTGGTGGCATGGAATGAAGTGAGAGATAGCACACTTTGTGGCAAAGTGCCTGGTGTGTCAGCAAGTCAAAGCTGAACATCAGAGATCAGCAGGTCTACTTCAACCCCTCCCAATACCCTAGTGGAAATGGGAACACATTACGATGGACTTTGTTACGGGCTTCCCAAGAAGTCCCAGTGGTCGTAATGCTGTATGGGTGATCGTAGATAGACTCACAAAGGCTGCACATTTCCTACCTTTCAGAGTCGGACAGTCTACCGAAGTCTTGGCAGACATGTACATGAAGGAGATAGTACGTCTGCACGGAGTACCAGTCAGCATAGTGTCTGACAGAGATACGAGGTTTACATCTTACTTTTGGCAAAGTATGCAAGAAAGTCTTGGTACCCGCCTTAAGTTCAGCACCTCGTACCATCCGTAGACAGATGGCCAATCAGAGCGCACCATCCAGACACTTGAAGATATGCTGAGAGCCTGCATGCTTGATTTCAGCGGATCATGGGAAGATCATTTGCACCTGGTAGAATTTTCCTACAATAATAGCTATCAAGCGAGCATCCAAATGGCTCCCTTTGAAGCATTGTATGGCAAGAAATGTCGTTCCCCAGTATGCTAGAGCGATGTTGGCGAAAGACAGATCTTGGGACCAGAACTGGTTGTTCGTACGGTGGAGAAAGTAAAGAAGATACAAGGACACCTACGAGCTGCACAAGACAGACAGAAGCACTGGGCCAACGTTCATCGACGACCTCTAGAGTTCTGAGTGGGAGAGCATGTGTTCTTAAAAATCTCACCCACCCGAGGTACTATCAGATTTGGAGAAAGAGGAAAACTGAGTCCAAGGTACATTGGACCCTTCGATGTATTAGAACGCATCGGAGAAGTGGCCTACAAGCTAGCCCTACCTCAGACTTTGGAAGGAGTGCATGACGTCTTCCACGTATCCCAGCTGAGGAGGTACATTCCAGACCCAAGTCATGTACTGGACCATTCAGAGATCACCGTCGGCCCAAGCCTATCGTACCAGGAGGAACCTGTAGAGATCCTAGATCATAGCGAGAAGGTATTGCGAGGCCAGACTATCCCTCTAGTTCATGTCGCATGGAGACATCATGCACCAGGTGAATCAACCTGGAAACGAGAGGAGGATATTCGACAGCGTTTCCCCCATCTATTTCCAAACCAGGGTATGTCCTAATATTTTAAAACAATCTTTCTTTTTCATTATATGTATGTTTTTATTTCGAGGACGAAATATTCTAAGGAGGGTAGATTGTAAACTCCCTCGACCAGATTTCAGTAATTTAGGATTAATTTTAGCTAATTAGAATTTCTGTAACTTTTTAAAATTTATTTTGTTTACATATCCTATTGATTGTGCACCTGTACTTCACATAATTAATTAGAGCATTACACTAGCTGTATTTCCCAAACAAAATTCACATACCTGCCCTAGACTTGTTAAACTATTTTTCTAATTTTTGTGCAACTCCCAGATGCTTAATTTTGAGCTTCGTTTGAGACGCACTAGTATCGTTACAAAAGTTTATATTTAATTCCTATTTTAATTCTTGCTCCTTGCCCATCTCTGTACCCCTAGAGATGGAGGACCAACAGGCACCTGTTTTACCCAGACAAAAATACGATAATATTCTACTCTAAATATACTACAATTAGTATATTGACACCGTAGTAAAATTATGGCCCTACCTGCCTCTAAATAATTATAGAACACCGTGCGCAGTATTTATTAAATAATAAATACGATGACCCGTATCACCAAGAAACCAGGCCCTACCCCTGCCCAGAATCACCCCCACCCTCTCAGGACCCTCCCACAGTTTTTCCCTCTCAATTCTGAGCATCTTAGTATTTTCTGGGAACATGAAAATTTATAAGACAAATTGCGTAATTACGCAAAATACCAATTTTGGGACCTATTTGCAATTTAGAAAATTTTAGGAGTTTTTATGCAAATTTCCAGTGTGAGGTGGCATCACCTCATTGGCTGGTGAATGTGGACCGCACACGTGTCATGTGGGACCCACAAATGGCTGCACAAATATCTCTAAAAACCCAAAAGACCTAAATACCCCTAAACTTCTCCTTAATTACTACCCATGCCATTCCCTAAACCCTATTTATACCCGAGCAAACCCCCCCCATTCCGACCACACCTCACCACGACCACGGCCACCCTCCGCCCACCGGACCACCTCCGACCTGTTCGCCACTTCCCTCCCCTTCCCTCCGACCACCGCCACCCCTCTCCGGCCACCGCCTCCGCCGCCCAGAACTCCCACAGCAACCACCCGCCACCAACACCACAGCCAACACCACCACTCCCAACCACTTCCACCACCGCCCCCGACCACCGTGCACCACCACCACCACCAACGTTCGACCCGCCTTGACCCCCTCTACCCGACCACCACCCTCCCACCGCCCCACGACCGTCCCTCCGGCCGTCCTCAGCCCCGCAGCACCCTCCCTTCCTTCCCAACCACAGCAACCCCCTCACCTCCGACCGCCTCTAGCCACCACCACCGCCACCGTAGACCCTCGCCACCACCACCAACCTCACCGCCACACCTCCCTCCGTCGATCCCTCACCCTGCACCACCGTCTCCGCCACCTCCCCGCCGCCGGCAGCCATCGCAAGCAGCTGCTGTTGCTGCTGCTACTAGCAGCCACTGCTGCTTCTCCGGCCACCACCGGCCGCCTCCGTCGCCGTGCTCCCGCCGGCGACGACGCCTGGCCCCCCTCTGTCAGTAGGTATACCCCCCCACCCTCTCTATACTTATATACGTATATATAGGTATATGTATATGTATATATCTATGTATATATATGTATATAATTATATATATTAATATATATATATATATATATATATATTAACATATACTATTATGTAATTAATATTATTAATATTAATATTAAGTACTGTAAATATACAGTATATACATATGTATTCATTGTCTTCATTTTTATTTTTTATTATTATTATATATATATATATATATATATATATATATATATATATATATATATATATATATATATATATATATATATATATATATATATATATATATATATATATATAATTGTATATATTTAAGTATATATATATATAATTATATAATTATATATATATTACTATATATATAATATATATTAAATACAGTATATATGTATATTATGTATTTATGCATTTTTTTAAATTCTGTTTTTTTTATTATTTATTTATTTCTGTTTTTTTTTATTTGTGTAGTATATATACATATGTATATATATATATATATATATATATATATATATATATAATATATTATTATTATTACTATTATTATTAAATACAGAATATATATATATATAGTGTATATATATATATATTATTATTTATATATATGTCTTTTATTTTATATATATATAAATATATCACTATATATATATATATACTTATTTATATATAGTATAATTATATATATACTATGTATATATATATATATTATGCTTATCATTTATTATTATGTATTTAAATTCCTGCATTTTATTTTTTATATATATGTATGTATATATGTAAATATATGTATTATATATATTTCATTTCTTGCACAGTCTTTCCTTTTATTATATATATATATATATATATATATATATATATATATATATATATATATATATATATATATATATATATATGTACTATATAATATATTGCTGGATAATACAGCTTATGTATATATATGTATAATTTACTTTCTGCACTGTCATTTCCTTTTTATTATACATATTGTATACATATATCTATATAATATCTATATACTATATAATACTGGATAATACAGTATTAATATACGTATTTATATTTCCAGCACTGTAATTTTCTTTACATTATATATATATATGTATATATATGATATATATACTATATAATACTATACTGGATAGTACAGTATATATATATATATTTTTTCATTTCTGCACTGTCTGTTCATTTATATATATATATATATATCTATATATACATATATAATATATATTATACTATATCTATATATATATACTCTATATATATATGTGTATCCTATATTATATATATATTATCATATATGTATATAAGTATATATATGAATAATACTTTATATTTTACCCATGATATTTACGAGACCTGTACTTCTTAAACAGAAAACATCTCCAGCACTGTCAGTGACCCCCTGTCACAAGGACCCTCAGTCTTGACAGTGGGATCAGGTGTCCAATACAATCAGGAAGTAGGCAAGTATACCTTGTCGAGTTACTGTTTAAACTCAAATATTGCTATATGCTATGTTTCCTGAATTCCAGATAACTATGAATACCTGAGATTGCCTCGGGTACAGTCAACAGATACGTTGACTTGTAGCATAATTAACTTAGTCTTTCCAGACCTACCAACATCGGTGAGGGTATCTTAATATCCTCCTAGACCCTACCACGGGAACACGCAACATGGTTGCAATACATATTGGGATGAGAGCTGCGTATTTGATTTGCTACCAGTACGTATGACACGCATCACGGCTTAGCATAAGTACAGGAAAACTCAGAATAGTACGACTTGGCATTTAGTTACATTGGGCGGGAAAGATAACTAGTAGACGTATGGGACACCCCCTCCTTGTATGTTTTACCTTCGTTCCATACTCCTCGGAGATGGACGATTGCAGAGTGCCCATGCGTCTGGGGGCATATGACACATATACTAGCCAGTCACCACGATTGGTGAATTAAGTCAGCATATGTCTAACCTACACATTCCCATGCGTACTACAAGGTCTTTACTTGCATTTCACTTAGATGGTTAGCACCCTGTATTTATTTCTTTATTCAGTATTTTCATACCTGGCATGTTATTTTTTGTATCTTGTTATGTCCCACTGAGGACCTGGTTCCCTTCCAGATTTAGACGAGGCCTACTACCCCACGGTGTATGGTCCAGGACAGGAGACTAGGCATGCCACCGAGGAAGAATTGGAAGAGACACCATCAGAATCTACCTGATTCTGGGAGATGCTCACTTGGCGATGGAGATGTTTTGCTAGATAGACGATGTTCAGTCTATCTTATTTTCTGTACTATTATTATATTTTGGCAGTGGGTTATTCCCACAAGATGTGTAATATGACATTATCAGACTCAGCATTATATATATATTCAGCACTATTTCCTGACATTTTCTGTGGATGAGATAGGTATGCCTGTACTAGACTTGTAGTATTCTAGGACAGCGTAGCACGTTCCTTTGGGTCCATCAAAATGGATTAAACCCTTAGTGACGTGTCAGCTGGCCAATGCCACGTGGCCTAGTTCCTTACATTTTTGGGACTGGGACGTGACAGAATTGCATACTAGAGTTATAAGAATTGTTCTTGCTTGTTACTTGTTTAATGAGTTAGATTTGCTTGAGCATGTTTCATTGATTACTTGTCATGAGATAGAACTTGGTGAATGGCGTAAACTTGTGCATCTAGACTAATAGTCCACCTTGAGGCTTAAAAACCTTACTTACGGGGGGTGTGGCTATTAGGCAAGTGTATTGAGAGAGTGAGCTTCGGCTATATGGACTTGATAGATGTGTCTGCTTGCTTGTTCTGGATTATGTGCATCATCTGGTATTGATAGGAGCTTGTATTCATGCATTTGGTCAGGACAACTTGTGCACAAGGTCATCTCTCGAGCATTTTCTGGGGCATTGGGATAGTTCGGCCTAGGAGAGATCTAGATACCCTGAGGCTTAAAAAACTTACTTATGGGGGGGGGGGGGGGGTAGACCGTCTATTAGTGAGATGGGATTGTATGTCCCAACTGCTAATTCCTTTGAGGGGACCATCATATAGTTAGGACGCATGCTAGGCTAGCCTTCTTGCATACCTAACTGTTTGATGTAGGGACGAAAAAAAAACTAGAGAATTGTATACATTATGTTATGTAAATTATTGCTAACTTGTGTGTCTGCTGCAGGGATGGCCGCTCGGCCGTGGATAAGAAATGAAATAAGTTTATGTATAGCCTGCTTGTTCATTTAATCTGCATCGTGAGTTATCTGATAGTGCTTCATGCATTCGCATCGGTTGGACAATGACTATTAGTGCAGAGCTGAACCTCGGTCACAGCTGCTAATAGTATCAGAATGTGAGTCATTGGTTAGCTGGATTACCGCTACCGATCCTAAGTTTCTCGGGGACCGAAATCATATAGATGTGTTGCCTTAAATTCTTGAATGAATGATAGTCCACTTGATATATTTGCCTTGATTCGATATGATCAGTCTGCTAGATAAGCATTGCCCCAAAGAGTTAGATTATTTTCACAATACATGTTGCGCACTGCACGATGAGAATACTGTCCCTTATAGTTGGTTGAATGCTTGAGTATCGAATATGCAAAAACTGGTTTCCAACTTGTGTTTTCAAAAGATGTAATCTGACTAGTTCTGAGCTGCATGAAATAAACTTAGGTAAAAGTAGCAAGATCACTAGTAATGCAATATTTTGCCATATGATTACTTAATGGGGGTCTCAGGGGTGTAGCTTCTGTTCAGTTGTTTATACTCACCAGTACTTATAAAAGTGCTGACCCACCAACAGTTTGCTTGTTCTCAGGTGCCTGTTCGTCCGAGGAAGCGATAGCCATGCCTCATCCCAAGGAACCGAAAATCTGGAGTCGATGCCTTGAGCCGCATCGAGTTTGTGCCTGCTTTGAGTTGATTTTGTATAGAGGAACATAATGTATGGAACGGTGTCATTGTAATTAAGAGATAGAGTGCTTGAGCGAATTGTAACCTCGGCCCTGTGCCACTTGTAACACTTGTGTATATCAATAAAAGAGCCCATTTTTCTTATGCCATTGTGTTCTTGACTTTTCTGCAATATATGTGTGTCGCTGCTTCAGTATTGAATAGCTTACTTGCCCTTGTATCAAAGCTTTGGCCTTGTGCAAGCTTATTTTAGGCTTGCACGACATCACGTCCGTACGAGGACGGTCGATTCCGTAAGGACCAAAGCGAGGACGAACGGCCCTGCGGGACCGGGGCGTGTCACACCCCTGTCCCAAAATATCGAGGGACTAGACACGTGGCAATGGCCAGCAGCACACACCGATGGACAAACCCAATTTAATGGATCCATCGGGGCGCACTTAAGCTGTAGTACAACAATAATGGTCTAAATATACTAATCTCATCCACAGATATGAATACAACAATATCAGAATCATAAAGCAAGATCAATCTCAATAAAATATAAACTCGGGGAACAACCCGATAATGAGTCTGATACATCTGTCAAGATACAAGAATAAAGATAACCACAGCCAATACTGAGTTTGGAAATAGTATATACTCAGAAGATACCCTTGGTAATCACTCGTCTACTGGATCTGGTACTGCTCCAGTGCCTGCTCCTGATAATGCTCCTGCTCCGTAAACCTCGGGATAGATCTAGTCTGCTAATCTTGGGGACATAATCCGGATCCAGGTCCTCAGGGGACATAGCAAGGTACAGATAAAACAAGCCAAAATAAATGCAGTGCAGAAATAAATAAATCAATAGGGTAACTATATAACCAGCTAAGTGATATGCAAGTGAGAGTTTTAGTCATACTCGGGCTGAGACTACTACAGGATCAGTGTCGGAGAAACCCATAGCAGTATTCTCTCGAAGGCCCAGTACGGTACCAAAGCTCTGTTGCCAGAGTCTAAGGCACTTCCATTAAATTATTATATATATATAATCAGCCTTTTGTATGGTAAATCTCTCCTCACCCACTGTAATCACACGTCTCATGTCCATGACACGCAAGATCATATCTAATGCAACCAGTCATAATAAAATCTAAGCATGTATAATATATATGTCATAAACCTGTATCCTATACAGAATCACCATGAATATCTCAGGAAGATTCCGTCTCATGAATATTATCAAGTGTCACGAATGTCCATGCCTAAATGATGTTACACAACTCCGCACACGGTGTTGGCACCCGACTATTAATCGGACGCTAAGTAAGTCACACGGTGTCACGCACCAGTCCCAAAATACCGAGGGACTGGACGCGTGATAATGGCCAGCAGCATGCACCGATGGACAAACCCAATTTAATGGATCCATCGGGGCATACTTAAGTTGTAATACAATATTCATGGTTTACTAATCTCATCCACAGAATAAAGATAGCAACATCAGCAAAAGAAATAAACAACAACATCCAGTTACAAGTAATTAAAAATTGGGGAACAACCCGATAATAAGTCTGTTTACACAAGTTCAATTAAACAGAAAAATAAAGAGTTTATTGGCCAAGTAGAACTGAGCATGGCGAAGCAGTTGTTCAGGAGAAGTCCTCAGTAATCACCTCATTCTCAGGTTCTGGTACTGCTCCGAGTAGGGCCCCTGTTCCATACACCTCAGGGTAGATCTCGTCTGCTAAGTCTGGGGACATAATCCATTCCAGGTCCTCAGGGGACATAGCAAGGTACAGAAAATACAAGCCAAAATAATATAGTACAGAAATAAAGGGACAATAGGATAAGTAATTAAACCAGCTAAGTGATAATGCAAGTGAGAGTTTTAGTCATACTCAGGCTGAAACTACTACAGAATCAGTGTCAAAGAAACCATAGCAGTATTTTCTCTAAGGGCCAGTACGGTACCAAAGCTCCGTGTCAGAGTCTAAGGCACTTCCATTAAGTTATTATATATATATATATATTCAGCCTTTTGTATTGTAATTCTCTCCCTACCCAATGTAATCTTACGTCACAGTTCCATAATGTCTCATGTTCATGTCACGCAAGATTAAACTAATGCAATAAGTCATTTATTAAGATCTAAGAAAATAATGTTCAAGTCATGAAATCTGTATCCTATATAGAACCACCTTGAATAGTCAGGAAGATTATGTATCATGATTTGTGTCAGGTGTCCGGGGTATAATGTACTTGACAGGGCAAGTACAAGAAATATAAATGTCACGATATCCATCTCTAGGTGACGTTACACAACCCCGCATACGGTGTTGGCACCCGACTATAATCGGGAGCTAAGTAAGTCACTCGGCCCTAGGGTTGAGCATGTACAACAGTTAATTAAGTCAAGTAAATAAGTAACAATACTGCAGGATTTTGGCAAGGTACACTTGCCTGGGTTTTCGGCTCCAAGTGTAGCTCTGGCTTCAGCAAAAATTGCAGGCAGTACTTCGGTTGCAGAAATAGACATCACCATCAGATCCAGAAAATATCAATCAGCTAGAAATGCCTGTCCTTGAGTCCAATTTGGAGACAAGGGCAAAAATGACATTTCAGGTCAAAACGGGGTCCAAATGTGGACCGCTTTGCACTAAAAAATGCGTCAGGGTCAAAGGTCTCCAAATCAGTCCAACTTAGTATCAACAGGTCAGGAACGATGATACGAACCCAACGGAACTTCCAGAATTGGATTCCGATGAGCCGTTCTCAAAATCGCCCGTCAAGTGGAGCCTGTGGGGCCCACGACATGCGATTTTTCCAACGTTCTCAGAATTGAACCAAGCTTGACTCACAGGACCAGCGTATTGCTACGAGTCCGATGGCGCAAGTTTCGTCTCGATCCGACGTGTATTCACTAAGTTACAGCGAAAAACAGAAAAGTCGGATATGGGGCGTTGTCCGCGGATATGCACTGATTCCGGTGTGCACGCACATCCGAATCATCTTCTGCGAAATCCCGCACGTCCGTATCAACGACGCGCACATATCGGTGAAGACCGTACGTGACCAAGTCGTCCCGTTTGGCGGGGCGTACTCGGTTCCGGGGTGAAACAGGGCGTTGGTTTTCCTATTTTTGGATCGCGGTTTGCGATCACCACAGGACGCGATGCCCCGAGCGGTTTGCAAGGGCACCGAGGGGGTCATGCAGGCTACGCGATGCAACAGACGGAATCAAAAATGGGTAAACGAGCAGGGAGATACGCGTACCTGAACAGGGCTTGAAAAATAGCGTATAAATCGTGACCGACACGTGTCCGACACGTGTCTGAGCTAGGGCTTGGGCTCTGCCGTGTCCTGGCTTGCCGGACTCGGGCGGCTTGCCGCGGTTCAGTCGGGGTCGGCCGGGCACGGGTGGAGGCGGTCGAGGGGAGTCGACGGCGCGCTGGGAGGCGGCCGGACGGAGCGGAGCGCTGGGCTGAGCGGCCGGAGCTGCTGCTACTAGCTGCTGGGTCGGGGAGTCACCGGAGGAGGCGGGCTGCTGCGGGGTTCTGCAGCGAGAGGCTGGAGGCGAGGAGGACGGCGAGGCGGCAAGGCGGGGTGTCGAGGCGGAGCTGGGGAAGACGAGGCCGGCCGGCTAGGGTTCAGGTAGGCGGAAGGGAGGGGAAGAACTCGGCCGGAGCTCGGGTTTATAAAAGGGAGGAGGGAGGCAGACAGGCGGCCGGTGCGGGAGGTGAAGGGGCAGAGTCGCTGGCCAGCGTTACGCAGCGGACGACGAAGGGTCTGAAGAGGGGCAGCCGGCGAGGGGGAGGGGAAGAGGGTCCGGTGAGGGAGAGGAAGAGGGAGCGGTGCGGGGCAGCGAACGGGCGGCGGCGGCGGCCGTTTCCGGCGGCGGGGAGGTCAGGGGTCGGGGCTCATGCGTTTGGGAGAGAAGAAGATTCGGGTTGGGTTTGGGCGGTCGGGTCGGGTTTGGGGATCCGACCCGATCCAAAACTAAGGCGGGTCGGGTCGGGTCGGGTTTGTGGATCGGGTCTGGGTTGGACCCGGATCCGACCCACTAAGAATTGGTTCAATGAACCCGGTCCGGTTTGGTTCAATTTGGTTTGGTTTATTAATATAAACCCGGTTTATTTTAGGTTTTAAATTGGTTTAATATTTTAATTAGCTTTTAGGGCTTTAAAAATCCATCCGGGGTCCAATAAATTCTCGGAAAATTACCCTATGTCTAGTTTTTCATTTACACCATAAAATATTATTTTCATAATATTTTAATATTATTTAGTATTATTTAAAAATTCTTTATTAATTAAAATACCTGAATTTAATTACAATAAAATCCCATAAAATTTCAGAAAATTGGGGAAAATTCTTAATTATAAATTTTTGAAAATCAGGGGGATTACACACGGTCCTAGGTCAAGCATGCACAATAACATATATATATATATATATATATATATATATATATAAGTCAAGAAAATAAGTAACAAGAACTACAAGATTTGGCAAGGTACACTTGCCTAGGGTTCTGACTCCAACTGTAGCTCTGATCTCAGTGGAAATTGTAGGTACTACTCTGGTTGCTGAAATAAATATCACCATTAGATTCAGAAAATATCAAATAGCTAGAAACACCTGTCCTTAAGTCCAATTTGGATACAAGGGCAAAAATCACAGTTTCTGGTCAAAGCGGGGTCCACGTGTGGACCGCTTCGCACCGAAAAACGTATCAGGGTCAAATTTCTCCAAATTCGTCAAACTTAGTGTCAATAAGTCCAAAATGATGATTCGAACCCAACGGAACTTTCAGAATTGGATTCCGATGAGCCGATCACAAAATCGCCCGTCAAGTGGAGCCGTGGGCCCACGATACGCAATTTTGTCAATGTTCTCAGAATCGAACCAAACTTGGGTCACAGGACCAGCGTATTGCTAAGAGTCCGATGGAGCAAGTTTCGTTTCGATCCGACGTGTGTACACAAAGTTATGACGTGTTCCAGAACAGGCGGATACAGGATGTTGTCGGCGGATACGCGTTGATTCCGGTGTGCACGCACATCCAAATCAACTTCTGTGAAATCTCGCACATCCGTATCAACGGCGCGCACGTTTTGGTGAAGACCGTGCGCGACCAAGTCGTCCCGTTTGGCGGGGCGCACTCAGTTCCGGGGTAAAACAGGGCGTTGGTTTTTCTATTTTTGGATCGCAGTTTGCGATCGCCACAGGACGCGATGTACCGAGCGGATTACACGGGCTTCGAGAGGGTTACACAGTCTACGCGTTGCAATAGACGGAACAATAAACGGAATAATGAGGAGAGAGAAAATGCTACCTGAACAGGGCTCCGTGAATCTGACTTTCACGTGTCCGTGTGTATCCTTGACACGAGCTGTGTCCTGGTTCAGAGAGCTGTGTCCGGCCCACTGTGTACATGCTAGGGCAGCGGGCGGCCGGCCTAGGGCTTCGCGGAGGGTTGGCGAGGCGAGCGGGGAGGCGCTCGCGGGCAGCAGCGGCGAGGTCAGGTGGCAGCGGCGAGGTCGGGCAGCGGCTTAGGGCTGTTGCTGTCGGAGAGGGTCGGGGCTGCGGAGATGGGAGGCGAATGAAGGAGAAGAGAGAGTCGAGGGGTGGTCGAAGGGGCGAGGGGGTCGAGCGACGGCGGAAGGATGGAGATGGAGTGGGGGTCAGTCGGTTGAGAAGAGGGCGGTTGCTCGTGGGGGCTGTGGTTGGAACAGGCGACTGCGGCGGGGTCGGGTGGTGCAAGAAAGAGGTAGGCGGCTGGGGAGATGAGAGAGAGGTCTGCGGCGCGGCTGGGCACAGAAGTCGAGAGTATTTAAGGGACCGCTACAGTGAATCCGGTAGGGTTTCGACTTAGGGTTCAGTTTAGGTTTCGGGTCCGGGTCGGATTTGACTCGGATCCGACCCGACCCGACCCGTTACGCTGGGTTGGCTTGGTTCGGTTCAGTTTGAGTCGGTTTGGTTTAATTTGGTTCAAGTAAACCGGGTTCAGGCAGGGTTTATTTAGGTTTAATTATACATTAGTTTTTAGGACTTTAAAAATGCTTTCGGGATCCAATAAATTCACAGAAAATTATCCTACGTCCAGTTTTTCATTTTCACCATAAAATATTATTTTTATAATATTTTATTACTATTTAACAGCAATTAAAAATCATTTAATTTCAAAATATCTAGGTTTTAATTATAGAAAAATTCCAAAAAATTACAGAAAATTGGGAAAAATCCAATTTGAAAATTCTTGAAAAATCAGGAGGTTTACAATCTACCCAACTTAAAAAAATTTCGTCCTCAAAATTAAACTAGGGTAGGGTCTCTCTATTAAATCTCACTTGATTACAGTCTAAAGAATTTCTCTCAAGTGAACATTGTGGTCTCTACCCAACTTAGAATTTACCCATCTATCATCTAAGGCTATACATCTAAGAAAGCTATGCCCCCAAATTATTGAATCATGTTATTGAATCCTCAAGTCTTTAACACCAAACATATCACCTATGGTATTTCCTTAATCATTTATAAAAGGGTCATCAAACAATGCGACCGACCTGTGGGGTATATCTAGTACTGTCTATATATCAAACTTATACCAAGCATGATGTTTCGTCTTTCCGAAATAAGGGAAGACGGAGATCAATAATAAAGAGTTCAAGGGTGAGGTAATATAATAGAAGTACCGGGGTCAAGGCGTTTAAAGAATTCAAATGGGAATTGTCAAGCAGTTATGGATTGAAATCCTATTCTGGTAATTCTTCGTTCGCATGCTCGTATTAGTAAAGTTATGTAACCGATACGATATGTCAGACATGTCCAGGGCAAGTATATTCGTCTACTGATCACTACATATCTCAATCCACGTAAAGTAGTATTACGAGGGGCGAATCGAGCGCACCAAGGTTAGCTAGACCTTAATACACTGATTCTGAAATGTATTAGTGTACGCGTCCAATAATACATATGTCGTGAACAATCTTGATAAAGAATAAGCTTGCAAAACTAGGCTATAGAATAGCAACATAAGTCAAGTACAGCAAATTTAAGTACGCTAGATAAAGATGAAAGGAGGTACAAATTAATCAAGTTCCCAAATCAAAAACAAACAAGCAACCATAATAATAACAGACTCTACAATCTCTACAGTTATCATACAACCTCCTTGTCTAAGTCGCTAGTCGACCAAATAGGGGCAAGGACCCCTAAATTCTATTGTCTGAATAAACACTATCTTCTTATGCAAGTCTAAAGTTGTGTCATCCTAGTTTACTTCATCAATGGGTCAATAAGGCTAGGTGGTACTATGTTGTGAGGCATACTACTCTACTTAGAACAATAAACTATTACTGAAATCGTCTTAAGGATACCGTGGAAACTCTTGTTAAGGTCTACGAGAAGGGGTCTTGGTACCTATTAGGGTATCCTCCTATATTACATAGGTCATGGTCGTCTTAAGCCTTAGTCTTAGTGCTTATAGAACAAGTGTCGATAGTGAGGATAGAAGAGTTACTGGCCGTCAAGGGTAAGGGATCTAACTTGTATCGAGGTGGGGGTACTAATTACGCGACTTCAAGCTAAGGGGTAATCATTAGGTCATAATCTACAATAATAACTTAAACTGTCAAGTTCTAATTACCAATCACATAGTAAAAATTTTTGAGTAACAACCAAAATAAACAATAAGAGGCGCACAGGAATCAAGGCAGGATGCAAGTCAAGAAATTAATTCGAATCCGATATAGATGTCAAGAACGATTCAAGCAAGTGGATGAGATCCAAAAACTTATCCTATTCTTATTGCAGGCTTGCTCGGTCCCTAAGTTGAAACCGAGACAATTTAGTCGTTGACCTGCATGGGCCACCACAAAAACCATGTCACGTCCCAGTCCCAAAATATCGAGGGACTAGACACGTGGCAATGGCCAGCAGCACACACCGATGGACAAACCCAATTTAATGGATCCATCGGGGCGCACTTAAGCTGTAGTACAACAATAATGGTCTAAATATACTAATCTCATCCACAGATATGAATACAACAATATCAGAATCATAAAGCAAGATCAATCTCAATAAAATATAAACTCGGAGAATAACCCGATAATGAGTCTGATACATCTGTCAAGATACAAGAATAAAGATAACCACAGCCAATACTGAGTATGGAAACAGTATATACTCAGAAGATACCCTCGGTGATCACTCGTCTACTGGATCTGGTACTGCTCCAGTGCCTGCTCCTGATAATGCTTCTGCTCCGTAAACCTCGGGATAGATCTCGTCTGCTAATCCTGGGGACATAATCCGGATCCAGGTCCTCAGGGGATATAGCAAGGTACAGATAAAATAAGCCAAAATAAATGCAGTGCAGAAATAAATGAATCAATAGGGTAACTATATAACCAGCTAAGTGATATGCAAGTGAGAGTTTTAGTCATACTCGGGCTGAGACTACTACAGGATCAGTGTCGGAGAAACCCATAGCAGTATTCTCTCGAAGGGCCAGTACGGTACCAAAGCTATGTTGCCAGAGTCTAAGGCACTTCTATTAAATTACTATATATATATAATCAGCCTTTTGTATGGTAAATCTCTCCCCACCCAATGTAATCACACGTCTCATATCCATGACACGCAAGATCATATCTAATGCAACCAGTCATAATAAAATCTAAGCATGTATAATGTATATGTCATAAACCTGTATCCTATACAGAATCACCATGAATATCTCAGGAAGATTCTGTCTCATAAATAGTGTCAAGTGTCCTGGGTATAAGACAAGTACGAGAATGTAAAGGGTCATGAATGTCCATGCCTAGATGACGTTACACAACTTCGCGCACGGTATTGGCACCCGACTATTAATCGAACGCTAAGTAAGTCACACGGTCCTAGGTCAAGCATGCACAACAATATATATATATATATATATATATATATATATATATATATATATATAAGTCAAGGAAATAAGTAACAAGAACTGCAAGATTTGGCAAGGTACACTTGGCTGGGGTTCTGACTCCAACTTTAGCTCTGATCTCAGTGGGAATTGTAGGTACTACTCTGGTTGCTGAAATAAACATCACCATTAGATTCAGAAAATATCAAATAGCTAGAAACGCCTGTCCTTAAGTCTAATTTGGACACAAGGGCAAAAATCACCGTTTCTGGTCAAAGCGGGGTCCACGTGTGGGCCGCTTCGCACCGAAAAATGTGTCAGGGTCAAAGGTCTCCAAATTCGTCAAATTTAGTGTCAACAAGTCCAGAACGATGATTCGAACCCAACGGAACTTGCAGAATTGGATTCTGATGAGCCGATCACAAAATCGCCCGTCAAGTGGAGCCGCGGGGCCCACGATACACGATTTTGTCAACGTTCTCAGAATTGAACCAAACTTGGGTCACAGGACCAGCGTATTGCTACGAGTCCGATAGCGCAAGTTTCGTTTCGATCCGACGTGTGTACACCAAGTTATAACGTATTCCAGAATAGGCGGATACGGAACGTTGTCGGCGGATACGCGTTGATTCCGGTGTGCACGCACATCCAAATCAACTTCTGCGAAATCCCGCACGTCCGTATCAACGGTGCGCACATTTTGGTGAAGACCGCGCACGACCAAGTCGTCCCGTTTGGCGGGGCGCACTCAGTTCTGGGGTAAAATAGGGCGTTGGTTTTCCTATTTTTGGAATCCAGTTTGCGATCGCCACAGGACGCGACGCACCGAGCGGGTTACACGGGCATCGAGAGGGTTACACAGTCTATGCGTTACAACAGACGGAACAACAAACAGAATAACGAGGAGAGAGGAAACGCTACCTGAATAGGGCTCCGTAAATCTGACTTTCACGTGTCCGTGTGTATCCTTGACACGAGCTGTGTCCTGGTTCAGAGAGTTGTGTCCGGCCCACTGTGTCCGTGCTAGGGCAGCGGGCGGCCGACCTAGGGCTTCGCGGAGGGTTGGTGAGGCGAGCGGTAGGCGCTCGTGGGCGGCAGCGGCGAGGTCAGGTGGCAGCGGCGAGGTCGGGCAGCAGCTTAGGGCTGCTGCTGTCGGAGAGGCGGAGATGGGAGGCGGATGACGGAGAAGGGGGAGTCGAGGGGTGGTCGACGGGGCGAGGGGGTCGAGCGGCGGCGGAAGGATAAAGATGGAGTGGGGGTCAGTCGGCTGAGAAGAGGGCGGTTGCTCGTGGGGGCTGTGGTTGGAACAGGCGACTGTGGCGGGGTCGGGTGGTGCAAGGAGGTAGACGGCTGGGGAGATGAGAGAAAGGTCTGCGGCGCGGCTGGGTACGGAAGTCGAGAGTATTTAAGGGTCCGCTACAGTGAATCCGGTAGGGTTTCGACTTAGGGTTCAGTTTGGGTTTCAAGTCCGGGTCGGATTTGACTCGGATCCGACCCGACCCGACCCGTTACGCTGGGTTGGCTTGGTTCGGTTCAGTTTGAGTCGGTTTGGTTTAATTTGGTTCAAGTGAACCGGGTTCAGGCAGGGTTTATTTAGGTTTAATTATACATTAGTTTTTAAGGCTTTAAAAACACTTTCGGGGTCCAATAAATTTACAGAAAATTACCCTATGTCCAGTTTTTTATTTTACACCATAAAATACTATTTCCATAATATTTTAATACTATTTAACAGTAATTAAAAATTATTTAATTTCAAAATACCTAGGCTTTAATTTCAGAAAAATCCCAGAAAATTAGAAAAAATCTAATTTAAAAATTCTTAAAAAATTAGGGGGTTTACAGGGCGTGACACATATCACGATGAAATTTGTGACCGGTTTACCTAGATCCCCGACTGGTCGCGATGCAGTTTGTGTAATAGTAGATCGTCTCATAAAAGTAGCTCACTTTCTTCCTTTTCAAGTAGGACAATCCATAGAGCAGTTAACAAAGATATACATGCGACAGATAATAAGACAGCACGGTGTCTTAGTGAGTGTCGTATCAGATCAAGACACTTGGTTCACTTCAAATTTTTGGAAGAGCTTGCACCAGAGTTTGGTCACTAAGTTGAGATTCAGTACTGCCTACCATCCTCAAACGGACGGGCAATCATAGAGAACCATCCAGACCTTGGAAGATATATTGCGAGCTTGTACTTTAGATTTTGGAGGGACTTGGGAAGATCCCTTTATCTCATTGAGTTCTCATACAATAACAGTTATCAAGCAAGTATCCAGATGGCACCCTTCGAAGCGTTATATGGGAGAAAGTGTATATCACCATTGGCATGGGATGATATAGGTGAGCGAAAGATGTTAGGCCCAGATATGATCACGTAGGCAGTAGAAGTTGTCAAGCAGATCAGAGAGCGACTTCGGATTGCACAAGATAGGCATCGGCATTAGGCATATAACAGCATCGTAGTCCTTTAGAGTTTTGTGTCGGCGACCATGTATTTTTCTGAATTTTGTCGACCCATGGAGTTATTAGATTCGGGGTTCGCGGGAAGCTTAGTCCGCGATACGTTGGTCCATTTGATATTCTCGAGCGGGTGGACGATGTTGCTTATCATCTTGTCCTTTCGCCTTCGCTACGTGAGGTGTATGATGTATTTTATATATCTCAATTGCGTAGTTATGTCCCAGATTCGAGTCATATCATCGACCATTATGAGCTAGTCGTTGGTACCGACCTGTCTTACGAGGAACAATCCGTATCTATTTTGGACCGAAGGGAGAAGGTGCTCAAATATCGGACTATTCATCTTGTCCGGGTTGCTTGGGGTCATTACCCTATGAGAGAGACGACGTGGGAGAGCGAGGATGATATTTGGTCTCGATATCCATACTTATTCGACTCGTAAGGTATATTCGTTCTTATGCCTTTGTATCTCAAATCTCGTGATTCGTTTACCCATGATATGTGACCCTGCTTTTCTTTATTATATGTCTGAATTTGATTGCATGTGTAGATGAGCTTATAGTTAGTGCATTGTTCGTTCTGATTTCTCTAGCTAGCCTTGGGTTTGAATTTTGAGGACAGAATTTTTCTAAGGTGGGTAGAGATGTCACTCCCCATTTTTGATATATGTATTTGGAACATATTAGTTTTTCTGCTTATATTATTTGTTGCTTGCATGGTAATTAGGTTGCATGTCATGGAGACTAGACCCATTATTTGGTTCAATTAGTCTCACGTTTAATTATTTGGTTGGTTTGGTCATGAGTGAACCCATGGTCTAAACCTCAAACCCTAGCTATATAAGTTAACTTCTTTCTCTCTCCCCTCATTGTCTAATTTGTCCCTTCCTTCATTTAGGCAAGTACACCTTGCACTACATGGAGAAGTCTCTTGATTTTTTATTCTTGCTCTTCCTTTACATTTTATTAGTCTAATATGTGTACATTATAATTCTAAACACTTGTAGTACTTGAAGTTTTCAGTTTTAATGGGTGGATTTGAGTAGATCTACATTTGAAGTTTAAGATTTTCATGGGTTTCTTGAGTTTTTGATGGTTTTGATCTATTAAAATATGGTATTTGAGAAAATAAGTTTTTGGGGTTGCTGGAGCACTTTATTTTGAGCATTTTAGCTTTTGGTTCACTTGATTCGGGATTAAAATAAGGTTTTTATGAAAAAAATAATTTTTGGGATTTTTGGTGTTTTTGCCATGGCCGAACCTGCTGTTTGGAGAAGACGAAGTCTTTATACGTCCAGCGAGTTATGCGACCGAGAGTGCTATGCGGCCTGAGCTCTTTGTCACATACTGACCAGCATACGTCCATATTGTTGGATGCATGACTGCCATCACACAAGTGTTCTGGAGCTAATCCTTGAACTCCTTGTGTTTTCACTCGCTGAACGAATGAAAAATTCGCTAAGTCCAAAGAGCAATATGCAGCCGAGTGTCATATGGGGCAAGCAGGCATATGCAGTAAGCAGAGCATGCAGCCACTTTTCCTTGGACGCATGACTCTGAAACGTTGTTACTTCTTTTCATCGTTTTATTTTTTCTCTCTGACACACTTTATAGCTTGTCACACCAATCACTTTATGTCACTTCACTGACAAATTAAATATATGTCACTCAACACTTGTCCCAAGGAATGGACTTTGTCCTGCTATATGTGGTCGAGACTTCCCATCCGACACCAACCCATATGCGGCCGAGACTTTCCATGCGACACCAACCCATATGCGACCGACTTTCTATGCGGCACCTGTCATATGCAGCACTGACTCTATGCGTCCCTGATCCTCATGCGACCTATGTGCACGTTTCACTGTTTTGCTTGGTTTGGATGCTTTATTGAGTTTTGGGATTCCACGTGTAATTTTAATTATTGCTAATATATGTGAGCTACATGACATGTGTTAGACCTGACTATGTGCTAGATCCTATGTAATTTATCAATGATTGGTAACTTGACTCGACTATTGGTATCCGTGCTGATACACTTACTACATGCTATATGTTCCTACGTGATAAGTGTTTCTACGTGATTATGTTACATGTTTCACACCGAGGTGTGCCTACGTGCTAAGCGACATATGATGTAATCAAATTCCTCCAGCATGGACATGATAGTTGGTCAATAATCAAGCATGGCTAGGATTCGTTTGACTGTTACATCACGCTAGGGTGAATCCAAATTGAACTGCAAAGTGACAAGGTGGATTCGTATCTAGCGTGTCCGTACTACGATACGACATATAAAGGGAGTAACATGTGACCACGCCATGTGATTTCAGCTAACCGTATGGTTAATTAGGCAACTAAAATATGTAGAGCATTAGGAGGGACGAAATCCCGTGATCGTGCTTAACTAGCCACCCTTAATCATTATATGGGGAGTGAAGGTTGGCCCCCATGGATATTGTTTAAATCTCCATTAGTGGATGACAATATCCGACTATTATATTATATTATGTGTTCTATGCGATCTTAGCAAGGTGGCCTTACGAGGGACCGGTACATACTACTATGTGCTATACGACGATTCATGGCTCGGCTAGCCCCTGCTAGAACATGGTTCGATATGAGGATTCCTATTATATGCATAATACTGCCGGGATAACCCAGACTCCACCTAGCAAGTCGTACAAGTGATTGACCGATTATGTAACTGAGCTTGTTTGTGTATTGTATGTTCTGCCAAATAGTATAGGGACATGGATTATCATGGTGCGATGGTTTAATCCTTGTCCTTGTTTGGTTGTAGGGTTGGATTATTGTGTCATGATAGGCTATAAACCGAAACTACGAGACAAAACTATATATATGTATCTATTTCATAATGTGGCTTTATTTCTTCATTCGTGCTTCATTTGCGGTACTTGATATTTTGGGCCTAACTCCCTGGTTTTGCATGGCCAGTTTTAGAGCCAGCACCCGAGGATCAAGCATACTTCCTCCTGAACAATGTCACACACCAGACGGATGGACACTGAGAAAAACGAGTGAATTTCTTCTTCCCTGCTCGTTATTGCATATTTTACTCATTTTGGACCTTTAGCCACCGACACTTGTTAGCCGTAAATCTGGATATTTAGTTTTCTTACATAATTGTAATTAATCAGACTGCAGTTGATCATGATCACGTACTTTTGCTACTCTGTCAGCTTTCTTATTCTTGCACAGCTGATTTCCAGAATATTGTGGCAGGACGTTTGTGACGCCTTACTTCCTTGTCATATATGTTCTATGTTTACTGTTCTTATTTGACTGACTGAGACAATAGATGTGCTGTGTGACCCTAAGTGACTTGCTTGTAGTATACACCCCCTTGTCTAATTACAGCCGTGACTGCCGTACGCCGTTTGATATCTTGTACGGGGGAGCTGGTCATGTCCGTCTCCGTATTCTGGTACTAGGACGTGACACGGATTGTCTCTCGAGACAACAGAAAAAATATAAATGACATGAACCATCATGCTAATACAGCATAATATAATATTAGAAAAATAAATTTGAATATCAAAAATTTAAAAAATACTAAATTAGAAAACGGATATGACATATTCTTAGGTAATCTAACAAATGGGAAAAAAATGTCCTATAAGACAGGCACATAAAATAATTGTACGTGTTTGTCAACACAAAGAAACAAAAAAATAAAAATAATATGTACTCGTCATCTTGCTCCAACATTACTAGGCCAAAAGTTTGGTACGAATGGCTAGTTTTTCAAGATTCACGGAAAGTTCTTTGTTTCAACGGAAGACCGTCAAGAACAGGAACACTTGGGTGGGTGAAGAAAAGAAAGGCTTCAAAAATCTCTGCCAGGAAATGCACCTCTCCTTGTATGTTCCGTGCACATTTCCTGTATGTTCCGAGAAATAGATTTGTAACGTAAGATTGACGATCTCATCTTACTTAGACACGTGAGGTGAGATAGAAATCCATCAGTCAATTATTTTGCGGCTTTGCCATCTCGAACTTCCTGGATATGTTGCAGTCTTGTACATTAATTTAAGCACGTTGAACTTTGAATGCTTACATATTTAACACATTTGTGAAGCACACTCTCTTAAATTCATCAAGATAGCGCCGCCATTTGTGAAGCACTACTTTCCTCATAAATCAACATCATAAAGGCTAAAGTGTTTGTTTTGAATCATTCAAAATCAACCACTTCGGATAGACATCACCCCTTAATGATATTAATTATTAAAAAAAATGTTTCCAAGAAACTGATAATCTTTTATAATTTTTAAAAAAAATTACCAATTAGGATATACATGATTCCGTAGAGTCTGCTTGGTAACGATAGTTTATCGATTTTAGAGTATTTTTGAACCGATCGTTTAAAAAAAAAATTTGCTTGGTAATTTTTATGAGGCATTGATTTTAGTCGGCTCAAATTTTTTTCAAAATCGATGTAATGTAATTTTGGGTGGCTTTATAAACATCCAAAATCGATAGATTTTGAAAGATTTTATTAATTTTATTTCATTTATTCTTGTAAAAGTCTTTCAAAATCGTTCGTTACCAAACATGAATTGGATTGATTTAAAAACCGCTACTTAAAATCACTCAAAATCGGACCTCTCATAATCGTTCATAACTGGTATTATAACAATACCTTATAATCGCTACTCTCATAATTGTCAAATAGACCATTTAATGATATTAATTATTTAAAAAAAATATTCCCAACTAACTAATAATCCTTTGTAATTAAAAAAAAAAGTTATAACAAATCTTGAAAACCATTTCAATTCTTTGTTTCTTTTCTTTTGGAAAAATATAATTTACATCAACTTTTTTTCTCGGTGTTTGAAAAAATTAGAAAAATTGAGAGGGGTACTAATGGAAATGAGATAACCTTTTTTTTTTTCTACTTTCTATTTTTTCGAAAATATTTTCAACTTATTTTGGTATCCAAATAAAAAAAATGAATATATTTTTCCCAAGTTGTAATTCCGCGAACAACTCATGGTCTAAGAGAAAAACACAAGAAAAAGATCAAGGTGTAAAAAAGGACGGGAGGCCCGGAAACCGGTCCGGTCAAACTCGGTCCGGGCCGGCCCGAACCCGGTCAACGAACAAGCCCGCTCTGGCCCACTCTCTCCCAACGGAGGATCCGACCCGCAAGTCTGGCCCGGGACGGCTTTGTTCGGGCCGGATCCAATTCGGTTGGCCCGGTCGGCCCGGCCTGGACCGGTCCGGTTCTGGCCCTTAGTTTTAATATTACGGAATTTTTTTCTGATTTGAAATTTTTCTTTCCTCTCTCTCTCACACACTTTTTTGGTAGAGAAATAATTAATTTTGGTCTAAATTTTTTTGATTTTTTTTTTTAAATATGGATGGACAAGGCTCAAACCAACCTTTTAAAAATTATGATTATTATAATAATATGTTTGAAAATAATCATATTTTTGATTCTGTGCCACCGACACAAACACTATAAAAATACTGGAATTTAGTGACGGATATCAACGACGGATAGCTGGTGTAGCGACGAAATACCAACGGAATAATGACTAATATATTTATATAAGAAACATATATTAATTTTCGTCGCTAGTCCGTCATTGTGGTGTCAATTTTTCTCAACGACGGACTAGCGATAAATAGATTCCGTCGCTGTCAAACGTTAAAATTTAATATCCCAGTTTTATTTTCATTTCCCCCTAAACTCTCTCTCTCTCCTCCGCGACCCCCGATCCCCTCTCCTCCTCCACCTCCTCCTCCTCCTCAAGCGTTCCCCGACCCCCTCTCCCCTTGCTCCGGTGACCCCCGACCCCCTTTACTCCTCCTCCGACGTCTCCAGCGAACCCCTCTCCCCTTGCTCCGGTAACCCCCGACCCCCTATCCTCCCCCTCCGGCATTTCCCGACCCCCTCTCCTCCTCCTCCAACTTCTCCAGCGACCCCCTCTCCCCTCTTCCCTTGCTCCGGTGACCCTCTAACCCCTCTCATCCTCCTCCGGTGTCTCTGGAGACCCCGACCCCCTCTCCCCTTGCTCCTGCGTGACCCTGACCCCCTCTACTCCATCGTTACTGATGACCCCATCCTCCTCCTCCTCCGACAGCCCCAACCTGAGGAGCCCTAGGCCAGTCGAGGAGCCCTAGCAGCAGCAGGCCCATCTCCATTCACTCTCATTCTTCTCAAATTGTAAGTCAAGGAGCCCTAGGCAAGTCCTCTTCCTCTCCCTACTAAAATTTTGTTCATTTTCTTTAATTTTGTTCAAGTTTGTCAATTTAATATGATCAATTAGGTATATTTTGTATTAGATCAGAAATTAGGTTGAAAAAATATATATTGTATGTGTCTATAATTAACTTAGAAGAAGATTGGCAAATTAAATATTATATAAATAATTATTTTGATTTATATGCGTATCCTTAAACGTACGTAATTCTTAATACATAGTCTTGAGCGTATCATAGAATATCGAAAATATGTGATGTTCAAAAATCCATATCGATTTATTCATCGGCCCTAAAATTGATACGATTATCACTAATTTAACCTAAAATGAATTATTAACATTTTAGAGTATTGGTATTGGTATCAGAATCGGTATCGGACCATTACTATTACTATGAGTATCTATTATTACTAATTTAACCGATACGATTATCACTAATTATTAATATTTTATAAAATATATTTTATACTTTAGGCATAATTTTAAGTATTTCTAGTGTTATTTCTTAGTATTATAGTCATTTATAGTTATACTTCATGGTACTACTATGAATAATAATTAGTAGTTCCATCCTTACTATGCTATGTCATGTATCGGCCATATTCGAATGAGTGTCGATGAATTATTGTTTTGGATACGTGTAAAACACAAAAAAAATGCTCAAATATGGTCTTTCATATAACTCCTTTAGTTCTTTATGAGACTTTTTCATCAAGTATCATAACTAACTAATCCTTTAGAAAATATCCTAACTCATCTTGTATCTAATCCATATTGTTTGAATATATGGTACAAGCATAATCAATGAGTCGATACTTAGTTGACCGATCGTGGATGTACAATCGGCGATATGGGAGTAGGATTGGTTTGAAAGATGATTTCATGGCGGGTGTTGAAAATTTTCTCAAATACACAGTAGTCAACCTGATTTCTTGGATGGAAGACTCATCAAGTGTCCTTGTGTCAAATGTCATAATATACCATTCAAAGAGGTGGATCTCGTGAGAGAAAATCTCTACAAGAAGGATTTTATAACAAACTACAAGGAGTGGATGGCTTAAGGAGAACCTTTGTTTCCGCAATATCATCATTCCTCCTTCAATATGGAGGTAGAAGAGTCAACTCTCGGAGATAACTTTGAATATCGACCGTGAAACCTGGCGCATGAGTTGGTATTTGATGCGGCTGGTCCAAGTTTTGATCCGGAGGATACTAATTCTGATGCAAAGAAATTCTATGATATGTTCAAGAATGCCAATACTCCGTTATACCCGGGTTGTGATTCTAATTTTGTCCTGTCGGTGGTGATGCGACTGTTGAACCTAAAGTCTGATTTTAACTTGCCGCAGGAATGTTACAACTGGATAATTCAGTTTGTTAGAGAGTTGTTGCCAAAAGGATCGAAGGAGTTGCCTGAAAACTTCTACAAGTCGAAGATAATGATACGAAAACTCGAATTAGGCTACGAAAAGATATATTATTGTCGAAACGGTTGCATATTGTACTATAAGGAGAACAATGATAAAGATAAATATATTTTATGTTATGCGGACAGGTATAAGGCAATTTGGGGCAAAAAAAAGTCAACTACTAGAGTAAGGTTGCGTCCCTACAAGTACATACAGTTTTTGTCGATCACAAAGAGGCTGTAGAGGATGTATATGTCCGCAAATACAGCACAACACATGACACGGCATAACAAGGAACGAAAGATGGATGAATAAGAATTATCTCATCCTTCCAATGGAGAGGCATGTAAACATTTTGGTCTGTGTCATCCTGAATTTGCTGCGGAGCCCGGGAATGTCCGGTTGGGTTTATGTTCTGATGGATTCACACCTTTCGGACAATCGGAATCTCAGTACTCTTGTTGGCCGATAATTTTGACTCCTTACAATCTACCACCGTGGATGTGCATGAAGACTCCTTAGATATTCTTGACACTTATCATACCCGGTTCAAAAAATATAAAGAAGAACAACGATATCTACTTGCAGTCGTTGGTGGATGAGTTAAAACAATTGTGGCAATTCGGAATTCGGACATATGATATATCGAAGGAGCAGAACTTTCAGATGAGAGCGTCTCTCATGTGGACCATCAACGATTTTTTATCATATGGGATGTTATCGGGGTGGAGTACTCATGGTACTTTGTCTTGTCCGATATGTATAAAAAATAGTAAGATATTCCTCTCCAGAATGAAGAAAAAATATGCTTTTTTGATTGTCACCGTCAGTTCCTTCCCACGTCGCATCCGTGGATAGGGAACAGAGATACCGTTAAAGTTGGTAAGCAGGAACTATCTCCTCCCCCGTTGAGACTAACAACAAACGAAGTTTTGAAAGAGGTATATGGATTGCCGACTGTGATGGAAGATCTGATATCGGCCGATCACTTTAAAGGGTTTGGATGTAGGCATAATTGGATGAAACAGAGTATCTGTTGAGACTTACCTTATTGGAAGGACAGTCTCATAAGGCACAATCTTGATGTAATACAATGTATTGCATATTGAAAAGAATGTATTCGACAACACCTTCAATAAGATAATGGATATCAAGGAGAAAATAAAAGATAATGTCAAAGCAAGAAAGGACTTAAAAATTATTTGCAGGCGTTCAGATTTGCACCAAAAATGAAGTGGCAATGAAAATTTATAGTCAAGCCTCCAACACCATTTACATTGAGTAGGGGATAAATTGATAATATGCAACTGGATTTTAAAGTTAAGATTTTCTGACGGCTACGTGTCAAATATGGCAAGAATGTTGATCTCAACGAACGCAAGCTGATAAGGATAAAAAGTCATGATTTCCATGTGTTTATGGTAAGGTTACTACCTATTGCTCTGAGAGATGTTGCCTCGTCAAGTATGGACTCTGTTGGCCGAATTATCTATATTCTTTAGAGATTAGTGTTCAAGCAAGTTGACGGTGCAACATATAATAGAACTTGAGAAGAATATTGTATTGACATTGTGTAAGTTAGAAATGGTACTTTCCTCCATTTTTTTGATAGTATGGACCATTTGGCGATTCATCTTGTATACAAAGCACGCGTCGGTGCTCCCGTCTATTATCGATGAATGTATCCATTTGAGAGGTATAAATTCTTTATACTAATAATTTCTTTATTCAAATAATTCTAAGATTCAATATATTATCTATAGGTATCTACATCACCTGAAGAAGAAGGTTGGCAATAAGTGTCACGCCCCAGTACCGGAATACGAAGACGGACATGGCCAGCTTCCCCCTACAAGATATAGAACGTCGTAAGGCGGTCACGGCTGTAACTAGACAAGGGGGTGCATACTATAAACAAGTCACTTAGGGTCACACAACACATCTATTGTCTCAATCAGTCAAGCAAGAATAGTAAACATAGAACAAATATGACAAGGAAGTAAGGCGTCCCAAATGACCTACCATGATATTCTGGAAACTAGCTATATAAAATAAGAAAGCTGGCAGAGTATCAAAAGTACATGACCATGATCAGCTGAAGTCTGATTAATTATAATCATGTAAATGAAACTAAATATCCCGATCTTATGGCTAACAAGTGCCTGCGGCTAAACACCAAAATAAGTAAAGTATGCAATAACGAGTAGGGATGAAGAAAACTACTTGTTTCCTTCAACGGACATCCGTCTGGTGCGCGCCATTGTTCAGGGAAAAGTATGATTGATCCTTGGGTGCTGGCTCTAAACCTGGACATGCAAAACCAGTGGAGTTAGACCCCAAATAGCAAGTACCACAAAGGAAGCACGAATAAAAAAATAAAACCAGGTTATAATATATATATATATATATATATATATATATATATATATATATATATATATATATATATATATATATATATATATATATAGTTCTGTCTCATAGTTTCGGTTTATAGCCTATCGTGACACAACAATCTAACCCTACAACCAAACACGGACAAGGGTTAGACCATCGCACCATGATAGTCCATATCCCTAGACTACTTGACAACAGACACAATACACAAACAAGCTCAGTTACATAATCGGTCAATCATTTGTACGACTTACTAGATGGAGTCTGGGTTATCCCAAAGGTATTATGCATATAGGAATCCTCATATCAAACCAATTACTAGCAGGTTTAGCCGAGCCATAAATCGTCGCATAGCACATAATATTGTGCATCGGTCCCTCGTAAGGCCACCATGCTAAGATCTCATAGAACACATAGTATAATATATTAGTCGGATATTTCCATCAACTAATGAGGACTTAAACAATATCCATGGGGACTAGCCTACACACCCCAATTCAGATGACTAGAGGTGGCTAGTTAGGCATGATCTCGAGATTTCATTCCCTTCCAATGCTCTACAAGTTTAGTTGCCTAGTTAACCCTATTGTTAACTGGAATCACATGGTGTGGTCACATGGTATTCTTCTTATATGATGTACCATAGTACGACTATGCTAGATATAAATTTACTTTGTAACTTGATAGTCCAACTTGGATTCACCCCAGCGTGATGCAATAATCAACAGATCCTAGCCACACTTGGTCATTGACTAACCCATATGTCCATGCTGGAGATTAAGTCATATCACATGTCACGTAGCGCATAGGTACACCGCAGTGTAAACACGTAATATAATCACGTAGGAACACTTAGCACATAGGAACACATATCACGAAGTAAGTGTATCGACACAGATACAAGTGGTCGGGTCATGACGCATAGATGGGTCTAATACTCTTGTGGTCATCAAAGTCACACATACAAACCATAAAATCCAAAGGAACATTCAAAGAAAACCAGTCCAATAAAACGTGTGCAAGGGGCCGCATGCGCGCATAAGGATCAAGGCCGCATGGGGATCAACTGCCACATAAAATCAGTTGTCCCATATGTCTAGGCCGCATAGGATCAACTGCCGCATATAATAAGTTGCCGCATAGGTCTATGCCGCATATAGTAAGTCAAAGTTTACTCTTCGGTTTAAGTGCAAAAACAATGTGTAATAAATGCATCTCAGAAAAGTGACTGATGTGACAAGCCATAAAGTGTGTCAAAGGAAAGGACAAAATCATAGAATTTCGTGCAAGGACAAAACATATTTATGCGTCCAAAAGAGACTCGACTGCATACCATGTCTTGCCGTATGGTATGTCCTGCCGCATAGGTGTCTTTTGGACTTAGGAAATTTCTTATTCGTTCAGCGAATAAACACAAGGAGTCCCTTCAGAACACATGTGTATTAGTCAGTCATACATCCAAAGGAGATGGATGCATGCTAGTATGAGGCAAGGAGTTCAGGCCGCATAACATTTTTATGCCGCATAGCACTTTCTGTCGCATATGGTGCTTGCCGAATAAAATCTTCATCGTCCCAAGAAGCAAGTTCAGCCATGACAAAAGCTCCAAAACCGAAAATTTATTTCTTCATAAAAGTTTATTTTTAACTCTGAATTAAGTGAACCAAAAGCCAAACCATTTGAAATAAAGTGCTCCATCCATTCATAAACTATTTTTTGAAAATACCATATTTTAGTAGATCAAAACTACCAAAAAACTCAAGGAACCCATAAAACCCTAAGTAAGAAAAATAGATTTACATAAAACCACTCATCAAAATCGAAAACTTTAAGTACTAAAAGTGTTTAGAATCATCATGAGCACATAATAGACTAATAAATGCAAGAAAAAAGTAAAAAATAGAAAATAAAGTGATTTCTCCATGTGGTGCAAGGTGTACTTGCCTAAATGAAGAAAGAAGAGGAAATGGAGAGAATGAGGGAATTGAGGGAAAGATGTTGCATTTTATAGTTAGGGTTTGAGGTTTAGACTATGGGTTCAACTCATGAATGAACCAACCCAACAATTAAACTATGGGTCTAGTTAAACTAAAGAATGTGTTTAGTCTCCATGCATACAACCTAATTAACATGTAAGCAACAAATAATATAAGCAGAAAAACTAATATGTTTTAAATACGTATATCAAAAATGGGGAGTGACAATAAGGCTCATGTAGAAGCTTCGATATGCGAAGCATATATCATTGAGGAGGTTTCAAACTTCTGCTCCATCTACTTTAATAGAGCCCTAAGGAATGATGACGGTGGGGTTGATGTCCCGAATAGTATAATCCATACTATCTTCAATATGGGAGGGAAGCCTACAAGTGCTACTAAAGTACGTTGGTTGGAAGACGATGAGTTTGTAGCCGCTCATCGGTATATATTATTAAATAATGGTATAAAAGAGATGCAAGATATTGAGAAGTAAGCGACATATCTTTCCTAGATATTTTAATTTTGTATATACTTGAAAAATAATTTCTCTAACTGTTCTTCTTATTATCACAGTACTTTTAGAGCTGAGGTAAAAATGGAGAGACCTAATATTAATGGAGATGATCTTGCTAGAGGGGTTGATAGAAAATTTCTATCGTGGTTCCATAATTATGTACGGATCCTAAATATTAAGCATTCTAAATTTAGCATTCAGACCAATCTTTGTCTAATGTCTATATGATACGTGATGTTTCAGGTTTTTCGTCCTGGTACAGACATATAGAACGAACGACTTCGATCATTAGCTATCGGACTAAGCAAGAGGGCAAAGTATTGGGATGTATACACCATCAATGGCTTCAAATTTAGAACCACTGATAAGTCTATTAATCAATCATTTGTCGATGGGGAGGCTAATTATATAAAGAATTCTGGAGTATGTGTGAGGGGTTCAGTCTACGATGTCGATCCAGAATTTGACTATGATGGTGTATTAAGAGATATCGTGGAGCTGGATTACTCTTATGAGATAAAAATTATGCTGTTTAAATATGATTGGTTCGACACAACATCCAAGTAAGGATGGAAAATTGATAAACAGTTTGGGTTTGTTGATATTAAAATATGGAAAAAGATATATAGATTTTGAACCATTTGTGTTGGCTAGTCAAATGATTCAAGTGTATTATACGATCTATCCTAGTCGACGATGTAATAATAAAGATTGGTGGTATGTATACAAAAAAAAAGCTAGAAACACATATAATGTTAGAGATCTAGCATACCAAGAGGATGATGTGGTCATGCCTCAACTTGCATATATGAGTTTGGCCGGTGTTTATGGTATAGAGGTTGACGTTACCGTAGAGGATGATAGAGTTGACGAAAAGATTGAGATATAAGATTTACCTCATATAGAGGAAAACTCTGATATGAAGGTATCGAGCGAGGAACAAGAATTGAAAGATGAAGGTGATAGTGAAAGTAAAAATAAAAATGAAGAAGTAGAAGATGAAGACAATTCAAAAAATGATTCGGAAGACGATGACGATTCGAAAGATGAAGAAGATTAGTATGTACATATATATGTATTAGCTTAGATATTTATTTAATTATTTTATAACATGATTATTATTTATTTCATCATCACACTAGTATTTACTTATTTTATCACACCATTATTTTATGATTATCTATTTGATAAAATTATTTTTTATTTGCTGCAGATTTACCTATAGTATGGCGTGACGAGGATGAGGACGAGGACAAGTTCAGAGAGGATCATCTTCTCAGCATCCTCCGTCCACTACGCTTGCTACCCCAGATTCTCGCACACGACCTTAGGACGAGTTCCTAGATGCGGCGGATGGTTTATCCCAGCCAAATACTCGTTCTTTAGTAGAAGGAGCTACTCCATCTCCTAGATTGCCATCAGCTACTACCCCTTCTTCTAATCCAGCCACTATCATCACTACTAGACCGGCTACTCCAACAGTTTCTCCCATAGGAGCAAATCTATTTCTAGGCCTTCTTGTCGACAACGGAGTATATGTCCATCGTACAGGATTTGCAGACACCCCTACTCTACTAGAGAGGCCAGCCAATATATGTCGTCCCGAGCTATGGGCCGATGGAGCGACGTAAGCATTTATTTGTCAATTCACACATTTTTTTTATTCTAATTGTATATTGTCTACTTATTTCAGATTCTTCCAAATCAAGGTTGGGAATGATCTGGGGGAGATCATGCTGGGCTACTTTGATGGCCCTTATATCAACTTCAGTGATATCCCGCTCGATCGACGATTCGTTTGGCTGGGGAAGCTCGGGATATGCATATGAATTTTGTTTATAATAATATATAATTTTTTTGATTACAATGATAAAAAATATATATTTTAATTTGTATAGGTTGTACTGGTGGCCGAATCATAGAGATAGTGATATCTGGAAGTGCTATAAGACCATCGCCAACAAGATATTGAGAGATATGATCAATGACCAGAAGGCGCTGGCGTTAATTGGACCGGCTCACCACAAGAAGTGGTTGAAGGCGGAGTACTGGGAGGAGATGAAGAAGAAGAAGAAGAAGAAGAAGATGGACACCCCGACCTACAAGGCCAAGTACGAGAAGGTGAAGGCTGCCCGTGCTAAGGGTGGTCTCCATACTGGTGGATCCATTCCGACCGGTTAGCATTTTCGACGGATGGTTAGTATTAAATTTGCGCTAAATCAGTTTTTTTGTAATTCTAATTTTTTGCTTATTTATTAATTGCTTAATTTTTACAGTGCGACGAGGCCACCAGAGCCGGAAAAGACTCCAAGACCGTCGACTTTCCAACAATCTTCCAGTGGACCCACAAAAGAAAGAAGGATGAAAAGCTCGTAGATGAGCGGGCCGTCAAAGCATATATAATTTGCCTTTATAATTTTTTTTCAATTTAATTAGATTATTTTTATAATTTAATTAGATTCTAGGTTTCTAGGTCAAAACAGTCAAACAAGGTCAACTCTAGGCCAAACAGTCAAACTATGACATTTTCTAGTTTCTAGGTTGATTTTTTTAATCCATTTTAATGGTTTATGAAGTTATATTAGGTTATATTAAGATTTTAAAGCATATAAAAGAGGAAAACTTATCTATCGCATATAAATTAATCGACAAGGGTGATTACTATTTTATTGAATTTCAAAAATACTAAGAAACAATACTGTAAATACTTAAAATTATACACCTTGGTTAATATCATATTTTAAGAAACAACACTGTAAATACTTAAAATTATAATTTCATTCAATTTACTTTAAACCTCATAGTCCGATACCGATTTCGATTCCGATACTTTGAACCTTGGTTAATATTCTATTTTTAAGATATCATGAAAATCAAATATAGCAAATATAACTCAAATTATATACTTATACTATGATATCTAGTATCTAATATATTACTCTAACCAAAATCAAATATATAGCATATAACTCTAAAATTCTTAACTCTAAACCTATTTAAATAAATAAATATAGGAGACGTATGAGACATTAGAGGGTGGCGCTGAGAGTAGTACGCCGACTGAGAGAAACGATCGGTGGGTACAAGCTATCGGGAGAGGAAAATGCGACAACATTTACGGTACTGGATCGTTTTCATCCCAGCCGTGTCAGTTCTTTCCAGAGCTCCTCCGACAGCTACTCTAGTTCCAACAGTGCCCAGCTCCGACGTTCCTTCTGATGCGATGTCTCTGGAGCAGCTCACGATGGCTGTGCATGAGCTACATGGGCTGGTCCGATAGTTGATAGACACTCATGATGCTGTAGCACCTGTTCCTCCGACGGCTACTACATTGGGTCTTCCAACTACTCCGACGGCTACTACGTTGGGTCCTTCAGCTACTTCGACGGCTCCAGCTCCTCCGACGACATCGATGTGTCATTCAGCTCCTTCTACGGCTCCTGCCTTCTCTATCTGCCGTTACTCCTAATGATCTACATGATATCATCGCTATGGTTGTGACGCGGTACATGGCTAGCCGACAACCGCCTCCGCCTCTACCTCCGCCGTCGACTTGATGGATTTTTTGAGTTTGTAGAATTTTTGTGAGTTGGTTATATTTTTTTGACTTGATTGTATTTTTTTGACTTTGTTGGATTTTATAACAGTTATTTTTACATGTTTGGATTACTCTATTTTATTATTTAATTGTATATATAACATTTATACATGTTTGTGTGTGTTTTATTAGTTTGTGTGAAATTTACTTGTGTAAAATTTATTTATGTGAAAATTGGTGAATATATAACAGGTATATTCTTAGCATAAATTGATTTCTGAAAAAAATATTACCTTTAGCGATGAAATGGCGACGTAATAGCGATAAAAATTCTGAAAAATGTCATGTTAGCGACGGATTATCGACGAAAAATATCAAGCCAGCGACTACATAGCGACGGACTATCCGTCGCTAAAATGTCTGATACACACAAATGTACCAAACATGTATCATAGTCCGTCGCTAAAATCCGTCGCTAAAATCTGTCGATAATCCGTCATTGAGAGTGACGACTTAACTATGGATTAGCGACGAACTATGTGAGCCCTGAATATTTAAAACCTTCTGGAAAATTTGAAAAATTTTGGGCTCACATATTCCGTCACTATTTTGTCGGTAAGTAGTCAGAAAGTTTAGCGACAAAAATTATACGTCACTGATCTGTCGCTGGATTTATGTCGCTCAATCCGTCGCTTTATCGACGGATTAGCTGTAAACTCCATAATTTTTAATTTTATTATTTTTCTTAAATTATTAATTTTTTTTTGGCTATTTTATTGTTTAATTAGAAAATAACTTATTTTAATTAATTAATTATATAAATACTTATTTAGAATCATTTTCAGGCTATTATAGAATTTCTTGAATTTTTCTAGAATTTTTGGGTAATTAAAACCTGAAAAACGTAATTTTTTATGGCTTCCATGATTTACTGTGAGACCATACTTGCATGTTGTAACTACCACATATTTATTTTAGGGTTAAAATAATTAAATATATTTTATGTAATTTATTTAGATTTTTTTTGGAATTTATTTGGAGTTATTTGGTTTTAAAATGGGATAATGACTAATTTTCTAGGACTTTTAAATTTACTGTAGAAGGCCATGACCATAAAATGATCCCAAGTTTTTTTCTAGGGTCTATAATAATATTTTACATTTTTTACATTTTTTTGGAATTTTATGATATTTTTACACATTTATTTGGAGTTATTAGGTTAAAAACTGATTAAAAAAAGATTTATGGTAACTCTAAAACCAAATTTTCTAATTAAATACCCAGTCAGCCCAAATTGGGCCCGCTTGTCAGCCACCACGACCCAACAATGGGCCCCTGACGTCAGCCCCTCTCTCCTCTATATATATATATGAAGGTGAGGTTAATTCTAGGATTTTATTCCTACCGAATTAAGAGGAGAGAGAGAGAGAGAGAGAGAGAGATATTTGTGGAAGTTCTCATCTAGGATTTCTCAATCTTCTAGAAGCCATATCTCCTAGCTCAGGACTCCAAATATGTCCCTGTTTTTGTGTTGGAACTTTCTCGAGGTATAGTTTTTGAATACCTAATTTATTTTTATAATTCTGAACCTAAATTTTTGGAAAATTTGTAGAGTGCCAGTTGTTCAAAATCTGACACATTTTGGTATTTTCGAGATTTTGAGAGATCCCTAACTCTGAATCATGATTCGTTTAAATTTTCGGAAAGCTGACATGAAAAAATATAACATATATATTTTTTAGAATTAAATATGCTATTTTACCATTCTAAAAAATTTATGCAACATAGAAGTAACTAGAAAAACATATTAAACTATCATTTGTGTGCCATATGGGCGATAATTCTTTACCGATTCGATATGTGGTGAAACCATCGATTATAGCATTATATAGTGATAAAATATACGAAATTTTATACAAAAATCTTGGTTTTGTGTTGGTTGACATTTTGGTCAACAGAATGTCTCGATTTGCATGCCACGGATCCCGAATTCGTAAAATTAATTTTTCTTTAAACCAAAGTATAGGGTTCGCCTTAAAATCAGAATATAATCAAATTAAATTAGTATTTTAGGCTATTTTATTCAGAATTAAAATAGATTAGAATAAAAAATTATCCAACCACTTGTGTAGATCTAACTTGTTTAATTTATGTGACGGATAGATTGGACAATGTCTTGAGTTGCGACTTCATCCTTTTTCGGAGCAGGCAATATACCTTGCAAAATTTGTATAATTTATTTACATGTATTGTTTCCATTGTTTCTATGTGTATATTTTTCTATTTCTATTATGCAAGTATACTTTGCCAAATTGTATATGTATTTAACAGTATGTTGTTTCATTCCATTATTATTAAGTTGCGTGCATTATTATTTGTTTAAGTGATAGTTTCATTAGTTTTTACTTCAAATTTTGTATCATAGATGTATATAATTTGTCTCATAGTTATAGTAATTATATACTTAGACGTATCCTCTAGACTTGTGTTCAAGTATGTCGTTAGGCATTGTTTATTTACTTGCACTACACTCGAGTCATTGTCATATTTTTAGAGATTGAGCCACGGGATGGGGATAACGATTATACGTGTATGAACTGCTTTTCCTTATTTTATTTTTATTTTAACCCAGTGTCTACGAAGGATAGGGTTATGTTGTTATGCTAGTGGCCACGAAGGTCTATGGTTTGACTCGTTCAGCCGTAGTTCACTGAGGGCTATGGTGGTTTCACCTCGTTTCCATTCGGCAGTTCACGCACGAGTAGTTGCTCTCATATACACACAATGATTAGCGTAGTTTCAAATTTTGTATGATCAAGTCTTGCTTAGTTTCATGATATTATTTAATTACTGTACATTCGACATGCTTCTATATATCTTGTTACGTTCCTCTGAGGACCTGGTCCTTTTTCAGGTGTAGACGATCATGACTATTTGTAGGAGCACGGATCAGGACTTGCTACTTCTTTCTCTTTCAAGGAGGTCTTCCTTTCGAGCCTCTCTAGTCTTCAGATGATGTACTTACTATATTTTCTTTCATATTCGTTTGGTAGTGGATCTGTCTCCACCCAACTATTAGTTCTTCTCGACTATTTCATACTTGGTTCATTATCTTATTTCGTTATTTATTTCTATTTGGTTTTGTGGATGAGATTAGTATTGCCTGTGACTTATGACATTATATACCACTTGTGAATTATTATTCATAATACAACGTACGTATGTGTTATAGTTTTCATATATTGGCGTTGCCATATACATACGGCTGACATGCTCACATATTTCTAGTCCTACGTATTTTTGGACTAGGACATGATATTAGCGACGGAATTTTCGTAGCGACATTAATTTTTTTGACAGAACATTTACGTCTCTAATCACTCGCTAAATGCAAATAGAGACGGGAATATGCATTTTAGCGATGGATAATTCCTTCGCTAAATAGTGTATTTTTGTAGTGAAATATCACCTCATGAAGTTAGGAGTATGGCTACGGCTATAAGTGTTGACAATAGAAAAAAAATTCTTTTTATGGAATTACTTTATAAAAATATTTGTCAATGATAGTGAGAGCGCACCGATTTTAGATCCAAAAGATCAAAAATCAATATCTAAGGCTGCAAAATGTAAGAAATGTAAGCGAATTTATAAATAAAAAAAATATTGGCACGAGCACTTTAAAACGACACTACGAAAGTTGCTATGGCAAAGACACACTGCATGCTAGACAAACGCAGCTAAGTACCGGTGGTCAAGGATCTTCTATAGGTAACTTTACTTATTCTGATGCTAGTAACAAGACTGAGTTAGAAAGATATATTATTTGTAACGAACAATCATTTATATTTGGTGAGAGTGATTTCTATTATAATTATGCAAATAATACCCTTAATCCTTATTTTTCTAAAGTTTCTAGATCTACTGCTAGAGTAGAGGCTCTGAATTTTTTTTTCAAAAAGATAAGGTTGTTTTGAAAGAAAGTTTTATGCATGTTAGTAAATTAGCTCTAACTTCTGATATATGAACTACTAAGCAAAATTATGATTATATTTGTATCACGGAATATTATATAGATCCAAGATGAATGTTACAAAAATGCATCATTTGTCTAAAGCCTTCAGAATTTTCACATACCGACATTGTAATCGGTGGCGCGATAATGCAATTGGTGCGTGAATATATATTCACAATAAAATATTTTCGATTTCTTTTGATAATGCTAGTAATAACACTTCTTCTATTAATGTTTAAAAAATATAATTTATACCTATGTTAGAAGGTAGACTTTTTTGTGAGATGTGCTTGTCATATTATTAATTTGATTGTACAAGAATGTCTTGAATTCTTTTAACTAAATTTAGAAAATGTTAGATTATATTTACAAAGTTTGAACACTTCTGCAATTAGACAACAAGCTTTTAAAATTTTATGTACACAATATGGTGTTACTTTTAGGCGATTTGTTAAGGATGCGCCACATAGATAAAATTTTACTTATTTAATGTTAAAATCTTCCATGAAGTTTAAAGATGTTATTACACATTATTGTAATGCTAATCATAGTTTTGATTATCAAGTAACTGAGAATGATTGGCTAATTGCTAGTTCTAATTTTGAATTTTAAGAATTTTTTTACAATGCTACAATAATTCTATCTGGAGTTTATTATCCAACTTCTTCTTTAGCTTTAATAGAAATTCTTAACATGTCTCATTTATTTTCTAGATATAGAAATTTTTCTGGTTTTGATTGTGTGGTTTCCAAAATGGAAGCCAAATTTAAAAAATATTGGGGCAATATACCTCTTCTTTATTGTTTGTCATCAATTTTTGATCCCAATATTAAATTAGACGGTGTATATATTTTATTAGACGAATTTAAAAAAAATATGAGAGTTGACGTAGGTAGGTAGCTTGAAAATAGAAATTAAGGATATTTTAGATAGTTTAATTGCTTTATATGAAGAAAGATTGTATCCACCCGACCTGGTACAACCGTTCAAGTTAGTAGATCTGATTTTTTTGTCTAAATTATCATATGCTAAAAGTGTACTGCAAAGGAAGAAACAAACAAAAAAAATCCAACTCACTGAAGAATTTTTCTTATATCTAAATTCTTGTGAAGAGGATGAAGATGACTCTTCAACTTATTATTCAATTTTAGAATGGTGGAAGAGATACGAATTTTTTTATCCTGTACTTTCTTCTATAGCACGTGGTATTCTAATAATCCAGGTGTCCACGGTAGCATCAGAATCTTGTTTTAGTGCATGTTCAAGGATACTAAGCAAGAAGATGAATCGATTGCTGCCAGATATTTTGGAAGCTTGCGTCTGCGTTCATGATTGGACCCGTACTGAAAAAAGAACTCAATACTCAAGAGATGAAAGTGCCGATATCTCAGAGCTGGACTTTCAATCTCTTACTATGAATGACGCTACTGAAGGGGGAGCTGAGCATAAACTTCAACGAAAGACGGACGACGGATTTTTTTGAAAAGACTTGTACATTTTTTTTATAAGCTTTATGCAAATAAAATATTATTTACAAGTTCTTTTTTGTTACTTAATGTTATAATACATTTATAATTTTATTGTCATTAATAAACAAAATTCAGTTTTTTTTACTTACTGTTCTAAGTTGTTTACATTTAACTTATTTATTTCTATATAAATAACTTTTTCAAATTTCAAGTTATAAATTTATATTTAAATTTCAAAAAAAAGATTTATACATTTTTTATAACTTATTCAAATAAATTTCGAAGAAAAATTCAACTTCTAAATATTTAGATTTTAACTTATACTTAAAGTTATATAAATATTGATATAAAAAAAATTAAATAAAATTTTCTTACTTAATGTTTATATAAATATTTACTTATTATACCAAAATTTTTTATAACAAATAACTTATAAATTTCAAATTATACAAAATTAATTTAGTAACAAAAAAACCTATAAATTTTAACTTGAATTTATTGACATATAAGTTATATCATATGGATTATATATAAAAATATATAAAGAAACGTAAAAAAAAAAAAAAAAAAAAAAAAATCTGGCCGCCCCGATCAGACTGTGAACCCGTCCGGATCGAGACCGGTTCGGCCCGATCCACCGCGAACCAGATCACGGGTCCGGAATGGATCGGGTGCCAAACCGACATGGCCGGATCAGTCCAACACGCTCTTTTCACCGAATTGAATCCGGACCAACCCAAATTCGATAAAAACTGGTCAACGCGGTCGGTCCGGTCCAATACATATCTTGAGAAAAGACCGCTAAATAAAGACGGTCATACAAATACGGTTGGTCAATCCATGACTACTAGGCTTTCGTTGAAAAGAAAAATCAACTCATAGCCTCCACTTCTTCAGAATAAAACTCAAATCTCCTACATATGAACATATGCACCACCTCAGCTTCATCTATTACTTTATTTATTCTAGGATATCTCCCGTAGTTTTTTCTTCGTAGACCTCTTTGCCTTTCTAAATTCGTAAGTTAATGGAACCTGATCCAACATGACAATTACTAAGAAGAAAAAAAAAGTAAAAAGTAAATAGTGAAATATGAATTTAAGCCAATCTTATCTTTTACCACTTAACTGGCAACAAGGGCGTACCTACTGTCTACACAGAGGGTTGAATGGGCTCCAGCCCACTCTAATTATTTTTAAAATTATATATATATATATATATATATATATATATACTATATATATATATATATAATTTTTTTTTGGTCGGACTATACACACTCCACCCTCTACCTAACACACCCTAATTGCTAAACACACCCAAATTTAACTAATTTAAAATTACCACAATTCTATACACACCCTCACTACATTACCATTTTACCCTCGTCGTCTGCTCCCACGCCGTCAAGACGGGGTCGCGAGGACGCAACAAGCGGGCGGAGGGGCGAGTGGGTCGTGGGGACGCGCGGGCGGAGGCGCGAGTGCGGGGGGCGGCGTGCGGTGCGTAGAGGAGGCGCCCGCGGGGGGTGGGGGGAG